>JASPKZ010008385.1:0-1200000 GCA_030220185.1 Diploptera punctata
ATTGTATTTGTGCAGTTTTCGATATTTTTTGAAATTATGTAATTTTTTTGGGAAAAATCCAATGTTATAGCCTTGGAAAAAAATAACTCTATTTTCAATTTTTTTTATTTTAACCGGATTTTTTGCATTATAAATCGCGCAGAGACCGCGCCCTCTAGATTGTATTTTTGGCCGTTTTCGAATATTTTTGAAATTATGTCATTTTTGGGAAAAATCCAAGGAAAAAAATAACAACAGATTTCATCAATTTGTTTTTATATTTAACTGGAGTTTTTGCATTATAAATCGCTGACTCGCTTTCTAGATTGTATTTTTTTAGTTTTCAAGATTTCTAAATTTTGTAATTTTTCGGGAAAAGTCCAAGACTAGCCTTGGGAAAATACAGGTTGATTTTAAAATTTTCGATTTAGACCGGATTTTTTGCATTATAAATCCCGGACACACCCCCTAGATTGTATTTTTGCAGTTTTCAGAGTTTCCAAATTTTGGCATTTTTGGGAAAAATCCAAGACTATAGCCTTGGAAAAAAATAGGTTGATTTTTAAACTTTCGATTTAGACCAGGTTTTTTGCATAATAAATCCCGGACACACCCCTCAGATTGTATTTTTGCAGTTTTCAAAATTTCTAAATTTTGTCATTTTTGAAAAAAATCCATGACTATAGCCTTGAAAAAAAATAAGTTTAGTTTTAAAATTTTCGAATTAGACCGGGGTTTCTTGCATTATAAATCCCGGACACACCCCCTAGATTGTATTTTTGCAGTTGTCAAGATTACTAAATTTTGTAATTTTTGGGGAAGAATCCAAGAGTATAGCCTTGGAAAAAAATTGGTTGATTTTAAAATTTTCGATTTAGTTCAGGTTTTTTTGCATTATAAATCCAGGACGCAACCCCTAGATTATATTTTTGCAGTTTTCAAGATTTCTAAATTTTGTCATTTTTGGGAAAAAATCCAAGACTATAGCCTTGGAAAAAATAAGTTGATTTTATAATGTTCGATTTAGCCCGGGTTTTTTGCATTCCCGGACACACCCTCTAGATTGTATTTTTTGCAGTTTTCAAGATTTCTATATTCTGTCATTTTTGGGAAAAAAATTCAAGACTATAGCCTTGGAAAAATAAGTTGATTTTAAAATGTTCGATTTAGACCGGGTTTTTTGCATTATAAATCCCGAACATACCCACTAGATTGTATTTTTGCAGTTTTCAAGATTTCTAAATTTGTTGTCATTTTTTGGGAAAGAATCCAAGAATCCTTGGAAAAAAATAGGTTGATTTTAAAATTTTCGATTTAAATTGTGTTTTTAGCATTACAAATCCCGAACACACCCCTAGATTGTATTTCTTCAGTTTTCAAGATTTCTAAATTTTGTCATTTTTGGGAAAAAATCCAAGACTATAGCCTTGGAAAAAATTAGTTGATTTTAAAATGTTCGATTTAGACCGGGTTTTTTGCATTATAAATCCCGAACACACCCACTAGATTGTATTTTTGCAGTTTTCAAGATTTCTAAATTTTTGTCATTTTTTGGGAAAAAATCCAAGACTAAGCCTTGGAAAAAAATAGGTTTATTTTAAAATGTTCGATTTAGACCGGGTTTTTTGTATTATAAATCCCGAACACACCCCGTAGATTGTATTTTTGCAGTTTTCAAGATTTCTATATTTTGCATTTTTGGGAAAAAAATCCAAGACTATAGCCTTGGAAAAAATAGGTTGAAATTAAAATTTTCGATTTAGACCGGGTTTTTTGCATTATAAATCCCGGACACAACCCCTAGATTGTATTTTTGCAGTTTTCAAGATTTCTAAATTTTGTCATTTTTGGGAAAAAAATCCAAGACTATAGCCTTGGAAAAAATAAGTTGATTTTAAAATGTTCGTTAATTAAATATAAATAAAACGTAGTTTTATTTGATTTTCATATTTATTATATTATTCAGTGACAGCTGTTTCGGTACACTGTACCTTCTTCAGACTTACTTACTTACTCACTGGCACTATCGAACCCGTAGGTTCATGGCCGCGCGGACATAAGCTCTCCATACATCCCTATCCTGAGCTAATGCTTTCCAATCATTCCCTGTATAATCTACTTCCCTCAAATCATAGTTAATGTTGTTCTCCCACCTCATTCTTGGTCTACCAACTGGGCGTTTTCCCTCTGGCTTTCCTACAAGAAGCTTCCATGCACGTCTTTGTCATTCATTCCCCATACGTGCAACATGTCCTGCCCATCGCAATCTACGCAGACTTTACTGTTCTTATTATATCTGGCTTCCTATAAAGACCATGTAGTTCATTGTTATGTAGTCTCCTCCTCCATTCACCTGTCTGTTCATCCTCTCTTTGGTCCAAAAATTTTCCTAAGAACTTTTATTCTCAAATACTCGTAATCTCCTTTCCTCCCTTAAAGTAAGAGTCCATGTTTCGCACCCATATAATATAAACTGGTAGAATAATAGTTTTATATATTTTCAGCTTAACGTTTTTTGAAAGGAGTTGGGACATCAAAAGTCTCTGCACCTTCTTCAGACATGTTAACAAATTATGAATTGTATTCCAACTGATCTAAGCAATAATAAAACAATATTTATTTTTTTTTTAATTTAAACAAAGGGATTCATTCAAATCAAGTTGAGAATTTAACAGTTTTTTTACTACTTTTAAATTTATTAATTTCTACAGCCTCCAAAAGATCTAACTTCTTACCCTTATCACAAATATGTAAAATTTCAAAATTTGGATCGAAACAATGATTAAATTGGAATAGGTGGTTAGCATATTTTGAATTTTCTAAATTTCTGTTATATGCTCTCATGTGTTCCTTTATCCGAGAGATAAAAGGTCTACCAGTTTGTCCTATATAGACATTGTCACATGTGCCACACTTCAATTTATATACACCTGATAATTTTTCTTTTTTTGTTTTGGTTTTATTGTTTTTTATTATATTTTGTAGAGTTTTATTAGTTTTAAATGCCACATTAATGTTCAACTTTTTAAAGTGTTTAGATATTTTATTTGAAAGTGGGCCTATGTATGACATTACGACATATTTCTTTATGTTTTCTTTGGGTAAAGGAAAAACTTTGTTAATTGTTTTTTTGTAATGAACGTCCTTAATTAAACATTCTATAATTTCAGGGTCGTAGCCATTATTAACAGCCAATTGTTTAATAATATTCAATTCATTATTATATTCCAAGGGTGAAAGAGGGATATTTAAAAGTCTATGAATGTAACTATTAAAGGCTGCCATCTTATGAGTATATGGGTGAAGAGAAGAACTATGGATAGTGGTATCAGTATGAGATGGTTTGTGAAAGATACCAAACTCAAACTTATTATCAATGTGTTTTATTGATAAATCCAAGAAATTTATACTATTATTTGTTTCTAATTCCATTGTGAAATTAATACTTCTGTGAATGTCATTAATAAAATTTAAAAATGAATTCAATTGTCTTTTGGTTCCTGTGAAGCCTGCTATGACATCATCTACATAACGATACCAAAATAGAACATTTCTAGCTAATACATCTTTTATGCTTGTGTTTTGTTCTAAGTCATCCATAAAAATCTCTGCCAAAAGAGGGCTCAACGGATCACCCATAATCAAACCATCTTTAGCTATGTACAATTTGTTATTAAATTCAAAGTAATTTTGATGTAAGCATGTTTTAAGAGTGTGTAATATTTCTTCAACTACAAAACCATTCACTTTATTAGTTAGTAACATTCTATTAATAATCTCTATTACATCAATAGTAGGTATACTGGGAAACAGATTCTTTACATCAAAATGAATTAAAATATTCGATTTAGACCGGGTTTTTTGCATTATAATTCCCGGACACACACCCTATATTGTATTTTTTGCAGTTTTCAAGATTTCTAAATTTTGTCATTTTTGGGAAAAAAATTTAAGACTATAGCCTTGGGAAAAAAAGTAGGTTGATTTTAAAATTTTCGATTTAGATCGGGTTTTTAGTATTACAAATCCCGAACACACCCCCTAGATTGTATTTCTTCAGTTTTCAAGATTTTTAAATTTTGTCATTTTTGGGAAAAAATCCAAGACTATAGCCTTGGAAAAAATAAGTTGATTTTAAAATGTTCGATTTAGACCGGGTTTTTTGCATTATAAATCCCGAACACACCCACTACATTGTATTTTTGCAGTTTTCAAGATATCTAAATTTTTGTCATTTTTTGGGAAAAAGGCCTTGGAAAAAAATAGGTTGATTTTAAAATTTTCGATTTAGACCGGGTTTTATGCATTATAAATCCCGGGCAACCCTCCAGATTGTATTTTTGTTGTTTCCAACATTTCTACATTTTGTAATTTTTGGGAAAAAATCCAAGACTATACCCTTGGGAAAATATAGGTTGATTTTAAAATGTTCGATTTAGACCGGGTTTTTTGCATTATAAATCCCGAACACACCCCCCAGTTTGTATTTTTGCAGTTTTCAAGATTTCTAAATTTTGTCATTTTTTGGAAAAAATCCAAGACTACAGGCTTCGAAAAAAAATTATTAAATTTGAAATTTTTCAATTTAGACCTGTTTTTTTCCATTATAAATCCCGGACACGCCTCCTAGATTGTATTTTTGCAGTTTTCAAGTTTTCTAAAATTTGCCATTTTTGGGAAAAAAATCCAAGACTATAGCCTTGGAAAAAAATAGGTTGATTTTAAAATTTTCGATTTAGACCGGGATTTTTGCATTATAAATCCCGGACACACCCCTAGATTGTATTTTTACAGTTTTCAAGATTTCTAAATTTTGTAATTTTTGGGAAAAAATCCAAGACTATAGCCTTGGAAAAAAATAGGATGATTTAAAATGTTCGATTTAGACCGGGTTTTTTGCATTATAAATCCCGAACACACCCCGTAGATTGTATTTTTGCAGTTTTCAAGATTTCTAAATTTTGTCATTTTTGGGAAAAATAAATAGGTTGATTTTAAAATGTTCGATTTAGACCGGGTTTTTTGCATTATAAATCCCGAACACACCCACTATATTGTATTTTTGCAGTTTTCAAGATTGCTAATTTTTTTAAATTTTTTGGGAAAAAAACCAAGACTACAGTCTTGCAAAAAAAATATTAAATTTGAAATGTTCCAATTTAGACCGGCTTTTTTTCATTATAAATCCCGGACACACCTCCTAGATTGTATGTTTGCAGTCTTTAAGTTAACTAAAATTTGTCATTTTTGGAAAAAATCCAAGACTACAGCCTTGGAAAAAATAAGTTTATTGTAAAATTTTCGATTTAGACCGGGTTTTTTGCATTATAAATCCCGAACACACCCACTAGATTGTATTTTTGCAGTTTTCAAGATTTCAAAATTTTTGTCATTTTTTGGGAAAAAATAGGTTGATTTTAAAATGTTCGATTTAGACCGGGTTTTATGCATTATAAATCCCGGACACACCCTCCAGATTGTATTTTTATTGTTTTCAAGATTTCTAAATTTTGTAATTTTTGGGAAAAAATCCAAGACTGTAGCCTTGGGAAAATATAGCTTGATTTTAAAATTTTCGATTCAGACTGGATTTTTTGCATTATAAATCCCGGACACACCCCCTAGATTGTATTTTTATTGTTTTCAAGATTTCTAAATTTTGTCATTTTGGGGGAAAAAAATCCATGACTATAGCCTTGGAAAAAATAGGTTGATTTTAAAATGTTCGATTTAGACCGGGTTTTTTGCATTATAAATCCCGGACACACCCCCTAGATTGTATTTTTGCAGTTTTCAAGATTTCTAAATTTTGTAATTTTTGGGGAAACCTCCAAGACTTGGAAAAAAATAGGTTGATTTTAAAATTTTCGATTTAGACCGGGTTTTTTGCGTTATAAATCCCGGACACATCCCCTAGATTGTGTTCTTCAGTTTTCAAGATTTCTAAATTTTGTCATTTTTGGGGAAAAAATCCAAGACTATAGCCTTGGAAAAAAATAGGTTGATTTTAAAATTGTCAGGGAGCAAAACATGGCTCCAAAAATGGCACTCTGGACGGTGCTAGTCACTGTCAGCAAACCAGATGAATGGAAAGAATCGACTATCGTACCAATTTATAAGAAAGGACATAAAATTGATTGCAACAACTACAGGGGGCATCTCATTACGTTCAATTTCGTACAAAATCCTAACAAATATATTAGTAAGCAGACTTACTCTCTATATTGATAACATTCTAGATCATCAATGTGGATTTAGAAGAAACAGATCTACAACAGATCAGGTTTTTAGTATAAGACAGATTTTAGAAAAGAAATGGGAATATAATGGTACTGTACATCAACTATATGTAGACTTCAAAAAAGCATACGATTCAATTAAGAGGAAGAAGTTATATAGTATCCTGCTGGAGTACGGAATTCCTAAAAAGTTAGTTAGACTTACACGAATGTGTCTAAATGTCACAAAGAGTAGGGTGCGTGTAGGCAAACAGTTTTCGGACACTTTTGAAATCCAGAATGAGTTGGAGCAAGGAGATGCACTATCTCCTCTACTATTTAATTCTATACTAGAGCGTGCCATCAAATCTTTAGAGGATGAAGGCGGCCTACAACTCAATGGTATTAAGCTGTTAGTTTGTGCTGATGATGTAGTATTATTGGGCGATAGCGAGGAGATACTAAAGGACAACACGCACACACTGTTGAGTAACACTAAGAAATTAGGCCTGGAAGTAAATAACAATAAAACTAAATATATGGTCACACGTAGAAATACATTATATAATGGAAATGGACACTAATGACAACTGAGGGAAATTTTAAGGAAGTGGCTGAATTCAAATACCTAGGAACAATAATCACAAATAGGAATGAGATGCACAAAGAAATTAAACATAGGCTCAATTCTACAAATGCGTGCTATTATGCATTGCAGAGACTCTTGATGTCCCAACTCCTCTCAAAAAACGTTAAACTGAAAATATTTAGAACTATTATTCTACCAGTTATATTATATGGATGCGAAACATGGACTCTTACTTTAAGGGAGGAAAGGAGATTACGAGTATTTGAGAATAAAGTACTTAGGAAAATTTTTCGACCAAAGAGAGATGAACAGACAGATGGATGGAGAAGACTTACATAACAATAAACTACATGGTCTTTATAGGAAGTCAAATATAATAAGAACAGTCTCGTAGACTGCGATGGGCAGGACATGTGCGTATGGGGAAAGAAAGACGTGTATGGAAGCTTCTTGTGGGAACGCCAGAGGGAAAACACCCAGTTGGTAGACCAAGAATGAGGTGGGAGAATAACATTAACAATGATTTGAGGGAAGTAGATTATACAGGGAATGATTGGAAAGCATTAGCTCAGGATAGGGATGTACGGAGAGCTTATGTCCGCGCGGCCATAAACCTACGGGTTCGATAGTGCCAGTGGTTAAGTAAGTATTCAACCATCCTTTTTTTTATAAATTCTTTGTGAATGTTGTCAATGCCTGGGGACTTTTAGTTTTTCATTAGGTCTAGGGCAATTTTGACGTCTGTTAGGTCGACTTGATCGGTGGGAGGAGTGAGAGGTGCAATTTCTGTTTCAGCACGTGTATTTCTGTGTATGATGATGCTGTTTTGATCATTTTGGCGGATGATGGTTGCCATCAGGTGCTGTGCTGATTCTTCTCAGGAGTCGGCATGTCCTGCTGGTGTCGCTATTGCGGTGAGAACCTGTCTCGGGAGAACTTTTCCAGCTTGGTATTTGTAAGCAAGGCCCCACTGGTTGTTCGTTGCCTGTTCAGATAGCCTACGTAATCTCACCAGCTGTCCCTTTTGGTTGCTTTAATTGCGCTCGTATAAATTCGACGGATTTGCCTTTAGTTCTCTTGTAGGAATAAAAACAGTTAAGTCTCGTAGACTGCGATGGGCAGGGCATATTGCGCGTATGGGGAATGAAAGAGGTGCATGGAAGCTTCTTGTAGGAAAGCCAGAGTGAAACGCCCAGTTGGTAGACCATTAATGAGGTGGGAGAACAACATTAACTATGATTTTAGGGAAGTAGATTATACAGGGAATGATTCGAAAGCATTAGCTCAGGATAGGGATGTATGGAGAGCTTATGTCCGCGCGGCCATGAACCTACGGGTTCGATAGTGCCAGTGAGTAAAGTATGTAGCGGTTGTCGGTCCTCTCCGCGTGTTCGTTGAAGGTCCCTTCGTGTAGCATATTCTATATGCTTGAAGTATGTTAGTGTATTTGTCCACCATGGGACAGTCTTTCTGATGTGCTTACCTCAGGGTATGGAAGAGTCTGCTGCTCTTATTATTGATTTTTGTATTTGCTGAACGTAAGGAAAAATCTCGTTACGGTCTTGTATTGTTGGAGTTGAGTTCAGGTAATGTTCTAGGCGGCTGTTGTAGGCATCGAAGTCTGCTCGTTGTATTAAGTATTTTGGGGTAAGCTTTGCGACTTTTTTAGTGGGATTTTCCTGTTACAGTCTGTACTCAAGTACGGTATGACTGGATGTAGTTATATCTGTAATGCTATGGTTTATCTACGACGCAAAGCGCCAGCGCAAAAATTGCTCCCCATGTATTTAAACGGAGGTGGTTTATCTACAACGCAAATTGCTGGCGCGAAAAATTTTGCGCTGACATGTCGCGTCGTGTATTGGAATCACTTGAATCCGAGACGCAATTTGCCAGCGCAAAAAAAGAATATAGAAGATATTATCCGTACTCATTGGTGTAATTGCTAAAAACAAACTAAGATTTTATGACAAAATGTCGGAAATACAGTACTTATTTTATAACTTTCCAATTTCAATGACGATAGTTAGATAGTTTTGTTGCAAATCATCGAGTTCTATACCTATGAGCATGAAGGAGTACAGAGATGTACAGAAAAAAAGAGTTTTGTGGCTTGAACTTAGTCAAGAGATAAATAAAAGCTGTAAATATGGTATTGTATCTTGGGGATATTATGGATGTACATAAATTTCGTCTTCTATTAAATTCAAAACCTGATGAAACTGCTCAGGCGATAATCTGAAGTATTCTAAAATGTATTTTCATCAACCATATGTTTATTTAAAAACTAAAGAATAATTTATTCTATAATTTTCCATACAACATTGATATGATGCTGTTCTAGGTACTTTTTCTGTCTTTACTAATATTTGGAACTATTTTAAACGTTTTGCAGCGACACTTAAAACTTTTTTTATAAACAATTGTAATGTGTTTATCTATGTACACAAATTATAACTATTCCTCTCAATTTATTTTCAAAGTTCTTTATTGAAATTGAAGTTGGCATACGTGAAGGCTTATAAAATTTAATCCACCAGATGGCAGGACATATGTATAAATGACCAACATATGCATTTAATTCCAAACCATATTTTAAGAAATAAATGTTCAATCACTTCATTTTGTTAGGTTCCGATGGGTCAGTTTAATGTACATCAGATTAGTTTATAGTTTACTAAATAGTATGTATGTAATTTATTTCATTAGGTTAAGCAGGGACAGGTTTGTATACATCCATCCTTCAAAAACTCGTTTGGGAATTTATTATGAACGTTGGTCATTTTGATATCCCATATATGTGGTGCCATCTGGCGACAATTCCATAAACATAAGCGCTGTACCGTATGCGCTCCATGCTAAACCAGTATCACGCCGAGCGTAACGCGAGATTGCGTCACGTTGGGCGCGACACGCTGTATAATAAACCGTAGCATAAAATATGTTTTGGATTCTTCTCACTGCTCTAGAATTCGCTAGAGTCACGTCGATGTATGATCTGGCATCTCCGTATATGTAGGTAGGGCCAGGGATTATGATGGGCATAATCCCTGAGTAGGGCCTTGGTTACTGTCGCTGATGACTTCCAGCTGTAATTCAGCAAGGAAGTCTTCTACTAGTTCTCCCGCTGGATCTGTAATGACCGAGCCCCATAGTGGGGATTTGGCGTTGGCGTCTGTGCCGATTACAAACTTTTGGTCAGAGAGAGTTTGGCATACAATTCTTAGTTCGTTTGTGAATTGATCTGTGAGCAGTGAGTACTGCATGTAACAGGATATCAATATGAGTTGTCCACAGTTGGTACCGATTCCGGACAAGCCCTCTAGACTCAATTTTTGCAATTATCAACATTTCAAAAATGTTTTACTTTTTTCGTAAAAATAGCAAGAATGTATCCTTGGAACATTCGATCGGTAAATTTTCGATTTAGACCGGATTTTCTGCGTTAGGAATCCCGGACACACCTCCTAGACTCAATGTTTGCACTTTTTAAAATTTCGAATTTTTTTTTTTACTATTTTTGGTAAAAACCGCAAGACTTGGAATACTGGTTGGGGTAATTTTGGATTTAGATCGAATTTTCTATGAAATCCCGGACACTTTTTGCAGTTTTCAATATTTCGATATTTTTTGGCATACTTTGTAAAAACATCAAGACTTAAAATACTGGTAGGGAAAAGTTTGGATTTAGACCGGATTTTGTGCATTTTATATCCCGGACAGGCCCTCTAGACTCAATATTTGCAGTTTTCAAAATTATATATATATATATATATATATAATTTATTTATTTATTTATTTATTTATTAAATATATTAAACAGTACCAACTAAATTGGAAACACCATCTTGAAAGAATGAGTTCAAATCGGATCCCCAAAGCTGTCTATAATTATATACCAAGAGGACGAAGATCATTGAAACGCTGGGGGGAAAATTTTCTATAGGATCGTAACAGGCCTTGACCTAATATTTGGAAGGAAGAAGAAGAATATATATATATATATATATTTTTATACTTTTTTTTTTTTAGATTTTTGGAAGAAAGGCAAAGTGTGCTCTTGAAATATTCCATCCTCAAATTTTGGATTTAGACAGAGTTTTCTGCATTATAAATCCCGGACACACGCTCTAAACTCATTGTTTGTAGTTTTCAAAGTTTCGAAAATTCTTGTCTTTTTTGTAGAAACACTAAGTCTGCAACATTAGAATACCCAATCGAGAAATTTTGGATTTAGACCAGATTTTCTGCACTAGAAAATTTGACATTTTTTGTAAAAACACCAAGAGTATACCAAGCCTTGGAATACTCGATCGGAAAATTTTGTATTGAGACCGGATTTTCTGCATTAGAAATCCCGGACACAACCTCTGGAGTCAATTTTTTCAGTTTTCAAAATTTCGATTTTTTAATACCTTTTTGATAAAAACACCTTTGAATACTGGTTGGAAAAATTTTGAATTTAGACCGGATTTTCTGCACTAGAAATCCCGGACACGCCCTCTAGACTCAATGTTACTAGGTTTGAAATTTTTCGACATTTTTGTGGAAGAAAAAAAAACTAAGACTATAGCCTTGGAGTACTGGTTGGGGAAAATTTTTATTAGGTCGAATTTGCTGCATTATAAGTTCCGAACAGACCCTCTAGACTCAATTTTTGCAGTTTTCAAATTTCGAAAATGTTGACATATCTTGGAAAATCGCCAAGAATACTTGGAATACTCAATCAGGAAATTTTGGATTTAGACTGGTATTTTTATTTGCAATAGAAATCTCGGATACACCCTCTGCACTCGATTTTTACAGTTTTCAAAATTTCGATTTTTTTTTACATTTTTGGGAAAAAACATGATATTCAATCGGGATATTTTGAATTGAGATCTGATTTTTTGCATTAGATATCCCGGACACACTTTTTAAACTAAATTTTTGCAGTTTTCAAAATTTCAAATATTTTGACTTTTTGGTAAAAACATGTCTATAGCCTTGGAATACTCAATCTAATAATTTTGGGCCTAGACCGGATTTTTTCATTAGGAATATCGGACACATCCTCTAGACTGTAGTTTTGGCAGTTTTCAACATTTTGAAAATTCTGACATTTTCGTGAGATTCAATCAGGGAATTTTGGATATAGACCGGATTTTTTTATTAAAAATCCTGATCTCATCTCCGGATTACAGATACTCTTGTCTTCCTGTATTCTCTAGAATTAATTAAAATACAAATATAAAACGTGACTATTTTTTCCGTTTCAATCGATAACTTTGAGATGTTTACAGGACTTTTTATACACTGATGTGGCGGGTTTCTGTTTTTTTTTTATCTGGCGGGAAATTGTGAATCCTTGTTGGCTGCACTGGATTATAATGTACTGCGCATGCTTAGTAAGTGTTCGATGATGGACTTTGTGCACGGAAAGCCTCGGCTGCTTGAAACGAAAGACGACAGCTGGGGCAATAATTCTCCCAGCCAATATGGCGGACATTGAAACTCATTCACAGATAAAAATAGTAAAAAATTCAAAAATATTAGTAAATGTCGAAGAAGCTCTTCAAGATATTTTAGTAGTATCGTATGCATTTGAAAATAAGTTGTACCAGGGTGTTCTACTAGATTCGACGAAGAAGTGAGTAGAAATTAATTTCTAATTCCGCCCTTGTTTGTGATGCCAACGCTGCAAGTTTTGGTAGAAACTGAGCTGTCTGTTGCCTCATTTTATGCATATATGGTAACTGCTTAGTAAAAGTAAATAACTATAAATGAATCTTCATAATTTTCTGCACCGACTGGTGTAAAATATATTAAGTTCTGTCTAATATTATAGAAATTTGGTTTGTTACATTTAATTCAGTTAGAAATTTGTAGCTTGGAAGCAGCCATGTTACCCGAATTGTAACTTGATAAAAATCTTATATAATTTCAGAATCTGCTTAAAATATAATAAACTTTGGCTTTTATTAATAGATATATTTTTCATTATATATTTCCTTAATATGTCATGGGGAAATATAATAATGTCTAGGCCTAATGAGTTCGAATGTAATAGTGCTGCATTAATTATGACTTTAGTATGACATTCATGCGAAGATTATCATTGTAGGAAAAATGGTGACAATTTCCACTGAATTATGTAAAACCTAATTACAGAATAAAAGATACTGTGAATGTTGATTAGCGGGGAAAGTGACTCATGAACCCCCGGCGGTGACCCTCTTGTTTACCGCAGATCGCGGCCTCCGTCCACCCGCACGATTGGATTACGCATTATGCAAGTAAAGAAGTGTAATCTTTAGCAGCTTCTTTCAGATATTGGAAAATGACGAGTTTTGAATTTGCTGTATACAGAATTATCAATATTTATGTCTAAAAGAGATCAATAAGCGTATTTTTTTTTAGAGAAGACGAAGTTCAGGTTTAAACGAAAATTAGTCTTTTTTTGTTTTGGCATTTACTTTGTCAAAAAATATTTTTGTGTGTGAAGACCGACACTTTTATGTATATGCCTTTACTAGAGAAATTAATTTATTTCGAACTTTATAATTAACCATGCTTTCGTGCCGAGATGACTACGCAAGTTGCATTACATGTATGTGTCCGAGAAAATCGCAAATTAAGGGCGCAGGTCATGCTAATACAATAAACAACGTAATACGAAAAATTTCCTTTACAATAAGAATTTTAGCTCTCCAGAATTTTGTTTCACTGAGCCTGATAAAGGAATATTTTACGTAATTAGCCCTTTTTTTAATGTATGAAAGTTTTATGGCTGAAGTTTCCATTAAGCGCAGTGAGAAATTTTTGTAAGTGCCAGGCAGATACCACATGCATGCACCAATAAGGTATTATTTCCAAAGATTTACAATAAATTTTACTTTTTTCTAACGATTATTTCAATATATTTTCTGTGATATTTAACTACATACGTAACATGAAAACATTAGAAGCCATATTGATTTTAACATGTTTCAGTGCAGCCAACATAGAGTATGTATTTGAAGACAAAAATTATACGTTTAGACTGGGACTTCAACTCAGGACCTTTGGCTTTCTAGGCCAATACTCTACTATCTGAACAAGTTCCAATCTAACGCAAATTTTTCTCTTATATTCTCTCATACTCATAGTCTCAATTTTACTAGTTTTGAAAATTTTCAACATTTTTGTGAAAAAATGTTTGGTATTTTAATATGATTAATATATTTGTTTAACATAGATTTGGGAATTTATTGCAAAGATTGGTCATTCAAATTTCACAGCGACATGATGCCATCTAGCATAAGCTGTATAAACTTTAGTATGATAATAATTGACATGTGGCGAGAAGCAATAACCCACTAGGCAAGAATTATAATCGATATGTGGTTCAGTGGTAGGTTATCGCTGGCTCCATAAACTGGCACATGCACACTGTTGTTCTATAGGACTTTGAAAATATAATCATCATCATCATTGTTGGTTCTACAGCCTGTTTGCAGGCCTTGACCACCCCTACAATGCACCTCCATTCATCCCTCTTCTCCGCCTTCCCTCTCCATCCTCGTACACCCCTTATTCTCGGGTCCTGTTCAACGCTGTCCAGCCATCTAATATTACCCAACTCTTCGGTTTCCAATTATAGCTGTTAATGTGTCTCTACGACATATGTCTGATTCCTCTTCCCTGTGGAGATGTCCCAGCCATCTGATTCTTGCAATCTTTATTCTTTTAATGTCTACATCGCCATATCGTTCATCATTATATCTAATTTGTCAGTTTCCACTCTCACATATTGGGCCAAATATTTTCCTTAATATTTTTCTTTCAAATATTCTAATTTTATTTCTTGAGTTTTTGTTATGACCCAACTTTCACAGCCATGTGGCAACAGGTCTCAATAAAGTTTATATATTTTTATTTTTGTTTGAATACTTATATATCGGGAACTGAGTTGTTTTTTAAGTCCAAAATATCCCTTGCTGGCTAACATTAGTCTATGATTTCTTTATCAATCATATTTTCATTCGTTATCATAGAACCCTTCTTCTTCTTCTTCCTTCCAAGTATTAGGCCAAGGCCTGTTATGATCCTATAGAAAATTTTCCCTCCAGCGTTTCATAGGACGGCCCAGTGATCTTCGTCCTCTTGGTATATAATTATAAACAGCTTTGGGGATCCGATTTGAACTCAGTCTTTCAAGATGGTGTTTCCAATTTAGTTGGTACTGTTTAATATATTCCAAAATTGGCGTAGTCTTCAATTCTTTTAAGATATCGGTGTTCCTTTTCCGATCCCATCTGGTGTAACCCGCTGTTCTGCCATGAATCTCATTTCACAAGCCGTTATTCTGCTTTCATGTTGTTTTTTTAGTGTCCATGCTTCACTACCATAGGTCAACACTGGGCTAGCCAAAGTGTTATATAAACGTAATCTGGGTGTTTTTTTGTACAAGGGATGGTAAGTATTGAAAATATATTGGTTAAGTAAAAGTGCTGTATCTCCAGGCATTGCATTCTTTCACAGGTTAGAGTGCTTAACCCTCTGCATGCCACTGGTAAAATCTGTTGTGTCAGAGATTTAAATCGCACCTGCCGATGTGATCGGCTTTGCAAGTAGTTTAAGTATATTGTCTGGCAGGTAATGGACAGGAGCACCAGAGCCGATCTGATCGTTTCATGACACCTAAAGTGTTAAATTGTGTTAGGTTAGCTTTTAGGTTGGTCTTTCAAGGTTGGAGTACTTAAATTGCTTTAGGTTCATTAGATATCATGTATATGTTAGCTGCATCATATGATTCCATAGTGCAAACCGCTTCGCGTTTGTTAGTGCATGCGCGTGGTGTCTGTGTGGAACTTCGAAAAGTTTCTCACTGTGTTTAATGGAAACTTTATATGTTTTTTATTAGGCTAATATTATATAAAATAAATTATTTTATAACTGACAATTGGATCAATTTGTTTAGTTGCTTTCAGATATATGTTATGTTTTGGCAAATTTACATTACATTTCCCCCTAATAAATTATTAGTCTTTTAGTAAATGGGGGAGAAAAATGGCCAAGATAAATCAGTTTCTTAGTACAAATTAAAAAAAAAAGAGGCTGGAGGATTCTATGCCTCTGTATCACCTACATAAATTCAAATAAACAGGAAAATACACAATTCATTGTTGCAGTATGTGGATATTTACCTGAGAGAAATATATGTGTAGATTTTTTTCCAAAAAAAATGTGAGAAATGTCTTAAAATAAATGAGAAATTGAGCTCAAAGTAATCTAAAGATCGTCATATTTACAATGTAAAACATGTATTATTCATTGCTCAGTGTAGCCAACTTGTCACAAAAACAGGCTAACAAACAAGTGTACACTAAACTAATCTGGTGTATGCTAACTCACCCTAACTTGCCCACTAATATAAGTGGACTCCTGGAATTGATTCCCCTTATCCACCGCTGTGATCTCGAGGTAGCGTGCTACCTTGTCGCGCAGCAGGCCCGGGTTCGATCCCCAGACATGGCAGTTTTTCTAGGTGAGGTTTTTATCGGGGTTTTACCTCATCTGTAAGACAAATGTCAGGAAAACTTTCAGGACCAAACGGTCCCCGAAATCATATGGCCATCATTCTCATCATCATCTTTCACCGGTGTGGAAAGCAACAGGAAGCTACCACATCTACAATTCCCTAGTAAAGCTGCAAGCATAGCATGCAAATGCTATGATTGCAGTGAAGGACCTGCCTTTGGACAGAATTACTATGGATGGATATTTGAGTTAACATTTTAATTTCTGTTGAGTTGTTTTTGATTCGTCTCATACTTTAAGGACTGCATGCATATACATTAGTCTCTGGTTAGCTGAGTTTTCCGTGAGAATATGCAAAGCTCGAATTAGCGAGTCGCTAACTGGTCATGCATGAAAGTAGTTTTTTTCATAATATTGGCAAGAAATTGTCCAGAATTCTCAGCGATAAAACCACTTCTGTTATTTTTGTCCCTTAAATAAAACTGTATATGACGACGTCTGCATCGTGCGATATTACGCCGATTCTCCTGTTCTTCCAGTTGAATTCTTTGGTAGACTCTATCAAATTCCTCTTCTCCGCATATACCGAAAACATGATCGAAGTCTTCAAGGTTCGACATCTTGGATAAAGCAGGAAGATAGGCAGTAAGGTTTCAAAGTACATCGATTACCATCGGTTCCCATCGAGTTGCTCACGATTCGTTCTCTGCAAAGTCACCTCGCCAGGTAGCTTACGAATTTTAACAATTATTATCGCATGAACAGACTTTTGAGTATGCAAAAACGTCTTTGAATGCAACTTTCTCAGCAGAGAATGACTTTTATGGTCTAATGCATTCATAGATACAACCCTAAGAAGTATGAGGTGAGTCAAAAACAACTCAACATAAATTAAAATAAACCTCATAGTGTTATTTCCTAGATAAGAAGATGTTAGCAATTGGGTCTAGCAGGAATGTGTGTTATCACTTTGGCCAATTTAATACGAGCAGTCACATTTTTCTCCGATCAAATATTCACAGGTAGTACCCTGGCATAGAATAGCCAGAGGCTCTTCCAAATAAATCACAATAATTGATCATTATACCAATCTATAAGAAAAGAGATAAAACTGATTGCAACAAGTATAGATTCATCTCATTATTACACAATCAAGTTAACTTCGCACGGGTGGAAGGGAAGAGTTTTAGCGCTAGTGTCGCCAAACTATTGAATCTGTGGAAGGTATATAGGAGAACGCTGTACATCCGATCACATACTGAAATAATTCAATTTTAAGTGTGGGCGGAGAATCCCTAAACACATGTGAAAGATCCTAACATGGTTGTCATTAGTCATTTAAACACTGAACACTCAAGAGGTCGGATCATTTAAAATCACAGTATTTGTCCTCTCTCCATTACCAGCTTCACAATAAATCAAGAGTGGCAACATGTATTGAGAAGTGACCCCCAATAGTAACAGGTTAGTCAAATTAGTAATTTTGCCAATGACTGCCTAGAAGGACCGACCATTAAAATCCATAATATTTGTCAGCTCTCTACCTGCCAGACAAAGAACATATACAGAGGACAAGAAGTGGCAACATAGTAAGGAAGAGAAAGACAGCATGTTAGTTAACATATTTTCTGCAAGCGCAGACTATTTGGTGGAGTAATACTTTCAAGTTTGTATTAAATTATAACAAATATATTAAAAAGCAGCCTTACTCCCTATATTGATGACATAATAGGTGATCATCAATTTACATTTAGAAGAAATAAGTCTACAAAAGATCAGATTTGTAGTAAAACACTGATTTAAAAAAAATAAATTATAATATATGGCACTGTGCATCACTGTATATATATATATATACACATACATACTTCAAAAAGGCATACAATTAAATTAAGAGAGAGAAGTTTGTATAGTATCCTGCTGGAGTTAGGAATTCATAAAAAAGTTTGTTAGACTTATTCGAATGTGTCTAAATGGCACTAACAGTAAGGTGCATGTAGCAAAGAGTTTTCAGATACTTTTGGAATTCAAAGCTACTCTACTATTCAATTTTGTACTAGAGGATGCCATCAAATCTTTAGAGGATAAAGAAGGTCTACAATTTGATGGTGTTAATAAACTGTTAGATTATGCTGGTGATGTAGTATTTTTAGTGATAGCGAGGACATACTAAGGGCTAACATACACTCTATTGAATAACACTAAGACATTTGGGCTGGAAGTAAACATCAATAAAACTAAATATACGGTCATACAAAGAAATACATTAAAATAATGGAAATGGGCAGTTAATGAGAAATGAGGGAAATTGTGAAAAAATGGCTAAATTCAAATACTTGGAATAATAATTACAAATAGGAATGAGGTGCACAAAGAAGGTTATGGAACCACTCGTCGAGCACAAAATTTTACTTCAATTATAGGATTTTCATGTATAGAAAATAGTATTGCTCTTATAGGAATGCTGTCGCCACTTGACGTCAAAGACCAAGTGACAGAGATGGAAATATATCTCTCTTTTCTCCTCCTAGCATAAGTACTACAGCAACATAATTTTATGGCACAATTATCTTCACTATTACTTCTAAATCTAAATTGAGATAATTCTAATGTGGTTACTAAAGAACAGTTAACATTTGGAAATATAGTATATTTAGTGTGTTAATAAGCTGTTAGTTTATGCTGATGATGTAGTATTGTCTGGGAATTTAACCCAAATTCAGGGGAGAAAACCGGAATTTAATTAATATATAAAGGAAATGATACTATGAGGTTTTTTTTAATTAATAGAGAGTTAGAATTTTAACAACTCACCTCGTATTTGTAGATGATAATGATACGTAACGTCCTTCCATGGTATCTTTACCTTGTCGTGGTAGAATGGCTTGCATGCTTAAATGATCCCGAGAGCTATGCCGGCAGTAGCATTGCTGCCAATACGGTTACCCAGGCCAGACTGGTTGAAGGCGATAAGCCAGACAAAAAAGTACCCTGGTCAAAAGAGTGACGATCTTTCACCATAAAAAATACAACCGTCAAGAAATGCAGACATGGGATCCAGTGGGGTAAAATTTTCCAGAGGTCAAATAGTTCCCGATTTGTTCTTCAGGTGGGGACTACTACATTAACTCAGGATAGGGATGTATAGAGCTTATGTCCGTGTGGCCATGAACCTATGGGTTCGATTGTGCCAGTGAGTTAGTTAACGATACGTAACATCAAAACTAAGTCTTCAAGAAATATACAAACATGAGGTGAGTCATTAAAATTCTAACTCTATTAAAGGAATTTAATGCTCATTCACAATGTTTATTGTTTTGTCTTTAAGGTGGTGATGGTATCTAATCTTAAATGGAGTGTGTGACGGATGTAGAATTTAAAAAGAAGTCCCTAAATCTTACAATGAATGAAAACACTTCTCTGGCAAAATTCTCAATTGCAGGACTTTTGACTCACAATATGAAGTCATATAGAGTAATCCTGTATTTTAGCGCTCATGTAATATAACGGAAGCCAACTAAATGGCTAACAGTAAACAAATAATGATCAGACTATTAAAATCGCAATAGGAAAAAAACATTATGAGGTTGTTCTTAATAAATATGGTGAATCTGTTACATCTTACGTTATAAAAGTTGATTCATTTTAGGACATGATGAAAGTTAAAAATTAAATTGTACCTGTTGGTAGGTGCCGTCGTCCTCAACTTTGTTAAAATATTGTATATAAAATTAACTGGAGCGCTTTCTGAAGTTATCTTCCATCTTCTGCAGGTTGAGCTTCCGCTACTCGTTGTTGTGTACGGTGATGTATACTCCAACTGTTTGTAGCAGCAACTGACTTGTTTACGGTCTCATATAATGGGTTTGACTGGGGTGTGTTCTTATTAAGAAGTAAGGTTGCTGCTACAAACAGTTGAAGTATACATCACCATACACAACAACAAGTAGCAGAAGCTCAACCTGCAGAAGATGGAAGATAACTTCCTAAAGCGCTCCAGTTAATTTTATATACAATATTTTAACAAAGTTGAGGATGACGGCACCTACCAACAGGTACAATTTAATTTTAACTTTCATCATATGACTTGTGACAGAATATATGGATGATATTTTTAGGCGTTAGGATTAATGTTTGAGGGATGAAGTAAAATGTAACAATGAAACGATTAGAGCAAAAGAATCGATCAATATCACTTCTGAGAATATAAATATTTGTGGAAATGATAAAAGAGAACTAGTACAAGAAATAAGTAATGAAATTAATAAATCAGAAACAGTTGTAGAATTAGACAAAAATCAAAATGTAGAAATTGATGAGTCTAATAATAATGACAAATCAGGGCTTATAATTGAAGTTATTGATTTTGTAAACGTAGATGTATTTGATTGTAAAAGTGAGGAAAGAGAAATACCTGAAAACACACAAATAATTGAAACCCATACCACCAGCAAGATAACTAAAATTGTCGTGAAAAGCAGTAAAGACGAAAATGACGTGTACTCGCCTCGGGTTATTGAAAAATCCCGACAGATAATAAAGATCAACCGTAGGGAAAAATACCTAAGTTATATTGAGGATCCCCAACCAGGTATTTCTTTGTTCGAACGCCAGTACAGTGAAAAGCAGCTGACCAAATTGGGAACATCAGCCGTATATGCGAACAAATTGGTCACTGATGAATCAATAATTGAGTTCAATGCGATATTTAATTTGCAAATAAGTGTAGTAAATTCATACCATCCGTGGTACGGTTCTATACGTTATATGATCGAAAATTTGGAGAAATCAGTGCAAAGTGGTCGCACAAAATCTCATGATAGAAGCGCGAACAACATAAATAACTTTGACAAACGACTCGCAATAATAAATGAGTATAATGACGAATTAAATGATGTATGGACCCAATAAAGATACATAAGTACGTGCATAAACCAGTTATCGGGATTCGAACCCAGATCTAAGTGAATATCAGATTACTTGAAAATATAAATGTTAATAAATGATAAGAGTATTGTATAGGGTGATCTATTATTAATGCCTGTAAAAAAAAATCCCGTATTGTTAACGCTCAATCGAGAAGGGGGCAAGATCATATTAGTGTTGAAATATAAGGACACCTAGTTAAATAATGTTAATTAATTAATTATATATTGAGTCGTATAAATAAATATATCAATTAGCATTAGATGATGAACATGAGTGCAACAATGCACGATGTAGTTATAAATAATGTAGTAAGATCTGAAATCACATTGAACTGGGTGAGATAGTGGAAAGAATGTATTAATAATATATGGATCTGTACTAAAGAAACCCTAATAATAACAATTAAAATGCTAAACAATAAACTCAATCAACTGAAAGAGAGAGGAAACATTTTAAGGATAATATAATGATAAATATGGATAGGCCATCATCCGCCCACAATAAATAAAAGTTCATTGAACGGATGCCGCTGATAAATTGCGACATAAATGATTATCCTTGATGAAATAAATATATTAAATAATATTGAGATGATATTGGCATAATAAGTTAATAAATGAGATGTCGGAACTAAACGCATCTAATAAAGAGGTCGATCGGCGCAATAATTGAAGACGCATAAGCGCGTGAAATTAAATGAAATGATAATATTATACAGGGTGTATTTTTTATGATAGCCAGTTGAGGCATGCTTTTATGTGTTTTGTATAACACGATTATGATATGATAATATTTATGGACGCAGATGATCCAGTATTATCTTTTGTATTGTATTTTCTTCGATGAATAGACCTACTCGATGTGAAGTAGCATTATGATGTACGACATTTATTTATGATAATTGAAGAACCATTGTTGCGGAATGATATACGCAAAGGTGGTAAAATTTGTTAATTTATCCTGTATCCAATTGAGTGATTTTTACGCACAAAGTATAAATTACGTTGCCGACCTATAAATATGTACTAGAACCGATTACTAATTAAATGAGCTAAGATGCCGATTATTGTCTAAACAAAATAACAAGTTATAAAAAAAATTTCTTCCATATATTTGTCACAGACTTTACCTCAGCGGAATTTGATATGAATTTTACTAGTATTGATTTTAGGGCTTGTTTCAAAACACACTTGTGTTTGAGGTAAGATGCAAACAGATTCACCTTATTTATTAAGAAATTACATTGTAAGCATACTTTATGTTTGATCTTAGATATTAAATGTATTACTTCACACCAAAAGACAAATTTTACTTGAAGAGAAAAATATGTGTCTGGTTCTGTACATCAGTGCTCTGACCACTGAGCTACCAGGCTCAAGAGAGAATTAATATTTGTTTGAATCAGGAGCCTAGTAGCTCAGTGTTTAAAGCAGAGAGAGAATGGTAGCTCAGTAGTTAGAGCATGGAGAATTAATATTTAATTTTAGGAAGTGATATTTTGAGGTTATTTTAATTATATTATTTTCAGTCTGATCATCTTACCTCAATATTAATGTTGATTTGTTCTTGGACATGTTTCAAAATAATTCTGTTATATCGTCAGCTTGTTCAGAATTAGTATTCATTTGACTCAGGAGCCTAATAGTTCAGTGGTCAGAGAACTGGTGTACAGAACCATAGACATTGAGTTCAAATCCTGATTCAGGCTTATATTTTTCTTTTCAAATAAAAAAATAATACTTTTTTATGAGAGATGTAAGAAAGTTACAAATTATACATGTAAATGTATAGGTTATGTGATGTGTAAACTCTGTGTGCAGGCACTTGCCATGTGGTGTGTCACCTCCAGCTGGCTTCTTGCAGACCGATGCTTCCTTAGAAGAGGACAAGTTATTCAGCCTAGGACAAAGGTTTACTTACTTCCAGGAAAAATCTCCAGCCCATCCAACACCTCCGAGCACCAAGAATAATGTAGAACTGCAACCTTTCCATTTGCGGCGAACAATACGACCACCAGCACGATATAAAAATTCCCGTATGACTGTAAGGCTGAGACCCCGCCAAGTTTTGTGTTCCAAGTGTCGTTCTATATGCAATGAAAATTCCGAAAATGTAGACTTGTCGCGTAAACGTAAGGGTTCAACGCAACCTACTGGAGCTGACGTGCCATCTAGCAAAAGCCCGCGTCCCCTTTTTTCAGAGAACCAACGTGACAACCAGCCTACAGAACTCCGGCCAACTCTTATCCCAAAAATCCCACGTCTGCAACCCACAGAGATCTCAAATGCACTTAGTGGAAACAAACTCAAATATTGGGAAGATCACGAAACTTCAGACAGTAAGGAACGTATGGTCCTCCGTAAAAAGCGTAGTGTGGGTTCTATGGAAGATCTATGGGATGAAAGTGTATTTGAAGATAATATGCGCAAAGATGCGGAAAGGAAAGCAAGAAATGCTCGCACCACTCCTGTGATCAAGATTTCGTTTGGCAGTCAGGGTGAAGGCACAGTTCTAAAGATTCCTGCCAAAGTGCAAAATTACATTCCTAGTGAAAGTGAAACAGAAACTGATAAAAAGACTAAAGATGCCAGCGCAAAGGCAGCCAAACGAGCACTAAAAAAGGCTAAGAAAGAAGCAAGGCGTAAGATGTTAGGGGGTGGTTCTCCTGCATATGAGGCACTTTATCATCGCAAACATAAACATAAAGTAAAGCATAAGAAAAAGCATAAAGAAGAACGGCGTCATAGCAAGGAACTAGAAGCGATAAAAGAAAGATGCCTGAAACAAAAGCTGTCTATTAGCCTAAAACGACTTAATGCAAATGCATATTATTTAGGTAGCAATGGTTCAAAATCGCCTGCTACTAGCAGCTGTAGTAATTCAGAATCGAGTGATGATCATGGTGAAACTGTGCCAGACTTTCCTTCATCCCATCCCCTCATGATGAGAATCTCCACGCAGAGTGTTACTGATTGCGTCACGAGGGATGGACGTCGTATGTCTGTAGGAGATGTCGTCTGGGGTAAAATCCACGGTTTTCCCTGGTGGCCAGGAAAGGTGAATATATATATTTTTTATTCTCAAACTAAAGTGGGAAGTAACACTATTAGCTATTTTCAATTTACAAATGAGTTGTAGAAAATGTTTTTATATCTCACCTCATAAAGTACCATGTTTTCATGATACTTTTCTCAAAGGTCATTTCATCTTTGTCTTTGGTCAAACTCCAACTGTTGAAATATTGTTAAATTAATGTTGGGAAGTAAAATTCATCAGAGAACATTTTGTTTAAACAACTCACCTCATAAGATTCATGCTTCCATGATACCACGGTTTCAAACACAGTCGTGTTCATCCTCAGCCATAACTCTGACTGACGAAATTCTTCAGCCATCAACTGTTCTATCGTCACCATCTTCGGTGCTGCCATCTACGGTTGAATTTATGAACTTCGAAATCAATGTAATTTCGTTATGAATATCAAAATTCATTGATCCATCTTTATTTTTCTGAATGTATATCTTCTCCCAAATCGTCAATTCCAAAGGCTTCTCTACTTGTTCTAAATTCCTTTTTGTTTTTCCTATATAAACAAAAAGAAATTTAGAAACTCGTACCAAAGAACATTTGAGAAATATTAAAAATTGTGAAATTGAAAAATCTGCAAAGGAATTTAGAAACTCGTACCAATGAACATTTGAGATATATTAAAAATTGTAAAATTGAAAAATCTGCAATTGCTGCACATAGTTTATTGGAACATCATAAAATTGGAAGAGAAGCTAAACTTTTAAAACAAGTAGAGAAGCCTTTGGAATTGACAGTTTGAATATACATTCAGAAAAATAAAGATAGATCAATGAATTTTGATATTCCTAACAAAATTACATTGATTTCGAAATTCATAAATTCAACCATAGATGGCAGCACTGAAGATGGTGACAATAGAACAATTGAAGGCCGAAGAATTTCATCAGTCGGAGTTATAGCTGAGGATGAACACGACTGTGTTTGAAACCGCGGTATCATGGAAACATGAATCTTATGAGGTGAGTTGTTTAAACAAAATGTTCTCCGATGAATTTTAATGTTGAAATTTTGTTGACACCAATTTCCAAACTGCCTTCTGGTGTAGATTTTATGAACTAGGAGATTAAATTCTCCTCATCGGGGATTTCAAAATTGATGGTTCTATATTTATTCTTTTGAATGTACATCTTTTCCCAAACTGTTAACTATTTCTATACATTCAGAAGAATAAATATAGAACCATGAATTTTTAATTTCCCAATGAGCAAAAATTAATCTCAAAGTTCACAGAATCAACACCAGATGGAAGTTAAGAAGATAGCGTTAACAGCAAAATTTCAAGAGTTGGAGTTTGATTGAAAATGAAAGTATCGTGAAAACATGGAACTTTATGAGGTGAGATATAAAAATATTTTCTCTAACTCATTTATAAACATGGCAGAACTTACTTAATAATTTTACACATTAACAAGCAATGGTAATCAGAAGAAATTATGTGGCCATAATGGGCTGTATGAATAAAACTGGAGGTTTTGCTTCTGAGTACAAGGTAGAGGTAGAAGTATTTGCTTGGAAGCAAAAGGTAGAAGCATGTGCTTTGAATAATATGAATAATCTTTACCTTTTCCTTCTAAATAAGAAGCATGTGCTTCTAAACTCCCAGCCGAGCATTTCGTAAATGAATCATCAGCATTCTTTACTACCTAAGCGCTTGTTTATGTTTTCATTCTTTAAAAGCAAAATATTTGTGCTGACTCCATAATTTTCAACCAAAACAGATCATAACCATGCTACTTTTATTTCCGCTCCTAAGTGCAGTCAAAACTATACATGTAGTGCAGTTTGTAAAAATGGCCTTTTCTGTTTCGGAAACAAGAAATAGTTCAAAGTCTGTAAAAAAATACAATGGCATTTTTAGTTACTGCTCAAGGAAAATATCCACAATTACTACAAACGTCGAAAATTCTGGAAGAAAAAAGAAGAAAAAACATGGAGCAATTCAGGAAATGATAAAATTATTTGAACTTAATTTTGGCACACGGATAAATTCAAACCAGTTGCTAAAAAAAATAACAATATGAAAACTACAACTCCAAGTGTGACAGGCCTAGAAGGCCCTTGGCCTACCAGTCGGCTGCTGGCCTCACGTCCACATGTGTTAATCACAGAGGTAGACGATTATAAGCCAATGTAGGGGTGATATGTGGTCAGCATGTCGGGTCCTCCAGCCATGTGAAAACTAGGCTGAAGAAAAGACAGATATGAACAGAAGGAACAAACCAATTGTTCTGAATTCTTGGGAGAAAGAGCTCTTCAATCTGTTAAAAGAGAGATAAATTCTATAATAATCACGTCCACTGCTGTGCTGGTGCACCAAGGTAGCATGCTGCCTTATCACGCAGCGGGCCCAGGTTCGATTCCTGGTCGGGAGACAGGCTCCTGGTTGAGATTTTTTTTTGGGGGGGGGGGGTTTCCTTACCTATAAGACAAATGTCAGGACGTTTAGGGCCAAACGGTGCCCGAAAATCATCCAGCCATCATCATCACCGGTGTGGAAACCAACGGGAAGCTAACACCTATAATTCCCTAGTAAAGCTGCAAAGCACAGGATGAAAATGCTATGATTGCAGTGAAAGACCTGCACTCGGGGCAGAATTGCTATGGATGGACTTACAATCATAATAAGAAAACAGATACCCATAGTTATAGAATAAATTGAGCTATTTACAATCAAAATATAATCCTTTTACAGTAAGTGAGATTATTAATACATATTTCGAATTTTCCATTATAGTTTTTCTCAGGCCCATCATTTATCTATACACTTATTTTCAGGAGCAGTTGGAACCATCAACATTACCATCGCCAACGGATACATCATTTAATAGACTTCCACCCTTAAAAAAATTGCCGGAAACCGATGAGTAGAAAAATTTGAGAGTGCCCTTCACAGACTGATGCGATTGGAACAATTAAAATTTATTATAATTCAAATAGAAAAAGTGCTTATGGCCAGATTAAATATCTTAAATTATAAGGGAAATGTTTCCCAAGACTATAGTGAGGGAAATGTATTATTTGCTGTCCTGTAAAATTTTATTTTCCTATTTGAATTCTATCAATATCAGATTAATAAGTGATTGCGTAATTATGTAAATCTAGTTCCAGTGAAGTGAAATAAATCAAAGTTGATTTATAATTTATCCAGACAAACAAGTGATAGTGAATAATTGATAGTTAAATCATATAAACATCCACTCCAATAAATTTATAATAATAAAAATCCTTCATTGTATATTACAGTTGTAATTTCTTTTCTTTTTTTGCATCCTCCACTTATAATTTTCCCTTCATTAAAATTTTCTTCTTCTGGTTCTTCTCCTTCGTTGTATCTTCATCATCATTGCCTGAATATTCAATATTGATGAACCCCTATTTCTCCTCCTATACCAGTTTGAAATCCTGGATCGGCCATGAACCAAAAAAAAATACCTTCAGAGAATACCGCACTGCCTCTTCTCTCTTCTTTTTCTGGCAAAAAGCGGGCAGCATCCATTTAAACATTTTCCTCGTTGAACCTCTATAATGAATTATACGCTTCCTCAGGACGACACCGATGTGGTTTATAACACTTTTTACAGCGTACGAGGAGTACTATATTTTGTGATGAGGAGTCTGCTACCGACCAGACTTCAATTTTTTGAAGCATGTTCTTCTTAAAACAAGCAAAAGGTTCACTTTATTCATACAGACTTTCTAATCTTGAAGCACATGCTTCAAGGTCGAGCTCGTGCTTCTTCCATGGAAGCAGATGCTATTTTTTCGATGCGTCACCGCAAGTAAAAGGTTATGCTTCATACTTTATTCATAAATTCTGAAGGATATGCTTCAAAATGGTGAAGTAAAAACATTTGCTCCACTTTATTCATACGGCCCAATAAGTCCATACCATCACTACTTATTTCATTATCAGGCTAAATAAAAATGAATTATTCTATGTTACAAGAGTCCATCGCTGTGGTCTCGAGGTAGCATGCTGCCTTGTCACGCAGTGAGCCCGGATTCGATCCCCGGTTGGGGCAGTTTTTCTGGGTGAGGTTTTTATCGGGGCTTTTCCTCACCTGTAAGACAAATGTTAGGAAAGCTTTAAGGCCCAAACGATCCCCGAAATTATATGGCCATCATCACCCTTATCATCATCATCCTTCACCGGTGTGGAAAGCAACAGGAAGCTACCACACCTACAATTCCCTAATAATAATGTTTTATTTATTATTATTATTATTATTAGGGAATTGTAGGTGGTGGTAGCTTCCTGTTGCTTTCCACACCGGTGAAGGATGATGATGATGGCCATATGATTTCGGGGACCGTTTGGGCCTTAAAGTTTCCCTACTAAAACCGCAAAGCATAGCATGAAAATGATATAATTGCAGTGAAAGACCTGCCCTCAGGCAGAATTACTATGGATGGATGGATGTTACAAGATTCTATTTTTAATAGTTACAATA
Source organism: Diploptera punctata (assembly GCA_030220185.1). Taxonomy (NCBI): domain Eukaryota; kingdom Metazoa; phylum Arthropoda; class Insecta; order Blattodea; family Blaberidae; genus Diploptera; species Diploptera punctata. The sequence goes on from JASPKZ010008385.1 coordinate 28,758, forward strand.
CAATTTTTAATTCATTTTGTTATTGACAGTATCGATTGAAACAATTTTAATTTGTTTCATTGTTGCAATAATAATGAAAATGGCTAACTATATGGCACAACAGGCTCTTGGCCTAGCAGCCAGCTGCTGGCCTCATATCGACATGTGTTAATCACAGAAGTAGACGATCATCCAGCTAGTATAGGGATGACATGTGGTCAGCATGTCAGATTCCCCAACAATTAGAGCTGGTTTTCTCAATATGGAGCCACTACGTATTATAGCTACCCAAATTCCTCACGATGCTCCAATCCTATACTGGTTAAAATTCCATGAGAACATTTCTTCCACCATGGGAACTCGAACCAACACAAGTCGTGTAGCTTTGCACCAATGCACCATTCCTTACACCGCTCAGCTGTGGCACAGGACAGTGCAAACAGCTACACATTCACAATTGACAATTTTTGTTGGCATATAATTTGGATGTTTTTATTATTGATTTAACATTTCTCACTGAAAGATAAATTATATTTGAAGAGAAAATTTTTTGCCTAGACCGAGACTCAAACCCGGGACTTTTGGCTTGCCGGGCCAAATGCTCTACCAACTGAGCTACCGAGGCGAGTTACGATATAGATGCAAATTTTTCTCTTATATACGTTGTAACTCCCTATCGCCAAATGCTTTTGAAACCATTGTTTCTATCTTTGCAAATGGCGGCTTCTTAGTTAAGAAGACATTTATTGGGAATTTAACAATACTTTATAAAGCTAGTAAGGCTTCGAATGATGTTTTTATTATTGATATAACATTTCTCACTGAAAGATAAATTATATTTGAAGAGAAATATATAATTTGGATGTTACTTTATTCATAAACTACATAGTCAGTAATTCTGAGATTACATATCTTCATGGAGCAACAGGCCTAGAAGGTTCTTTGTATACCCGGCCAGCTGCCGGTAACACATCCACATGTGTTAATTGCAAATTTGGATGACCATCCAGCCAGTGTAGGATGACATGAGCAAAATTTAAAGATACATATATATTAATACATTGTGTGTGTGTGCGTGTGTGTCCATTAATTCTTTAGTGACTGGAATTTTTTTTAATCAAAACCAAACTTGGATATATATATATATATATATATATATATATATATATATATATATATATATATATATGTGTGTGAATTGATTAAAAAAAGTTATGTCTAGATCATTAAAAAGAAAATCAACCACCTGAAACAAAGATTTAAAAAGCTGTAGCAGTTACCATTTTCAATTTCTCACAACAAAACTCAGTATATTCTATTGAAATAAAGCAAGGAAGATGTGTAATAAATAATAGTTTTAAAAAACTAAAACAACACACTTTATTAGAAAACCGAACTAAAAAAATGAAAAATAATTTTAATTTCCAAAACGCTTGGGATAAAATTAAAGTGGTCAACAAAAAAATCATCTCCAACACATCTAGAATAAAACTAGAGTTATTAACAAAAAGAAAATAATTTTACCATCAAAAGCGTGGGGTGCTCTATATCAATTAATATATTTGATAATAAACAGATATTGGCAAAAGTAAAGTCTCTAAGAAGAAAATGTAAAAATCATAAAAAGCACCCCACGCTTTTGATGGTAAAATTATTTTCTTTTTGTTGATAATTCTAGTTTTATTCTATATGTGTTGGAGATGATTTTTTTGTTGACCACTTTAAATTTATCCCAAGCGTGTTGGAAATTAAAATTATTTTTCATTTTTGAGTTCAGTTTTCTAATAAAGCGTGTTGTTTTAGTTTTTTAAAACTATTATTTATTGTTTTATTTTTTAATTTTAATATTTTACAGAATAAGATAAGAATGTAAATATCTTTAAATTCCATACTATTGTAGTATGAGCTAAAAGTATTACTCTTCTAAAAAAAAATCCTCCCCAGCCGGATTCGAACCAGCGACCTATGGATTACTGAAATTGTATACCACTAGTTCACCGCTCTTACAATGATTGACTAAAAAGTTGACAAGTCCGTAACCTATTATACCAGTTTTAATTTTTTTGATTTTCTGATGATTCTGGCCAGGAATTTAGAAATAAAATATGAAATTATTGTAGTGTCACGGGTCCTTTACAAGTATACAAAGTTTCAAGTCGATCCAATGTCTCTAAGCTGGTGAAAATCGTGTTCAAGATTCCGTTACATAAATACAAAGGCGCTTTTTTCTGATGGTTCTGGCCAGGATTTTAGAAAATAAATATGAAATTATTGTATTGTCACGGGTTCTTTACAAGTATACAAAGTTTCAGGTCGATCCAACGTCTCTAAGTGGGTGAAAATCGTGTTCAAAGATTCCGTTACATAAATACAAAGGCACTTTTTTTGATTTTCTGATAATTCTGGCTAGGATTTTAGAAAATAAATATGAAATTATTGTATTGTCGCGGGTTCTTTACAAGTATACAAAGTTCCAAGTCGATCCAACATCTCTAAGTGGGTGAAAATCGTGTTCAAAGATTCCGTTACATAAATACAAAGACACTTTTGATTTTCTGATGATTCTGGCCAGGATTTTAGAAAATGAATATGAAATTATTGTATTGTCACGGGTCCTTTACAAGTATACAAAATTTCAAGACGATCCAATTATTTTAAGTGGATGAAAAATGCGTTGAAAGATTCAGTTACATACATAGATAGATAGATACATGTCAAGCTAATATAAAGCGTGTAAAAAAGAGAAAGACATTCTGTAAACCAAAATGAAACCATAACTTTAACTTGTTGAGAAATTTGCTTAGTTTTTGCAGTTTTTGCGCGATTGACTTTTAGAAAGATAAATTTCTATTTTATTTTAAAACAATTTGAATTAAATGTTATACAATATGTGTTTTAATGATTCTTCTAAATGTTATAAATATACCTAATTAATAAAATTGAAGCTTGATGGGCATTTTTTCAATGTACTGCACAAATTATCATAAGAACCGGTAATGCCATGAGTGATTTCCAAATTTATCTAGAGAATTTGGAAATCAAGATTGGCATTTGTTAGGACTATTTAACAAATAAAATTAAGCTGTTTACTCACAAATCATTATTTAAATATAGTTATTTTAAAATATTTATGTATTTAATGTAAATGGCAATGTTTGAAAACAAAATGTTTCACTTGTTTATCACTGCAACCAGATCATATTATTTATTGCCAAAGGATCACAATATTGTAAGAATGCACCCTAGTGGAGAAAAAATGAAACACATCAAAACTGTATATTAATTAATTCCTGATGTCCTATGATGTAAATATGACAATTATATTTTTCTGGAACGTTATTATGTTTAAGAAAGTGCAGTGTTCTTTTTGTGGTATAATCAATTGTTACAAATGTTTTTATATTATCTCCCACAAGCACTTTGTGTTGAAATTCATGCACTATATATACAATCTGGTAGCCACATGCAGTCACTGCAAAATAATGCTTGACTCTTCAGAATGTTAAAAAAGGAGGAGCTTGATTTTACAGTGGTAAAATTGAGATAAAAAATGACTGTAATTGTTGTAAATTAAAAATCATTGAAATGTGATTGGTCATTGACTCCCATTTGAGGCATGAGTTAAATAGTCAAAATATATAATTAATGAAATCACGAAAACTCAGTTCCTTACTCCTTTGAAGCCATATTCTTTGAGAAGACATCATGTTAGTGTAAAAAACATAGAATTCGCATCCATGTAACAGAGTATAAAACTGTTATTCTACCAGTTATATGGATTACTTTAAGGGAGGAGAGAAGATTACGAGTATTTGAGAATGAAGTTCATGGAAAATTTTATGGGACTATAGAGAGATGAACATACAAGCAAATGGGGAAGACTACATAACAATAAGCTACATAATTTTTATGGAAAACCATATATAATAAGAACAGTTAAGACTCGTAAATTATGATGGCCAGGACATGTGGCACAAATAGGGAATGAAAGAGGGGAAAGCACCCAGTAGTTAGGCCTAGAATGAGGTGGGAGAATAACATTAACCATGATTAGAGGGAAGTATATTTACAGGGAATGATTGGGAAACATTAGCTCAAAATAGGGATGTATGGAGAGTTTATCTCCACCTGGCCATGTACCTACAGGTTTGATAGTGCCAGTCAGATAGCTAATTATACAGTGAGATCACTTTAGTAGTGGAAGGCAGACGCAGGGATTTAACTATACACTGCGACGCACTCGCAGCGGGGAACGGACAGCGTAAGATTGTGATGATACAACCACACACATTTTCATAATTATTTTACAAATTGTCGTACTTACCAACTTTATTGAAGCAGGTGTTGGAACTGTTCACCATCGTTGTCCATACATTTTTGACACCTCTTTATAAAATTTGTTGTACATATTATGGACTGTTGAACGTGATGGAATTTTTACACCCGGGAATCGTGTTTCAAAACATCTTTGTACTTGGCTGGCAGACTGAGTTAATAAATATTGTTCATAAATAAATACATGTTGCTCAGTAGAAACATTATTAGCCATTATACACACGTGATTCACTTTACACTTATGTTTTATAAGATACAAATTTAAAAATTGAAATAACTTATACACACGTCATTCAGTTCATAAGGAAAAGCGATCAAGCCCCTTATCTAATCGAGGTACGCTGTCTGACAGTGGCCGTTAAAGTCGGATTTTAATATTATAATAAATATGAAATTTAAAGTTAATAATTTTGTATTTTAAAATTCTTTTAATATTTAAATATAGATAGATAGATCATCGGTTGATTAATGTCTTTGACATCGTCCAATTCCTAATAGGCAATTTTGTCGGTCCATCCAATCTCCTGGTTGTAGATGTTTCTCCTTCATATTTAAATATAACTTAAATAAATAAAATCATCTAAATAATTCATTGTTGGTTATTGTTGAATAAAAATGTCTCAGTAACAATTAAATAAATTGTATTACATAACAGTCTTTGTAAAGAATACTTTAAAAATTGTTTTAAGTCATTGTTGTCAAAATTATAAAGCTTTCTGTTATAACTGTAATAAGAACACCTGTTTAACTTCATATTCTTAAATGAAAGTAAACTAAACTCTGATTGGATGTTAAAACAATTAACTTTCTTGTTTAAGAAATCAAATTTAAACCTTATATTTAAAGGACTATTAACCAATAGAATTTAAAATAACATTATGTGATGTAATAATGTTCTTTAAAATTATAAAAGAATTACACTAGTCATTCTGCATACAACTTTCCACAAAGATAGAAGCAAGAAGAGTTCTCAAGATAAAAATGTAATATTTAATACAAGAATAATTGATTCCAGAAAAGAAAATAATTAATTTTAATTGATAGTGAAGAATAATACCACTTACATTTACTTAATCTGCTGGGAACCTACAAAGTGAATAAATTTGTAATTATTTCTACAATAAACATTTTTTTTATGATATTGAAGTGTTTTCCTATCCAGTGTACCAACTTCTGACCTTGAGAAGAGAATCCGGCTCTACCGAAAATTAAACCCAACCTGAACCAGTTTTTTGAACCTGACTTTTTGGGACACCAATCCTCCTTCAAAATATTACTACAACATCGGGCATGAAGAGTATTACTGCTTCAAAGTGTCACCACAACGTGGGACAGCAATTTACTTCTTCGCCGCGAACTCGTAAACTGCTGAGTCAGCACACATTTCAGGTCCATTAAGCCTTCGTTATCGCACAGCACAAACTCCGTGTCTGCCTTCCACTACTAAACTGATCTCACTGTACTATATGATCCAGTTTTTATGAAATATAGTAGAAAGCACTCTTTAAAAATGTAATATTACACAAACTAAATTTTGATAGAGAGGACTGAACACATTTTTAAACAACACTCTTTAATTATTACATAAAAATTAAGAAAATACAGATAACTGAAGTAACCCTTCAGCATGGCATATGAGTTTTAAGTAGAAAGAAACATGAATTTTATTTCATCAATCAATATTTAAAAAAAAAACTTTGCTATATTTCTTATTTCCAACTAACTCACTGGCACTATCAAATCCATACGTTCATGGCCGTGCAGAGATAAGCTCTCCATAGATCCCTATCCTGAGCTAATATTTTTCTAATCATTCCCTGTATAATCTACTTCCCTCAATTCATAATGTTATTTTCCTACCTCATTCTTGGTCTAGCAACTGGGCGTTTTCCCTCTGGTTTTTCTTCTTACAAGAAGCTTCCATGAATGTCTTTCATTCCCCATTCGTACCACACATCCTGCCCTTCACAGTCTACGAGACTTAACTGTTATTATATTTGGCTTCCTAAAAGACCATGTAGTTCACTGTTATGTAGTCTTCTCCATTCACCCATCTGTTCATCTCTCTTTGGTCCAAAAATTTTCCTAAGAACTTTATTCTCAAATATATCACAATGGTATTTAGATGTATTCAGTTAAACTAAAACACCACTGCATGATAGGCCTAGAAGGCCCTTACCAGCCAGTTGCAGGCTTCACATCCACATGTGTTAATTACAGAGATAGGCTATCATCCAGCCAGTGTAGGGGTGGCATGTAGTCAGTATGTCGGTTCCCCCATCCGTTTCAGCTGGTTTTATCAACCTGGAGCCGCTACTTGCGCTATAGCTACCCCATTTCCTCACAATGCTGGGTTGGCACTGGTTCCATACTGGCTAAAATTCTATGAGAAAATTTTTGCCCCCATGGAGACTCGAGCCAGTGCAAGTCCCGTAGCTCTGCGCCAAGGCATCTTGCCTTAAGCACTCGGCTACGAGACGGGACAGATGTAGCCACATAGACCTTAATAATACTGTATGTAAACAAATAACAGATAATCTATCATGTTAGCTTCTTTATATATTTAAATATATATTTTTGTATCTAGATTTGCAAACACCAAACATGAGAAATGTTAAATGTCCCATTAAGGGAAGCAGGTAATTAACTTTAATTCTCCTTTGTCATGTCCACTTTTAATGGAATTCACCTACAGTGGATCCTTGCATCCATTTATTTCCCCTGTTTGTACTTACTAAGAAACAAGACATCTTAGAAGAGAATTGTTCATCGAAGAATTGATTTTAGTGCCTTTATCCTAATTTCAATCCCCGACTTTAAAGATAAATTATATTTAAAGAGAAAAATATACTTTTTTTTAAGTAAAATTGTATCACCTCACCTCATTATTATTCTTTTAGACCGGTTTCGGGACTTTATTCGGTTCCATCCTCCCTATTTTCACGATATAACAGTCAAAATACTGGAGATGAAACTGAATAAGTCCTGAAACCGGTCTAAGAAGGTGAGGTGAGTGAAGAAATTTTATTTAAATAAATAATACTCATACCTCATAGTGTTAATTCCTAAAAAGTCGAAAATATACGCCTAGACTGGGGTTTGAACTCAGGACCATTAGCTTTATACACTAATGCTGTACCGTCTGAGCTATCCTAGGCCTCAAATCTAAACACAAATGTTTCTCTTATGCATTTAAATTCCCAAGAGTGCCAAATGCTATGAACCATTGCTCGACACATGCAAATGGTGGCTTCTTATTTAAGAAGACTTTTAAATGGGAACTTTAACATCACTTTATAAAGCCAGTAGAGCTGAAATGTATAATAGATAAATTTGTAATCAAGATTTTTGAGGCTGGAAACATCTTACCTCAAATTAATATTGATTTATTCTCGAACATGTTTCTATATAATCTTCTATATCATATCGAAACATGTTCAAGAATAAATCAACATTAATTTGAGGTAAGATGTTTCCAAGATTTTTGAGACTGGAAATGTCTTATACCTCAAATTAATGTTGATTTATTCTCGAACATGTTTCGATATGATATAGAAGATTATATAGAAACATGTTTGAGAATAAATAACATTAATTTGAGGTAAGATGTTTCCAGTCTCAAAAATCTTGATTTAAAAAAACCTCAAAATATTACTCCCTAAAATAAACCATTAGATAAATTTGTGTTTAGATTGGGGGCCTAGGTAGGATAGCTCAGACATGGAGCATTATCGTATAAATGCTGAAGGTCCTGGCTTTAAACCCTAGTCTAGGTGTATATTTTTCAATGAATGAACGAATGAGTCACTTCTTATCTTACCTCAATGTTTTTTTTTAAACACGGGAATAGCAGTTTTCAAGAGGAGTCCCTCTTATCTTCAGCCAACATTATATGGCTCTATTACCCATATTTAACTATGAATGTATTTTTGTCACTTCAAATATAATTTGTCCCTCAGTAAGATATATTAAATTTGTAATGAAAACAAATTATATATTTTTAAAACTGTCATTTCATATGATCACAATTTTGTTATAAGCTAATAAAAATAAAATTACACATTAATATAATATGTGAACACTCCAAAAACAAATGAAGTATGCATCATCTTAAGGCACGACGACTTCAAAAGTGAAAGTTTTGGCCTTCTCAACAATCATCCTCCATGCCAATCTGTCTCTTGCCATATTCAAACTAGTCACTTTCATTTTCCTTAGATCGTTCATTGTATCATCCTCCCATCTGATCTTCGGTCTTCCAACAGCTCTGCCTCCTATAGGTTTCCATTTGTAGAGTTTTTTGACCAGTCTCTGATCATCCATTCTTTACAAATGTCCAAGCCAACCAATTCTGAGAGATGTTATATGGTTTACTATATTCTGATTTTTGATTAATTTGTTTATTTCGTTATTTGTTTTGATTCTCCATCAGTTATCAGTTCCTCTATTTGGTCTAAATATTCTTCTTAAATTTTTTTTTAAATTAGTAATTTCTGTTTTATTGTCTCTTTTAGGACCCAAGTTTCACAAGCATATGTAACTATGAAATGTGTATAGCTTCAATATATTTTTTTCATATGGTTTGTGTGCTTTATAAAATTCTTTCCAGTATTAATTCATGCTTACGTTGATGTTTTGTATCTGCAATAAACTTGATTTTAAGTTTCATAACTGTTATTTTTATTCTAGGTGGCTAGCATCTCAATATCTCGAAAAGATGATGGTGCATCGTTAGCACCGCAGGCACATGTTACATGGTACGGGTCATCTACCTCTTCTCTCATGCCCTGTGATCAACTAAGCCCATTTTTAGAGACTTTCAAGGTAAGCTACTTTGAAAATAATTAAATCTTTTATAATTAAAATCAATTAGGTATTTTACAATCCATATATTCAACCAGCCTCATGGGCTAGTGGTCAGCCTTTCTGCCTACAGTTCATGAGGTCCCTGGTCTAGTTCCCGATCTGACCATAGGAAATGTTCCTTAAAGGGAATTTTACTATTCTGCCATGCCAGGGGAAAAAATTAGAAATGTCTTAAAAGACAGCCTAATGACAATGGACAAAAAAATCCACGTGTGTGTGTGATTAGTTTTTACTCAAATAATTATAAATTTACAATTATCAACCATGTTATTGTGAAAGTTAAGAGCGAACAACTTAACACTTTGAGTCCTGCAGTGGTACTAGTACCACGGCATTTAAATGACACTGAAGCCAGAGAAAATTAAATCTCTTGGCATGCCTGTGCCAGCAGATTTTCTGAACCAGAAATCCATCCCTGTAAATCTCCTGGCACAGGCATGCCGAGGAATTTAATTTTCTCCGGCTTCAGTGTCATTTAAATGTCATGGTACTAGTACCACTGCCGGACTCAAAGTGTTAATCAACAGTCTGGACAAGCCGAAGATAAAACAGAAGTGTTTTGAAACATATCCTAAAAGAGCTCAACTTTCATGAAGTAAGATGCAACAGACTCGCCTTATTTATTAAGAAAACCCTCAATGTTACTTCCTATTGTAATTTTATAACCAATATTTAAAATTTGATTGCAGACGAGGTATAACAAGAAGAAACGAGGACCCTACAAGGAAGCAATCAAACAAGCGTCTAACGAGGCAAGGGGAGTAAATGTTGTATCATAGTGAGAAAAAAGACATTGTAAATATGTACAGTATCTGTGTGCGTGCGTGAATCCCGGTGCCGTCTTCCAGTGTAGAGTGAATGTCAATTGTAACAGTTGCACAATTTGCATATTACAGCATTTCACATCTATTTTCTCGACTTTTCACTTTAAATCCCTATGTTAAATTAAAACACAATCTTTCTACAAATGTGTTTCCTTTATATTCTCAAATATATTCCTCTCCTTCCAATTTTTCATATGTAGAGCGAGGGTCATATTTTATCTATTAAACAACGGCCAAGCATTAAAGTTATGAAGTAAGTATTTTATATGCTCTTTAACAATTAGGTCATTCACATTGCAATTCAAAGCTATACTTCTTCCGAGCTAAGTTCTAGTTGTAATCTAAACAAACCAGATCTATGACTGCATTGTCATTGGTCGAATGATTTTTTTTTTTTTTTACCTTTAAGCGTGTAAGAAAATGTAATTCGCTCTCTAACACTCGAAATAAAGGAAATAGAAATATATATTATCTAGCACGTGTCTATATAAGTTATATGGGAGAACCTTAAAATATATAATTAGAATTTTAATGATTTATTCTTACGCATGCAGAATACATTGAAATTTCAATTGTTTTTAAATGGCTGCTATCTGTAGAATTTCTTAACTATTTGAAAAGTGGAGGGAAACAAATTATTTTGAATGTTTTCAAACAATTTAGTGAAAAATATCCTACATTGGCAATTGAGGATGCGGTGAAAATAATAGTAGAATTTACAGGTGGGTCAGCATGGAGCATAATTTCAACTTGTAATGAAATTTAAAAAAAAAAGATATCTATCAACATCATGGAAAAATCTTAAACATCTGATTAGGTAGCCCATATAATTTTTTGTCATAAATAAATAAGAAATTTAGGAAGTTCCTAATTATTGGTACCATCTTACCTTGTAGCCTATTTGGTCTTATTTCACATAAAATATGATTATGCCTTAGAACTACGTTTCTATTGAAAGTTCCATACACAATTCAGTCATATGGCTGGTGAAAGTAGCACCACAGTTTCCCCAATAGATAGATCCGGAAAAGTAATACCTTAAGCAAGTTTATTTACAGTATAACTGGAACTTAGCTCGGAATTAGTATAGTACCCTTTCCATCCGGCATTTATTTTAAATGAGCAAAGAAAATTTTGAATTAGGAAAAATAACACATGATTAAAGTGGCAAAAGAAAATGGTTTCCAAGAGAAAATGACACACACACAGAAATTGAGGAATAAAAGCACTCTTCAGGTAAATTAAAATATAAAATTATGGAATATTCACCTGAAAGGTCCGTCTCCTCAAGTTAATTAATTATTTAACAGTAGCGCTTTCGGGACTTGTCTCATCATCGGCAGGATTCAAAACTGGTGTTTCACTGAAGATCTGGTAGAGGGGGGTTACATGTATTGGGTTCGTTTTCGTTTATCAGATTGTCGTTGTGAGCTGCTTTCATGATTTTCATCTCTTCGAGTACATTTATCTTCGCTGGATTATTTTCTCTGTGCATTACTGTACTCGAAGAGATGGAAATCATGAAAGCAGCTCACAACAATGACAATCTGATAAATGAAAACGAACTCAATACATATAACCCCCTCAACCAGATCTTCAGTGAAACACCAGTTTTGAATCCTGCCGATGATGGGACAAGTCCCGAAAGCACTACAGTTAAATAATTAATTAAGTTGAGGAGACGGACCTTTCAGGTGAATATTCCATAATTTTATATTTTAATTTTGAGAATAATACCTCAACGGAACACAACATGAATCTTAAAGTTGACTCTTCAGATAGAAAAACCAATTGAAAAATACAGGAAATTCACACATACATGAACACACAATAAATTCCAAAAGATTTTTGAAAACTTTAATATCAGACTAGCACCAAAAAATGCTTACAGCCTAAATAAACTAATAAAAACCAATAAAAATGAAAAAAATATCTGCAGTAGCTACTCATGTTTAGTCAGAAAGCATAAAATCGATGTGAATACCAAATTATTAAAACAGTTAGAAAATACTAAAGAACTCACCATTTGGGAGATGATCTACATCCAGAACAGGGATAGTATCATGAATTCTGATATTCCTGGGGACAGGGATTTGATATGCAAGTTCTTTGGTCCACCAAAAGATGGAGTGGAAGTCAACATCCAGGGCTGATAACATAAAAATCAACAGTCTGGACCACAGAGCACCCAGAGGAGAAAGTGGACAAGGTTCACGTACACGCCACAAGCGGCACTAGTGTAGAACAACTAACGATATCTAAATTTATTACATTTTTTCTGGTACATAATATGAAATTCAGCACCGTCTGGTGGTAAAATTATAATTATACAACACCATCTGGTGAATAATCATGGAATTGAATTTTTATAGGTATAAATAACATTTTAATTAATCTTAAATTATGGAATTATTTGTACCCAGCCTCTCAGACCTAAAGATATTTTTAAAATTTTAACAGAAGGGAAGAATGGAAATAAGTAAAACATGTTAATTTATTTTCATTTATTAAAATTTTAAAATGTGCAATATCCCCTTATTCTCACATACATATTTTATAGAATATATATTATGTTGTATACAATATTTATTAAAGAACCTTAGCCATGCCGTACATCTGAAATCCATTATAAAGTCACCAACATTTTTAAAATGTTGATTCAAAATGGCTGTACACTAAGATCACTCTTCCTAACCTAACAAATCTTAAAATTTCATCACTTCTAGTAGGTTTCCATCCATCCATAGTAACTCTGTAATCATGGCATTTTCATGCTATGCCTGCAGCTTTACTAGGGAATTGTAGGTGTGGTAGCTTCCTGTTGCTTTCCACACCAGTGAAGGATGATGATCATATGATTTCGGGGACCGTTTGGGCCTTAAAGTTTTCCTGACATTTGTCTTACAGGTGAGGAAAAAACTGCCCCGACCGGGGATTGAACCCAGGCCCGCTGCGTGACAAGGCAGCATGCTACCTTGAGACCACAGCGGTAGACTCTAGTAGGTTTATCTTTGAAAATAGATTCACATTAAAAATGTAAACAAGTTACTTACAAATTAGAGTAAAATAAAATCTTAAGTAATGATTTTTAACTTTTGATAATATAAAATTTTTATAGTACCGTCTACATAGAATGAAATGATAGCAGTTAAAAATTTTAATTTACAAAATTGCTAATTTCCCATAATCGTGAGTGAACATGCCGTGTGCCTTGCATTTGTTTTATTTAGTTACATATTATGTTACTACGAAACACTGCTACCATTGTAGTTCATCGTAAACGACCAAAAATTTTAGATGTCACTGTATTGTTTTCCCTCTATTCAGGTGCTCTGTGGTCTGGACAAGCTGAAGATGAAACACAAATGTTTTGAAACATGTCCTAAAAGAATTCTTTATTTTCTACATATAGACTTTTTATTGCAGTTTTTAAGTGCTGAGGGATGCCTTTCTGTTTCATTACATCCCACAATTTATTTCTGTTAACTTTATCAAACGTCTTTTCAAGATCTATTAATGCCATAAAAGTTGGTAAATTGTATTATCTGTTTCTCAATTATTTGATTAATAGTGAAGATGCAATCTGAACAGGATCTGCCTTTTCTGAATCCATTTTGAGCTTCTAGAATTTTTATGAGGTAAGATGCAACAGACTCAGCTTATGCTTATTTATTAAGGAGAACCTCATAATGTTACTTCCTATTATAATTTTATAACTACCTTGAAATTTCTTCCAAAGAAGCATTGTGATGTACAAAGGATGTGTCCAAAAAAATCTGCCTTTTTAACTGCAAGGCACTAAAATCCAGCACCAAATCTCTCATTTAAACTATAGGAAAATAATACAACACCTGAATTGGTAGGCTGGATAACTCGAACTACTGGCTGTCCATGCCACATCCTGCCTCAGTCCACTCCCCTCTTACTCAAGGAGGGAGTCCATCTGCTTCTTATAGTGGGTTGTCATTGCTGAATACTGGCTTCGATTTCTGTGCCTTGCAGTTAAAAACAGCAGACAATTTTTTGGACATGGCCTTGGTGCATCACAACGCTTCTCTGGGAAAAATTTCAAGGTAGGTTTCAGCATGCAATGGTTGACAGTTCCCTTGTAAAAAAAAAAGTATTTATATAGGGAATTTTCAAGACAGGAATTGGCATATGTGGTTTAAACAAAGCTTAGTATTATATTAAAATAACATAAAAGTTATATTTGAAGAGAAAAATTTTCACCTAGACCGAGACTCGAACCTGGGATTCTTGGCTTTCTGGGCCAAGTGCTCTACCAACTGATAATAATAAAAGAAGTCAACATAAAAGTTATTCATGTCTTAGGGTCGTATGCAAATACATTAGTCTCTACTCAAATTACTTCCAATCACTGGTGAGCTGACTCGCCGTGAGCAAGTGCAAAGATCGAATTAGCTACCCACAAACTGGTCATGCATGAAAGTCGTCGTTTTCGTAATATTGGCAAGAAATTACCCAGAATTCTCAGCGATAAAACCACTTCCGTTATTTTCGTCTGCTATAGAGGAACGCATTTACGCTTGCATTCTGCAAATAATACCGTATACGACGTCTGCATCGCGCAATATTACGCCGATTCTCATGTTCGTCCAGTTGAATTCTTTGGTAGACTCTATCAAATTCCTCTTCTCCGCATCTACCAAAAACATGATCGAAGTCTTCAAGGTCCGACATCTTGGATAAAGCGGCAAGGTTTCAAACTACATCGGTTCCTTTCGGGATTCTCACGATAAGTTTCTATCTTAAGCTATGATCTTAAGTTACCTCGTCAGGTAGCTTACGAATTATTATCGCATGAATAGGTTTCTGAGTAAGCAAAATCGTATTAGGATAAAACTTTCTCAGCTGAGAACGCCTTTTACGGTCTGATGCGTTCAAAGATTCGACCCTTAATCTTTCTCTAATACAGACTGTTCTGATTAATAAAAATGTATTATACATCTCAATCATCAACGATTCAGCCTCCCTCCAAAGTCTATGTCTTTAACTGCCCAACAACATGATGCAACAGTTGTGGCATCTTCTTCCCACCGGTTCTAGGCCTCCCTTGGATCTATTGCCCCCTTGGTTTTGGCAGAAGAACTCTTCTTGCTGCCTTCCGTTCTCATTAACTGCCCAACCCATTGTATTCAAAAGATTTTGATATAGGCAACAATATTTGACGCTTTGAACAGATCTTTTTGTTATTTGAAGAGAACAATTATACACTCAGACTGGGCTTGAACCCAGGACCTTTCACACTCTAGGCGAATGCTCTAACCAAGTGAGCTATCTGAGCAAGTTCCAATCTAAATGCAATTTTTTTTCTCTCTCATATATGCTGTTGTCCACCACTGTGGTCTCGAGGTAGCATGCTGCCTTGTCACACAGTGGACCCGGGTTCGATCCCTGGTCGGGGCAGTTTTATCGGGTTTTTCCTTACCTGTAAGATATATCAGGAAAACTTTAAGGCCCAAGCGGTCCCCAAAATCATATGGCCATCATCATCATCGTCCTTCACCGGTGTGGAAAGCAAGGGAAGCTACCACACCTACAATTCCCTAGTAAAGCTCCAAACATAGCGCTGTGATTGCAGTGAAGGACCTGTCTTTGGGCAGAATTACTATGGATGGATGGATATATGCTGTTAATTCCCGTGCACCAACTGCTATGAAACCTTTGCTTCTATCTTGCAAATGGCAGCTTCTTTATTAAGGAGACATTTATTTGGGAATTTTACATTACATTATGAAGCCAGTACAGCTTTGTCCGATGTTTTTATTATTCATTTCATACACCTCAATGATAGATAAATCATATTTGAAGAGAAAAATTATATGCTCAGACTGAGACTTGAAACCAAGACCTTTTGCACTCTAGGCAAATGCTCTAACCAACTGAGCTACCTGAGCAAGTTTCAATCTAAACACAATTTTTTCTCTTATATATACTGTTAATTCCCGTGCACCAACTACTATGAAACCTTTGCTTCTATCTTGCAAATCAGTTATTTTTCTATTGTATTGAACTCTCCATTCATTAATTTATTTTGACTATTTAACTCATGCCCCAAATGGGAGTCAAAGACCAATCACATCTCAATTATTTTTTATTTACAACCAATCACAGTCGTGTTTCACCTCAAATTTATCACATTAAAGAGAGCTCTTCCTTTTTAACATTCTGAATAGGTCACAGCATTATTTTGCTGTGACTGACTCTCTAAGAAATATGGCTATCAGATTGTATATATAGTGCACGAATGTCAGGAGACAGTGCTTGCGGGAGATAATATAAAAACATTTGCAGCAACTGATTATACCACAAAAAAAAAGAAACCACTGTTTGCACTTTCTTAAACGTATTACTTTCCAGGAAATAACGTTGCAGAAAAATATAACTGACATATTTACATCATAGGACATCAGAAATTAATTAATACCTATAATGTTGGTTATAAATTTCTCCATTAGGGTGCATTCTTACAGTATTGCGATCCTTTGGCAATAAATAATATGATCTGGTTGCAGTGATGAACAAATGAAGCATAATCATTTCTCATTTGTTTTCAAACATCGCCATTTACATTAAACTAGAAGTCCCGGCCACACGTTGCTGTGGGTAAGGTATACGTTAAAAATTTTAATTAAGTTGCTGTCTTTCAGCCAGATTACTTAAAACTAATACTTACACATGAAATTAATATTATTGAAAATAAAATAAACACACTTAAATTATGAAATAATCTATATTTGTAATTCAATTGAAATTCGCAGTTTCAACAAAAAGCACAGCCATCTGAGTCTCTCTTTGTTAAATAATAAACCAATTACCTTACCAAATTATAGCTCGGGACCCAGCTCCGTGTGTCTGAAAGGAATTTGCTGACTCAATTGTTAGTACTATGTGAAGCAGAGAAATGTACCTCCTCCACTCCCCCCGCAAACACACAGCTTGGACCCGAGCTGTACCTATCACCGTCATCTGTTAGAATTGTATGGAACTCTCAGATAATTATAACTCTTTGTTAAATAATAAACAAATAATTTGCAATCAAAAAATAATGTGACTATAAATTTAGTTATAAACTCCCCTATGTCTCAAGTTGGATCAAACTGCACACAGTGTGCAAAATTTTATTAAAATCGGTTCAGTAGTTTAGGATTCCATCGCGGACAAACAACGTGACACCAAATTTTTATATATTAAGATATATAAATATTTTAAAATAACTATAGTTAACTAATGATTTGTGAGTAAACAGCTTAATTTTATTCGTTAAATAGTCCTAACAAATGCCACTCTTGTTTCCAAATTCTCTACATAAATTGAAAATCACTTGTGGCATTACTTATGATGAAATAGGATACTGCTTAGTAACTAAGATGCTACATTGCCTAACAAATTTTAGAAAATACTTATTTCTATGTTTTTATTATTAATTTAAAACTTCTCACTGATGGACAAATTATACTTATTTCAGTTAAGATAAGTAATCTTACAAGATAGAACTATATATATGAAATATCACTATGAGGTATATTTTAGTTTGATCCTTCCGGGAAATTCTCGTATAAGACTTGAAAGCATAATAATAGTCCCTTCGATTGGTTGCTGGCCAAAGGAAGGCAAGACCAGTGATGGGGCTGCCATCTTATAGCCTCTCGTCAGGCATTTCTGGAGAAGAAAAGAAAATAAAGGAAAGAAGAAATGGAAGAAAGGAAAGACTCCCTAGCCCTCGGATGCTAAAAAAAAACATGAAAGCAGAATAACGGCTTGTGAAATGAGATTCATGCGCAGAACAGCGGGTTACACCAGATGGGATCGGAAAAGGAACACCGATATCTTAAAAGAATTGAAGACTACGCCAATTTTGGAATATATTAAACAGTACCAACTAAATTGGAAACACCATCTTGAAAGAATGAGTTCAAATCGGATCCCCAAAGCTGTTTATAATTATATACCAAGAGGACAAGGATCACTGGGCCGTCCTATGAAACGCTGGAGGGAAAATTTTCTATAGGATCGTAACAGGCCTTGGCCTAATACTTGGAAGGAAGAAGAAGAAGAAGAGGTATATTTTAAAGTCCCATGCCATTGCCGAGTGGTTAAGGCAAGAAGCCTTCGTGCAGAGCTATGGGACTTGTGCTGGTTCAAGTCTCCACAGGGAAGAAATTTTATCATGGAATTTTGGGATAGTATGGGACCGGTGCCCACCCAGTATCGTGAGAATTTGAGTAGCTACAATAAGTAGCGGCTCCAGGTTGATAAAACCAGCTATAACGGCTGGGGACACAACATGCAGACCATGTGTCACCCCTACTTGCTGTATGATCATCTACCTCTATGATCAACACATGGATGTGAAGCCAGCAGCCAACTGCTAGGATAAGGGCCTGTCGCACCATGGAGTGGAGTATATTTTAGAGTTTAAAATAAATTCTTTATCACCTCATCTCATATCCTGTCTTCTAATTAAATCAGTTTCAAAACCTCATCAGTAGAGACCGGATGTTAGGGAAAATGTCTATAATTATTTATCGTAGATATTATAAATGTGACTTCATATAAGTTCATACCGACGACCCTAGTGTTTTCCATGAAGTTCAGTTTGCCTATAAATGCCTTTTTCAGCTTACAGTGCCTATTTGCCATTTTTTCTGGAAATTAACTTAGTATTTCAATTGAATTAATTGAAATGGACAAACTTCCCCCTCAAAGCACTCCCATTAGGTGAAATAACAAGTATACCGGCTATTATATTTTACCACCTCATGAACTCCCGTTAAGCAAAATAGCCCTAAGCTATGTCCTATTGTATTATACTAAGGCTTGGAGAAAGTTCTATAGTACAGCTATGCTTCTTTTCAATACAAACATTGCTGAGTGACAAAAAGGGTAGATGGCTCAAGCTTTCTTTCTCTGTCTCACACCAGGTGCTGAAACCTTTAAGTGAGTGGCTATTTCATTTTTGATGCTCCATCCATAGTAATTCTGCCCGAGGGCAGGTCTTTCAATGCAATCATAGCATTTTCATGCTATGATTTGCAGCTTTACTAGGGAATTGTAGGTGTGGTAGCTTCCCGTTGCTTTCCACACTGGTGAAGGATGATGATGATGATGATGATGGCCACATGATTTCAGGGACCGTTTGGGCCTTAAAGTTTTCCTGACATTTGTCTTACAGGTGAGGAAAAACCCCGATAAAAACCTCACCCAGAAAAACTGCCCCGACCGGGGATCGAACCCGGGCCCGCTGCGTGACAAGGCAGCACGCTACCTCGAGACCACAGCGGTGGACATTTTTGATGCTGGTAGCACTGAATTCAGTCTGAAGTCCTCGTTCACAGACAGGTGTTTCAAAAACAAAGTGGTGTGACAAGTATATGTGGCTTATTTTTTTTAACCTTTAGAACAGTTTTTATGATGCCTAAAGAATGGACAACAGTAAAAGACAAACTGACCAATTTCGTGAAAGAATTTGGTGCAGAAATATTCTCAAGTGACGGTTCAATATTGTTTTGCAAAATGTGTAAAACTTCAGTGAATTGCGCGAAGAAATGACATGTTTCGCAGCACATAAACACTGCAAAACAAAAGTATGCTCTCTGCAAAAAGACAAAACAAGTTCCAAAATCATCTCTGATAGCTATGTTATATTCTTCACATAAGGCTATAGAAAGTTATATTGTCTGTTTTTTGTAAGAGCCTATTTTTCATTTTTAGTGCCTATATTAATGATTTGTAATGCCTTTTTGCCTGCCTATTTTGACATTTTTAAGTGCCTAACATCCGGACACTACTCATCAGTTTCAAAATTAATAAATTTTTTAATTCCCAGGGAAGTTTATTTGATTTGGAGGTTCATTGGTCAACCAAAAGATTGAGTAAGAAGCAGTACTCCTTGACGACAGAATAACAGTCATGGAATTACTGAAGACGAAGCCGATAAGTAGGGCTCGGAAGTTGACCTATAAAATACTTAAAAAAGATCTAAAGATATCCTAAAAAGTATCTAAAAACTGAAAAAAAGAATGTAAAAGGCAATTAAAATTAAATAATTTCAGTTTCAACTCCATTTTAATGACTATAATAAATATGTTATTATTATTAATTTCATACATCTCAATGATGAATAAATCATATTTGAAGAGAAAAATTTGCGTTTAGATCGGTACTTGCTAAGGTAGCTCAAATGGTAGAGCACTTGGACTAGAAAACCAAGGGTCCCGGGTTCAAGTCCCGGTCTGAGCATATAATTTTTCTCTTCAAATATGATATAATAAATATGTTTAAAAAATACAAAAATACATTGCAAAAAAAAATTGATTGAAAATGATTCTTCTTTCATACCTTTTTTTTATTTTTTAATTCAACAGTTTGAAAAAGGAATTCTGTGTTGATTAAAAAAAGTCATTGGAGAATTTAGAATGAACAATTTTTCCCATCTACAATGAATTCAGCGAACTCGCAATGGATATCAGGCAGTCAGTAGGCTGATTAAAAATGTAGTATTTTGCAAGGGTTCAATAATTTTTCGCAGAACAAAAGTGATTGCAATGTAAAAAGTCTTAAGGAAGTAAAACTAGATAGTATTTTTAAAACAAGTTGGGACTGAGACTAGACTCTGCGGATTCTTGAATTATACAAATGGTATAAATGAAGTCAAAAGAAGGTAAAGTTGCAAAAGAAAGCTAAAAAAGGACCAATAAGCCAAAAAAGTCTAAAAAGAACAAATAATACCCACAATTTTCTCACCTACATTCATTCATTCACAGTGTTCTGCCCAAGCGCAGGTCTTTCACTGCAAACTCAGCATTCTCCACTATTTCCTTAACTCAGCTTTCCTTTTTGTACCCACATACAAACCATTTTAATATTATCTATCATTTGATGTCTTTGTCTGTCTCTAACTTTCTTTCCGTTGACCATTTCTTCTAGAGCATCCGTCAGCAGGCAGTTTGTTCTTAGTCAGTGGCCAATCCAATTTTTTTTCCTCTTCTTTACGAGTTCCAGCAGTGTTCTTCCTTCACCCACTCTGTCTAGCATATCTTCATTTTTTATTTTGTCTGCCCATTTTATATGTTCCATCCTTCTCCATATCCACATCTCAAAAGCTTCCAGTCGCTTTTCCTCATTCCGTCATAATGTCCAAGTCTCTGCACCATACAATGCTACATTCCACACAAAGCACTTCACTAGCCTCTTCTCGCCTACAATGACCCAATATATGTATATATTAAGGATTTTTCCTTAACTTCCGAGTCTTACTGATAAGGTTTTGAAAATCGTTGAATTAGGAGACAGGATATAAGGTGAGGTGATAAAGAATTTATTTTAAACTTTAGCCTTACAAGAATTAAAATTATCTTTAGTAAACAAGACACATTAAAAAATTATTAAGAAACCACAATATCATTATGTTATGTAACACTATACAGAGAATAATACTATTTCCCATATTGGTTTCAAAATAATTATATATTTTGTAAAAGATAATAAGATGCATATAATTTATAAATTGAGTCGGTTAATTTTTTTTTCATCTTACCTCATAAAGTTCTGTGTTTTTATGATACCGGTTTCAAAGGCCTTTCACCTCCATTATCAGTTAAACTCAGACTTAAAATGTTGCCATTATCACCATCTTCCAAACTGTTACCTGGTGTCAATTTTATGAACTTGGAGATTCAATTTTGCTAGCTGGGAACTTCTTTTGATTAAAAAGATGCATATACAGTAAAACATGTCTATGAAGGAACATGACGGTTCCTTAAATATATTTCCATCTTGGCAGTTTTCCTTCTTATAACGGGTTCCCAAATTACAAGCTTCAATTTTCTCACGCAGTGTAAGGGTTTTACATGCATGCTTTAAAGGCATGACGTATTGAATTGAAATACAGACAGAATAGTGTAACACAGCACAGTTGGCACGGCAATACAAAACAACTTATTACACAAAAACAAGAAGGAACTCAACTACAGGAGGACTTAAAGTTTCCCAACTCCCTCGCAGGTTACGTAAGCAGGCAAAGAAAAGTGAGGGATTCCCTGCTGTCACACATAAGCAAGGGTATCCCCACAATACAATGGCAACACAAGAATGTAAAACGATATAATGCAGTAGCATCATATACAGAATTTTCACGTGTGGTCATAAATACTGTAATTAGAACGTGCTTAAGAATAATTTTCCATCTCACTGAGGTAAAAATGAACTATTGGTACTTTAAAAACCATTCTGTTTCCGCATTGTGAAGGTTTCCGGCTTATACAGGGCGATTTTACATATAAAATTGTACCGTTCTGGAGATTTTTTTCTGTCTCTACAGGTTTCCTTCTTATAAAGGTTCCGGCTAAGACAGGTTTCACTGTAATTTTATCATGCAATCTTTTAAAAAGAAAATACATTATACTGTATTTTTTTATGAAATAGATTATAAAATGATGTATCAATAATTTATAGGATAAGACCCTATAAGGCAATATTATCAATAAGAGAATCAATTGGCCACTCGATATGACTGACTGGTGCCCCAGCTTCATAGAATCAACATTCTCCCATCTATGAATGAGTTGGAGAAAATGTTTTTATATCTCACCTCATAAAGTTGCCTGTATTCACAATATCAGTTTCAAAAGTATAATTTTAATTCCATCTTCAGTCAAACTACAATTTGATTAAATTCTTCCATCTACCAGATGTATAATGTATCAACAGGAAGAAACCATCATAGATGATGCCCACATAAAACTGTTTCCCAACAAAAACATTGTCCAGCTATATAGAGGAAAGAGACTAATGGAGTCTGCTGATGCAATGTCTCTGACTTAAAGGGAATGTTCAAGACCTTAGAGGAAGAAGGTAAACGGATTGGTTTGGAGAATAAACGAAGAGAAAAAGAGAGTGGATAAACAAGGTAACAGAAGATTTGTAAATATTGAATTTGGGAATTATTTTGAATGTGTTAAGGAGTTCATATACCTTGAATAATGAAATAAAATGGAAAATGAAATTCATAAAATAATATATATATATATATATATTGAACAGACAGGTGAATGGAGAAAACTACGAATGGAGGAAGTCCAAGCTCCTTAAGCATTGGCAACAACAACACATAATAGTGAGCTACATGGTATGAATAGGAAGCCAGATATAATAATAACAGTTAAGTATTATAGACTGTGATGGGCAGGACATCTGGCACAAATAGAGAATAAAAGAGGTGCACGGAAGCTTCTTGAAGGAAAACCAGAGGGAAAACGCCAGTTGGTAGACCAAGAATGTGGTGGGAGAATAACATTATCCATGATTTGAGGGAAGTAGATTATACAGGGGATGATTGAAAAACATTAGCTCAGGATAGGGATGTGTGGAGAGCTTATGTCACAATGGCCATGAACTTACGGGTTTGATAGAGCCAGTGAGTTAGTTTATATATCCTCAACTCGTGTCCAACTCAGGGTCAGGTTGAGGGATGGGATGAGCCACCTATATAGAGGTCTGTGAATAACAAGGGTGCCGGCCGACCACGCTTGATGCACATCATGGGGGCAGATGAACGAAATGAGTGTAGAGAAACAGTGAAATGAAATTGTGGCAGAAAAAAATCCCGAAAAAAAACCTGCCCAAGCTACGTTTTGTCCACCACGAAACTCACATGGAGTGACCGAGACTCAATCTCGGACCCCAGCAGTGAGAGGCAAGTGTATAGCCACTTGCACCACAGAGCTGCCTCATAAAAGAATACTGTATGGAAATAAAACTTATTTTTCATTCATACACACGTCCACATCAAGTATATTAATCAAAAGAAAAAATAGTTGAAGCTTTTTTTTTTACTCATCTCATACTTCTTAACTCCCTCGCAGACTTGAGTTTCTTCACTGCATTTGTGACATTCTCAATGCTGCATCATGTTCATAACTGACATCCAACATAATCAATACTAATAAAATTCATTGTTAAAACCGTTGAGGTGGAGAGTCATAAAATAAAATAAGTTAAAATATACCTTCTTAGGTAAGATCCGTCATCCTCAACTTATAAAATATGTATTCTTTATGCCTGTAGGCCTTTCAGAACATCCGTTCCATCTTCAGCAGGTCCTTCTTCGCTACAATATCTAATATGATGGTTGACGCTGCTGGTTCTAATGTGTCACGACAACACCACATTAGGACCAGCAGCATCAACCATCATATTAGATATTGTAGCAAAGAAGGAGCTGCTGAAGATGGAACGGATTGAAAGGCCTACAGGCACAAAGAATACATATTTTATAAGTTGAGGACGACGGATCTTACCTAAGAAGGTATATTTTAACTTATTTTATTTTATCCAACGTAATACAGCATTGAGAATGTCACAAATGCAGTGAAGAAACTCGAGTCTGCGAGGGAGTTAAGAAGTATGTGGTGAGTCAAAAAAAAAAACTCAACATAAATTAAAATAAATCTCATAGTGTTACTTCCTATCTACATAACTTAATAAAGTTAAAGCTATATGGAACATGTGAGATTGGAGGAGAAAAGGAGTCCTAAAATGATCATGGATGAAAGGATGGAGGGAGGAAGAAGGAGTAGAAAGAATGCAATACAAGATGTTAGAAGATTGGGTGTGAAGAGTTGGAGGACTGTGGCAGAGGACAGGGTGAGATGGAGAACTGTTGTGAGAGAAGCCAAGGTTCATTTTGGACCATGGTGCTATGATGGATGATGATGATGACCAGAGTCTCCCATTGGTTACTACTACCACTTTATTGGAATCTAGTTGAGAATGGATGCCCCTTGGTGCTCAAGAGAAGTATACGTGCCATCACCAGATTTCACATTCTCTCTTCTGTTCATCAGGAGACTATTAGTCTCCAAAACATGATGCCCAGGTGAGGTGAAGTGTACATTTCCAATTCACTCACTTGGTTTTAAAATACCTTTATCTTAGAACTTAGAAAATGTGATGCTGGTCTAAAAGTTCATAATTTTTGGCAAAGGAAGCACATAAATATGTACACAATATGGAATTAAAAAATTTCATTCAAAAAATGTTTAAAATATTACAAAAATAAACAATATAGAACATGGAGTCAACAAATCTGACATGATAATGGCCACACACCTCAGAAACTTGTAGTTTCAGGATTACTAGAATCAAGGAGAAATGACGCTTCGCACATTGTCTTGGCACTAGTTCTAACAAGGAACAACAGGTGACACTCCTCTAATGCAGTGAGGTCGATACGAGACCTTACTAGACCTTGCAATACAGTAGCACGTTCAAGGTCTAACCAACGCTGCAACACCATTTCTCTATCAGGACCAAGTACGACGTCAGCTGGTCCCCATAAAGAAAACTCAAGCACAGATTTCACTTGCGACAATGAGACAGCGCGTTCTTGCTGTAGCAAATCTTTGAGAACCGTCGTAAGTGATGAAGAAGGTAGAAGCTCCTCCAGAGCCTGCAAGGCACATTTGCAGAGCGATACCTCATCTCTTGAGCAGCGCAATACGCATAATCTAGGCTGCAAATCACGATCTTCGCGACACAGAGCAAAACTGGAAAGTGATGTCTCTTCGACTCCCTCTGCTTGCAAATTTTTCAAAGCATTGATCAATTGCAGCAGTATAAAGGTTCCATCTCGATGACCATCTTCAGGCAGTCTGTTGTGCAGGTTGACTCCATACGATGATATTGAGTCCACCTGCATTCGTGACAGTACTCCTACACATGCTGTACAAACAATATATGTTTATTTAACTTCACTCTTCAACAATTCTGTTATTTATTTAGACTCTTACCGCATGCTTCAAAACAATTTCTATCCCATTCCACTATTTTCTGACATAAGAAGCATTAAAAGACACTTTAAATTTATTTTTGATGTTTTTATTTGAATTAGCATTTTCCAATCCTGAATAGAATCTAATTTAAGAAAGAAAAATTAATGTTTGAACTGGGATTTGAACCCTGGACCTCTCGTTCTCTGCACGAGTGTGCTGTCCATTACACCATTCAAATGACAATACAAACATTAACATTTCTTTCAACTTATACAATTTTCATTTGTCTGAAGGCTCATAGCTGTTGCTACCATCATGCCAACTGATGTTTTCTATTCAGAAGTTTTTTATTGACGTCAGTCGGCATGATGGTAGCGACAGCTATTAGCCTTCGGACAAACAAAAATTGTGTAAGTTGAAAGAAATGTTAATGTTTGTATCATCGTTTGAATGGTAAATTAATGAACAGCACACTCTTATGGAAATCGAGATGTCCAGGGTTAAAATCCCAGTTCAAACATTCATTTTTCTTTCTTGAATTACTTTAAATTTAATTTCAATCGATCTTAACCTCCCTTTACTGATCAATGAGCCTCAGATATTTATGTTTTTTACATACCTTTTTCTTATGTTTCAATAAACATGGCTAAAATTTTATTTTACATGCATATGGTATTAATCACAAACTTTGAAAGACATACAAATACCATAATTATTTTTCTAGTTTAGTTAATTGAACATCTAAGGAAAATAAAAAAGGCTATTCTATGCCACTGTGCCACCTGTGAAATTTATGTAAATTTCAATAGTCTGAAAAAGCTGATGATGGTATACATGATATACCAAAACTATTTCAAATAGAACACAAGTTATGTGGTAAGATGACTCTGGATTCACCTTATTTATTAATAGGAACCTCAAGATGTTACTTCCTAAAGTAATTTAATAATTCTGAATCTGTAGTCAGGTAATTGCATTCCTTCTATAGTAATTCTGCCCAAAGGCAGGTCCTTCACTGCAATCAGCATTTTCATGCTATGCTTGCAGCTTTACTAGGGAATTGTAGGTGTGGTAGCTTCCCATTGCTATCTGCACCAGTGAAGGATGATGATGATAATGATAAGGATGATGATGATGGCCATATGGTTTTGGGGACTGTTTGGGCCTTAAGTTTTCTGACATTTGTCTTACAGGTGAGGAAAAACCCCGATAAAAACCTCACCCAGAAAAACTGCCCTGACCAGAGATTGACCTGGGCCCGCTGCGTGACAAGGCAGCACGCTACCTCGAGACCACAGTGGTGGACACAATTGCATTATTCTAATTTAAAATTAATGTTGGGATGTAAATATTATGAAGTAATATTCATTTAACATCTAGTCAGAGTAATACTTAAATATCTCACCTCACAAATTTCGTGTTTTTCACGATACCAGGTTTGAAACGGAATCCCATTCCTCTTCAATCAAATCTTTGACTGATGAAATTCTTCCACCGTCAACATATTCTGAGCTGCCATCTGTGGTCGAGTTTATAAACTTCGAGACTAGATTTTGTTCATTACGAATATCAAAATTCATCAATCTATCTCTTTATTCTTCTGAATGTATATCTTCTCCCAAACTGTCAGTTCCAAAGGTTTATCCAATTGTTTTAAAAGTTTTGTTTCTATTCCTAACAAACAAAATCTAGTCTCAAAGTTCATAAACTCGACCACAGACGACAGCTCAGAAGATGTTGGCAGTAGAAGAATTTCATCAGTTGGAGATTTTACTGAAGACGGATGGGATTCCGTTTGAAACCTGGTATCGTGAAAACAAAATTTGTGAGATGAGATATTTAAATATTACTCTAACCATATGTTAAATTTGCTTATTACTTGTAATAATGAAATTGTTTCAAACAATACTCCCAACTTTTATGTAAAAGAATCTCGAGCCTAAAATAAGAGGCCTCTAAGAAAATTTACTGGCCTTTTATGCCCAGTAATGAATTGCAATGTTAATGACTTGATTGTTAAATAAAACACTAGTAATGGGAGTTGGGAACCATAAATTTGAATAGAGAAAACTGGCATAGACTTCTGAAGATGACCAAGACCAACATGGGGCTGTCGTGCCAGTGATCATGATAATGACTAAATATGCATAAAATATTACATAGGCAAATTTACTATTTTTATTTTTGAAGAGAAAATATACTATCATATTTGAAGAGAAAAATTATACGCTCAGACCGGGACTTGAACCCGGGACCCTTGGTTCTCTAGACCAAGTGCTCTACCAACTGAGCTACCTGAGCAAGTACCGATCTAAACGCAAATCTTTCTCTATATACATTGTAATTCCCATCCACCAAATGCTGTGAAGCCATGCTTCTATATTGCTTCTATATTTCAAATATGATTTATCCATCATTGAGATGTACGAAATCAATAATAAGAAAATATACTATATTTGAAAAGAAAAATATACACCTAGACTGGGGTTTGAACCCACGACCTTTAACTCTCTATGTCAATGCTCTATCCAAGTGAGCTACCTAGGTCTCCAATCTAAATGCGTGTTTTTCTCTTATACATAGTTAATTCCCTAACCCCAAATGCTACAAGCTGTTGCTACGATTTTTGCAATTGGTGATTTCTTTATTAAGAAGACCTTTTATTGGGAATTTAAATATTACTTATAAAGCCAGTAGTGCTTCTTTCAATATTCATATTATTCATTTTTAAACATCTTAATGATGGACAAATTATATTTGAAAAGAAAAATAAATACCTAGGCTGGGGTTTGAACCCAGGACCTTTGACTCTCTATGTCAATGCTCTATCCAATTGATTTGCAAAAATCATAGCAATGGCTCATAGCATTTGGGGTTAGGGAATTAACTATGTATAAGAGAAAAATACATGTTTAGATTGGAGGCCTAGGTAGCTTACATGGATAGAGCATTGACAAAGAAAGTCAAAAGTCCTGGGTTCAAACCCCAGTCTAGGTGTATATGTTTCTTTTCAAATATAATTTGTCCTTCCGGGAAATTCTCGTATAAGACTTGAAAGCATAATAATAGTCCCTTCGATTGGTTGCTGGCCAAAGGAAGGCAAGACCAGTGATGGGGCTGCCATCTTATAGCCTCTGGTCAGGCATTTCTGGAGAAGAAAAGAAAATAAAGGAAAGAAGAAATGGAACAAAGGAAAGACTCCCTAGCCCTCGGATGCCCTAATAGCGTCGGGGTCGAAAAAAACAAGAGTTAACCAAGAGAGGTTAGATAGTAAAGTTAAAAGAGTGCAAAACACAAGTAAGTGGAAGAAATGTTTTGCTCAGCTTGGGCACCTTGTGGTCGCCATCCACATATCCCCTAGATGAGAACCCCTGAGTTCAAATTGGATCCCCAAAGCTGTTTATAATTATATACCAAGAGGACGAAGATCACTGGGCCGTCCTATGAAACGCTGGAGGGAAAATTTTCTATAGGATCGTAACAGGCCTTGGCCTAATACTTGGAAGGAAGAAGAAGAAGATATAATTTGTCCATCATTAAGATGTTTAAAAACGAATAATATGAATATAGAAAAATATACGCCTAGATTGGGGATTAAACCCAGGGCCTCTAGCTTTTTATGCTAATGCTCTGCCACTGAGCAAACCAAAGCCTCCAAACTATATGCAAATTTTTCTCTTATACATTTTAATTCCCGAGAATGCCAAAGGCTACGAACCATTGCTCAATACACGCAAATGGCAGCTTCTTATTTAAGAAGAATTTTAATGGGAATTTTTTAACATTACTTTAAAAAGCCAGTAGAGCTTCTTTCAATGTTTTTATTATAAATTTAACATTTCTCACTGAAGGACAAATTATATTTGAAGAGAAAAATACAGGCTTAGACTGGGGTTTGAGCCCAGGATCTTTAGCTTTAAACATCAATGCTCTACCATCTGAGCTATCCTAAGCCCCCAGTACAAATGCAAATTTTTCTCTTATACATTTTAATTCCCAAGAACGCCAAACACTACGAACCGTTGCTCGATACATGTAAATGGCAGTTTCTTATTTAAGAGGACTTTTAATGGGAATTTTTTAACATTACTTTAAAAGTCAGTTGAGCTTCTTTCAATGATTTTAATATAAATTTAACATTTCTCAGTGAAGGACAAATTATATTTGAAGAGAAAAATATACAATTAGACTGGGGTTTGAACCCAAGACAATTAGCTTTATATGCCTATGCTCTACCATCTGAGCTATCTTAAGCCTCCAATCTAAACACACGTTTTTTCTCTTATACATTTTAATTCTTTTGAAAAGAAAAATTAACATCAGAACCAGGAACTGAACCATGGATCTCCAACTCAGTTGTGTACAGCCCACTACACCATTCAAGACACAGCACTAACGCTAATATTTCTTTCCACTTTTACAATTCTCTTACTTCCGAAGGCAGATGGCTAGAGCTATTAACAACACCATCAGACGACTTCTATTTCAAGTATTTTTAACAAAAATTTTATATTATTTTTAAGCAGTGAAGCTTAATATTTTGATGTTATATTTAGTTTAACATGTTCCAGTCCTGGACAAATTAATTTTTTGAAAAGAATGGTGTAGTGGGCTGCACACTGACATACAGAGTCGCAGGCCCAAGGTTCTACTCCTGGTTCAGACATTACTCCTTCCCACAAAATTAAAACAAATACTTGTACAGACTCTTATAATGCCACACTTCAACTACTGTGACATATTACTCACTAATCTAACAACTGATCTATCTAACACACTACAGCGTGCTCATAATGCATGCATTCGATTTGTATTCAATCTCCGTCGTTATGACCACGTGTTTCCTTCATTTCAGGCCTTATCATGGCTATGCCTAAATGACAGGAGAACTTTACATTCACATGCTTTACTAATCCAAATTCTGCCCACATATTTACCAAGTTATTTATCAATGCATTTTCAAAATTTATCGGCTCATCACAATTCAGGAACAAGATTACAAGACTCTTATTTACTTTAGATACCACAGCACAGGACATGTCTATATTCCAAATCTTACACAATATCTATGACTAGAGCTTGGAACTCACTTCCCAGTCATGTCAGGGACTGTCAATCGCTATCATTATTTAAATACAAATTAACTGATTTAAGTTCGACACAAACATTAACTACATAACAACTATATTCAGCATTTTGTAAATAATCATATAGGAAGCTTTACTTACTTTATTCTATTTCATATTATTTTAATTTTATTATATTCCATGTTTTTGTTAGTATTAGTTAGTATTAGATCACATCAGCATTGTCTTTTGTTTAGTCTATATTTTAATAATATCTTAAAATTGTAATGAATATGTAATTTTTGTATAATTTTTCTATTCACTGATTGAGTGAAGAGAAGGCCTTAAGGCTTAACACTGCCAGCTAAAATCCATCCATCCATCCATAGTAATTCTGCCCGAGGGCAGGTCTTCCACTGCAATCATAGCATTTCCATGCTATGCTTTGCAGCTTTACTAGGGAATTGTAGGTGTGGTAGCTTCCTGTTGCTTTCCACACTGGTGAAGGATGATAGTGATAGTGGTAAGGATGATGATGATGGCCATATGATTTCTTGGATTGTTTGGGCTTTAAAGTTTTCCTGACATTTGTCTTACAGGTGAGGAAAAACCCCGATAAAAACCTCATCCAGAAAAACTGCCCCGACCAGGGATCGAACCCGGGCCCGCTGCGTGAAGAAGGCAGCACGCTACCTCGAGACCACAACGATGGACCCAGCTAAAATAAAGCAATATTATTATTATTATCACTTTTTCTTTTCAAGAAATAAATTTGTCCTGGGCTGGAACGTGTTAAATAAAGTACAAATAAATAAAAACTATTACTATTAGTTTACTATTATTTTAGTGGATAAAATTATTTTATAATATAACATTTATCAAAGAAACAACAGGAAAAAATGCTTATGAAGATGATTAATATCCAATCTAAACATGTTCAAGAACAAATCAACAATAATATTGAGGTAAGATAAACAGACTCCAAATAATATAAAAATGCTTATGTTTACCTTGCACAACATCCGAAGAATCTCGAGAGCCACCAGGAAGGAATCTCACAGGTACTAAATCGCTGAACTCTGCCAAAGGACATAGACAACCTCTGCTCTGTAAACTCTGGTCCTGGGTGACTATGAGAGTCACAGGTTGAGAACTCCAGACAGCAGGGTGGAAAGCCCGTCTTCCCACTATGACACAGGCATCTTCTTGAACAGTGAAGTCTGTCCAGCGCAAGTTGGGAGCCATTTTCAGTGCTCGCAGTGCTGGAGGTACCGACGTAACTATGTGAACCTGGTCCAGTATCTGAGTGAGTGCTTCGTGATTAGCAACAATAACAGCTCCGTAGTTGTCCTCCAGACTCCTATGAACAACACTTCGTCCCTTCCTCAACCGTAGTTTGCTTGTTTTCCAAGGATGTCCAGAATCACTGTCACCTGCCTGCAAACATTCCAAGTAAGTTTCATTACCATCAAGGACTTATTTAACATTTTTGCCACCCAGAGCCATTAACAGAAACTGCTCCCTAACAACAAAGTTTATCATAATCATCATCTTACTCTATTATGCATTACAGGGACACTTGTTGTCCCAAATTCTCTCAAAAAATGTTTATATTATTCGTTTTTAAACATCTTAATGATGGACAAATTATATTTGAAAAGAAAAATATACGCCTAGACTGGGGTTTGAACCCAGGATATTTGACTCTCTATGTCAATGCTCTTCCATCTGAGCTACCTAGGCCTCCAATCTAAATGCGTATTTTTCTCTTATACATAGTTAATTCCCTAACCCCAAATGCTATGAGCCATTGCTACAATTTTTGCAAATGGCAGCTTCTTTATTAAGAAGACTTTTTATTGGGAATTTAAACATTACTTATAAAGCCAGTAGTGCTTCTTTCAATGTTTATATTATTCGTTTTTAAACATCTTAATGATGGACAAATTATATTTGAAAAGAGGCCTAGGTAGCTCACTTGGATAGAGCATTGACATAGAGTCCTGGGTTCAAACCCCAGTCTAGGCATATATTTTTCTTTTCAAATATAATTCTCTCAAAAAAGTTAAATTGAAAATAAGTAAAACTGTTATTATCCCAGTTTTATTATATGGATGTGAAACATGGACTATTACTTTAAGGGAGGAGAAAAGATTACAAGTATTTGAGAATAAAGTTCTTAGGAAAATTTTTGAACCAAAGAGAGATGAACAATACTTCTAAAATTAATTGTAAATCACGATGGAGGTTATGTGGTACTAAGGTAATACCTGATATATCAGTTGTCCTCAACTAAAATTAATTTCTGTTAAAAAAAAACTTTGTCTAATTAACTGTTTGATGAAGTTTTTTAAACAGAAATTAATTTTTGTTCATAACAACTGATATATTACACATCCAAGTTAACTTTGCACGGGCAGAGGGGAAGAGTTTTAGGCACAAATCTATGAATGCATTAGACTGTAAAAGTCATTCTCTGCCTGAACTCTGCTGAGAAAGTTGCATCCAAATACGTTTTTGTGTACTCAAAAATCTGTTCATGCGATAATAATTGTTGAAATTCCTAAGCTACCTGGCGAGGTGACTTAGCAGAGAAACGAATCGTGAGCAACCCGATGCGAACCGATGGTAACCGATGTAGTTTGAAACCATGCCGCGTACCTTGCTGCTTTATCCAAGATGTAGGACCTTGAAGACTTCGATCATGTTTTCGGTATACGCAGAGAAGAGGAATTTGATAGAGTCTACCAAAGAATTCAACTGGAAGAACAGGAGAATCGGCATAATATTACATGATGCAGACGTCGTCATATATGGTATTATTTGCAGGACGCAAGCGTAAATGTGCTTCTCTAGCAGACAAAAATAACGGAAGTGGTTTTATCGCTGAGAATTCTGGGTAATTTTTTTTGCCAATATTACAAAAACGACGACTTTCATGCATGACCAGTTAGTGGGTAGCTAATTTGATTTTTGCACTTGCTCACGCAAAGCTTACCAGTGATTGGAAGTAATTTGAGTAGAGACTAATGTATTTGCATGCGGCCCTTAGTGCTAGTGTTGCCGAACTATTGAATCTGTGGAAGGGATGTAGGAGAAGACTGTACATCCCATCACGTACTGAAATGGTTGAATTTTAAGTGTGGGCGGAGAATCCCTAAACACGCGTGAAAGATCTTAACATGGTTGTCATATTAGTCACTTAAGCACTGAACGCTCAAGCGGTCAGATCATTTAAAATCACAATATTTGTCGTCTCTCCATTACTAGCTTCACAATAAATCACAAATGGCAACATGTAATGAGAAGTGACAGCCTATTCATACACGTAACCCCAATAGTAACAGGGTTGTCAAATTAGTAATTTTGCCAATGACTGCCTAGAAGGACGGACCATTAAAATCCATAGTGTTTGTCAGCTCTCTACCTGCCGGACAAAGAACATATACAGAGGACAGTAAGTGGCAACATAGTAAGGGAGAGAAAAAGAAAGACAGCATGTTAGTTAACATGTTAACATATTTGGTGGAGTAATATCAGGTACTTATCTTAATATACAAACAGGCAGACAGGCAAATGGAGTGGACTATATAACAGTGGACTACATGATCTTTATAGGAAACCAGATCTAATAAGAACTATATAATAATAATAATATAAGAGAAAAATGTGCATTTAGATTGGAACTTGTTCAGTAGTTCACTCGGTAGAGCATTCATCTAGAGTGCAAAAGGTCCTGGGTTCAAGCTCCAGTCTGACTGTATAATTTTTGTCTTCAAATATAATAATAAGAACAGATGTAGTTCATTGTTATGTAGTCTTCTTCATTCACCTGTCTGTTCATCTCTCTTTGGTCCAAAAATTTTCCTAAGAACTTTATTCTCAAGTACTCGTAATCTCCTTTCCTCCCTTAAAGAAAGAGTCCATGTTTCGCATCCATATAATATAACTGATAGAATAATAGTTTTATATATTTTCAGTTTAACGTTTTTTTAAAGGAATTGGGGACGTCAAGAGTCTTTGTAATGCATAATAGCACGCATTTCCAGAATTGAGCCTATGTTTAATTTCTTTGTGTATCTCATTCCTATTAATGAATCTTATATTATTTTTAGAAAAGAAAAATTAACGTTCGAACCAGGAATCTAACCGCTGACCTCTGACTCTATACTTTGGTGTGCAGCCCACTACACCATTCCAAAATGGCACAAACGCC
The DNA here is from genome assembly GCA_030220185.1 of Diploptera punctata. Classification (NCBI taxonomy): domain Eukaryota; kingdom Metazoa; phylum Arthropoda; class Insecta; order Blattodea; family Blaberidae; genus Diploptera; species Diploptera punctata. Next base: position 63,838 of record JASPKZ010008385.1, read on the forward strand.
AACATTTATTTTCAGTTATACGATTCTCTAACATCTGAAAGCAGATAGTTAGAGCTATTAATAACGCCATCAGATGACTTTTATTTCAAGTATTTTTATAGCTTTACCACATAAACGTAAAGTTCTCGTAAAAATACTTTGAATAGATGTCGTCTGATGACGTTGTTAATAGTTTTAGCTATATGCCTTTAGACACTGAAAGAAATATTTTAAGAGAAAAATTATACGCTTATACTGGGGTTTGAACCCAGGACCTTTGGCTTCCTATACTAATACTCTACCGACTGAGCTACCTGAGCAAGTTCCAATCTAAATGTAAATTCTTCTCTTATATACGCTGTTAATTCCCTCACATCAAATGCTATGAAACCTTTGCTTCTATCTTGCAAATGACGGCTTCCTTATTACGAAGACATTTATTTGGGAATTTTACATTACATTATAAAGCCAGTATGGCTTCTTTTGATGTTTTTATTATTCATTTCATACATCTCAATGATGGATAAATCATATTTGAAGAGAAAAATTATATGCTCAAACTGGGGCTTGAACCCAGGACCTTTCGCACTCTAGGCCAATACTCTACCGACTGAGCCTACCAGAGCAACAAGTTCCAATCTAAATGCAAATTCTACTAACAGCGTATATAAGAGAAGAATTTGCATTTAGATTGGAACTTGCTCAGGTAGCTCAGTCGGTAGAGTATTGGCCTAGAAAGCCAAAGGTCCTGGGTTTAAGCCCCATCCTGAGCATATAATTTTTCTCTTCAAATATGATTTATCCATCATTGAAATGAATATTAAAAATAATGAAAGAAATATTGGCATTTGTAACATGTTTGTAATGGTGCAGTGGGCTGCACACCGATGTACACAGAGTCAGAGATCTGTAGATGAATTCCGGATTAAAAAGGTAATTTAATTTGTCCAAGACTGGAACATGTTAAACTAAATATAATATCAAAACCTTATGTTACTTCCATTGAAATATTAATTTAAAATGTATACTTACATCGTCACTGTAGAGACTGTATGGTGAGTATATATCAGATCCAGCTTCACTACTACAATATGGAAGAGATGCTGAGCGCTTGTATCGAACACACTCATACAAAGGTTCATCACTCGACCGTCTCCTTGGTCCTTCAGATGAACAATCTCGAATGCTTGATGTGCGTTGAGGTTTACTTGGAGTCAAGCTGGATCGTACCTCACCTATAAACAGGTCTGCTTGTGTGTAAGTACAGTCTACAACAAAGTGATACGAACAATGCCAAAAATTGGAAATAAAATTTAATAACATCAAATGTAACTTCTGGTTTTTTTCCCTGTTTTTTTTAATATTGTTTATTTGTTTCTTCACTCACCTCATACTTCATAACTCCCACGCAGACTCGAGTTTCGTCACTTTATTTGTGACATTCTCAATGCTGTATTACGTTCACAACTGATGTCCAACGGCCTTCTATCCTGCAGAGTGATCTCCGCGCCATCTGATGGCTGACCGACGAACTTCCAAATCAATCCCTTCGCCTTATAACCGGGTATTTCAAAATTCACAGTTGTATTTTCATTCTTGCATGTGTAAATTTTTTCCCAAATTGTGAGTTCCTTCGGTTTTCCAATTTTGAAATACCCGGTTATAAGGCGAAGGGATTGATTTGGAAGTTCGTCAGTCAGCCATCAGATGGCGCGGAGGTCAGTCTGCAGGATAGAAGGCCGTTGGACATCAGTTGTGAATGTAATACAGCATTGAGAATGTCACAAATGAAGTGACGAAACTCGAGTCTGCGTGGGAGTTATGAAGTATGAGGTGAGTGAAGAAACAAATAAACAATATTTAAAAAAAAAACTCATAGTGTTATTTCCTATCTACATAACTTAAGTAACTTCTGGTATTTAAAAAATAAATCTTTGGTATGATAGCTCACAGAGCCAAGGCCTTCACTGCTAGCGTAAGAAAATAAAGTCAGTTATATGGTTAGCATGACACAGTCCCTCAACCTTAGTGCCAGTTTTCTTTAACTGAATTTCATTATTTCTCATATTAAGTAGCTACTGAGTTAATAGAATTCAGAATCATCTTACCACATAAATTGTTGTGTTCTATTTGAACATGTTTCAATATTCTATGCATACCATCATCAGCTTTTCCCGACTGTTGAATTTTATGTTGTTGGCCCTGGATGTCAACTCCCACTCCATGTTTTGGCAGACCGAATAACTTGCAAATTAAATCTTTTTCCCCAGGAATTTCTAAATTCATAATCCTATTTTTGTTATTTTTTTATGTAGAAGAGCTACATCAAAAAGAACAAAAAAGATATACATAAAAAAATTAAAATAGGATTATAAATTTTGAAATTCCCGGGAAAAACAATCTGATTTGTAAGTTCTTCGGTCAGCCAAAAGATGTGATGGAGTCGATTTTCATAGCCAGCAACATGAAATTCAACAATCTGGAAAAGCTGATGATGATAAAGCATGGCATATCGAATTCAAATAGAACACAAGTTATGAGGTAAGATGATTCCAAATTCACCTTATTTATTAAGAAGAACCTTTATTGCAATTTATTTATAGCTATTGAGTTGTTCTCATAAAGTTGAGTGTGTTCCGAACCCCCATTTCACTTTTTCATGCTTTGGGTTCAATGCTAGGCAGATAAATGACATTACGGTCACTTATTTTCAATTTATGCATCTCTTTGGCAGACTTTACATATATTATGTGTACTTCATTTGTGTATAGAGATCAGTAAAGGATGTGTGTATATTTATATGTATACCCGAGCCACCATATCTCCGGCTCTGAAGTTTAGGTTATACGAGGGGTAAAGGGAGAATTCGCCCTCTGCGGCCAATAAAGATATGGTTGTAGTGCAAGTAGATGTCTGCCGCAACCAATCACTGCTCTTGATGCAGCTATAGCGCACTAGTAAGGTTTGAAATTGCTGAGATGTTGTCAGCTGTATGTCTGCTAACCGCATACATAAAGTGGTCACTCCCACTGAATATCCATATCGGCAACATTGTAGTGAAACATCAAGACCGGAGAATCAGTGGCTGCAGTATAGTGTAAGTGTGCTGTATGAGGGATGATGATGAAGAGAAAGGAGAAGATGGAACTGGGTACTAGCAAGTAGGCTACTCCTACAAAAAAAGGATTAGTCAAGCTAAGCTTTAACATCCCATTTGACAGATAAAATCACTATCAACTGTGCTGTCTGAATATATGTACTGCAGAAGGTTTAGAATTTAGTTCAGGCATCTCATGTAGAATCTAGCCTTGCTCCTAGATTGAGAATCTATACCTGCAGAAAAATTACTATGGTATAGTTTGGATCCCTGGAATGCTAACCAAATTTATGCTATTTAGCTTAAAAATACTATTCTTTACGATAAAACAAATTTAAAGAGACCAAGAAAAAAATAAAGAAATCTCAACTTATAAGAGAATCCAAAAAATTGCAGACAGAAAACTGAGCTGTAAAACATTAACAGGTATTCAGAAAGAATGTGATAAAGCAGCTATTGCATGACTACCTGATTACTAGCAACTATTCTAATAACCTTTCATAAAACATGTTGTTTTCGAATGCTGGGCCTTGGCAACAAAGCCATTAGCATTCTTGCTCTCCAATATTTCTCTATGGTGGATTCAATAGGTAATACTTCACAGGTTTGTATATGTTCTTCGTTCATTTCTTCATCTTTGTTGCATAGAGGACAATTTTGATTCGTGTAGATTCTTAAGCATGACTAAAGTGAGTGAATTATTTCATGGTAGATAACGTGGGATATGACCAGCCTCATGGGCTAGTGGTCAGCATTTCTGACTACAGTTCATGGGGTCCCAGGTTCGATTCCCGGTCAGACCATGGGAATTTTTTACTTAAAGGGAATTATTCCTGTGGTTGCCCATGGTCTGGAATTTAGGTTAAGAACTCTCCTAGCGCTTCATTATAATTTATCACCCTCATATCATCAGGGTAACGTAACTCTGCCTTCCAGGTGCCCCAACCTAAGAAATGTATTACAATTCCATCAATGCCAGGGGAGAAAGCCAGAAATATCATAGAAGACAACCTGGTGGCATTGAAAAAAAAAAGAGAGAGAGAGAAGAGAAGAAAGAAAGATAAGGTGTGATATTGAGAAAGCACTTAGCAACTGCTTGGTTTCTCATGCTGTGACACTAATTGATACCTCACAGCATGCCACTACACATTTCTTCACCTTCCATAGAAAATCCTATGTAATTAATTGATAAGTTACAATAGGAAGTAACATTATGAGGTTCTTCTTAATAAATAAGATAAATCTGGTCATCTTACCTCATAAATACTTGATGTTTCATTTGACATGTTTCGATATGTTATTCATACCATCGTTAGCTTGTTCCGACTATTGATTTTATGTTGCCAGAACTTGTGGCAAGAATTAATAGACTCTAAGTACTAAAACACAATTATACGATTAATAGTAATAACTGGAAGGCACACAAACATCCACATGAGTATATTACCAACATAGAAACCACAAATGAATGGTATGTACCCCTCTAAGATGTAATGAATAACATGTGCATTTGGAGTGGGGTAAATGACTTTATGGGAGGAGTCATCGCCCTTATAAGGCAAGGACATGTGACAAAATGCTCTCACATACACTCACATTTATATGTTCTACAAGAATCAAGACCTTCAGCAACCGTCTGCGACCTTTAGTAAATTTTAAAATCTTAAGTATTTTAAAATTCCAAGATAATTAGTAAATCAGAATTTTAAGTGATATTAAATACACGTAGACTCATCAACTCCACTCCGAATACTAGTGAGATATAAAATTAATGTAATTATTTGTACATTAATAGTGCAAAATTATTCAATAAACTGGAGTAATAAGTTTCAAGTTATTTATAATTACATAAATAATATAAACATCCCTGAGTTATCATATTCTACCCTGAGCAAATCGGCACAAACTGGATGTCAACTCCCACTCCATCTTCAGATTGACCAAAAAATAGGAATATGAATCTTGAAATTCCCGGGGAGAAAGTTTGATTCACAAGTTCTTTGGTCAACCAGAAGATGGAGTGGGAATCAACATACAGGGCCAACAACATAAAAATCAACAGTCTGGACAAGCTGATAGGATGAACAACATATCAAAACATATCAAAAGAAACAACACCTATTTATCAGGTAAGATGTCCTGATTCACCTTATTTATTCTATGTAATGTTGATTGACAGGGATATATTCTAGAGAAACAACTCAGTTTTACCTTCATAACTATGAAAGTGCTATTTTTTTAATAATATAGTTCTTGAGATCTTTTAAACTTTTTTCAATTAAAAAAAGGCTTTTACAAATGATGTTTTTCATGTTATTAAGTTAAGAGAGTAATTAGATTAAGAAACTATCTATCTATAATGGCGTAACAAAAAAGGATCGTGCATTGAACAAATGCCTAGATCTAAACCAACACCTTACTCCTCAGTGAAACGCCACATAAAGTTAAAATCCAAAATTATAAATGACAATAGACTTCAAACTGTGGCCAGTAACAAAAAATGGGAATGCCTAATAAAACATGCTTATATACCGAACATATCAAGAAAAACAGAAGTAGCACATTTTAGGATGACAGTGGTCCACGACTGCCTGGCAAAACACCTTCACAAAATCAATGTTCTGCCTTCACTGAAATGCATTTTATGCAATCACCCAGACGAAGAAATGGACGAAGGTCATCTGAACAACTGTATCACTGTCAAACATGAAGATTCTAAGAGCTCAAAGTATTGGAGAGCAAGACTGCTAATAACTTCAGTGTTAGATGCAGCACATTAGACAACAACAATAACAATGGCGTAACAGCCCAATGTTAGGTCTTAATCTCTTTGTTAGGAGTTACTAGACCAAGTTAATTTAGTTGTGCTTATTTCCCTACATATATCATGAATGGTATGCGGACAACACATTGATCCAATGAGTGGATTTCTCATAAGTAATACCACGAGTAATTTCCAATTTATCTAGAGAATTTGGAAATCAAGAGTGGCATTTGTTAGGACTATTTAACGAATAAAATTAAGCTAATATTATTCGTTTTTAAACACCTTAATCATGGACAAATTATATTTGAAAAGAAAAATATATGCCTAGACTGGGGTTTGATTGGAGGCCTAGGTGGCTCAGATGGAAGAGCATTGACATAGAAAGTCAAAGGTCCTGGGTTCAAACCCCAGTCTAGGCGTAAATTTTTCTTTTCAAATATAAAATTAAGCTTAAAATTAAGCTACCTTAATAAAATTAAGCTGCTTACTCACAAATCATTGTTTAACTATAGTTATTTTAAAATATTTATATATTTAATGTAAACGGCAATGTTTGAGAAATGTGAGATTATGTTCATTCACTGCTGCTTGATCATATTATTTATTGCCAAATAAGATCGCAATATTGTAAGAGTGCACCCAAGTGGAGAAGTAATGAAACACATCAAACTATATATCATAATCAACATTACGGGTTATTCATTTATTTTTTTAGTAAACAACTCAGTAAAATCAAGGAATCTTTTCATTATTTGCTATATTCAATGTATTTGTTGGAGAAAAATAATGCTTTGACCTGTTCAGAACATTAAAAAAAGGAGGAGCTCTCTTTATCACAAAAGCAGGAGTTGATAAAGAGAAATCGATAAAGAGCGAGGTGAAACACGACTGTCATTGGTTGTAAAACAACATTCATTGAAACGTGATTGGTCATTGACTAGCATTTGTGGCATGAGTTAAATAGTCAACCAAAATCTAAACTATGACCCCAGTTTTCCAATTTTTTTATTGTTTCCATAAAATTTACAAAAATGATTAAAAATTCACAGAAATTGTTATGAAACCATAGGCATAATTCAGATATTTGTTTCTGTAATTAACAATTGTAGATTTTCATGCTTTATGGTTGTTATGAAAACATTAAAAAATTGTAAAACCGGGATTGTGGTTCGGACTTCAATTGAGAAATCCACCCAATGAGACATCTGGTAGGCAACTAAGGTATTACTAGGATGAAGTAGGTCAGTAAATTTTGCACAGAAGCCTTTTCATTAAGGTTTGTGAACCTAAAAATCTTCAGACTTGGAACCCACAGTTTACAGTCCCTCTCAGAGGACTTGTTCCTTGGATTTTTCCATCCTTAAAAATCCATCGACCCCGGCCAGGAACCTTTATGGCTTAGACAATCCCCTAACATTATCTGCCCATCACAGTCATCATTATCATACATTGTTTAATATGAATGTGTGAGTGAATGGTGTGTTAATGATTTGTTTTCTTGGATGAATCCCTGGATTTTATTGATCATTCATTCAAGGAGGCCATCCATATCTATGTATGGTTAAAAAAAGTATCTGTATTATCCAATTCCTCTCCCAACAGGTCATGTCACTGCAACACCTGGGCAGCATGGGGCATAAAAAGTACCTACGAAGATGAGACGTTAAACTACAATAGAGGAAAAGAAAAAGAAGAAGAGGTGCTTATGAAACTCAAAAGATATAATGTAGTAAAACTTTGCCCAAGAACTTGGATGAATTACTCTCTCCTTAAAATATAATGCACATATCACATACCAACATTTAATTACTGCGTAAAAAGATATAAGAGATCTTTAATTCCTTATACAAAACTCTCAGAAAACTTCCCCGAATTGTCAATTTCTTAATATATGATTTAAATTAAAATGTTTTATACCTCACCTCAAATACCCAGTCTTCTAATTATACCGGTTTCGAAGCTTAGGCAGCTTCATCTTCAGTAATTTGTCAAATGATGTTATGTCAATCAGGAGAACTGCTTCTTCCTCCCTCTGTTGGTGGATCGATGAACCTCTGAATCAAATCACAATCCCCGGGAAATTCGAAGCTCATAGATTTATCTTTGTTATTTTTTTTAATGTGGATTTTTTCCCAAACCGTGAGTTCTTTTTGTTTTTCTATTTGTTTAATTAAAATAGCATTTGTCTTCTTCTTCTTCTTCCTTCCAAGTATTAGGCCAAGGCCTGTCACGATCCTATAGAAAATTTTCCCTCCAGCGTCTTCCGGGAAATTCTCGTATAAGACTTGAAAGCATAATAATAGTCCCTTCGATTGGTTGCTGGCCAAAGGAAGGCAAGACCAGTGATGGGGCTGCCATCTTATAGCCTCTGGTCAGGCTTTTCTGGAGAAGAAAAGAAAATAAAGGAAAGAAGAAATGGAAGAAAGGAAAGACTCCCTAGCCCTCGGATGCCCTAATAGCGTCGGGGTTGAAAAAAAACAAGAGTTAACCAAGAGAGGTTAGATAGTAAAGTTAAAAGAGTGCAAAACACAAGTGGAAGAAATGTTTTGCTCAGCTTGGGCACCTTGTGGTCGCCATCCACATATCCCCTAGATGAGGACCCCTGAGGGAACTAGCATTTGTATCAATTAGATAATTTTTTTAGGAAAAACAAAAAAGTGCTCATGGTTTGGGAAAAAACCCATATTCAAAAAAACAAGAAAGAAAAACTTACGAACTTTGAAATTCCTGGGGATTTTGATTCGATCTGGAGGGTCATTGGTCCACCAACAGAAGGAGCAAGAAGCAGTTCTCCTGATTGACATAACATCATTCGACAAGAAATTACTGGCTTCAAAACTGGTACAATTAGAAGACTGGATATGAGGCGAGGTATGAAACATTTTAATTTAAATCTTAAATTAAACCTCATAGTGATCTTTTCCTATAAAAGTTCAATTCTTAATATATATTCTTTAAGGCTGTCATGCCCTAAAATTAGCTGGAACTGTGATAATAAAACTTTCCCAGCTTACAACATCAGATTTTTATATTTATGGTCCCTCCCCCATGTGGTGTATTATTTTTTATCTCATTGTATAATCTGTAAGTCTTTTCAGCAGAGTTCATTTACACCTGTACCACAATTAATGAGTTTAATTAATAAACAAATGGTTTATGCAAACGAGTACAACCAGAGATTACATTATTATTTTCATTCTGTAAAACTCACCGAGATTAGCATATAGATTGTTTGAAGGTTGTACTATTGTTGGTGTTTCTTCTATAATTTGTTTTTGCTGATGAAGCAATTCAGCAGATTTCGGAGGTGGAGGCCTGGCAGGTCTGTTGAATCCTTCAATTGCAAGTGACTGATTACGTGGTGGTGGAGGTGGCTTTGTGAGCCGGCCTGTTAACAAATTCCTCAGTATTAACTAGAAAGTATATATATATATATGTATAGAACATGTTGAATCCTTCAATTGCAAGTGACTGATTACGTGGTGGTGGAGGTGGCTTTGTGAGCCGGCCTGTTAACAAATTCCTCAGTATTAACTAGAAAGTATATATATGTATAGAACATGCCCATATTAAACTCATGATGGGAGTTAAGATGTCTTAATTTTATTAATAAAAAATGTAAATCCAGAGTCAACTTACTTCATAACTTGTTGTGTTCTATTTGAACATGTTTCAATATGCCATTTATACCATCGTCAGCTTTCCCAAACTGTTGATTTTTATGTTATCACCCTGCATGTCAACTCCCATTCCATCTTTTAGCTGACTGAAGACGTAAATCAAATAATTTTCCCCAGGAATTTCAAAATTCATAATCCGATTTTTGACCTTCTGGATGTAGATATTCTTCCAAATGGTGAGTTCTTTTATATCATACAAACGTTTTAATAATTTTATGTTTACATTGATTTTATGCTTTTCTGAACAAATTGATGCAAATGCAAAATTATTGGAAAATACAAAAGAACTAATCATTTGGAAGAAGATCTACATCCAGAAGAACAAAATCAGGATTATGAATTTTGAAATTCCCAGAGAAAAAGATTTGATTTACAAGTTCTTCGGTCAGCCAAAAGATGGAGTGGGAGCCAACAACATAAAATTCAACAGTCTGGAAAAGCTGACGATGGTATGCATATTTAAAACAATAAAATTTTGTACCTGTTGCGGCAGTCGTCCTCAACAAATTATATTTGTACAAAATATTCAGCTAGGCCTTTCGGAACTGGTTCCATTTTCAAAGCTGTTCATTACCCATATTTTATACAAATATAAATTGTTAAGAATGACTGTCACAACAGGTACAAAATTGCATTGTTTTAAATATTTAACAATAAGATAAAATCAAATAAGAATAAAATGAATTGTGAATTCTTCTTACTTCATAGTTCTATGTTTTTTAAACATATCATCGCAGTATCAGCGACCATTGTCACCATCATCAACTGTTTTCACGACTGTCAATTTTTTTCTTTTGCTGATAATTATCCAAACTGCCATCTGGTGTTCTTTTGAAGGAATCATTTTCTAAACTTCAAAAGAACACCAGATATCAGTTTGGATAATTACCTGCAAAAGAAAATATTGACAGTCATGAAAACAGCTGATGATGGTGACAATGGTCGCTGATACTGCGGTGCTTTGTTTAAAAAACCTAGAAGTATAAGGTAAGAAGAATTCACGATTCATTTTATTCTTATCAATAAAACCTCACAATGTTAAAAATTCCCAAATTTATTATATTAAAATCAAATCAAATGTTTCATACTTCTCATATTAATCTTCTAAGTCTTCTAATCTTCTTCAACTTAGGAGATTAATATGAAGAAAGGTATGAAACATTTGATTTTATCTTAAATTAAACCTCATACTGATTTATTCCTATAAAAGTTCAATTTAACAATAATTTCAACAGTGCAAAATGTTTCTTAAAAGTATTGATGATATGCATGGCATATAGAAACATGTTCAAATAGAACACAACAAGTTATGAGGTAAGATAACTCCAGATTCTCCTTATTTATTAAGAACCTCATAATGTTACTTCCTATTGTAATTTCTTAATTTTATTTTCAAAATTGAATACGAAGTAAACAGCATTAGATATGTTATCAAACGAACTTAATTTTATTATACAATTCACCACATATTTTGTTCACACCTGGAACACCTTTCAAAGAACATTTCCTCGATTTTCAAAAAAATAAAAAGTATTTAACAAATTCAATATCAGATTCTTCAGACTAAAAAATTATATCAGAATCAGCAAACTAATTAAAAAACAAATCTGAAAAAATATATAAGAATAAAAAATCATAAATTTATCAGATAAAAAATCTATATAGGGAAAACTAAAATAAATGTGTGATCTTTTCATGGTGTGACAGACCTAGTAGGCCCTTGGCTTAACCACTGGTGGCTGGCCTCACATCCAAATGACCCATTTACAGACGTGCATCTCCAATTTACATTATTAGTTCATAGGTGTTCAATGTGAGCCCCATTTGTTACATGACACACATCCAACCTGTAGGCTAATTCTTCCCAAACATTAATAAGCATTTGTAGTTAATGGTTTATTTTAGGAAGTTGTATTTTGAGGTTCTTTTAATCAAGTTTGGAAAAAAAAATTATATTCACAAGAACAAAAATGAAGTTATGAATTTCTGAATTTCGAAATTCCTGCTGAACATGACCTTGTATGGAGGTTCTTTAGCCAGCTGGAAGTGGGAGCTGATATCAACATCCAGTATAAGGGTTACATGCGGTCGGTACGTCGAGTCCATCAGCTATTATAGCTAGTACTCTCAACGAGGAGCCACTATTCATTGTAATTACCTAAATTCATCATGATACCGGATGGGCACCAGTCCCATACTGGTCGTCAAAATTCCACAAGAAAATTTCTTTTTCCTTGGAGACTCTCCCCAAGGCATGATGCCTTAAACCACTCAGCTATGGTGGCGCAGGTCAGGCTATATGCATTAAGAGAAAAAATTGAGATAACTTAAAAGAAATTATATTTTACTATGAACCTCTGTGTGTCATTTTTCTCCTCCTTCAAAAAAGGCACAAAAATTATAAGGATATTATCCACTATATATTAATAAATAAGGTGAATCTGGTACATCTTACCTCTTAAATATTTGTTTCATTTGATATGTTTTGGCGTGCTGTCCATACCATTATCAGCTTGTACAGACTATTGAATTTTATGTTGTCAGCCCTGGATGTCGACTCCCAATCCATCTTTTGGTTAACAGAAGAACTTGCAAATCAAATCTTCAATCAACCAAAATATGGAGGGGAAACGACATCCATGGCCAATAACATAAAATTCAACAGTCTGGACAAGCTGATTATACGGGCAGCATATCAAAACATGTCAAATGAAACACAAATATTTATGAGGTAAGATGTACCAGATTCACCTTAGTTATTAATAATTTACATGTTGCGATAAACCTTGATATTCACTTTTAATGTTTCAAAACACAGTTGTAAATATATGAGACTAATAAAACTTTACTTTATAACATAGCTGATTAGCCAAGATTGAAATTCATATTAAAGCACTGTTGAGGTTATGTAATAAGATGTTAATAACAAAATTGGCACCTGGTAAGTCAGTCATCCTCAACTAAATTATTAAACTTCTTCAAGTTATTCTAATATGGAGGCCTTTCAAAAACAATGTTTCATCATCTGCATTTTAACTGGAACTTTAACTTCCAGTTAAAATGCAGAAGATGAAACATTGTTTTTGAAAGGCCCCCATATTGGAATAACTTGAAGTTTAATAATTTAGTTGAGGGCGACTAACTTACCAGGTGCCAATTTTATAATTAACATCTTAGCCAAGATTGTTAAGACATGCTCCTATAGAAGATCCAAGTTTCAAATCATGCCGAAACCCAAGATAAGTATAAGATGTGGTAATGTAGTCTGAGGTATATAGAATTAAATAATATAGATAGTAGAGCTGGAGTAGGGATAGCAGTGAAGAAAAGGAGAAAGGAATATGACTATTCAAAAAATTGCCCCATTAATATTAATTTCATATACAATCAATTTTAATGGGTTTATTGTACTAGTAATAAAAAAGTACAGGAAGACACACCTAATAGAGGAATAAAGAAATAACAGTTACATTTTTTATCATCATTTGGTAGATTAGTTATTCAATTGAACAAACGTAATGGTTACAAGAAGCAGTGCAAATATAATTAGTGACTGTATCTTTAAAATCATTAATAACAACAGAAATGATAATAAAAAGAATATGAAGACACACTTAATAGAGGAATAAAGAAATAATTTATGTTTTTTTAACATCATTTGGTAGAATAGTTATTCAATTGGACAAAAGTAATGGTTACAAGAAGAAAGAAGTGGTGCAAGTATAATCAGTGATTGTATCTTTAAAATTATTAATATCAACAGAAATAATAATAAAAAGAATAGGAAGACACACTTAATAGAGGAATAAAGAAATTACAATTACATTTTTTTTAAATCATTTGGTAGAATAGTTATTCAATTGAACAAAAGTAATGGTTACAAGAAGGAAGAAATGGTGCAAGTATAATGAGTGACTGTATCTTCAAAATTATATAATATTCATAGTTAAATATGGGAAATAACATTATGAGGTTCTTAATTTGTAAATTAATGAGTCATTTGTTACATCTTACCTTATATTTTATGTTTCTTTAAACACGGGAACTAGTTTTCAAGAGAAACCATCTCTCTCATTTTCAACCCACATTATGACTACTGGATTTTCATTGGATGGCAACATTATTGATGGAGATTCCAATGAAAATCTGGTATTCATAATGTCAGTTGAAAATGAGAGAGATGTTTTCTCTTGAAAACTATTTCCCATGTTTAAAGAAACATAAACCCCATACAAAGTAAAATCTGTCTCCTGAATAAAATTTTAGAGAGATCTAATCAATTTAAATATCTTGGATATTATCTCTCCATCTGGGATGAAAAGGATATCCCTGAAAAAATTACTAGTTATAATAAAAGTTTGGGAATTATTAATCAAGTTATGAAACAATCCCTTGTACAAAAAAACACCAGATTACGTTTATATAACACTTTGGCTAGACCAGTGTTGACCTATGGTAGTGAAGCATGGACACTAAAAAGACAACATGAAAGCAGAATAACAGCTTGTGAAATGAGATTCATGTGTAGAACAGCGGGTTACACCAGATGAGATCGGAAAAGGAACACCAATATCTTAAAAGAATTGAAAACTATGCCAATTTTAGAATATATTAAACAGTACCAACTAAATTGGAAACACCATCTAGAAAGAATGAGTTCAAATCAGATCCCCAAATCTGTTTATAATTATATACCAAGAGGACGAAGATGACTGGGCAGTCCTATGACACGCTGGAGGGAAAATTTTCTATAGGAACGTAACAGGCCTTGGCCTAATACTTGGAAGGAAGAAGAAGAAGAAGAAAGAAAGAAACATAAAATATGAGGTATGATGTAAAAAATGACTCATTAATTTATATAATATTGTTAATAGCAACAGAAGTAATTTTACCAATATTTCTATGAGGCTATGCCCCAACATTCAATTTATGTGAGCATGGACCTCCTGGCTCCACTATAGTCAACACCTATTAACAGTTAACTTAAATTGAAACAAAAATAGAGGGAGAGGAAACTGAAGAAGAAACTTTATGATGAAGAAAAATTTAATATTTTACAGTTATTTAAATATGTAAGGTACCCATGCTATGGCAGCCATATATATTAAAGAGTCTTGTTATCTCTAGTGTCTGTTAATATTGTGTAGTATTTATTTTTGTAATGTTTATGTAAACTACCTGGCAAAACGTCACTCTCATCTGCACTCCTTCCCACCACCTCTACATTGGAACCATTCAGCTCACTTGGATGAATAATTTCCAGTCTTGGTCGAGGCACTGGCAATTCTTCAACCGTAACTTGATCAGCAGTCTTATCTTCTTTACTACCTCCAAAACGCAAGAATTTCCTCAGAGAGAATCTGCCTTTCCCAGTAGATGCCTTTTTCTTATCAGATTCAGGAGTATTGTTCAAAATCTTACGAGACACTGGCTCTGGACATTGAGGAACAGAAATTTCACTTTCTAACTCACACGATGGAACATGCTCCTTAACTACAACTTTATCCTGGCCGACAGGTGGTGTCAGTGGCAGTGGAGTAGATGGGGCTTCTTCAACTGGTACAGGAGGGGGTTTAGGAGCCTGTCGTTTCTGTGTCTTAGCTGATTCTGTCTCCAGAGTATCAACTTCTTCTCGAGGTATCACAATTCTGCGAGGTGTTGCTTGTAAAAGTTTGGCAGTAGGTTTTGCTGGTATCTTAGGTTTTACTGGTACCAGACCGTGAAGGAAGGATGGGCGGGGATCTATAACTGGAGGTGGGCTTTGAGGGAGAGCTGGCGGTTCTCCTGGTTCATCAGGATCTGCCCTTCCATCTGGTTCTCCAGCAAGTTCTCGACTTTCCACACTAAACATTTGCTCACATTCTTTTGTACTTATTTCATCAGGTGATCCAACAATTTCTTTAATCTCTTCTTTAACATCCAATTTACTTTTTACATTTGTATCTCCTTCATTTGGTTCCTGCGTGAATATTTCCAGCTTATTAGAGAGCTCCACTCTCTCTTTAGGGACAGTTACTTCAGATTCTTTTTCAAGAGGTCGTGTCACTTTCTGAGTAGATGTAGAATTAACAGTTTGTCTTACTTCTTGAATAGGCATTTCAAGTGTCAGTTTTATTTCTTGAGTAGAAAGACTTTCAGATTTCTGTCTTACCTCTTGACTTGATGTTGTAGCTATCTCTGTTACTTGTTGAGTATCAACTGTATGTTTTACTACTTGACAAGATGGAATATCAACAGTTTGTTTTATTTCTGAAACCTTCTTCAATGCAACTTCACACTTTTTTATGAGGTCATAACTTTTTCTGGCTGCAGGTTTTGGCCGTGTCTTGATAATGGGTATACGACTTTCTGTGCCACATTTGTTTGTAAGTTTAGTTACTGACTCACATTCTCCCAATTTCAAATCTCTGCACTTCTCCATGCCATTCTTATCCAGCTTTGCTGCACCACATGATTCATTCTGTTTCAAATTATTGGCAGAAGCAATTTTACACTTATCCACGCTGTTCCTGCTTGAAACACATGGAGAGGGCAAGCCAGGTTCATTTTCCTTTGAAAGTTTAATAGTTTCAAGGTTACAATTTTCTTCATCTTTTCCTTTAGACGTTGAATCAATGGATGAATTTGATTCATTCAATATACTAGGAGATTTAAGAGAAATATCTTTGCATCTATCTGCAATACCCCTACTTATAAATGAACCAGGGGAAGAATTGCATTCATTTTTTAGAGACTTAAAAGGCATGTCAATAGATTTTTTGCTTGAAATGAAACCAAAAGGCACAGGGAAATCACGTTTTTTTAAAGATTTAATAGAAGAGTCTTTACACTTTTCTACAGTCCCTCGATTTATGACTTTAGGAGGAGTGTTATCATTAACATCATTCATGACTTTAACAGATACTTCTTTACAGTCTTTTTCTTCTTTTATATTCAGTGATAAACCGATCAAATTATTTTCTTTCTCTTTCAGAGATTTCTGAGAAGTATCCTTAGAGTCATCTGATTCACTTTTTTCACAAACTGCTTTGGATGGTGAATTTGATTCAATATTATCTTTAGAAGTTTTAGGGATTGTAATTCTGTGTGTTTCTGCATTATTTT
Source organism: Diploptera punctata (assembly GCA_030220185.1). Classification (NCBI taxonomy): domain Eukaryota; kingdom Metazoa; phylum Arthropoda; class Insecta; order Blattodea; family Blaberidae; genus Diploptera; species Diploptera punctata. Next base: position 80,465 of record JASPKZ010008385.1, read on the forward strand.
TGTCTGAGACTGGATCTGAAAGAATCGGAGAGTCTGTATTGTTTCTATCTGAAGACACATCAGTATCATTTTGTTTTAAAGATTCTGTATTTTCTTTAGAAGATATCTTCAAATTATTTTTATTTTCAGAATCATTGTGTTTCACTAAAGATTTTAGAATGACGTCCTTTGGCTCGTGATTTGGAAGAAATGATTTTTTTTCAAAAGGAGTGACAGACACTAAGAGGGTTTTCCGTTTTCCTTCTGAATCAGTAACTGGTTTGCCTAATTCTAGTCCTGAGTGACTTAAGTTACTATTGTAATCTGTGTTTGTGCGTGTAAGCTTCTGGAGAGCACGTTCTTCTTCTCCTTCTTCACCATCAGAACCCGTAGTGCTCTCATCTTGGTCTGCAGTGTCCTCGCCATCGGATGAATAACATTCGCCACCACCAAAACCAATCACCTGAGATTCTTCAGCAGGGAAGTGAACTGCAGAGCCCTTAGGTCGTCGTATCTGCTGAGTGCGTTTTAGGATACCCTGTGGGGCACGCCAGGAATGGGCTCGGCTTGGATACATGGTAGCCAGATATCGGGACTTGTAAGTAGTGCCCCCATTATGTTCCTCTTTACATTTAAAGCAGTTGGAACATAAATCTTTTTTCCAGGCATTCTGCACGAACTGGTGGCAGATAGCCGCCATGTCACGCCACCATCGTCAACCTGAAACAACGCGAACCCCAGTGTGAGAACCCTTCAATGTGGCAACGCGGCGGCGGGAACGAGGTCGCCCAGTTCACGAAGTAGGCGAGATCAAAGGTAAGTACAAGAAAAGAGAAGAGGAGGTCAGGCCGCTTTCTCGAACAGGAAGTTAACAAACAAACATTCCATAGAGGATGTCTTTAATTTTCTAGCATCAAAATAAAAGAAGATGTTGCGTCGTTGGCCTACTTCCAGTGATACATCCAACCAGTCTATTCAACTTTTTAATAAAAAACCAAACATTGTATGTGAAGGAGTGGCCTCATCGTGATCATTCAAATGTCATGGGGCGTTTCCGCCCGAGACCACGGTATAGCCTACATATCTTGTTGAATACGTGAAAATTGAATCAACGTACTACGCCTCAAGTTGAAATGCTGGCAGATTTCTAAGCATGAGTTATTACAATCATGTTTACATAATATTTAACGGGTCTATTAAATCGAGATGTGTTGTTTATTTCTCACGCTGTCACAGCTGTCGCTCTCCTGCTGTGCAATCGACAAAAAAACTAGCACCGTTTTATTTTCATGTTAAGTGCAATCGACAAAGAAAAAAACTAGCACCGTTTTATTTTCACGTTAACTCTATGTAAGCTATTCTATTAATCAATTATTACTTTCTGATGGTTCAGTAAATACTGCATATTAATTAAATAGACAAACTTTCTCTCTAAATGTAATGGCAATTCAAAGATATATATTTTATTTTAATATCACAAAACAAAATAAATGTTATGTCTCAAGCACTGACAGCAGCATTCTTATTTAACGCATGCGCCTAGGCCTCTATGAAAAGTTTATAAATATATATTCAACAATTAAAAACAATTCAACAATTAAAAAAATGGGCGCCATTTTGAATAATAATAAATATGGCGGAAAACAATACAATGCGCACTTGTTCACTGAGTATGTAACAGTACATAAACACGCTTTCCACAATTCTCCCGTTACTCCAAGTTGAGCAATTCTTACTTTTTTTTTTTTTTTGCCAGAGAATGTAATATACTACACGTTGCACACAATAATTTAGTTTTGTGTCGGAGAACAAACCCACAGCTGTTTTACCTGTTAATTCCGTCAACACGCTGTGAATTCCAGCACAAACTGAAGCTACGCTGGAAGAGCAAACCAGTCAAAAGAAACACGAGTGGGGGGAGTCAACAAGCCATTCAAGTGAGAGTTTGCAGCCCGATCCCGTGTACCACTAAACTGTTCACACACAGATAGCCATCTCAAAAGTGATTGTGTGAAATGCGTAACAAAGATTTTCTTTTCATTTCTATTCTTCAGCATAATTTATTTAACTCTCCGCACTCATGCAACGTCATGCAGAACTACTATATATTATAACTTCTAATTTGTTTATAAGTTCATTGTACTATGAATTCTAATAGAATTAATTAAAAAAACGGAAGCTTAGATATTTAATTATTCTTGATAGAGATTAATATCTTGGCGCATGGAAGAAATCCATTACTGTAGAGGGTGTGACACTGAAAACAATGGAAATTAAACAATTACGAAAATAGGATGAAAGTTAAACAATAAAAAATAATCCGTGGCAGTATATCTACGGAGCATTTCCGGAGAGCCAAGGCCAATTGAACTGGTTCCTGCTATTGCAAGCAGTAGGCCTTATAGGGAGACATGTGATTAGCGTGACGCAATTTCTCATAATTATTTCCAGTTTAACTGATTTCGCTATTTCTCATATCAAGTATTAGTCAATTATCACAAGGTTGATTAAATTTCGTTCCAGACACAATACATTGAGAATTTTATGGCACAGCCAGGAATCGAACCCACCACCCTTGGTATATTAATTTATTTATATACAGATTTTCAATGTTTACACGCCTTTCTGTGCCTACAGTTTTATCTTCCTTCTTCAGTCGTCCCTATCCACCCACTCCATGTCTTTCGGTCCTCTTGTCTTCATTCCAGTTCTTATTTCTTGCGTCCATGAGTTTCGACGTCTTCCTTTCTTTCTTCTTCCAGGTGGACACCATTCCAACATTTTGCTGGGTAACCTTTCTTCTACATGTCCATATCAATTTAATTGCTTATAACTCATCTTATACAATCTACTATTGAATATTCCATATTCATTTTTTCTCGTGTGACTATTTCTTATTTTTTTCAGTTTTATCTCGCTTCTCTCCTCAAGAAATCCATTTCCATTGACGTAAGTTTTTGTTCTAAGTTTTTATTGAATACCCATACTTCTAATAAGACATATAAATTGTCACTATTTCCATGGCGCAACAAGACTAGAAAGCCCTTAGTCTACCAGTTAGCAGCTGACCTCACAACCACATGTGTCATTTACAAAGATGGACGATCATCCAGTCAGGAGTGACGTGTGGTTAGCATGTCTAATCTCCAGCCGTTATAGGTAGTTTTCGCAATCTGACGCCGCTACATTTTGCAACTACCCACATTTTTCACGATGCTGGATAGATACCGGTCTAATATTGGCCGAAATTTCACGAGACAATTTCTTCCCCTATAGGATCACGAATCAGCGCATGTCCCGTAGTTCTCTGCTAAGGCATGGTGTCTCAGATTACTTACCTACGTCGAGGGAAAACACCCGTTGTGCGACTTCGAATTATCCCCTTTATTCTCTTACGCCTTGATGAGGCTTGCGAGTTTCAAAGACCCTTTGACCTGCGGCGGTGCGTCAGCAGCATAGCTGACTGACAGGGATTTCTTTAACAGGCAGGTCAAGGGTGAGGAACCAGATTAATGATGATAATGATGATGATGATAATAATAATAATAATAATAATAATAATAAATGCATAACAGCGTGTTTTTTCCAGAATTGAGCCTATGTTTTAGTATATTACGATGGGAGGTTGGGAAGTGGTTTTTACAGAATCGAGGAAAATGTTTAAAAACCGAGCGACAGCGAGGTTTTTAATTTCCAAGATTCTGTAAAACACCTCACAAAGGTGCGTTTTACATTATTTTTTGCGCTGATGTGTTTTCAAAATAATAAATAATAGTAAAATAATAACATCTTTGTTGGAAATATTTGCGTTCATTATGAAAAATTGACTAACGTTAACAGAGTGGGCAATGTTTATTAGTTGAAAACAACATGAGGCCGTGAGACCAATTTAGTGATAACATGGCAGCAAGTACCTATTTGTTTGTTTTATATTGTTTCAAATAAAGTTCAGATCATTTAAAATGCAGTGATTTGTTTCGTATAATGTATATTAACTCTGCCTTTTGGATATTTTTTTGTATATATATTGCATGTAGTATACATACAGGGCAGTGGTTTTACTTCCCACATGCGTGTTTATAATATCTAATATTACAGTATAGTTATTTTATTACAGTATAGTTATTTAGGTTGGCAACCCCGAAATGTAATAAGTTGAACTTTCAATCGTGGTCGCCATTGCTGTAAGTACGATAAAACAACATTTCTTTGTGCACCTCATCCCTAATTACAAATATGAATGAGATGCATAAAGAAATTAAACATAGGTTCAATTCCGGAAATGCATGCTATTATGCAATATAGGGAATCTTGTCGTCCCATCTCCTTTAAAAAAACGTTCAACTGAAAATATATAAAACTATAATTCTCACAGGTATATGGACGCGAAACATGGACTCTAACTTTCCATTCATAGTAATTCTGTCCGAAGGCAGGTCCTTCACTGCAATCATAGCATTTTCATGCTATGCTTGCAGCTTTACTAGGGAATTGTAGGTGTGGTAGCTTCCCGTTGCTTTCCACACTGGTGAAGGATGATGATGATGATGATGATGATGATAATGATAAGGATGATGGTGATGGCCATATGATTTCGGGGACCGTTTGGGCCTTAAAGTTTTCCTGACATTTGTCTTACAAGTGAGGAATAACCCCGATAAAAACCTCACCCAGAAAAACTGCCCCGACCGAGGATCGAACCCGGGCCCGCTGCGTGACAAGGCAGCACGCTACCTCGAGACCACAGCGGTGGACACTCTAACTTTAAGGGAGGAGAAAATATTACAAATATTTGAGAATAAAGTTCTTAGGAAAATTTTTGGACCAAACAGAGATGAACAGACAAGTGAATGTAGAAGACTGCATAACAGTGAGTTACATTATCTTTAGAGGAAACCAGATATAATGAGAACAATTAAGTCTCGTAGACTGCGATTGGCAGGACATGTGGCACCAATAGGGAATGAAAAGGGGACATGGAACTTCTTGTAGGAAAACCAGAGGGAAAAGGCCCAGTTGGTAGAGCAAGAATCAGGTGGGAGAATAACATTAACTATGATTTGAGGGAAATAGATAATACAGGGGATGATTAGAAAACACTAACTCAGGACAAAGATCTGTGGAGATTTAAGATTCTGAACAAACAAACATTTACATTTTTATTTAGGAGAAGATGAGGCGCATAATGCTTAGATGACATTGTTTACATTTCACCAGTCTCTGAATTTATGACATGCACAGCGTTATGAATACAGCGCTCTGTCTATATGTAAGTCAATTACTGAAGTGTCATGTGTCAGATTGTACTCGAAGCCGACTTCAATCAAACATATGGGGAGAGTGTAGTCTTAGTTATCGTAGCAATTGAGGACAATTTTCAATGAGTCCAAAGCAGCTGACATGCGATCCTTATAACGCAAAAGCGTTATATTCGGCAATGATGGAACACTTATAACTAAAGCCCGGATTTATATGCGAAATAAAGTATTAAATATGCATGAAAATGTAGAAAATATGCACCCTAAATATGCAAAAAAATAGTGTAATAAAATCAATTAAATTATTTGCTTTGTGGGTAATCTTAACGTACTCCTAGGTTTTACAGTAGCTAAGGAAGGTTTTCAGGAGGTTTTCTTGTGTGAAGCTCCTTCGTCTGTCAATGAAGAAGGTTTCATACAATGAAAAGTCCTTTCTACATCACATGATGTCACAGGTGCATGTGAAAAACACCACTGTTCTTCTTCAGTGAATTACGCTTATATCCAATTGATTGCACAGACTTTATTAATTAAAAAGTATTAAATAATAATTAATTAACCGCTAGTAATTAGCTGAAGGGAAAATTATAATTTTATATCACATTTAGAAGTAAAATATGTATTTATGCATTAAAAATCTAAAATAAGCATTTTCCTCCGGAATATGCATTTCTATGCATTATCAAATACCGCTCAAATTGTCTGTGAAGAGATCACTTTATGTAAATCATTTCCACATACTTTTTTAAGTCCATCGCTGTGGTCTCGAGGTAGCGTGCTCCCTTGTCACGCAGCGGGCCCGGGTTCGATCTCCGGTCGGGGCAGTTTTTCTGGGTGAGGTTTTTATCGGGGTTTTTCCTCACCTGTAAGACAAATAACAGGAAAACTTTAAGGCCCAAACGGTCCCCGAAGCCATATGGCCATTATCTATCATTAACATCATCATCATCATCCTTCACCGGTGTAGAAAGCAACGGGAAGCTACCACACCTACAATTCCCTAGTAAAGCTGCTTTCGGGCAGAATTACGATGGATGGATATTTTTTATTGCGTAAAACAAAACATGCATTTCTCATACATATCTGGGCTATACTTATAACAAATTCACGGGTATTGCAGAATCCGCAGGTTCATGACCGCGTGGACATAAATTCTACATACATCCCTAACCTGACCTAATGCGTTCCAATCTTCTCCTGTTACTTCGCTTATTTCAAACCACAGTTAATGTTACTCTCCCACCTTATTCTGAGCCTGCTTACTGAGCGCTTTCCCTCTGGTTTTCCTATAAGAATTCCCTGATCCCTTCTTTCATTCCCAGTAGTGATACATGACCTGTCCATCCTAGTGTATGATACATAATTGTTCTTTTTACATCAACCTCTGGTTTCCCATGAAATCGAGAGTGAGATGGAGAAATTATTTAATGTATTTCAAGAATATTTGGACGATGTTATGCATAAACCGGCTAAACGCCATTTTATTTTAATTTATATTTTGATGTCATCTGTTGCCTGGCTCATGAAGTGAGTGTACGCACACTTTAGCTCCAAAATTGTAAACACCATCAGTCCTATCAGAGATTATATTTTGCAACAAAGGCTATGAAACCAAATCCTCATAATTGCTAATCTAAAGTCTGCATCATGCAGCCAAGCGCCAAAAGTTCCAGCTCTTAGATTGTTAATGCAAAACTGTCAAGCAAGGAAAATAACTTCCAATATCCAGTATTGTTAATTTGGCGCTAAAATAAATAGTGAACATTGACTTAAGCTTTAAACGTATTTTTCTCGAAACTTGCATAATGGCGCATAGCCGGTTGATGCATAATGTCATCCATTTATGATTAATATTTTTAATTATTCCTTTATCTCTCGTATGGTTCACCTCTTGTTTAGCCGAAACTAATCGAACTCCTCTGAATTTTGCAGAAGGTGAATCGGAATAAAATTACACAGCTTCTTTATAAGTTGCCTACGTACTTAAAAATACACTGTAGAATAGGTCTACCATCCGGCTGTTGGCCTCACATCCATATGTGATAATCACTGAGATGGACGATCATGCAGGCAGTACAGGGGTTACAGTGGTCAGCATGTTCTTCAGCGCTTATAGGTTTTTTTCAACCTGGAATCGCCAATTATTGTAACTACCCAAATTCCTCACGGTGCTGGGTAGGACCGGTCTAATATTGGCCAAAATTCTATAAGAAAATCTATTCACCTATGGCGACTCGAACCAACGCAAGTCCCGTAGCTCTGCACCAAAGCATAACGACTTAAACTGCTCGGCTACGGCACGGGACAATTACATATTTAAGGAATAGAAAATAACGGGACACCATAGTTTAATTGGTTAAGGCAATATGCTAAACTCTAAAGATCGCGGATTCGATTCTCGATGGGGATTTTTAAATCTGGCTTAAATCTTCTGGCGACACAATGCCCCTCGAATAGACTCAGCTTATAACAGAAATTAAAGCTGTATAATTTTATTATCTGCTTGCCTTCCACCATATTCATAAGTTAAACGCAGAAATGAAACCAGCTACACAAATGAAAATAGATTTATTATATTATAAAAGTGGATAAAGAGGATAAACAAGAAAATGGTATTAAGAACAGAATAAATAAGTAAGCAATTACAGCAATTATAAATGGAGACTTATGGAACAGACATAGAACGAAAAAAAATAAGTTACAAATATATAATTCAATAGTGAGAAGTTCTGTCACATATGGAGCTGAGGTTTGGAAATTCAACAAAAACTTGGAACAAAAGCTTTAGTCGATGGAAATGTATTTCTTGAGGAGAGCAGCAAGATGTTCAAAATTAGAAGAAAAAAATACTGTCATACGAGAAACAATGAATATTAGATATTCAATAAAGTAAAGTAATCCCACCACAGGCCTCAGGAGGCCCTTGGGGTAGTAGGAAGTTAAGGCTCCCATTTTTCTGGACATTCGGCACTTGATGTCAGCCGTGTTGTCAGCTCTGCGTGACGGCAGCCTTTATCCCCAGAACAAGCGTCTGGTACTCATTTCCGTTAGAGGCTGAGTCGACCCCAGGCCCATAGTGCCGTCATAAGGTTTGGGTCAGTTTAAAAACCCTGACCCACCGGGACTTGAACCCCCGACCTTTCGGCTTGTAGCTCAGTGCCTTAACCACTACGCACCGGCGTGCCCCTTAGATATTCAATAGTACAGTGAGTTTACTGTACGACTTGGCCGGCGGTAGCGCGTGCAGTCGAGGCCCATTTGACATTCACTGCATCTCCCCTCTCATTTCCCTGTGATGCCCACATCTGTCTTCACTCGTGTGGCAGTCTGACTTGTGTTCTAGGCCAGTTCACACGTGAATAAATTTAAGAAGTGTTTAGTTTTGCTTGCAGTGTCTTCAAAATGCCTACGTACAAATTACAACAAAGAAAATTCTTGTACGATTCGTATGTTATTATATCATCTTGTAGGGAACTTGTAAGACGATTTCAAGCTAATTATCCAGGCGTGCGTGTTCCGAGTAGAGAGGCCGTTCGTTTGCTTGTCAATATATTTAGGAAGACGGGATCAATTCTTGATACGAAACGTTTGTTTTTTATTCTAAACATTTTATTCTAAAAAATTGTTAATGTGAATTGAGTTGCTGGAATATACGCGATTCGCCGGAAGTAAGGACTGGCCTCGCCTGCACGCGCTACCGCCGGCCAAGTCGTACAGTAAACTCACTGTAGATTAAATATGATACAAGCAATTAAATTGGTGTGGGCTTGTAAGATGAATGCATAGCAGAAAAACAATGGAATGGTGTCCACCTGGAAGAAGAAGACCTCGAAATTCGTGGATGCACGAAATAAGACTTGGAATAAGAACAAGAGGACTGGAGGACATGGAGTAGATGGATAGAGACGAGTGGAGAAGGGAAATAAAAATGTAGGCACAGAAAGATGTGTAAATATTGAATATCTGTATATAATTAAATAAATTATTATATTATTTTCAAAAAACGTTAAACTGAAAATATATAAAACTATTATTCTACCAGTTATATTATATGATGCGAAACATGGAGTCTTACTTTAAGGGAGGAAATGAGATTGCGAGTATTTGAGAATAAAATACTTAGGACATTTTTTGGACCAAAGAGAGATGAACAGACAAATCAATGGAGAAGACTACATAACAATGAACTACATGATCTTTATAGGAAGCCAGATATAACAAGAACAGTTAAGTCCCGTAGTCTGCGATGGGCAGGGCATGTGGCACGTATGGGGAATGAAAGACGCGCATGGAAGCTTCTTGTAGGAAAACCAGAGGAAAAACGCCCAGTTGGTAGACCAAGAATGAGGTGGGAGAATAACATTAACTATGATTTGAAGGAATTAGATTATACAGGGAATGATTGGAAAGCATTAGCTCAGGATAGGGATATATGGAGAGCTTAATTCCGCGCGGCCATGAACCTACGGGTTCGATAGTGCCAGCGAGTAAGTAGGTAAGTAAGTATTATTAATAGTGTTCGCCAAGTGGTCAAAATTCGACCATAAATAACGTCTCTTCTATATTAGACATTCTTAGTTTCAAATTGTATTAGGCCATAATAATAAAAGTAGAGGGTATATATTTATGTTGGAGTGTAACTGATGATGGGGTGATAGTATTATAAATTAGCACCCAGCATCGTGAGGAATTTTGGTAGCTACAATAAGTAGTGGCTCCAGGTTGAGAAAATCAGCTATAACAGCTGGTGGACCCGACATGCTGACTACATGTCACCCCTACAAGATCGTCTACCTCTGTGATTAACACATGCACATGTATTACTTCCCTATAGTTTTAATGAGAGCTTTGGAGCTGGATTTTAGTGCCCTGTAGTTAAAAACGGCAGATTTTTTTTTGGCATGACTTTTGTACATCACATTCTTCTGTATAAGAAGTTTAACTCTTGCACCTTGGAGATTTTCCATAAACACTGCCTTGCAGTTAAAAAGGACAGAACTGTTTCCAACTATTTTTTATTAGATAGATAGATCATCGGTTGATTAATGTCTTTGACATCGTCCGATTCCTAATAGCCAATTTTGTCGGTCCATCGAATCTCCTGGTTGTAGATTTTTCTCCTTCATGTATAAACAATATTCCCTGACTCCAGGATTTTTTTTATTTATAACACTAAAACTCGTCAATACCTATTAAACAAAAAAATCTGTTGACAAACAGGAGAAGATTGTACTTAACTGTTTTGTCGTAGCCTATGTATATATAAATTATTAAATTTCATAATTGTATCGTTAATCTAATTTTGTTGGATGAAAGTAGAATATAGTTTCAACATTTTAATTCGCAAATCTCGCAAATTAACCATTACAAAGGTCTAGACGTAAATTACTCGTATAAGATAATATTCAGATGGTAAGTGGGTATCGGAATGTAGTTTTTTTTTCTACTAATTGAAAATGTTTGGGTGTTGTCTTTGTCGCTAAATTACAAGCAATAACAATAGAAGAACGTGATTCGTTTCCGATATCCGCGTAATAAATAGGAATCACAGGAGAGGGAAATTACTTGTCCTGAATATACAAAACCCACGCCTATAGTTGAACAATGATTCAATTTCATTTACATGGTATTTCTAATTTAATTTAATCTTATTCAGCTATGAAGAAAAGACGGCAGGACGTTGAACATTTTCCCACAAACATTTCAGTTTGATTTTGCTGACTATTTAATTCATGCCCCAAATGGGAGTCAATGACCAATCACATTTCAATGATTTTTTATTTACAACCAATCACAGTCGTGTTTCGCTTAGAATTTACCAACTAAAGTTTATCATAATAAAGAAAGGACCTCCTTTTTAACATTCTGAATAGGTCATAGCATTATTTTGCAGTGACTGCCTGTATGAAATACGGCTACCAGATTGAATATATATAGTGCATGAACGTCAGCAGTAAGCGCATGCGATAGATAGCATAAACATATTTGTAACAATTGATTATACACACCAAAAAAAAAAAAAACCACTGTTTGCACTTTCTTAAACGAATTATTTTCTCAGGAAATAGCGTTGCAGAAAAATATAATTGACATATTTACATTATAGGACATCAGAAATTAATTAATATACTATAACATGTGTTTTCATAAATTTCTCCACTAGGGTGCATTCTTACAATATTGCGATCCGTTGGCAATAAATAATATTATGATCTAGTTGCAGTGATGAACAAAGGAAGGGAATGAAGCGTACCAGTCGTTTCTCATTTGTTTTCAAACATCGCCGTTTACATTAAATATATAAATATTTTTAAATAACTATATTTAAATAATGATTTGTGAGTAAACAGCTTAATTTTATTCGTTAAATAGTCCTAATAAATGTCACTCTTGATTTCCAAATTCTCTAGATAAATTGGAAATCACTCGTGGCATTACTTATGATTAACGAACTCGATATTACGTTTCTTATTCAAATGTTACAAGCGAATTTCCGAAAATTAACATAGCGGCCGTTAGAATGATTTTTTAAAACGCTTTTAATGGTTGGATTTCACTGATTTTTTAAAAATATGTTTATTGTTTGATTAGAGTATGTTACTGCAAAATATCTACGGTAGCAATGAAAACCTCGTAACTCCATCAGTCATTGAAAACCACATCACTCCAGTAACCAGCACAGAAATATGTGATGCATAACCTGTTGAGAACACAGACTTCAAATTTATTAATAACTTGACTTGTATTCTGTAATAAAATATGTGGGAACTATTCCTGTGTCAATTTTCATAATTATTTAAAAGAGTTATTTGTTTCTCCTGTAAAATTTACCAAAATGGAGTTACGAGGTTTTCATTGCCCACCATCGATATATAGAGTTACTGTAACATATATAGATTTTCGTTGCAAAAAAAACTGAAAAAAGCGGTCGTTAGGGTGATTTTTAAATTTTGGTTTCAGGTTAACCTCCAATATTAATGGTTCGATTTCGCTGGTTAAGAAACTCGACCTTACTTAATTGATTGTTATATAGAGATTGGTTCCGAAAATAATACACACACACAGACACAGGATGTCTCTAACATTTAGGGTCAAAGGTATACAGATTATGGAGGACTGTAAACTGAGCATTTTGACATAAGGAAACCATGGGTCGAAAAGAGAGATTTCGAAAACTACGAAATCTTGAAAAGTAATAAGTATGAAGTTCGTTTTTGCAAGCTGCTTGAATTTTGAAACTCATGATCGGCCGCGGTGGACTAGTGGTTATGCTCCTTGCCTCTGGTCCCGGGTTCAAACCCGGCCGGGGTCGATGGATTTTTTAGGATGTAAAAATCATAGGAGCAAGTCCTCCGGGAGGGACTTTAAGCCGTGAGTCCCGAGTCTGAAGATTTTCAGGCTCGTAAAAGATCCTTAAGCCTGAATGAAAAGGCCTCTAAACAAAATTTACCGAATTTTCCCGTCCTAGTACTACCTTGGTTTCCTAGATGTCAGTATGAGACGGAACACTGACCATGGACCACTCAAGTGGCATCTATACGAAAACAAGTGTAACTAAATTAGTATGTTCAAATTCTTCCCTGTAGGGGGAGAGCGCCTAAATCTCTGTTAAGGGAAACATGGGCTTACAAGATACAAGAAGAAGATGACCGATATAGAGCTCAGAACAGTTGTTGAAAATGGCGACCATCTGCCACAATGAATGTATTACAATAACGTATGAAATGTTATATCCTCTCCAAAGTGCCTGGGAGCGACATCAAGGAGCTTTTATTGGTGTTTCATACACCATCGACTTCGTGTGCCCCCATATCATCATCGAAGCGCCAGACAGTATGTTACAAGTTATGACAATTAGGCAACATACAGAAATGTTTCTCACATACACATTCAAGTTCTTATGACGTCCGAAATATCGGTTTTCTATCACTAGTTTTGTTTGTATAAATGCTCAGTTTAGAGTCTTCCATCATCTGTATAATTTTGACTCGGCGGTTGGAGACCACCCTGTATATGGGGGCAAACGGGTAGTATGTGGCCTCGAGAATGCACATCTTGCTGATGTATGTGTACTACTTAAAAACTCCGATTGAGGGTCTTTCCACTTTTCAGCGGTTGCCCTTTTACCAGCCGGCTGCTGGCCCTTCACATCCACATGTGTCAATCACAGAGGTAGATGATCAACAGCCAGTGTAGGGGTGACATGTGGTTAGCATGTCGAGTCCCCCAGCCGTTATAGCTGGTTCCTCAACCTGGAGCCGCTACTTATTGTAGCTACCCAATTGCCTCACGATGCTGGGTGGGCACCGGTCCCATACTGGCCGAAATACCATAAGAAAATTTCTTCCCCCATGGAGACTCGAACCAGCGCAAGTCCCGTAGCTCTGCGCCAAGGCTTCCTACCTTAACCGCTCGGCTACGGCGCGGGACCTTAAAAACTCGAGAAATGTAATTTAATCCTAGCAAGTCCTACACATGCATGCCCATTAGGGTGGGCCGAAAAAAAAAACTTTTTTTATTTAGAAGTTGTAAGAGCGCGGAAAAGTTGCGAATTATACAGCTAAAAAAATGATCAAAACCGGTTGACATCTTCCCGTCGCGCAAAGGCTCTGAAGTTTAGCAAAATATGAAAAAAACTTCATTTTTGCAATTTTTTTTTTTTAATATCAAGTAGGTATTGCTGACCTTTGCTAAGCACGTTTATGTCTATCTGTGGGATCTGACAATCAATACTCTGGAAGTTATTTATCAAATACCGTACCAAAAATGCGTAAAAATATAATTTGTTTGTTATTCTGGCAAATTTTGGAGCTTATGCGGGACCGGAAGATATCAACTGATCCAAACCAAATTAAAACACAATGTTTTTAGGCTTGAAGACGTTACAAACTATTACATTACGAAAATATCTAATTAAAATATTAAAGAAATAATCTCAAAAAATGAAGTTTTTTTTTTCATATTTTGTCAAACTTTAGAGCCTTTGCGCGACCGGAAGGTGTCAACCGATTTTAATTTTTTTTCTTTCCTTTTGTCTATATAATTCGCAACTTTTTCCGCGCTATTACAACTTCGAATTTTAAAAAAATGAGTTTTTTTCGGCGCACCCTACTACACATGCATGTCCATGTCACTGAAGTCATGTGAGGACGAAGAGCGAGTTCTTGACGCTTTACTTCAGACCTATCAGCTAGGGAAGAAAACCCCAACAAAAATCATCATCCTTCAGGATCGCTGGATGGTTGGGCGTAGGGCTGGCTACCCTACTACGTAAAAAAAATATCTGCTAGAAAACCCAAAGAATCAGATACAACCGGACAGATACATTGTTGGCAACTTGACAAGAGGAAGTTGAGAATTGAAGGATGGTGACTGATTGCTATAGACAGAGATGCCTGGAAGGGGGTTCTGAGGAAAGTTGAGTGCTGCTACTGATTATGGCTATTTCCGTCGACTACTACATAGGTTGGATGGGGATTTGTAATTTTTTAATATGTTCACGGATACAATTTCAATAGCTTCATTGTTTCGTAATTCTCAAATCAGAGTAACCATATCAACACTCATGTTTTCATATAATTAATGAATTATATCAGATTATAAAATAACTCTCGTGATTCCTTAAATATTGCAGTAAAATTTCATAACATGATTATCATATTCATTAAGTTTAGGAATAAGGCCTCTCCTGGCGCATCATTACCATTATCTTCGCCTATCATATATCATCGGGGCAGCGTAACTCCGCCTTATCGACGCCCCATCCTCGGAAGTGGGTTACAATAACGCCATGCCAGGAGAGAATACCAGAATGTCGAAAAATGTCAATGTGGTGGCTCTGAATAAAAAAATGGATTCATGTTCATTTTTCACATTAATATAGTGTGAAAAGTAGATCAAAATATCTGAAATTTAATCTTTATATATGCTCCTTGCCTCGGTCCCGAGGGTCGTGGGTTCAAACCTGGCCAGGGTCGATGGATTTTTTAGGAGGGACTTTAAGCCGTGTGTCCCGTGTCTGAAAAGATCCTTAAGCCTGAATGAAAAGACCTCTAAGCAAAATTTACCGAATTTTCCCGTCCTAGTACTACCTTGGTTTCCTAGATGTCAGTATGAGGCGGAACGGTGACCACGGACCACTCAAATGACATCTATACGAAAACAAGTGTAACTAAATTAGTATGGTTCAAATTCTTCCCTGTAGCGGGAGGGGGCCTAAATCTCTGTTAAGGGAAACATGGGCTTACAAGGTACAATAAGATATATAAAAACTCAGCATGCGTATGTTTGTGCTCGCAAAACACGAAAATTAGTCGGCCGATTGAATTAAAAATGTGCACACGTTTTCAGGTATAGACAGTGTTCAGCCGTTATCTACTATTTTCTAAAATCATTAGCTGTAGGAGTTCGCCTGAAACGAACATTTAAAAAACGCTCTAGTGGTCGCAATTTTCGAAGTTTCACAACGAAATTCAGTACATCCTATTAAAATAAACCGAAGTAGGTCTTATCCACAAATAAGCAAAATCCGACAATTAGAAGTGGAGGTTTACTTGAAATCCGAAATAAAAATTGACTAGCAACCGCCATGTTTGGTTCGTTGCAGTGTATACAGTTTAATTAACTTTTAATATGTAATTTATTTAGGCGTAGCAACGCAGGGGGGTATTAGCTAGCACTGTCATAGATTAGGTATATTACTCGTATTTCCAATAAAATAATCTAACCGAATTTAATGGATTTCTTTTATCAGCCTATATAACAGGGGTGTCCAAACTACGGCCCGCGGACCGAATACGGCCCTCCACCACTTTCTATCTGGCCCTGTAGCATTCTAATTAATTATGCTAAGGATAGGCCTATAATATCAATCTGTCAGTAATAGAACTTGTGAAATATGTTATAATGACTTAACAACAAAAGTAGCAAATCAACACACGCTTAAAATAATAATAATAATAATAATAATAATAATAATAATAATAACCAAAAAATGATGTATAAAAATGACAGAAAGTAGATTCCCAAGAAGAATACTAGAATGAATGCAACTTGGTAAAAGAAAAAGAAGGCAGCCAAAAATAACGTGGTTTGATGGTGTTTTAAGCAGTATGAGGAAAAAAAGCATTGGACGATGGAGATTGGAATGACAGATATACGTGGAGGAGAATGACAGTAGGCCTAGATTGATTGGGTGCAGGAAGATGGTGTGAAACATTGTGAAATCTGATAAATAAATAAATAAAATAACAATAATAATCCACAACACCTATAATAGTCTGCCCTCTTCACCTTGATTCTTCCATTTGGCCCGCGATACAAATGAGTTTGGGCGGCTCTGCTATATAAAAAGTCATTCAGATTTTTATTTGAAATCCCAAAATACGTTTACCACCACGAAATAAAATTCATAATTGAATCGTTTCATCCACATTTTCGCAATAAAGTTTCAGTCCGGCTTCACTGTTGTGAATGTAAGAGCAATCTATTAGCTGTAACTACGGCAAAGAAATCATCCTACAGTGAATTCCATCACAGTGTGTAATCTTGGACAATGAAGCAGCTGATTTCCTTGCAAAGGAAGATTCCCTAACAACACAATCGCCAATATCCAAACCTATATCTTATATTTCGGCTAAAAGGCACATAAAATCATAAACCAAGGATATTAATGACAAAAGACTTCAATCATCCACAAAAGACAAGAAATGGGAATGCCTCCTTCAAAATACAAATATCATACCAGAACTTCCACGGAAGATAGCAGTTGCACAATTCAGATTAACTATAGGTCACGATTGCCTCGCTAAACACTTGCACAAGTTTAATATGTTACCTACATCAAGATGCATTGTATGCAACAACCCAGAGGAAGAAGTGGATGACGAGCACCTCAACAACTGTACAGCAGTCAAACAGGAAACTTCCAAAACTTCGAAGTACTGGAGAGCAAGACTTCTAATGACTTCAGTGTTAGATGAAGCACATTAGACACCAATCAACCTATCAGCGTGTTCAAAAACATGCGTATAGGAGTACACCAAGCGCGACAGGCCTAGAAGGCCTTTGGCCTACCATCCGGTTGCTGGTCTCACATACACATGTTTTAATCACAAAGGTAGATGACCATCTAGCCAGTGTAGGGGTGACATGTCAGGTCATCCAGCTGTTACAGCTGGTCTTCTCAACCTCGAGTCACCACTTATTGTAGCTACTCAAAAGCCTCACGATGCTGGGTGGGCACCGGTCCCATCCTGGCCGAAATTCTATGAGAAAATGTCTTCCCCCATGGGGACTCGAACCAGCGCAAGTCCCGTAGCTCTTCGCCAAGGCTTCCTGCCTTAACCACTCGGCTACTATATGACACAAAAATATATACAATTCCTCTATTTTTATCATACTTTTTATAGTGTGTATCATTAGACCTACATTTATTTGAGGGTTTTTAAATGTCAGTGTTGAATAAAATTAGAAAATTCTAGATTAAAATTTATAAAATGCTACAATACATCAACTTAACATTCTACGAAAGTTCACTAGTATTCATACAACAATCTACACGATTCCATAATGAAGAACTACAGGAGATAATGAATGCTCTATTGCTAATATTTTATCGTGAATTAAAGCTAATGCAATTCTTATTGCTCTCCTCCACAATAAATTGTAGTTAAACACATTTCCGTGTTTGTCCTTTTTTTTATTTATAGGCCCATAAAGATAAGAAAATGCACGTATTTATGTTGTTCATAAATCAAATGTTAACTTACATATGATTATACAGTGCGTCCCACATAAAACTGGGCCTGACAGACAACATGCACGCTCCCGCGTATATATAATCGATTAGAAACCTCTCTACAGGACTCTGTTTTGACGTATGTGTCGTACAAAAATACTCTTTGTTCAAAATTTTTTTTTTTGTCATTTCAACGGTGCAACAAGCCATACAAGGACACATGTCTTCAAACTCCTCTAACTGACTACGCGTGGCTATGCAGTGAGTGAGTCATAAATACAAAAGCGCACTGTTACCTGCCAAGCCCAGTCTTACGTGGGACGCACGGTATAATAAAGCTAAAATATTAGTTGTGTTTTTTTTTACCATAGACAGGGACAATACATTTAATTAATCGTTTTTAACCGTCAATTTAGGTCTAATTCTTTATTGGAAATTAACCAGTGAAGACGTATAACAAATGTACATGACTTTCTCCCACAGCAATGACGGACACACGCCCAGTTTATTGGTAGATACTACATAAAGCATACAGCAGGATTTTAATATCATAATAAATATGAAATTTAAAGTTAATAATTTTGTATTTTAAAATTCTGTTAATATTAAAATATAACTTAAATAAAGAAAAACATATAAATAATTCATCGTTGGTTATTGTTGAATAAAAATGTATCAGTAACGATTAAAGAAATTGTATTACATAACAGTCTTTGTAAAGAATACTTTTAAAAATTGGTTTAAGTCATTGCTGTCAAAATTATAAAGCTTTCTGTTATAACTATAATAAGAACACCTGCTTAACTTCATATTCTTAAATAAAGTAAACTAAACTCTGATTGGATGTTAAAACACTTAACTTTCTTGTTTAACAAATCAAATTTAAACCTTATATTTAAAGGATATTAACCAATAGAATTTAAAATAACATCATGTGATGTAATAATGTTCTTTAAAATTATAAAAGAATTATACTAGTCATTCTGCATACAACTTTCCACAAAGATAGAAGCAAGAAGAGTTCTCAAGATAAAATGTAATATTTAATACAAGAATAATTGATTCCAGAAAAGAGAAGAATTTATTTTAATTGATAGTGAAGAATAATACCACTTACATTTACTTAATCTGCTGGAAACCTACAAAGTGAAAACATTTATAATTATTTCTACAAGAAACATTTTTTATGATTTTGAAGTGTTTTCCTATCCAGTGTACCAACTTCCGACCTTGAGAAGAGAACCCGGCTCTACCGAAAACTAAACCCAACCTGAACCAGTAACTCTTTTTGGGACACCAATCCTTCTTCAAAATGTTACTACAACATTGTCCAAATCATTCCTTCGAGAATGAAAGACCACCTAGCACGGGCTCATGGCCCGCCAACAACAAACCAGAGGCCACAATAAAGCCCACTCTGGACTCTCATTGGCCGACGAACAACACACGATATTTTACAATTATAATCATTTTACATATATAATAAATTTCATTCTATTTATCTACAATTACGCCAAATAACAAAATAAAAACATAGCCTAATTACTTCAAAAACATATTAACTAATTAAAACTATTTAAAAATACTGTACTCTCATTTGTTGATGGATGGGTCACAATCCGTATTTAAGCCAACATTCAAATATCTTAACCTCCGCAATTATATTTAACTCCTGTATCGCGCTCACCATCAATATTAGGGGGGAGGGATTAAACATATAGGTCCTCGGCGCTTTAATATACTCGGCGCAACCTAATATACGCTTTAATAATATAATTCAAATAATCATCTCTATTAGGTGTTTGGCATTGTATTTTTTTTATTTTGTTATTTTTTTATGGGAGGGAGCTGGCCTACCGCATCAATCTCCAAACCTGGAGGACCAGGGTTTTTTTTTCAGGTGTCCATCCTTAGATCGGTTTGCTTTCACTATAGCTAAGAGCCTGATTTGCCCTTAATATGGAAGAGAATCGGCTACCAACTGTGAAACCTGGGGGCAGACGAGGCAGAGGAAGACGTAAAACTTCCTGGAGTCAGGGAATATATTTATGCATGAAGGAGAAACATCTACAACCAGGAGATTGGATGGACCGACAAAATTGGCTATTAGGAATCGGACGATGTCAAAGACATTAAACAACCAATGATTTAAATAAAGGTATACCTAGGTAAAGCAGAGCAAATATAGTGGAACCAAGTACAGCTGCCAGTCTTAGTCCCGGGGCCAATGATTGTATAATGTTAATATAATATTAAATTGTATATGCTTCACAACAGTACAAATACTAAATTCTAGGATCAATGGACACAATCTTCACAAAAACTGGCAGACAACCCACAAACCAGTCACATCCCGTGTTGTTCATCTTGATTTTGATGATTTTTGTTTAAAAATATCAACCCTAGTTCCTTAACTCCATGGTGCGACAGGGCTGAATGCCCTTGACTTATAAGCTGGCTGCACATGTGTCAATCATAAAAGCTGTCATCTATAATATGATCAAAACCATAAGGACACTAACCAACAACTCACAGTTAGCCTTTTCCCTTGCGAAGAGTATTTCTCTGGGACAACTGTACATTCGAGGAATGCTATAGGACGAGCGCTTATTGAGGTTCCCATGAGGGTAGAAATTTTATCATGGAATTGCGGCAGATTAATGAGATCAGTGCACTTCCGAAAACGTGAGGAATTTGGGTATCTACAATAAATAACGGATCCAGATCGGAAAAATAAAACCCATGACGTCTGAAAGACCCGACATCCTCACTGCATATCATCAATCTGTCACTGGCGCACATGGATGTGAAGCCAGCATCCGCTGGTAGTCCGTAGGCTTTTTAGACCTAGCGCACATCGAACAAGTGTTACAAGTAAAGAGTATTCCTTATAGGAGTCCTAAGTTCCCTATAATCACTGATGTTAGAATTCTGCTCATAAAGTGCATATTTACTCAAGATCTACTAAATGCATTTACTATATACTTTCAGTATATTTATACATAAAAATTCGGCTTGTGTATGTTTGTGACTTCTAGGCTTCAAAAACCCCTTATCCGATCCTCATGAAATTTTGTACATACATGTTTTCAAGTAGACCGAGTGTTTAGTTCCGATCGATTATATTCTAAAACTATTAGTGTAGGAGTTCACCTTAAACGAAAATTAAAAAATCGCTCTAACGGTCACAATTTTCAATGTTTCATAACGAAACTTAGTATAAGCTATTAAAATAAACCGAGGTGGATATTATCCGAAACTCAGTGAAATTCGATTATTAGAAGTGAGGGTTTATCTGAAATCCGAAAATAAGAACTCTAGCAAACCGCCATTTCTGGTTCGTCGCAATGTACAACTTCGTGTATACACATTTTTAGCTATGGCCAGTTTTTAGCTGCTACTATGCTCTAAAAACATTGGATGTAGGAGTTTATCTGAAACGAAAATTTAAAAATAACATTTCATTTATTTACGTGTAGCAGCCGGGTATTAGCTAGTATTTAATAAGCCCTTACAATAAATTAAAACTAAACTCCATGACGTGACAGACCCAGAGGGCTCTTAGCCTACCAGCCGACTGCTGGCCTCAAATCCACGTGTGTTAATCACAGAGATGGACTATCATCAGGCCAGTATTGGGGTAACATATAGTCAGCGTGTCGGGTTCCCCGGTCATTATATCTTAAAAAGTTATTCTGTTTCATATATATGTAGAAAAAATACAGCAAAAATGTATATCATTAAAAAATTTACAAAATATTGTAAATCCAAGAATTTATAAGCATCCCTGTCATTACAGTTATAACTATAGCCCGGAGGTTCAACAGGTTACTGGTGACGAGGCGAGGTTATACGCCACCTGTGCTTCGTAAACATGTGGGAGGAAGTTGATTCGCTTTCAGTCGCGCACGTAATCCGTACAGCCAAGGTGAAGGACAGACTGGCTAACCCAGTGGAAATGTCGGACACGAAAACATGGAATAAATTGCACATTTAATCGTAAATTATGCAAACAATGCATTTTTATTTCATTCACAATGTATTCCTGCCAGCTTATACTATTTAATGCTTAACGAGCAAGTTTATTAAATCACAAAATGTTTTATATGCCTTCTACACATCCACTTGATCATTTTTTGTTAAACCCCAGGGTCCAAGTCATAATAAAAAAAACCTTATTGATACAACGTCCATTTCTAATACAGTAAAACTTGTTTAATACGGAACGTGAACAATGCGGAAATACGTCCAAAATGAATAGCTTTATTGGTCCCGGCAAAATAATAGTAATTTTACGTGTATTTATTTGTGGAAAAGCAACGGGAAGCTACCACACCTACAATTCTCTAGCAAAGCTGCAAGCACAGCATGAAAATGCCTTCGGGCAGAATTACTATGGATGGATGGATTTTGTATACAACGGAATCTGTCCAACGCGAAAACGGAAGGATATTTCTACACAATTCATGAAAGAAAATGTTTATAAGGCGGAAAGATAAATAAATTAGTTTCCACTTCATTGAATTCCCGTTACGCGAATTAACAATAAGTGGTGATTCCTGCCGCCGGGCGAAGTAGAGTTTCTACCTGTATCTAGCATTTTTTTCGGTCTCACTGCACATCCGTTTGCGAAGTAGAAGTTATTTTAACAAATATTTAGCGTGAGACACCTGTCTTACAAATAATTAGTGTAAGTTCTGAGACTGGTTGTGTTCGTATCTGCCACAGTAGCGTTTTGAATTTACAGAATAAATGGCTAAATCGTATGTATCGTTGTCATTAGACAAAAAAGTGAAAGTGGGCGAAGATGAAGAAAAAGAAACTCTGAGAAAAAAATCAACGAGGGAGTATTTTACAAGTCCACGATCAAAAGATCCAAATTTCCGGACCGATGCTCCAAAGTCAAGCTCTAGCTGTTGCTATATCCCTAGGGAATAACGATTTCAAGGCATCTTCAAGTTGGTTGTGGACAGTTTTAAAAGACGACACAATGTAGTGTGGAATGAAATTTGCGGGGAATCAAAGGATGTGGACAAAAGTATAGTTAGTGAATGGAGACCCAAACTGCACACTTTAATTTCAAAATACGCGCCTAAGAGACATTTTTAACGCTGACGAAACGGGACTGTTTTTCTTTTGTATGTTACCGTCGAAGTCGCTCTCATATAATATACTTCACTTTCCAACGGCAACAGAACTGCAATTAATCCAAGGTAGGTATACATAAAAAAAAGACATATACGGTGCTCTATAATCTAAGATTCGTTAATAATTTTTGTTTTTTATAATGCGGAATGTTGTCTAATGTAGAAAAAAGATTGGTCCCATGTCATTCCGCTTTGAACAAGTTTTGCTGTATAATCTTTTCTTCTTCGCCATAGCCTGTCCCAAGCCAGGTTGAAAAAGGTGAGGGAGAGGAGTAACACCTCGTAAAAAAACCTAGGTTCAGCTTGCCCAGCTGATAGTACCTTGTGAGGGTCCCTTGCCAGGGTTACGGTGAGGACCTCAACGGCAGTTACAGCAGAGAAGGAGTCCTTCGGTACGGTGTACCTGGCGGAAGAGGCAACTATACATCTATTGTCTTGTAGATTTATGAACTGGCGGGTGGTTTCGTTAGTCCAGCAAGACAACCCAGCTAGAAGAGACAACTCCGAAATAAAACGGGGCAGGCTGAGCTCTGGAGCTGGGTGAAAGCAATCGGCCTAGGGAGGAAACCTCAAATAATAAACCCGCAATGAAAACGAGCTAGCAATCCACTTCAAGGTGTGTCTTATAATTTGCTCGCAGTCCCAAGGATCAAAGACGGAAACAAAATACGACAAATTCTAACATAATCAATTCCTTAAAATAGGTTTGCTATGCAACCAGATTATGGACTAAATTTTAAATTGAAGTATTCCCTATACAAATGATTGGCGTTTTAATTCTTTAAGATATTGTGTTGAAATAGTTGTACTGTTTCAAGGTTTTGTAAGAAAATGCCATATCTGCTGTATTTATATTTGTACTTTAGGGTCGCCAAACATTAAACTAAAAATATATAAAACTTATTATATTATATGGATGCGAAACAAGGCATCTTATTTTAAGGGAGGAAAAAGGATTACGAGTTTTTGAGAATAAAGTTCTGGGAAAATTTTTGACCAAAGAGAGATGGACAGGTAAATGGAGAAGAATAAAGAACGGTGAGCTACTCGTACATGGTCTTTATAGGAAACTAGATATAATAAGAAAAGGTAAATCCCGTAGACTGCGATGGGTAGGACATGTGGCACGAATGGGGAATGAAAGAGGGGCATGGATGATCCACGTAGTAAAAGCAGAAAAAAACGCCCAGTTGGCAGACCAAGAATGAGGTGGGAGAATAACATTAACCATGATTTGAGGAAAGTAGATTATACAGGAGATGATTGGAAAATAGTATCCTAGGATAGGGATGTATGGGAAGCTTATATCCGCGCGGCCTAAACCTACAGGTTCGATAGTGCAAGTGAGTTAGTTTTTAGTTGGTTTAACATTTACCGTAAATACTATAGGGCCGGAGCTATAAAATATATAAAAAGTTGGATCGGTGCACCTAAAAAGTAACTTTTTTGACGCTAAATTGTGTTACGCTCTCTAAACCATAACAAATACATCAAATTAATATACACCGAATTTAATATCTTAAAAAATTCTACAAAATGTTCGCGACGACATATTTCTATCTTTCTATCTTTTACGGATAACTCACAATAACAATTTTTATCTTTTACCTCAATTATGCCAACAAATCGTGATAAGTAGATCCCCCGGGCAACGCCGAATAATCAGCACGGGGTATCTAAAAATAATTACGATATAAATTTACAATTACTTCACTTTATACTTATTCAACTAAACATAAAAACAGATTTAATTTATTTAGGCATAGCAGCACACGCTGGATATTAGCTAGTTCTCTATACAAATGATTGGCGTTTTAATTCCTTAAAATATTGTGATGAAACTCCGTAAATTTAAAGTTCTTTAACATCGTTTACTGCTTAAAAGTGGTGGTGTAAAATTCTCAAATATAGATACTTCTAAACGAAGCCGGCCGTTGGCGATGGTAGTGATACCTGACAGCGGACAAAACGAGAATTATAGATTTGCATATGTGGAAAGAATTGTTAATGTTTGTGCCAAGTCTAGAATGGTGTGGTGGTCTGCACACTAGTACGGAAAACTAGAGGTCCATGTTTCGATTCCAGGTTCAGACAATTTTTCTTTTCACAATATTATTATAATATTTTAAAGTTCTGTAAGAAAATGTCACATCTGCTGTATTTATACATGTAATTTGGTGGTCGCCATATGACTTTAGCAGACTAGCCTTCTAAAATAAATGTATTTAAGCCAATGCTCAGACATTTTGTGAACAATTGGCATTAGTCTTCTTGCTTTCCAATATATCAGTCAATTCGTCCCATTTCAAAATTTCTGGAGTGCACTACATTTTCTCGGGTTAAATAAAAATACATTAAGTTTTTATACCTGACCAATAGGTTTTATTCATCCGCTATAAATAAATTCTAAAAAGTCATGCACTTATGAGCATTTAATTTAGCAATTTATAGCAGATACCGCATTCTTCAATAAAAGCTGTGTTATGTTTATAATTTTAGAGTTCTATAAAAATATACACACAACACCGCTTGTAATAGTATATTACGATGCGAGGTTGGGAAGTGGTTTTTACAGAAGCAAGGAAAATGTTTAAAAACCGAGCGATAGCGAAGGTTTTTTTAAATTTCCAAGATTCTGTAAAACACTTCACAAACGTGCGTTGTGTATTATTTTTTGCGCGATGGTGTTTTTAAAATAAAATAGTAAAATAATAACATCTTTGTTGGAAATATTTGCGTTCATTATAAACAATTGACTAACGTTAAGTGTGGCCAATGTTTATTAGTTGAAACAAGAGGAGGCCGTAAGACCAATTTAGTGATAAAATGGCGGCAAGTGCGTATTTATTGCTTTATATTGTTTCAAATAAAGTTCAGTTCATTCAAAATGCAGTGATTTGTTTCGTATAATGTAGGTATATTAACACTACCTCTTGGATATATTTTTGTGTAGGATACATTGTACGTAGTAAACAAAAAGGGAGAGCAGTGATTTTACTTCCACACGAGGTTTGTAATATGTAATATTACAGTAAATCAAAAAAATTTGGTCTAATAATAAATCAAGAGAAAACAAAATACTTAAAACGTAGTAATCACAATAGAAAATCTGAAAATCTACAAACTGACGATATACAAATTAACACAGTAGAATCATTCAAATACTTAGGTACCAAAGTAAATGGACATAATACATTAGAAGAGGAAATTAAATAAATGGGAGTAAAGCTTATTTTGCAAATAGAACCTTATTTAAAAGCAAATTAATATCAAAAGCTGCAAAAATAAGGTTATACAAAACACTCATTAGACCAGTAGTTACATATGCTTGTGAAACTTGGGTCCTAAAAGAAACAATAAAACAGAAATTACTAATTTTTTAAAGAAAAATATTTAAACCAAACAGAGGAACTGATAACTGTTGGAGAATCAAAACAAATAACAAATTAAACAAATTAATCAAAAATCAGAACATTGTAAACCATATAAGATCTCTCAGAATTGGTTGGCTTGGACATTTGATAAGACTGGATGATCAGAGACTGGTCAAAAAAACTCCACAAATGGAAACCTATAGGAGGCAGAGCTGTAGGAAGACCGAATATCAGATGGAAGGATGACACAATGAACGATCTAAGGAAAATGAAAGTGACTAATTTGAATATGGCAAGAGACAGATTGGCATGGAGGAGAATTGTTGAGAAGGCCAAAACTTTCACTTTTGAAGTTGTCGTGCCTTAAGATGATGATGATGAATATTACAGTATAGTTATTTAGGTTGGCAACCCCGAAATGTAGGAATCATGTTCGCCATTGCTGTAAGTGCGACAAAACGCACTATCGCGCAAAAACAATATATTAACTTCATACAAACCAGCAAAAAAAAAAAAAAGTAGGCCTATCGTAAATAATGTTTAGTGTTGCTTTTTTTTTTTTTTTTACTTATCCCCGTTAATCACATCCTTCGACTTTCTATTAGGCTGGAGACGAGCAAAGGGTTTTACTGTTACTTTTAGAAACCATGTTTATTAAAAAGTGTTTACTAAACAGTAATTATCTATGATAGCTTTTACTTTTGCTAAAGAGTTGTTATTTTAATTTATCTAACAACAATCTATGAATATGAGAACATGCAGTGCAATTAGTAAGGAATGAGGGCTGCCTCGGGGAACAATGTTGTATCCGGTCTTGGACATAGATTTAAAAAAAATAAGCATTTGAATATTTACATTAGATTGGAATTCTCAAGGAAATGAGGAAAATCCAAAGCCTGGAAATGACGAGAAGGTTATTTGCGGAAGCCTTACTCATTTGCTAAGATAAAAGGAAAAACAAAGGTTGATATCGAAATGCATAAATTTACTAACGCTGAATACGATGATAATCGAATTAACCAAAACAAAACATATGCAGTCTTCCATTAATGTTTGATTTGACAAAAATGTAGATCTATACATTATTGCTTTTACCTGAACAAAAGATTTTTTCAACATAAAATATAAACTAGGCTACAAATAATTTACATTACTGTAGTCTGATTACAGACTGCCAAGGAAAAGGGTGTAAGTCAGAAAATGACAGTAATGAGTAGAGACCGGATGTTAGGGAAAATGCCTACAGTTATTTATTATAGATATTGTAAAAGTGACTTCATATTAGTTCATACTGATGTTTTCCATGAAGTTAATTTTGCCTATAAATGCATATTTCAGCTTACAATGCCTATAAATGCCTATTTGCCATTTTTTCTCGAAATTAACTTAGTATTTCCCCTCAGGGGTCCTCATCTAGGGGATATGTGGATGGCGACCACAAGGTGCCCAAGCTGAGCAAAACATTTCTTCCACTTACTTGTGTTTTGCACTCTTTTAACTTTACTATCTAACCTTTCTTGGTTAACTCTTGTTTTTTTCGACCCCGATGCTATTAGGGCATCCGAGGGCTAGGGAGTCTTTCCTTTCTTCCATTTCTTCTTTCCTTTATTTTCTTTTCTTCTCCAGAAAAGCCTGACCAGAGGCTATAAGATGGCAGCCCCATCACTGGTCTTGCCTTCCTTTGGCCAGCAACCAATCGAAGGGTCTATTATTATGCTTTCAAGTCTTATACGAGAATTTCCCGGAAGGATCAAAACGCTGGAGGGAAAATTTTCTATAGGATCGTAACAGGCCTTGGCCTAATACTTGGAAGGAAGAAGAAGAGAAGAACTTAGTATTTCAATTAAATTAATTGAGATGGACAAACTTCATGACACTTATAATTGCATAGAAACCTTTAAGTGATTGGCAATATTATTTTTGATATTGATAACACTGAATTCAATCTGTAGCCCTCGTTCACAGACAGGTGCTTCAAAAACACAGTGGTGCGACAAATGTATGTGTCTTATTTTTATTTCTATTTTTACCTTGAGAACAGTTGTTTTACGATGCCTAAAGAACGGACAACAGTAAATGACAAACTGACCAATTTCATGAAATAATTTGGTGCGGAAATATTTTCAAATGACGGTTTAATATTGTTTTGCAGAGTGTGTAAAATTTCAGTGAATTGCCATGTTTCGCAGCACGTACACACTGCAAAAACATAAATATGCTCTTTGTAAAAGAGGCAAAACGAGTTCCAAAACCATCTCTGACATCTTCGTATGCTATTGATAGCATATTCTTTACATAAGGCTGTAAAAAATGATGTTGTAGTCTATTTTTTGTAGCCTATTTTGATTCTTTTAGTGCTTATATTAATGATTTTTAGTGACTTTTTGCCTGCCTATTTTAAACTTTCTAAGTGCCTAACATCCGGACTCTAGTAATGAGATAAGTCTACTGCTCAGTGCGAAGATGAAGGCACTATCAAACCCGTAGGCTCGTGGCAGCACGGACATAAGATCTCCATACATCCCTATCATGAGTTAATATTTTCCAATCATCCCCTGTATAATCTACTTCCCTCACATCATTGTTAGTGTTATTCTTCCATCTTATTCTTGGTCTACCAACTGGGCGTTTTTCCCTCTGGTTTTTCCAACAATAAGTGTCTATGCCGTTCTATCATTCCCCATCCGTGCCACATGTCCTGCTCTCGCAGTCTACGAGACTTAACTGTTCTTATATCTGGTTTCCTATACAGATCATGTAGCTCAATGTAATATACCGGTAGTATTTTTCATTCGCCTGTTTGTTCATTTCTATTTGGTCCACAAATTTTCGTCAGAACTTTATTCTCAAATACTTGTAATATTTTATCTTCTCTTAAAGTAAGAGTCCATGTTTCGCATTCATATAATACAATTCTTTATATATTTACAGATAATAACAATAACAATAATTATTATTATTATTATTACTATATTATTTTTATTATTTAAGAATTCTCCTCATCATGTTTTCTCCAACCAATCTTAGTAATTATCATGAATTAAAAATAAATAAATATAAATGACTACAGTAATAATAATAATAATAATAATAATAATAACAAGACCAGCCACGTAGGCCAGTAATAAGCCGTTTCTGACTACAGTTCATGATGTCCCTGGTTCAATTCCCGGTCAGACCACAGTAATTTTTCCTTAAAGGGAATTATTCCTATGGTTGTCAATGATATGGAATTTAGGTTAAGTTTAGGTGAAGAACTATCCTGGCGCTTCGTTATCATTTATCACCCATTATCTCATTGTCGTTCACCGCTGTGGTCTCGAGGTAGCGTACTGCCGTATCACGCAGCGGGTCCGGGTTCGATACCCGGTCGGGACCCGGCTGCTCGGTGAGGTTTATTTTGAGGTTTTCCTCACATGTAAGACAAATATCAGGAAGCTTAGTACCCAACGGTCCCCGAAAATCATCCGACCATCATCCTCATCCTTCATCGGTGTGGAAAGCAACGGTAAGCTACCACACCTATAATTCCCTAGTAAAACCGCAAAGCATATCATGAAAATGCTGTGATTGCAGTGAAAGACCTGCCCTCGGGCACAATTACTATGGATGGATGGATACCATCGTGGTAACGTAACTCCGCCTTCCAGATGCCTCAACTTAAGAAATGGATTACAATTCCGCCAATTCCAAGGGAGGAAGCCAGAAATGTTATAAAAGACAAATTGGTGGCATTGGACAAAAAAAAATAACATAACACAATGCTTTATTTACACTTGCAAAATCCTTGTCAGTAACAAATATAGACAAAGAAAAATTAACAACTCCAACATTTTTTTAATAGGCTCAATTCTGGAAATGCGTGCTATTATGCATTACAGGGACTCTTGTCCCAACTCCTTTCAAAAAACGTTAAACTGAAAATATATAAAACCGCTATTCTCCCTGCTATATTACATTCATGCGAAACATAGACTATTACTTTAAGGGAGGAAAGGAGATTACGAATATTGGAGAATAAAGTTCTAAGGAAAAAGTTTGAAACAAAGAGAAATGAACAGACAGGTGAATGGAGAAGACTAATTAACAGTGAGCTTCGTAGTCTTTATAGGAAGCCAGATATAATAAGAACAGTTAAGTCTCGTAGACTGCGATGGGCAGGACACGTAGCACGAATGGGGAATGACAGAGGTGCATGAAAGCTTCTTCTGGGAAAACCAGTGGGAAACACGTTCAGTTGGTAGACCAAGAATGAGGTGGGAGAGTAATATTAACAATGATTTAAGGGAAGTAGATTATATAGGGGATGATTGGAAAACAGCTCAGGATAGGGATGTGTGGAGAGCTTACGACCGCGCAGCCATGAACCTACGGGTTCGGTAGTGTCAGTGAGTTCTTCTTCTTCTTCACTTCACGGGCTAAGAAAATTGCCTGTTTCGGCTCTCAGTTGTTTTGTCGATCTTTTCACTGGCCTTCCTACATTCCTTGAAGCTCTTGGGCTTGTAGTTAAATGCTGCCTTTGGTAATCTTGTTACATTCATTCTTTCTATATGTCTAAACCATTTATCTCTGTACTCCTTTTTTTATCATTCGGTGGAGATTATTTATATATTTATTTATATTTATATTTAACTCTTATATATTCATTCTTTATCCGAACCAATCTTGTGCAGCCTTTTGTTCTCCTAATGAAGTTCATTACTACGCTTTGTATTCTACTTTGTAATTTATTGGTCATTACTCAAGTTTCACTCCCATAAAGTAATGCAGGAACTGTCAATGTTTTATAAAACTTCAATCTAGTATCTCTTCTTGTTCTGTTCTTTAATGTTTTATGTATAGTTTCGCGTATCATTTGAAATTTCGATAGTTTTAAATGTATGTCTCTTTCAGTTTTGTGTGTTTATACTCGTAGTAAAATTAGAACCCAAATAATTAAAATTTGTTACTTGTTCCAGTGGTTTGCTGTCTATTATGATTTTTGATCTTATATGTTCATTTCCCCGAAAGTCTTTCTTTCTTTCTTTTGATATTTTAAAATTATATTCTTTGCATAACTAATTTAAAGTAAAGAGTACTGCAAATTATTTTCATTTCACTTGTCAGTGAGTTAGTTAGTTTAATTAGTTAACTAATTTGAATCAAGATTAGAATTAGCAGAAAACTTTTACATCTATCCATTGGATAGCGGGACATGTTTTCAACATATCATTACCGCTATAATCGCGCACACACGAACGTTTGCGGTTACGAGAAACATTGCATTCCCGGTACAGTACATTGACAGTGCTCCTTACAGAATTACAGTAAGCCAATCTTAACGTATGCGGTTATTTTCTTCTTTATATTAATATTTACTGTTATTTTAACGGCGGATATGTGCTGGATTTTAGACACGACATCACAGTCAATTTTGACATCAAAATATGGTCATATCCTTATTACAGAAATAGTGCTTCAAACGCTTGCAGGGAGGACATTTTTTTTTAGAATAATTACAATTCTGTTCCGGATGATCGTCTACCTCTGTGATTAACACATGTGGGTGTGAGGCCAGCAGCCCGCTGGTAAGCCTGTCGCGCCAAGGAATTTGGAGAATACTATAATATTGTATACACAAATTACATGTCAGTGAGAATAGTACAACACCTAAAAATTAAATGTTTTACAAAATGAAACCATTTCAAGTAAAAATGTCAATCAACTTGCTTTGTTAAAAATTTAAATATCATCATCATCATCATCATCCAGGGATTAAGTCTGTTGGCTCGTTCCGGTTTCATGAAATCTAGAATTGTTAAAATTGTTCAGACCATCTTCTGTGTGAGCGACCAACATTTCTCCTTCCGTGCGGTTTATAAATTAACAATAATTTTGGAAATCTTACTTCTGGCATTCTATCAACATGTTCTTTCCAGTCGTTCCTATATTTAATTATTCGGTCTGTAAGTTTGAAAATATTTAGTTCCTTTCTTATATCTTCATTTCTTTTCTTATCCAGCAGAGTATATCCTGCTATATTTCTTAAAAATCGCATCTCAGCTGCTTCCAATCTTTGTTCTTGTCTTTTAGTGATCGTCCAACACTCTGATCCATACATCAATACAGGAACAGCCATTACTTTATAAAATTTAATTTTTGTTTCTTTTCTTGTGTTTTTAAGGGTTATTTTAATAGTGTCACACATTAGATTAAATTTATTTATTTTGTCATTAATATCTTTAATTTTAACATATGATAAATTGAAACCTAGATATTTAAAACTGTTCACCTGCTCTAAAATTTTATTATCAATTACTATTTTTGCTCTTAAGGTATCATGTCCTTTAAATGCTAAAATTTTAGTTTTATTCTTTGAAATGTTTTAATTGTAATTGGCACTTATTTTTTCCAAATTAAAAATAGCTCTTTGTAGATCATCTTCTGAACTGGAAATCACTACTTGATCATCAGCAAATAATATTGTATCCAACAGTTTATTATTTATTTTAAAATGTTTATTTAAAGTTTAAACACCCAATGTTAATATTTATATATGACCAGCTTCATGGACTAGTGATCAGCGTTTCTGAGTGCAGTTCATGAGGTAACGGTTCGATTCCTGGTCAAACCATAGAAATGTTTTCTTAAAGGGTTATTATTCCTATGGTTGCCCACGGATATGGTTTAGGTTAATGACTCACCTGGCATTTCATTATAATTTATTACCCCCATCATATCATCGGGGTAACGTAACTCCGCCTTCAATGTGCCCCAACCTAAGACATGGATTACAATTCTGCCAAAGCCAGGGAAGAAAGCCAGAAATGTCATAAGAGACAACCTGGTGGCATTGGACTTTTTTTTGCAAGTGCCCCAGGTTGTCTTTCGATATCCATGGTGTTCTCTCCTGGCACGGCGTATCTGTAATCCACTTCTGAGGTTGGGGCGCCTGAAAGGCGGGGTTACGTTGCCCCGATGATATGATGGGTCATGATGATGCTAGTGGTGCGCTAGGAGAATCCCTAATCCTAAGCTTAATCTAAGATGAATATGAATGATGATGATTGCGATGGCTATGTGATTTCGGGGACCGTTTGGACCTTAAAAGTTTTCCTGGCATTTGTCTTAGGCCGGGCGCCCACTAATATAATTGCGATATGATAGTGATACAACAGAAGTACTGATCCAACACGGACTACGACAGTGACCTGACGCTCACTGGACTGATTCATAGTACAACATGTCGTCGGAGGATGAGCATGTTCTCGATCTAGTTTATTTACCTAATATCAATTATTACAACAGAAGACGTAGGCGATTCTGGGTGCATCTTTTTGGCTGCTAATATAGAATAAAGTAGTGATTTTAATGTGTTCAAAGAATTACATATGCACCCGGAAATATTTAAAATATTCTACAGGAGGAGTAGTGAAACATTTAACTTATTGCTACAGAAAGTTGGACCTGCAATTTCTAAAAAGGACACTAACTTCAGAATTTCAGTTAGTGCTGAAGAACGCCTTCTGATAACTATCAGGCAAATATTTGTTTATAGCTATAATTTATGTAGTTCCGCATCTTTTTCGGTGACAGAAAAAAATTGTAATCCTGAATGACTGAATTATTTATTATTTCTATTTTAAAATTATTTTAACGATTACATAATAACTGAACATTTAACCACAATTTTATTAACCCTAGAAGTGACAAAGTATTTTCGGTCACATTGAGTACCAAAAGGGGGACAAAAATTGACACATGAAATATAAACAATTATATGGGGCACGCCGTAGCGTAGTGGTTAAGGCACTGAGCTACAAGCCGGAGGGTCGAGGGTTCAAGTCCCGTTGGGGTCAGGATTTTTAAACTGACCCAAACCCTCTGGCGGCACTATGGCCCTGGGGTCGACTCAGCCTCTAACGGAAATGAGTACCAGACGCTTGTTCTGGGGTAAAGGCGGCCGTCACGCAGGGCTGACATCAAGTGCCGATTGTCTAGAAAAAAGTGGGAGCCTTAACCTCCTACTACCCCAAGGGCCTCCTGAGGCCTGTTGTGGGATCACTTTACTTCAATATAAAAATATTTGAAGAAAAAGTATGAAATATATATTTAGTTGTTGGCGGTGAAGTTATTAACAAAGAGCATAAGTGGCATGTGTCAGTCAATTTATTTAAACCACTTTAATCGAATATATAAAAATGAATGTTTGTTTGTTTGTTCGTTCGTACTTTATGTGCGGCCATACCGTTGATCCCATTGTGATGGGACTTTTTGCAAAATGTTCAGGAGATTCCCGGGATAAACATAGGTTATAAGAGAGTTGTGGTACTCAACTGCTACACCCTTAAAATCGCCCTTTGTAGTGGAAAACGTGAAAAAAGTAGCTCTTTGGACGCTTAAATAGCTTACGCTGCCTAAACCATAACAAATACACAAAATTAATTTACACACAATTAAATATCTGAAAAAACTCCACAAAAAAGTCCGCGACAGCATATATATATCTTTTACGGAAACTCACAATAGCCATTTTTGTCTTTCGTTGATGCCAAGAAGATCGGAATAAGTAGATTCCCGGACAAGCCTGCACTGCCGATTGTGAAGGGGCTTTTTGCAAAATGTTCAGGATTTTCCCGGGAAGGTTATAGGCTATAAGAGAGTTTTAATGCTCAAGCCGTTCATCCTTAAAATCACCCTTTGTAGTGAAAAAGTAAAAGAAAAGTGGCTTCTTGTTCACTTAAATGGCTTATGCTACTTAAACCATAACAATTACACCAAATTGTACACCGAATTGAATATCTCAAAAAACTCTACAAAAAAGCCAGCGACAGCATATGTTTATTTTTTATGGATAACTCACAATAACCATTTTTGTCTTTCATTGATGCCAAAAAGATCGGAATAAGTAGATTCCCGGGCAAGCAGAGCAGTAGCACGGATAACTCGAAATAATGAATTTTGTCTTCCAGCTCATTTATGCCAAATACATCGGGATACGTAGATTCCCAGGCAATGCCGGGTAATCAGCACGGGGTATCTAAAAATAATAACGATATAAATTTATAAATATTTTCCCTTTTACTTATTGAACTAAATACAAAAACACATCATTTATTTAGATGTAGCAGCGCACGCCGGGTATTAGCTAGTGATTTTTAAATTTTCGTTTCAAGTAAACTACTATATCTAATGTTTTTAGAGAATATTAGCAGCTAAATTCTCTCCGTACTTGAAAATGTATGTACACAAAGGTGTACATTGCGACGAACAAAACATGGCGGTTTGCTAGATTCGATTACTTCTAATGGTCGGATTTCGCTGGCTTTTAGAAATGCCTACCTCGGTTTATTATAATAGAATTTTTCGTTGTGAAACATCGGAAATTGCGATCGCTAGAGAGACATTTTAATTTTCGTTTCAAGTGAATTCCTATACCTAAAGGTTTTAGAGCATAATAGCTGCTAAACGCTCGGTGTACTTGAAAACATGTATGTACAAATTTTATAAAGATCGGTTGAGGCCGCATGCAAATACATTAGTCTCTACTCAAATTACTTCCAATCACTGGTGAGCTGACTCACCGTGAGCAAATGCAAAGATCGAATTAGCTACCCACAAACTGGTCATGCATGAAAGTCGTCGTTTTCGTAATATTGGCAAGAAATTACCCAGAATTCTCGGCAATAAAACCACTTCCGTTATTTTCGCCTGCTATAGAGGAACGCATTTACGCTTGCGTCCCGCAAAATAATACCGTATACAACGAAGTCTGCGTCGCGCAATATTACGCCGATTCTCCTGTTCTTCCAGTTGAATTCTTTGGTAGACTCTATCAAAGATAGAAACTTATCGTGAGAATCCCGAAGGGAACCGATGTAGTTTGAAACCTTGCCGATTTATCCAAGATGTCGGACCTTGAAGACTTCGATCATGTTTTCGGTATACGCGGAGAAGAGGAATTTGGTAGAGTCTACCAAAGAATTCAACTGGAAGAACAGGAGAATCGGCGTAATATTGCGCGACGCAGGCGTCGTTGTATACGGTATTATTTGCGGGACGCAAACATAAATGCGTTCCTCTATAGCAGGCGAAAATAACGGAAGTGGTGTTATCGCTGAGAATTCTGGGTAATTTCTTGCCAATATTACGAAAACGACGACTTTCAAGCATGACCAGTTTGTGGGTAGCTAATTCGATCTTTGCACTTGTTCACGGCGAGTCTGCTCACCAGTAATTGGAAGTAATTTGAGTAGAGACTAATGTATTTGTATGCGGTTCTTAGTCACAAACAAACGTAGACTGAATTTTTATACATAAAGGTATTAATATCAATAACAAATTTTTAAAATTAATTATTAAAAGACCTCAGTTCATATATTCTGGTATGAGCTACTTGGGATTCCAATGTGATGTATTAAAATGAGGACAACTCTGTCGGCGTTAAATCTGCCCAAGGGAACACTTAATGAGATCTTAAAAAATGAGAACGTCACATTGTAAATAATCACTAGAGTCCGGGTGTTAGGCACTTAAGAAAAATTTTAAAAAGGCAGGCAAAAAGGCACTAAAAATCATTAATACAGGCACTACACAATTCAAAATAGGCTCTTACAAAAAATGAAGTACAACATAACTTTTTACAGTTTTACGTTAAGAATATAAACATATGCTATCAATAGCATGCCAAGATATCAGAGATGCTTTTGGAATATGTTTTGCCTTTTTACAAAGAACTTTTCTCCAAGCCTTAGAGCCGGAACATAATACAATGGGACATACTATACTTAGGGCTATTTCGCTTAACGGCAATGCATCAGGTGGAAAAAATACAATATTTACCTAACGAGGTGCATTGAGGGGGAAACCATCTACCTGCTAGCCCTAAAATATTCTAAGAGAATTTATAAAAAGAACACTTGAAAACTTCTATAAAATGATTTGTGCCATGAAGTTTGTCCATTTAAATTGATTTAATTGAAATACTGAGTTAATTTCGAGAAAAAATTGCAAATAGGCATTTATAGGCATTGTAAGCTGAAATAGGCATTTATATGCAAAATGAACTTCGTGAAAAACAGCTCTAGGGTCGTTGGTATGAACTTACATTAGTCACTTTACAATATGTATAACAAATAACTGTAGGCAGTTTCCCTAACATCCGGTCTCTAATAATCACTTTAAACGATTACGAACTTATACAGAGCATGTTTCAAAAGTAAATAAAAAAAAAGTCCGTCACGCAGAAATTGTGTAAAATAAGTGAATTCTAACATTAAGCCGAATTTATAGTTTGATTTTACTGGTCTACTTACTCACTGGCACTATCGAACCCGTAGATTCATGGCCGCGCGGACATAAGCTCTTCATACATCCTTATCCTGAGCTAATGCTTTCCATTATTCCCTGAATAATGTACTTCCTTCAAATCATAGTTAATGTTATTCTCCCACCTCATTCTTGGTCTACCAACTGG
The DNA here is from genome assembly GCA_030220185.1 of Diploptera punctata. Lineage (NCBI taxonomy): Eukaryota > Metazoa > Arthropoda > Insecta > Blattodea > Blaberidae > Diploptera > Diploptera punctata. Next base: position 118,417 of record JASPKZ010008385.1, read on the forward strand.
GCGTTTTTCCTCTGGTTTTCCTACAAAAAACTTCCATACACGTCTTTCATTCCCCATTTGTGCCACATGTCCTGTCCATCGCAGTCTACGAGACTTAACTGTTCTTATTATATCTGGCTTCCTATAAAGACCATGTAGTTCACTGTTATGCAGTCTTCTCCATTTACCTGTCTGTTCATCTCTATTTGGTCCAAAAATTTTCCTAAGAATCAAATACTCGCATTCTCCATTCCTCCCTTAAAGTAAGAGTCCATGTTTCGGATCCATATAATATAACTGGTAGAATAATAGTTTTATATATTTTCAGCTTAACTTTTTTGAAAGGAGTCGAGACAACAAGAGTCCCTATAATGCATAGTAGCACGCATTTCCGTAATTGAGTCTTATGTTTAATTTCTTTGTGCATCTCATTCCTATTTGTGATTATAGTTCCTAGGTATTTGAATTCAGCCACTTCCTCAAAATTTCCCTCATTTGTCATTAACTGTCCATTTCATTACATAAAGTTTTGTGTGTGTGACCATATGTTTATTTTTATTTATATTTACTTTCAGTCCCAATTTCTTAGTGTTACTCAATAGAGTGTGTGTTGCCCTTAGCATCTCCTCGCTATCGCCTAATGATACATAATCAGCATAATATAATAGCTTATTAATACAACTGAGTTGAGTTGTAGGCCTTCTTCATTTTTAAAGATTTGATGGCATGCTGGAGTACAAAATTTAATAGTAGAGAAGATAGTGCACCTCCTTGCTTTAACACATTGTGAATTTCAAAAGTATCCAAAAACTATATACAAAAATTAAGAAGAATTATAGAATGGCATCTTTTATTAAGTATTTTGTATTTGGTTCATGTGAGCAATCAAGAACCCAAACACTTTGATGTCTGGAAGGCAACTTGAAGTGGAATACGAACACAAACAAACCAGTATTGTCTATCTCACTCATTTCAACATAATGAACAAAACCTGTTTCATTCATAAAGATAATAAGGTGAACACAAAAAACATTTGCATTCAGTGAGCATCAGCTGCTTCCATATAAAACTGACCCACATATTTGATAATAAGAAATAAAGTAACAAGAAATACAGCTCAGAGGAATTGTTAGTTAGAAGAAAAAAGTAGACAAATTAAACAAATGAGTGTTTTTTTTTCAAATACCCAGGTTGTCATTTCAACATTTCTGGTGTTCTCTCCTGGCATGGCATACTTGTAACCCACTTCTGAGGTTGGGGTGCCTGGAAGGCAGGAATATGCTGATGATATGAGAATTGATGATGATTGTAATGATGCACCAGGAGAGACCTTAAACTAAACTTAAGCTAATTAGGCAAACATGATATTCAATTGAGTTGGTATTTACTTGATGAAAATCCATATTCGTTAATTAAATAAATATAAAACTTTGTTTTATTTCATTTTCATATTTATTACGATATAATTCAGTGACAGCTGTTTTGGCACACTGTACCTTCTTCAGACATGTTAACAAATTAAACAAATGATAATAACACAATTCATAATTTGTTAACATGTCTGAAGAAGGTACAGTGTACCGAAACAGCTGTCACTGAATTATATCTTAATAGATATGAAAATCAAATAAAACTAAGTTTTATTTTTATTTAATTAATGAATATGATATTGATGATAATGATGATCAGATGCTCGAGGACCGTTTGAGCCTTAAAGTTTCCTGACATTTATCTTCCAGGTGAGGAAAAACCCCAAAGAAAACCTCACCCAGAAACTTGTCCCAACCAGGGATCAAACCCAGACTTGCTGTGTGACAAGGAAGCACGCTACCTCAAGACCACAGCAATGGACATTGAGTGAAATATTATTTTTGACATTTTTTTTATGTTCCTCCTTTTGTAGGACATACAACCCTTGTAGAATTCAGGAACCAATTACCTTGGAGAGTCACCTATAGGCAATGAGAAGGAAAATTGAACCAATACTACACAATTGTGGGCAAGTACACAATAGTTAGCAGCATGACAGGGACACTGTCGACAGCAGCAAAGGAAATCATAATCACCAGATCCAGGTCTAGTCTATACTTTATCCCCACATAGGCACAAGAGTGCTCCCTAGCAGGAGTGGTGGTGTTGTTTTCAAATGGCTGGAGCTTGGTTTACACCATTAGTCCTCTTGCTTCCCAATAAAGTCTCTGCAATGTCTTTCCTGTCCTTTTTCTCGGGGTCAAGTCGCCTGCAATTTAGGAAATGCCAAGCAGTTAAGGCAAGAAACCTTGGTGCAGAGCTACGGGACTTGTGATGGTTCGGTCCCCATGGGGGAACAAATCTTCCCATGGAATTTCGGCTAGTATGGGACCGGTGCCCACCCAGCATCGTGAGGCATTTGGGTAGCTACAATAAGTAGCAACTCCAGGTTGAGAAGATCTGCTATAACAGCTGGGGGACCCGACATGCTGACCATATGTCACCCCTACACTGACAAGATGATCGTCTACTTCTGTGATTAACACATGTGTATGTTAGGCCAGCTGCCGGCTGGTAGGCCAAGGGCCTTCTAGGCATGTCGCGCTTGGAGTTTATGTATTGAAAGTTATGATTCCAACATAGATAGAACATATTATTATTGAACTCTTTGATATGTTAATTTTCGCAGATGATGTAGCATTAGTGGCACCCTCAGAGGATGAATTACAATGGACTTTGAGGAAAGGGGAAGAGAGCAGGATAACTTCTAGTGAAATGAGATTCATGAGGTATACAGCAGGATATATCAAATGGGATCACAAACACAGTGAAATATTTTGAAGGAACTACATTTAGAACCAGTCATTGAATACATACATAGATACCAGAACAACTGGATGAATCATTTGCGATGAATGAGTTCAGATAGAGTTCCCAAGGCCATCCTTCCTTATTGTCCAACAGGGAAGAGATCTCTGGGCCGTCCAAGGAAACGCTGGATACAAAATTCATCAGTGAGATTGTAACAGGCCTATAGACCCAAGACTTGGTTGGATGAAGAAGAGCTCTTTGTATGTGGTTTGAAGACAAGACAGTCAGAAGTCTTAGTTCTCATTATACATTTTTATTTGAAAAGAAAAATTAACAATTGAAATCTTTCAAACAGGAGAAAAAAACACATAATCAAAGTAGCAAGAGAAAATGGGTTTGATGAAAAAATGGTACATAAAAGGATAGAAAAGTATAGAAAACAAAAAATGATAGAAGTACTCTTGAAAAAATAAAGGAAATTCACATATCACCCTTGGGTACACAATAAATTCCAAAAGATATTTGAGAAGTTTAATATTAAATTAGCACCGAAAAATAACTACAGTTTAAATAAACTAATAAAAACCAACAAAAATGAAAAATTATATTATTTTTGGTCTGGACATCTTACCTCAATATTAATGTTGATTTGTTCTTGAACATGTTTCAAAACAATTCTGTTTTATCTTCAGCTGAAGAATTGTTTTGAAACATGTTCAAGAACAAATCAACATTAATATTGAGGTAAGATGTCCAGACCAAAAATAATATAATTAAAATAACCTCAAAATATAACTTCCTAAAATTAAATATTAAAAATGAAAAAACTGATAAAAATAAAAAGTCAGGAATATATCAAATTGAATGCATGGGTTGTCAAAAGATATATATAGGAAAAACAAACAGAAACCTAAAAATTAGAACCAAAGAACACATAAGAAATATTAAAAATGGGGAAATAGAAAAATCTGCAGTTGCTGCTCATGTTTGGTCTGAAAAATATAATATAAATTCAGACACAAAATTATTAAAACAGTTAGAAAATACAAAAGAGCTGACTATTTGGAAAAAAATCTATATTCAGAAGAACAAAAACAGAGTTATGAATTTTGAAATACCGACAGAGTGTGACCTTGTTTGGAGGTTCTTTGGCCAACCACAGGATTGAGCTGACATCAACATCCAGGGTGTGCAACATAATGCAACATAAATCAAACCAGTCTGGACAAGCTGACGATAAAACAGAATTGTTTTGAAACATGCCCAAGAACAAATCAACATTAATATTGAGGTAAGAAGATCAGACTAAAAATAATATAATTAAAATAACCTCAAAATAATCACTTCCTAAAATTAAATATTATTTGTATTCTATGTTTCAATTTAAATTTTAAAACTTGCAATAATGGTACAAATTTGTACTTGAATTTAAAAAAAAAAAGGCTTATGTCCACATGGCTATGAACCAATGGGTTTTGACAGTGCCACTGAGTTAATTGGTTAGTTAATAAGCATAGGATTTTTGGAATGGCATTATACAGAATTCACATTGATTGTTGTTAGCATATTATTATTAATACATTATTAAAAGTGTTGGATTTGGTACCTTTTGCAAATTAAACAGTACTTAGTAACAGATTATCATAGTTTTTATATTTGAAGAGAAAAATTTTCGCCTAGACCGAGACTCAAACCCGGGACCTTTGGCTTGCCAGGCCAAATGCTCTACCAACTGAGCTACCGAGGTGAGTTACGATATAGACGCAAATTTTTCTCTTATATACATTGTAATTCCCTCTCGCCAAATGCTTTTGAAACCATTGCTTCTATCTTTTGCAAATAGCGGCTTCTTAGTTAAGAAGACATTTATTGGGAATTTAACATTAGTTTATAAAGCTAGTAAGGCTTCTAATGAAGTTTTTTTTATTATTGATTTAACATTTCTCAATGAAAGATAAATTATATTTGAAGAGAAAATTTTTCGCCTAGACCGAGACTCGAACCCGGGACCTTTGGCTTGCCGGGCCAAATGCTCTACCAACTGAGCTACCGAGGCAAGTTACGATATAGATGCAAATTTTTCTCTTATATACATTGTAATTCCCTCTCACCAAATGCTTTTGAAACTATTGCTTCTATCTTTTGCAAATGGCGGCTTCTTAGTTAAGAAGACATTTATTGGGAATTTAACATTACTTTATAAAGCTAGTAAGGCTTCTAATGATGTTTTTTTATTACTGATTTAACATTTCTCAATAAAAGATAAATTATATTTGAAGAGAAAAATTTTTGCTTAGACCGAGACTTGAACCCGGGATTATCATAGATTTCAAAATTTCTGCAATATATTTTATGGAATAAAAGCTTTGAAAATATGTATCACAGCCTTCTTTACACTGATCATATTACCACTTCCTATTTCACATTAACTGTAACATGACCTTATCATCAACAAAAGGGACCACTGTCAAGACTTGATACCTTTTGAACTATAAGATATACTTTATGTAGGACTTGATTCCTTTGCATTCTGAAAATCAAGTGAGCACTGGATCATGTTAATTGGAGGAAGCTCCTTGAGGATGCCAAGACTTAGAGATGAGTTATGGCAAAGATGAATAAATGAATGAATGACATCATAAGTAATGCCACGAATGATTTCCAAATTATCGATAAATTCACGACTCACGAAGTGAGGAGTGAATTTATCTAGAGAATTTGGAAATCAAGAGTGGCATTTGTTAGGACTATTTAACGAATAAAATTAAGCTGTTTACTCACAAATCATTATTTAACTATAGTTATTTTAAAATATTTATATATTTAATGTAAACGGCAATGTTTGAAAACAAATGAGAAACGATAGGTACGCTTCATCTGCTTCTTTTGTTTATCACTGCAACCAGATCATAGTATTTATTGCCAAAGGAACGCAATATTGTAAGAATGCTCTCTAGTGGAGAAAAAATGAAGCATCAAACTGTATGATGTTTTATTATTCATTTAACATTTCTCAATGAAAGATAAATTATATTTGAAGAGAAAAATGTTCGCCTAGACCGGGACTCGAACCCGGGACCCTTGGCTTTCCAGGCCAAGTGCTCTACCAACTGAGCTACCGAGGCGAGTTACGATCTAGACGCAAATTTTTCTCTTATATACGTTGTAATTCCCTATCGCCAAATGCTTTTGAAACCATTGCTTCTATCTTTGCAAATGGCGGCTTCTTAGTTAAGAAGACATTTATTGGGAATTTAACATTACTTTATAAAGCTAGTAAGGCTTCTAATGATGTTTTTATTATTCATTTAACATTTCTCAATGAAAGATAAATTATATTTGAAGAGAAAAATTTTCGCCTAGACCGGGACTCGAACCCGGGACCCTTGGCTTTCCAGGCCAAGTGCTCTACCAACTGAGCTACCGAGGCGAGTTACGATCTAGATGCAAATTTTTCTCTTATATACGTTGTAATTCCCTATCGCCAAATGCTTTTGAAACCATTGCTTTTTTCTCTTCAAATATAATCAAACTGTATATTAATTCATTTCTGATGTCGTATGATGTAAATATGACAATTATATTTTTCTGGATTATTACCTGGGAAAAAATACATTTAAGAAAGTGCAAACAGTGGTTTCTTTTTTTGGTGGTATAATAAATTGCTACAAATCTTTTTATATTAACTCCTGCAAGCGCTATGTGTTGACATCTCTGCACTATATATACAATCTGGTAGCCGTATTTCTTATAGGCTCAGTCACTGCAAAATGGTCAGACCTGTTCAGAATATTAAAAAGGAGGAGCTTTCTTTAAGATGGTAAATATAACACTGATAATTATTTCGTGAAACACGACTCTGATTGGTTGTAAAACAGAAATCACTGAAACGTGATTGGTCATTGACTCCCATTTGGGGCATGAGTCAAATAGTCACTCAAAATTGTTTATTGTGTTCTGAAGAAGTGGAAATGAATATGATCCACACCAGCCTCATGGGCTAGTGGTCAGCATTTCTGACTACAGTTCATGAGGTCCCCGGTTCAATTCCCGGTCAAATCACAGATATTTTGCCTATGGTCTGGAATTTAAGTTAAGTTTAGGTTAAGAACTCTCTCGGTGCTTCATTATCATTTATCACCCATCATATCATCAGGGTAACGTAACTCCACCTTCTAGGTGCCACAACTTCAGAAGTGGGTTACAATTAAGCCAATGCCAGGAGAGAACACCAGAAATGTCAAAACAACAACCTGGAGTATTGAATAAAAAAATATTTAATTTAAAAAAAATTATTCCACTGTGACACAGTTCATTAAACTAAAGACATTACAAATAAATACCGAGTCTATAAACTACATCCTTGACCAGTTTTGACTTGCAGCAGTAGGGCATGGTCAATTAGGTGAGCTCATGAAGGAAGCCTAACACCAGCTGAAGTGAACTTTATGAAAAAGAGAGCAGGCTGTTCTTTGTTGAACATCAAAAAAATTAAGATATCTCAAAATAACTAAAAACAGACCATACAAGGTCCTGAGTTCAAACCCCAGCCTAGGTGTATATTTTTCTCTTCAAATATAATTTGAACTTCAGTGACAAATGTTAAATTCATAATAAAAACATCAAAAGAAACTCTACTGGTTTTATAAATAATGTTAAAATTCCCATTAAAAATCTTCTTAAGTAAAAACTGCCATTTGCATGAGTCGAGCAATGGTTTGTAGTATCTGGTGCTCTCGGGAATTAAAATGTATAAGAAAAAAATTTGTGTTTATACTGGAGGCCTAGCAAAGCTCAGATAGTAAAGCATTAGCACATAAAGCGTAAAGTTCTCGGTTCGAACCCCAGTCTAGGCATTTATTTTTCTCTTCAAATTGAGTGAGAATGTTAAATCTATAATCAAAACATCGAAAGAAGCTCTACCATCTTTATGAAGTAATGTTAAAATTCCCATTAAAAATCTTCTTAAATAAGAACCCCCCAGTTGTGTGTGTCCAGTAATGGTTTGTAGCATTTGGCGCTCTCAGCAATTAAAAAGGTATAACTAACTCACTGGCTCTATTAAACCTGTAGGTTCATGGCAGCACGGACATAAGCTCTCCATACATTCCTATCCTGAGCTAATGTTTTCCAATCATCCCCTGTATAATCAACTTCCCTCAAATCATGGATAATGTTACTCTCCCATCTCATTCTTGGTCTACCAACTAGGTGTTTTCCCTATGGTTTTCCTACCAGAAGCTTCCATGCACCTCTTTCATCCTCCATACGTGCCACATGTCCAGCCCATCGCAGCCTATGAGACTTAACTGTTCTTATTATATCTGGCTATCGGCCACGGTGGACTAGTGGTTATGCTCCTTGCCTCTGGTCCCGAGGGTTGCAGGTTCAAACCCGGCTGGGGTCGATGGATTTTTTTAGGAGGGAAAAATCCATTGAGCAAGTCCTCTGGGAGGGACTTTAAGCCGTGGGTCCCGAGTCTGAAGATTTTCAGACTTGTAAAAGATCCTTAAGCCTGAATGAAAAGGATTCTAAGTAAAATTTACCGAATTTTCCCGTCCTAGTACTACCTTGGTTTCCTAGATTATAAAACTAACTGGAACCTTAATAAAGTTTATAATTCTATCACCTATACTATGGGAACATTTTAGTCAGTATGAGGCAGAACGCTGACCACGGATTACTCAAATGACATCTATACAAAAACAAGTGTAACTAAATTAGTATGGTTCAAATTCTTCCCTGTAGGGGGAGAGCGCCTAAATCTCTGTTAAGGGAAAACATGGACTTACAAGAAGAATTATATCTGGCTTCCTACACATATCATGTACAGTAATTCACTATTATGTAGTTTTCTCCATTCACCTGTCTATTCAACTCTTTTTGGCCCAAGAAGTTTCCTAAGAACTTAATTCTCAAATGCTCGTAATCAGGTACAAGAGACCTCAGTCTAAGCATATATTTTTCCCTTCAAATATAATAAACCATACAGTTCATTACGATCAACAACATAAAACTTCTATGGAAAGAACATGTCCAAATGATGAAACTCATTAAAAAAAGTCAAAGCATGACAGGCCTAGAAGGTCCTTGGCCTACCAGCCGGCTTCTGGCCTCATGTCTACATGTGTTAATAACAGAGATAGACAATCATCTAGCCAGTGTAGGGGTGACATAGTCAGCACGTCAGGTCCCCCAGCCGTTATAGCTGGTTTTCTCAACCTGGAGTTGTTACTTATTGTAGCTACCCAAATGCCTCTCGATACTAGGTGGGCACCGGTCCCATACTGGCTGAAATTCCATGACAAAATTTCTTCCCCCATGGGGACCCAAACCAATGCAAGTCCCGTAGCTCTGCGCCAAGGCTTCTTGCCTTAAACAATCAGCTACGGCGCGGGACATGAAACTCACTACATGACCTAAAAAATTCTTCCTTATAACGAAAAAGGTGAAGAAATTTGGAAATACTTAGGAAATGCAGACATAAAATTGTAATGGGTCCACCCGGATCCAACACGTAAAGTATACAATGATCTAAATATTGGATAACAAGAGAGAAAATAACTGTTGTTAAAACAAGAGTATTAGATACCTTCCCACAATGCATCATTAAAATAATTAAAATTAGCAATATTCGAGTGATTTCCAAATTATCGATAAATTCACGACTCATGAAGTGAGGAGTGAATTTATCTAGATATTTGGAAATCAAAAGTGGCATTTGTTAGGACTATTTAATGAATGAAATTAAGCTGTTTACTCACAAATCACCATTTAAATATAGTTATTTTAAAATATTTATATATTTAATGTAAATGGCAATGTTTGAAAACAAATGAGAAACAATTGTTATGCTACATTTGTTCATCACTGCAACCATATCATATTTATTGCCAAATAATCGCAATATTGCAAGAATGCACCCTAGTGGAGAAATTTATAACCAACGTTATAAGTTAGTAATTAATTTCTGATGTCCTATGATGTAAATATGTCAATTATATTTTTCTGGAACGTAAATTCATGGGAAATAATACGTTTAAGAAAGTGCAAACAGTGGTTTCTTTTTTTTTTTTGTGGTATAATCAATTGCTACAAATGTTTTTATAGTACATCCCGCAAGCACATTCGTGCACTATATACACAATCTGGAAATTAATAGACCAGCGGTTACATTAAAAACGATTGGATATCACAGTATTCAGATTTTCTAAAAGTTGAATTTGACTCATATATATATATATATATATATATATATATATATATATATATAGAGAGAGAGAGAGAGAGAGAGAGAGAGAGAGAGAGAGAGAGAGAGGAGAGAGAGAGAGATGTAAGAAACTTTTGCCTTCTTGATGTAGATAATTGTGCAGCCTTACCATTAAATACATTTATCTGAATCATTATTACTAGTAGCCATATGCAGTCACTGCAAAATAATGCTATGACCTATTCAGAATGTTAAAAAGGAGGAGTTTGATTTTAAAGTTATAAAATTAAACTGATAAAATCAAGATGAAAAAGACTGTGATTGGTTGTAAATCAAAAATCATTGAAATGTCATTGGTCATTGACTCCCATTTGGGGCATGAGTTATGTAGTTAACATAAAACATATGACAAACAATAGAAACACACAGTTTACTGGATACACCTAATGTTCCTAGAAATATAAAACTTTACGATGTATTCATTGCCAACCGGAACTTTAATAAATTTTATAATATTATTATCTATATCATAGGAATATTTGACCTTACATGTTTAAATAAAGAAGTGTGAAATAAAAAAAATATTTTAATGTAAGAATCCTATTTCCACATGGTCAAAATGTTCCATTAAATATATCTTCCTGAGAATAAACATAAGAAAACTACCATAATTTAACAAGTTTCCAAATTTAAAAAAGAAAAATTAACTCTCGAACTAAGGCTTGGATCCTGGATCTCTGATTCTGTATATTAGTGTAATACGAATTGAGCACCAATAAGAATGTCGACATTTCTTTCCAGAGATCCAGAGTTCAAGCCCCAGTTTGAACATTAATTTTTCTTTCTTAAATTAGATTCTATTCAGGATAGAAATGTTGATGTGTTTATCAGTGCTCAAATTACGTAATTGGTATTGCATTGATGTACAGAATCAGAGATCCAGAATTCAAACTCCAGTTTGAGTTAAATTTGAAGAGAAAAATTTTCGCCTAGACCGGGACTCGAACCCGGGACCCTTGGCTTTCCGGGCCAAGTGCTCTACCAACTGAGCTACCGAGGCGAGTTACGATCTAGACGCAAATTTTTCTCTTATATACGTTGTAATTCCCTATCGCCAAATGCTTTTGAAACCATTGTTTCTATCTTTGCAAATGGCGGCTTCTTAGTTAAGAAGACATTTATTGGAAATTTAACATTACTTTAAAAGCCAGTAAGGCCTCTAATGATGTTTTTATTATTAATTTAACATTTCTCAATGAAAGATAAATTAAATTTGAAGAGAAAAATTTTCGCCTAGACCGGGACTCGAACCCGGGACCCTTGGCTTTCCGGGCCAAGTGCTCTACCAACTGAGCTACCGAGGCGAGTTATACGATCTAGACGCAAATTTTTCTCTTATATACGTTGTAATTCCCTATCGCCAAATGCTTTTGAAACCATTGTTTCTATCTTTGCAAATGGCGGCTTCTTAGTTAAGAAGACATTTATTGGAAATTTAACATTACTTTAAAAGCCAGTAAGGCCTCTAATGATGTTTTTATTATTAATTTAACATTTCTCAATGAAAGATAAATTAAATTTGAAGAGAATTTTTTTTTTTTTTCGCCTAGACCGGGACTCGAACCCGGGACCCTTGGCTTTCCGGGCCAAGTGCTCTACCAACTGAGCTACCGAGGCGAGTTACGATCTAGATGCAAATTTTTCTCTTATATACGTTGTAATTCCCTATCGCCAAATGCTTTTGAAACCATTGTTTCTATCTTTGCAAATGGCGGCTTCTTAGTTAAGAAGACATTTATTGGAAATTTAACATTACTTTAAAAGCCAGTAAGGCCTCTAATGATGTTTTTATTATTAATTTAACATTTCTCAATGAAAGATAAATTAAATTTGAAGAGAAAAATTTTCGCCTAGACCGGGACTCGAACCCGGGACCCTTGGCTTTCCGGGCCAAGTGCTCTACCAACTGAGCTACCGAGGCGAGTTACGATCTAGACGCAAATTTTTCTCTTATATACGTTGTAATTCCCTATCGCCAAATGCTTTTGAAACCATTGTTTCTATCTTTGCAAATGGCGGCTTCTTAGTTAAGAAGACATTTATTGGAAATTTAACATTACTTTAAAAGCCAGTAAGGCCTCTAATGATGTTTTTATTATTAATTTAACATTTCTCAATGAAAGATAAATTAAATTTGAAGAGAAAATTTTTTCGCCTAGACCGGGACTCGAACCCGGGACCCTTGGCTTTCCGGGCCAAGTGCTCTACCAACTGAGCTACCGAGGCGAGTTACGATCTAGACGCAAATTTTTCTCTTATATACATTGTAATTCCCTATCGCCAAATGCTTTTGAAACCATTGTTTCTATCTTTGCAAATGGCGGCTTCTTAGTTAAGAAGACATTTATTGGAAATTTAACATTACTTTAAAAGCCAGTAAGGCCTCTAATGATGTTTTTATTATTAATTTAACATTTCTCAATGAAAGATAAATTAAATTTGAAGAGAAAAATTTTCGCCTAGACCGGGACTCGAACCCGGGACCCTTGGCTTTCCGGGCCAAGTGCTCTACCAACTCTTCAAATTTAATTTATCTTTCATTGAGAAATGTTAAATTAATAATAAAAACATCATTAGAGGCCTTACTGGCTTTTAAAGTAATGTTAAATTTCCAATAAATGTCTTCTTAACTAAGAAGCCGCCATTTGCAAAGATAGAAACAATGGTTTCAAAAGCATTTGGCGATAGGGAATTACAACGTATATAAGAGAAAAATTTGCATCTAGATCGTAACTCGCCTCGGTAACTCAGTTGGTAGAGCACTTGGCCCGGAAAGCCAAGGGTCCCGGGTTCGAGTCCCGGTCTAGGCGAAAATTTTTCTCTTCAAATTTAATTTATCTTTCATTGAGAAATGTTAAATTAATAATAAAAACATCCAGTTTGAGTGTTAATTTTTCTTTCTTAAATTAGATTCTATCCAGGATTGGAAAATGTTAATTTAAATAAAAAAATTAAAAAAATAAAGTTTCCAAATGTTCTCTTGCATTTCCAATCAAGTTAAGATCATGTCTTAAAAACCAGGAATGTTACAAATAAAAAAAATAAAGAAATGAGCATATAACAACATTTTAATAATCAGTAATATAAACTGGTAGAAAGAATCCCCAGACAAATAAAGAATCAAATTCTGAATGCGAAGACAAAAGGTATTAGCATTAATATTATTAAGGTAGAATTTTTTATCACTCACCTAATATTGTTGTTCTTATTTGACTATAAACTAGTTTCGGAACATAGTTTCTATTCCATCCTCAGTATCGTCATGACCATTGTTCTCTCGTCTTGAAGAGCTGTCCTTCGCTCCTTCCATTGGCTGACTGAAAAACCTCGAAACCAGGTCATTCTCAACGGAAATTTCAAAGATTTTTCAATCTGCCAATGGAAGGAGCGAAGGACAGCGCTTCAAGATGACATAACAACGGTCATGACGATGCTGAGGATGGAACAAAAACTATGTTCCGAAACTAGTTTTATAGACAAATAAGAAGAACAATATGAGGTGAGTGATAAAAAATTTGACCTTAATGAAATACCTCATAGTGAGAATTCCTAAAATAAGTAATTAATATTATTATTTTATTTTAGGAAGTAATACTTTGAGGTTCTTTTTATCATGTTTTTTTGAGTCTATATACCTTACCTCAATTTACTGTTGATTTGTTCTCGAACATGTTTCGATATGTACTTTTATATCGTCCTCAGCTATAATAGACTGATGAGTTTTATGTTGTGAACCCTGGATGTCGATATCAGCTCCCTCTTCTGTCTGGCCAAAGAACCTCCAAACAAGGTCAAGTGCAGCAGGAATTTAGAAGTTCATAACTCTGTTTTTGTTCTTCTGAATGTAAATTTTTCACCAAATGGTGAGTTCCTTTGTATTTTCTAACTGTATTAGTAATTTAGTGTTCGAATTTACATTACGTTTTCGGCCCAAACATGAGGAGCAACTGCAGATTTTTCTATTTCCCCATTTTTAATAGGAAACCTTAAAATTAGAACCAAGGAACACACAAGAAATATTAAAAATGGGGAAATAGAAAAATCTGCAGTTGCTGCTCATGTTTGGGCCGAAAAACATTATGTAAATTCGAACACTAAATTATTAAAACAGTTAGAAAATACAAAGGAACTCACCATTTGGGAAAAAATTTACATTCAAAAGAACAAAAACAGAGTTATGAACTTTAAAATTCCTGCTGAACGTGACCTTGTTTGGAGGTTCTTCGGTCTGCCAGAAGAGGGAGCTGATATTGACATCCAGGGTTCACAACATAAAATTTGTCAGTCTATTATAGCTGAGGATGATATAGAAGAATATATCGAAACATATTAAAATTATTGTTGGGAAGTAAACATTATGAGGTTATATCATTAATATTGAGCGGAGAACATATTTTTAATAACTCACCTCATACAATTTCAAATTTATTTGAGACCAATGGTTTCGAATGAATTTTTCATTCATCTTCAGTCATGACTCCAACTGTTGGAGATGAATGAAAAATTCATTCGAAACCAATGGTCTCAAATAAATTTGAAATTGTATGAGGTGAGTTATTAAAAATATGCTCTCCACTCAATATTAATATCAAAACATGTTCGAGAACAAATCAACATTAAATTGAGGTAAGTTATATATAGACTCAAAAAGCATGATTAATATTATATTTACTTGAATATAAGATGACCTTTATTTTCAAAATTTGAAATCCAAAAATCATTACTTGTCTTAAATTTGCAGACTAAGAAATAAGCCCATCCAAGATCAATGTTTTTACATTGCATAGTATGCAACTGCTAGCAGGAAATTATCACTGACATGACAAAACAGTAGTCAAATAATACAAGTAGAAAACAAATGTAATGTACAATAGTCAATAGAAAAGTCAGAAAAGTTGCAGCAGTAAAATGAGTCATTGACCAGGGCCAATGTTTTGATGACCTAAAGATATCTTAAAAAAAGTCCATAAAATTGTACTTTATAGGAAATACAATTTTTAAAAATCTAGCATACTGCCTGTCATGCATCAGGCCCGGGTTTGATCCCCAGGACAAGTTTCCTCGGTAATGGTTTTTTTTTTTGGGATTTTTCCTCACCTGTAAGACAAATGTCAGGAAACTTTATGGTCCAAACGGTCCCCAAACATCAATCATCTGGTCATCATTAACATATTCATTAAGTTTAGGATTAAGACCTCTCCTGGCACATCATTACCCTCATCACCACCTATCATATATCATCGGGGCAGCATAACTCCTCCTTCCAGGCGCCACAACCTCAGAAGTGGGTTATAATAATGTCATGCCAGGAGAGAATATCACAATGTCGAAATGACAATGCAGTGGCACTGAATAAAAAAATAAATAAATAAAATAAAATTATTCAAAGTTAAAATTGGGAAACACGTTATGAGGTTCTTAATTAATAAATTAATGAGTCATTTTAACATCTTACCTCATATTTCATGTTTTTCAAACACGGTAACTATAGTTTTCAAATGATCTTGTCATTCATTTATATAATAAAGTATACATAGGAAAAAACAAAAAGAAATTTGGACACTCGCACAAAGGAACACTTTAGAAATATTAAAAATGGTGAAATTGAAAAATCAGCTATTGCAGCACATAGTTTGTTGGAAGGTCATAGAATTGAAAAAGAAGCTAAACTTCTAAAACATTTGGAAAAACCTTTGGATTTGACAGTTTGGGAGAAAATATTTATACAGAAGAACAAATTTAAATCTATGAATTTCGACATTCCTGATGAACGTGACCTCATCTCGAAGTTCATCGAATCAACACCAGATGGCAACGATATCTCGAAGTTCGTCAAATCAACACCAGATGGCAACGTTATAGAGGGAGATTCCAACGAATATCCGGTAGTCATAATGGCGGTTGAAAATGAATGACAAGATCATTTGAAAACTATAGTTACCGTGTTTGAAAAACATGAAATATGAGGTAAGATGTTAAAATGACTCATTAATTTATTAAAATAAAATTACCTAAAAGCAATAAAATTATCTTAAAAAAAGTCTTGAAAATTTTAGTCTTCATTTTAGCACATGTTTTGAACTGATATTAAAATAAATATTGATTTATAAACTTGCGAATTTGAATGTTCTAGGAATCTGCATGTATAAAAAAAATTTATCTTACTCACAATCAAATTTTCAACTCTTGCATGCCAAAACCTACCTTGAAATTTCTCTCAGAGAAGCATTGTAATGTACTAAGACTGTATCCTAAAAATTACCTGCTGTTTTTAACTGCAAGGCACAAAAATCGAAGTCAAAATCCAGCAAAGGCAACCCACTGTGTGAAGCTGATGGACTCCCTACACGAGTAAAATGGAGTGGAGTGAGGCAGGATGCAGTATGGAAGGCAAGTTTTAAGGATTAACCAATCCACCAGTTCAGGAGTTGTATTACTTCCCTGTGTGTAAATGACAGATCTGGCATTTGATTTTAGTATCTTGCAGTCAAAAGTGTCAGATAATTTTTTGGACACACCTTCGTACATCATAACGCTTCTCTAGGAGAAATTTCAAGGTAGGTTTTGGCATGTAATCACCAGTATGTGCAGATCCTTAAATGTTAGGAACATGTGTCAACAGAAAACACATTTTTGTACTGTGAGAAATTGTTTTTCAAAATTTAGCATTGTTTAATGTTCAAAATTGGATATTTGCAGAAGCTAGAGCTTCACAAATCTGACAGTGATGATTTATTCTCATTCATGGATACACTTTTTTTATTGCAAGTAATTGTAATATTATTAGTTTCATCTTGTTAATTTGTGTTTTAGTAGGAGTAGTAAAAATTGCATGGAATTATTCTTACAAGTCTTCTTGTATCTACAGTGACTCCCAGGCAGAACTTTCCGCTATCAATGACAGATTCAATCGTCAGCCGATTGCAAGCTCCATAAGAACAAAATTAAACCAACATCTTGGACATATTTGCCTAGGCTGGATTAAAGGACATACTGGAACTACAGAAAATGAACGTGCAGATTTTCTTGCCAAATCAGCTGCTAATTCAAATATGGATTACTTTTACTCCTTCTGTCCTCTATCATATATTAAAGAAGTATTAAAAAATTATCTCTTACAAAATTGGAATGCTGAGTGGTTAAACAGTATTAATGGTGCTTTGACAAGAACATTATTTTTCCCAACTGTTTTTGATCGAATAAAGTGCAAATACGTAGAACCAAATTTTGTATTAACACAATTTATGACTGGACACGGTAAATTTGGACATTATTTGGAACGATTTAAAATAGGTACAGATACCTGTATTTGCAAAAACTCCAGCCAGACTATCTCACATCTGTTATTTGAGTGTCCCGCATTTGATTCCAAAAGACATGAATTTATTAAAAAATTAGGTTATTGCCAAAATAGATTTCAACTGCCTTTGTCAAATATTTTATGTAAGAAGTGTTGCTATAGAAAGCTGTGTGACTTTATCCATCATATTTTAAGAGACTTTTGAGTTAGTTTTTTCGTGGGTTTGTTAATTAATTTATTTATTTGTTTGTTCATATTACGTTATTATGTAACACTAGAAAGTAACCATACTTTAAATTATTGTAAATAATTAATTGTATTGTAACTAAAACCCTAACATACCGGATGGTGAAATAGGGTTCATATTATTGGAGATTCAATAAAAAAAAATTCTTCTTACTTGAAACCAAAGAAATGGTTTACAATTCTGTCAATGCCAGGGGAGAAAACCAGAAATGTCATAAAAGACAACCTGATGGCATTAGACAAAAAAAAAAAAATTATCGTAAGTAATGCCACGAATGATTTCCAATTTATCTAGAGAATTTGGAAATCAAGAGTGACATTTGTTAGGACTATTTAACGAATAAAATTAAGCTGTTTACACACAAATCATTATTTAAATATAGTTATTTTAAAATATTTATATATTTAATGTAAACGGTGATGTTTGAAAACAAATGAGGAATGATTGTTATGCTTCATTTGTTCATCACTGTAATCAGATCATATTATTTATTGCCAAAGGATAGCAACATTGTAAGAATGCACCCTACTGGAGAAATTTATAACCAACATTATAGATAATTAATTAATTTCTGATGTCCTATGATGTAAATATGTCAATTATATTTTTCTGGAATGTAAATTCCTGGGAAAAAATATGTTTAAGAAAATGCAAACAGTGATTTTTTTGTGGTATAATCAATTGCTATAAATGTTTTTATATTATATCCCACAAGCATTATCTGGTAACTTTCATGCACTATATATACAATCTAGTAGCCACATGCAGTTACTGCAAAATAATGCTATGACCTATTCAGAATGTTAAAAAGGAGGAGCTTGATTTTAATGTAATAAAATTAAATTGATAAAATTGAGATGCAAAATGACTGTGATTGGTTATAAATAAAAAATCATTGAAATGTTGTTTATTTTTTATTTCACTCACCTCATACTATGTTATTGGTCACTGACTCCCATTTGGGACATAAGTTAAATAGTCATCACGAAGATTCTGCATATTAATATAACACAAATGCTAGTAGTTAAATATGGGAATTAACATTATGAGGTTCTTAATTCATAAATTAATGAGTCATTTTTTACATCTTACCTCATATTTTATGTTTCTTTAAACACGGGAACTAGTTTTCAAGAGAAGGATCTCTCTCATTTTCAACCGACATTATGACTACCGGATTTTTGTTGGAATCACCACCAATAACGTTGCCAACTGGTGTTGATTTGATGAACTTTGAGATGAGGTTACATTCATCTGGAATCTCGAAATTCATGGATCTAAATTTGTTCTTCTGAACATATATCTTCTCCCAAATTGTCAGTTCTTGGAAAAACCTTTAGAATTGACAATTTGGGAGAAGATATATATTCAGAACAAATTTAGATCCATGAATTTCGAGATTCCTGATGAACGTGACCTCATCTCAAAGTTCATCAAATCAACACCAGTTGGCAACGTTATTGATGGAGATTCCAACGAAAATCCGGTAGTCATAATGTCGGCTGAAAATGAGAGAGATCCTTCTCTTGAAAACTAGTTCCCGTGTTTAAAGAAACATAAAATATGAGGTAAGATGTGAAAAAATGACTCATTAATTTACGAATTTGAGATCAAGTATTTAAAAAAACATTAAATATGAGGTAATATAAGAAGTGACTCATTCTTTCACAAATGGAAGTATTGAGGCTTGTATTTGAAAGGTTCTGAATTCAAATCCTGAGGTTGTTCAACATGACTAAGGATAAATTATATTTGAAGAGAAAAATGTTCGCCCAGACCAAGACTGAAACCTGGGACCTTTGACTTGCTGGGCCAAATGCTCTACCAACTGAGCTATAGGGGCAAGTTCCGATCTAAACGCAAATTTCTCTCTTATATACATTGTAGAAAAAAAATTTCTTCAAATATAATTTATCCTTCAGGGAGAACTGTTAAATTAATAATAAAAGCATCAATGACTAAGGGTTTACTTCCAGAGTGAGTGAGCTATTTTATCTAACAATGATCTTTAACAGCTCAGATATTAGTTTTATACAATAAATTGGGGAATTTTTAACATTATGAGGTTTTATTAATAAAAATTAAATGAATCGTGAATTCTTCTTATCTCATACTTCTGTTTGTTTAAACACAGCACTGCAGTATCAGCGACCGTCGTCACCAGTGAGTCGTGAAAACAGCTGAAGATGGTAACGATGGTCGCTGATACTACAGTGCTGTGTTTAAAAAAACATAGAAGTATGAGGTAAGAAGAATTCACGATTCATTTGATTCTTATCAGTTATTAGTGTTGCAGTTGAAATTTGGGCATGAAAGAACTAACAAATTTTGTTCCTAAGCCTCTTTTTTCACAGGCTTGAGGTTCTTTTATGTATCAATAAAACCCACTGTTTTACGAGAAGCCATTCTCAGGATTTTTACGCCTCTAAAAATCCATCAATTTGAACCTGTAAACCTCAGAACAAGAAACAAGACTGACTTTTTTTTTCTCAGTTATATAGGTAATTGCTGGTTGAAAATTTTTATTACTAGGTCTGAATTCATCATGATCACTATTTTTTTATTTTTAAGTAAACTTCTTCAGGAAACACAAACACAATACAAGTATATGTCGTATTGAACATAAACGAATATTTTAGATGCAATATAACCTTAAATTTAATATAATAAATTTGGGAATTTTTAACATTATGAGGTTTTATTGATAAGAATAAAATTAATCGTGAATTCTTCTTACCTCATACTTCTATGTTTTTTTAAACACAGCACCGCAGTATCAGCAACCATCATCACCATCATCAGCTGTTTTCACGACTGTCAATTTTTTTTTGCCAGTAATTATCCAAACTGCCCTCTGGATTTAACAGTTTGGGAACTTCGAGATTCCAGACGAACCAAGCTTGATTACAAAGTTCTTCAAAAATACAACAGATGGCAGTTTAGAAAATGATTCCTTCAAAATAACACCAGATGGCAGTTTGGATAATCACTGGCAAAAGAAAAAATTGGCATTCGTGAAAACAGCTGATGGTGATGATGGTGACGATGGTCGCTGATACTGCAGTGCTGTGTTTAAAAAAACATAGAAGTATGAGGTAAGAAGAATTCACAATTCATTTTATTCTTATAAATAACCTTAGATGCTAAAGCATCTGCAAAATATAAAATATATTTTAAAAAATAAATGGCTATCCTACCTTTCTTCTTCTGATGTAAATTTGTTTTCTATAGCATTCAGGAATGGAGATTCACTGACTGAGAATTTGGACAATAATGATGTTATCACTTCATTTGTTGCATCTGGAGGATTTTCAGAAATCTGAAAATTAAACACAAAAATTCTATTAAGAAAACTGAATAAAGTCTTACACCAATTTATAAATATTCCCTTGGTACAGTGTACTAGTTCATAAAATATATAGTAGTGGAGTGGAAGCCATGACTGAAGAGGGACAAGATATTGTCTGAAACTGCCGGTATCAAAGAAATTTGAAATTATATGAGGTGAGTCGTTAAAAATATGTTCTCCACTCACTATTAATGCTGAAATTTTGCCATTAACACCATCTTCCAAACTTCTATCTGGTGTCAATTTTATGAACTTGGAGATTCAATTTTCCTTTGCTGAGGAATTCAGAATTCATGGATCTATATCTGTATATATTTTTCCAAACTGTTAATTCCAAAGACTTTTCTAAATATTTTAAAAGTTTAGTTTCTCGTCCAATTACCTGATTCTCTAACAAACTGGAAGATAAACATAATTGGAAGAGAAACTAAAGTTTTAAAACATTTAGAGAAATCTTTGGAATTAACAGTTTGGAAATATATATACATTCAGAAAAACAAATAGAACTATGAATTTTGAAGTTCTCAGAAAGCAAAATTTATTTAATATCCTAAGTTCATAAAATTGACACCAGATAGAAGTTCAGAAGATGGTGGTAACGGCAAAATTTCAACTGAGTTTGAAGATGAAGGCACATGGCCTTTGAAACCGGTATTATGAAGACAGAACTTTATGAGGTGAAATGTAAAAACATTTTATTTAACTCATTTATAAATTTAGGACTCATTTGACAGGAACATTTTTTTTTTATTTTGTTGTACATTTTCTCCCATATAAATATTAAAGCCTTTTTAGAGCATACAGTTTAATTAAGTAAGTTAAATCTTTTGAAAATTTTTGTGTTTTGAATCATTTTGTATACTTACAGATGAGATTTCTAACTGGTATTTCTCCTGAGCTTCAGCCAATGCTCTCAAAACCTCCTGGTAGTTAGTCTGTAACATACCAATAGAAAGGAATACTACAACATTTGTATGCCATTTCAAATAGCTACTCAACTTTTTTTTTAATTGCAAAAAATATTTAAAAAAGTTCAACATAAGACTGGCATCAAGAAATGAATATAGCCTCAATAGGATAATTAAAATCAACAAAAATTACAAAATTGAAGAAGAAAAAATCAGGAATTTACCAGATTAAATGTAGAGATTGTAATAAAATGAACATAGGGAAAGTGTTAATTTAAAACATATAAAAAAAAAGAGATAGAGAGATTTGTAGCCTTACACTTCTGATGCACTGAAAATTTAATAACTATAAATATTAATAAGACAGCGTTCCAGACCTTTTCACTCTGCCCCATAAGCCATTTGACCCTCATCTCTCACATAATAGGGAAATAGAACGAAAATGAGTAATTTCAAATATCTAGATATAAATTTTAACTGTCACATCTCCTAGAGAATCATGTTACTAATGTAATTTACAATTTGAGGGAAGTAAATTATACAGTGAATTACTGGAAAACATTGGCTCAGGATACGGATGTATGGCGAGCTTATGTCCCTGTGGCCATGAATCTATGGATTTGGTAGTGCCAGTGAGTTAATGAAAACATAACCTGTCTAATGAATAACAGGACTTAGGGCCGCATGCAAATACATTAGTCTCTACTCAAATTACTTCCAATCACTGGTGAGCTGACTCACCGTGAGCAAGTGCAAAGATCGAATTAGCTACCCACTAACTGGTCATGCATGAAAGTCGTCATTTTCGTAATATTGGCAAGAAATTACCCAGAATTCTCAGCGATAAAACCACTTCCATAATTTTTGTCTGCTAGAGGAACGCATTTTTACGCTTGCGTACCGCAAATAATACTGTATACAACGACGTCTGTATCGCGCAATATTACACTGATTCTTCTGTTCTTCCAGTTGAATTCTTTGGTAGACTCTATCAAATTTCTCTTATCCGCATATACCGAAAACATGATCGAAGGTCTTCAAGGTCCGACATCTTGGATAAAGCAGCAAGGTACGCGGCAAGGTTTCAAACTACATCGGTTACCATCGGTTCCCTTTGGGATTCTCACAATTCGTCTCTCTCTTAAGTTACCTCGTCAGGTAGCTTACGAATTTCAACAATTATTATTGCATGAACAGATTTCTGAGTAAGCAAAATCGTATTAGGATACAACTTTCTCAGCAAAGAACGCCTTTTACAGTCTAATGCGTTCATACATTCGACCCTTAGAGTATAGCCCAGAGCAGACTCACCTCTGAACCCTCATAGTTGCAAATCCCAATGCAGCTGATACCAACTTTCTTATATGTGAGGAAACCCAGCTCTCGACGAGACAATGCAAATGCACACATTACATTGTGTTCCTTTGCAACTGCCTTCAAATCAGCGACTGTTTCATCAATCCCTCCTGGAATTCACCAAATTGAAATATTATGTTATGAGTTTTATTGTTTTGTCTTCAAAAAAAATACATAACCAAAAGAATCACTACTGATACATTGTTTTATTCTAGATATCATTGCTATTACTGAGAAAAAAATGTCTCATTCTTGCTGATCCTGTAGAAGATTTCCAGGCTGTTGGCCGTGGTCTTGAGGCTTGTAGTTCCCCGACGTTTCGCCAGAGACTGCATCTGGCATCCTCAAGGGTTGTCTGAGACTGGCAATTTTGTCGACTACCTGCCCTATTTATACATTTATCCACGACACATTCTCTGCATGGTCTGTTACTTCGTAAATTGTATCTGCCTTCTGGTTGCATGCAATGGGAGACACTAATGCTAAACAACCAGAGGGCAGATACAATTTACGAAGTAACGGACCACACAGAGAACACATCACGGATAAATGTATAAATAGGACAGGTAGTCGACAAAATTGACAGTCTCAAGACAACCCTTGAGGATGCCGGACGCAGTCTCTGACGAAACTTCGGGGAACTACAAGCCTCAAGACCATGGCCAACAGCCCGGAAATCTTCTACAAGATCATCATAATAACTCCAGCCGTGAAAGCCTAAGTCAATGTCTCATTCTTTTCTCTGAACCTTAAATTACCATATGCTTGATAATTTGAAAGGAAGGATTGTAAATTTTTAGAATTGTTACAATTTACTACATCCATTATACACACAAAGATGACTTATTTCAAAATCTGCCAGTCTGATTAAAATAAAAAATACCTTTCATAGTTAAATAGGAGAAAAAAAGATCTAAACTTTTAAAACATTTGGAAAAACCTTTGGAATTGACAGTTTGGGAGAAGATATATATTCAGAACAACAAATTTATATCCTCGAATTTTGAACAGGACTTGATCTCAAAGTTAATCAAATCAGCACCAGATGGCAATATTACAGATGAAGATTCAAACGAAAATCCAGTAATCATATCAGCTAAGGATGAGAGGGATTTCCTCTTGAAAACTGCAGTTCCCGTGTTTAAAAAACATGAAATATGAGGTAAGATAAGAATTGACTCATTCATTCATTGAAAAAAAACTTTACTCATGTCCAAGATAATCCAGGGATATGATAAAACTCCTATTTATTGAAGATCTGTGTTATACAAGAATAACCGGCAGACTTGGCCTGTCATACCAACAGAGAGACATTTTTTTTTAAGAATATGAATAAATTAAATTTTAAAAAAATGTACAAAATAATAATAATAATAATAATAATAGCTTTATTTTACCTGGCAGAGTTAAGGCCTTAAGGCCTTGTCTACCACTCATATTGACACTAGAATGCACAAGGGAACTGTCAACCATTGCATGCTGAATCTTAATTTAAAATTTCTCTGAGAGAAGCGTTGTGATGTACCAAGGCTGTGTCCAAAAATGTATCTGGTGCTTTTAACTCCATGGCACAGAAAGTGAAGCCAGAATCCAGCAATGGCAATCTACTATGTGGATCAGATGGACTCCCTGCATGAGTAACAGCAAAGTGGAGATGACATGTGGTGAGGGTTATTCAATCTATCAATTCGAGAGTTGTATTACTTACCTAGAGTTTATATGAGAGGTTTGGTGCTGAATTTTAGTGTTTTGCAGTTAAAAATGGCAGATTATATTTTTGGACATGGCCTTGATATAGTCTGACCAACGGATCTGTGCCCCCTTAAGATATGCAAACTAAACATCTGCCTCAGTAAATGATTTCCCTCCCTGCATTTCTATCTCTTTCTCTCTCTTCTTTCGCCCCTCCCACAACTCATAATTTTGAGCCTTCTTGGGGGACACTTGCAGTCCAGTGTTGTCAACTCAACATGAACACTGTAGCACAGAATGGTGAAAGAAATATTACTAAGCAAATAATAAAAGTCAATCAGCGCCATTAGATCTACTTGAATATGAAAAAGTAATAATTAATTTTACATGATACAATATAGAAGTTCCATGACACTGTTTGGGGAAGTTCGGCAACCTACTAAGAAAGTTATCCTGACTATTGTTCGACATGGTGGGAGGAAGTGCATGGAATGGTGTGAGTATAGGCGTGGACCTTTTTTAAGAACGACTGCAGCGCTAAAGAGGCACAGATCTGTTTGTCTGAGAATACATTACAATATTTAATTTTAGGAAGTGATATTTTGAGGTTATTTTAATTATATTATTTTTACTTACTTATTTTAGGAATTCTCACTATGAGGTATATTCATTAAGGTAGAATATATTTATCACTCACCTCATATTGTACATAATAACTTAATATTATTTTTAGCCTGATCATCTTATGTCTGGACAAGCTGACGATAAAACAGAATTGTTTTGAAACATGTTCAAGAACAAATCAACATTAATATTGAGGTAAGATGATCAGACTAAAAATAACATAATACATTACAATGTTTCTCTGGAAGAAAATTTAAGGTAGGTTTGGCATGCAACGATTGACAGTTCCTGTGTCAGAAGTAAAAATATTTTAAGGATACTTAAATTGGTAGGTATAAACTATGCTCAATAAAATTCTATTTATTAATTATTTACCTGAACATATTCATATTAATAATTTATGGTTTTAATTAATTACATTCAAGCATTAATATTTTCCAGTTACAATATAAAGGTCAAGCTTATTTTCAGGGCGAAATGTAGTTAATTCCAAGATCACTTTTAGAAGAAATTTTTAGTAGTCAGCTTAAAATTTCATAAAAAATAAACTGATGTAATTTCTGGATAAAGTGATATAAGTGAACTTCTAGGGGGAAAAAATTAAACAATTATTTAAGATAATATAGAAATATACAGTCTACTGCAATACAATTATATTTTCTACAAATAGAATGATCTAAGATTTATAAATGAGTTCGAGAAAATGTTTTTATATCTCACCTCATAAATTGATACTGATTTCAAAGGACATTTCACTTTCTTCTTCAGTCATATTCCAACATAATGAGTTGGAGTTTAACTGAAGATGAAGAGGAAATGACCTTTGACACCAATATCATGAAAACCCAGAAATTTATGAGATATAAAAACATTTTCTCCAACTAATTTATAAATTGAAAAATACCTCATAGTGTTACTTCCCTTTTAATTTTGAGGATAAAACTTTCCTTTAAATGCAGTGAGAAATGCAATCCGAGGCAGACACCATGCACAAGTGCCAACAAACGCATAGCAGTTTGCACTATGGAATCACGTGATGCAGCCAACATATACACAATATTTAACAAACCTATAAGCTAACCTAACGCAATTTAAGCACTCTAACCTGTGATAGAATGCAACACCCAAAAATAAATAGTAAGTTCTGAAAATCTGAAGTACATACTCTATTTTGGCTGCACTGAAACGTGTTAAAATCAATATGGCTGCCACGTCTTCATGTTAAATATGTAATTAAATATCATAGAAAAATATATTGAAATAATCGTTAGGACAAAATGTAAAATTTATTGTAAATGTTTGGAAATAATTTGAAAATAAAACCTTGTTGGTGTCTGCCTGGGTCTTAAAAAAATTTCTCACTGCGCTTAATGGAAATTTCAGCCTAAAATGCAACTTACCTTTGTTTTTTGCAATTTCTAGATCAGGTGCAATTACTACAAGTTTTACTTTATTGAGACCAAGTTGTTTTTTCACTTCTCGGAAACCTGATACATATCTACGTTTCGCAAAAGCTTTCACAGCATTTTTCTGATACTGACGATCTTGAAACTTGACAAGATCTCTCAATAGCTGTTTCATAGCAACATTGAGACATAGAGTTATTCTGTTATCACAGTATCTGTAATCAACAATAAAACTTATAAACCTCCTATGTTTATACAGAGTGTAAATGAATTAACCAAACAAATTTACCTGCTTATATAAGAGTTGCTGATAAACAATTTGAGATAGAGAACCCAGAGACTAAAACAAATTATATCTCACGTTTTTATTATTAATTTAACACTTCTCAATGAAGGATAAATTTTTCTCTTCAAATATAATTTATCCCTCATTGAGAAGTGTTAAATTAATAATAAAAACGTCAATAGAAGCCCTACTGGCTTTATAAAGTAGTGTTAAATTCCCAATAAATGTCTTCTTAACTAAGAAGCCGCCATTTGCAAAGGTTTCAAGCATTTGGCGCGAGGGAATTACAACATATATAAGAAAAAAATTTGCATCTAGATCGCAACTCACCTCGGTAGCTCAGTTGGTAGAGCACTTGGCCCGGAAAGCCAAGGGTCTCGGGTTCGAGTCTTGGTCTAGGCGAAAATTTTTCTCTTCAAATATAAATTATATCTGAATTATATTTGAAGATAAAAATTATACACTCAGACCAGGACTTGAAACCCGGGACCCTTGGTTCTCTAGACCAAGTGCTTCTATCTTTGCAAAGGCTTCATAGCATTTGGTGGGCGGGAATTACAATGTATATACAGAAAAATGTTCATTTAGATCGGTACTTGCTCAGGTAGTAGAGCACTTGGTCTAGAGAACCAAGGGTCCCGGTTTCAAGTCCCAGTCTGAGCATATAATTTTTCTCTTCAAATTTGATTTATCCATCATTGAGATGTATGAAATTAATAATAAAAACATCGAGAAAAAGCCTTACTGGCATTTATAATGTAATGTATAATTCCCAAATATGCCTTCTTAAGGCAATGTTTCGGTAATTTGAAAAAATGGTTTTTTCTATTTTAAGTTTTTTATTATGTTTGAACCCTGTACTTTTATTTTGCACTTTTGTTTTTTTTTAATTTCGGCCATATTTAAAGCCCCATGCAGCCATTTAAGTCTCCCTGTGCGACCACACACTGGCTCTTTAATAAAGAGGCCGCCATTTGCATAGATAGAAGCAAAGGCTTCATAGCATTTGGTGGGCGGGAATTACAATGTATATAGAGAAAAATTTGCGTTTAGATCGGTACTTGCTCAGGTAGCTCAGGTAGTAGAGCACTTGGTCTAGAGAACCAAGGAAGCATATAATTTTTCTCTTCAAATATGATTTATCTATCATTGAGATGTATGAAATTAATAATAAAAACATTGATATATCTGAATTATCACTTCCTGAAGTTTAATAGCAATTATCCAATATTAAAATGAAATAGGAGTACGGAATGGTATGATATGTCTTTAATATTTTATTAGTGAATGGATGAAACAAAATTATTATAAAGTAATAAACTGTGTATGTTTTAATGCCATCCATTGCACTTTATGTGCTTCAGATTCTGCACTGGATGGATAGATAGTGTTAATGTAGTGTATTTTCAATTTACACATCACTTTGGCAGACCACTTTACGCAGATGATGTATTCCATTGTTTATAGAGTGGAGAGTATGATGAGTGTATGTTTGTATAGAGTAAAGTGTGTCATAAGAGGGATGATGAGAACAGAGATGAAACCCAGTGTCGGCACATAGCCCACTCCTGGCAAGAAGCACCAAGGGCCACCAGGCTTAACATCCTCATCTGAAGGACCAATCACTATCAATAGTACTACATGCCTTCTCAACATATATACTGCAGAGAGACTTGCATTTTAATGCAAGAATCTGGTGCACAATCTAGCAAATAAAAATTGTACATCACCACATCCCCTGGCATTGAGATTGAAAATTTTGCAATTAAATTAATGTAATTATTAAAATTTTCAACCCTGCTGGGTATCGAACCCGGACCTGCTAGTCAGGAAGCATATATATATTTCTTAAATCTAAAAATTCCCAATCCTAAGTGTTAAAATGATACATGTAATGCAATACTAAAATGAGAGCAAAGTTATAATAATGAGCCCAATGTCTAATTGAGCCCTCGAGTATTAAAATGGGTCTTATCCATTTTGTCATATTTCAAGAAAACTGAAATTTTCTTCTATATACTGGTTTAAATCATATACAGTAAAACTTGTTTAATCCGGAACATGAATAATGCAGAAATCTGTCCAATGTGAACAAATTTATTGGTCCCAGCGAAATAATAGTAATTTTACATGTATTTATTTTGTATAAAACGGAATTTGTCCAATGTGGAAACAAAAGAATATTTCTACATAATTCATAAAAAGAATTTATAAAGCGGAAAGACAGAAAGAGAAATAAATTAGTTTCCACTTCATTGAATTCCCGTTAGGTCAAAAAAAAACAATAAGGAATGATTCCTGCCGCCGGGTTAAGTATAGATTCTACATGTACCAGAAATTTTCTTTCGGCCTCACTGCACATCTTTTATGTGAAATACAGATATCTGTCTTGCAAATAACCATTGCATGGTAAAATCTTAAATTACTTTAAGTTCTGAGACCGATCTTCCACAGGTAGCATTCTGACTTTACGGAATAAAGATGGCTGAAACGTATGTATCATTCTCATTAAGAGAAAAAGTGAAAGTGATTGAAGATAAATCTACAAATTTTCGGACTGATGCTCCAAAGTCAAGCTCTAGCTCTTGCTTAATCCCATGGGAAACACGATTTCAAGTCATCTTCAGGTTGGCTGGACAATTTTAAGAGACGAACAATGTAGTGTAGAATGAAATTTGCGGGGAATCAAAGGATGTGGACAAAGTGTAGTTAGTGAGCGAAAACTGAAACTGCATACCTGAATTTCAGGATATGCATCTAAGAGACATTTTTAACACTGATGAAATGGGACTGTTTTTTCGCGTGTTACCTTAGAAGATGGTCATACAAACTATACTTCACTTTTCAACGGCAGCGGAACTACAATTAATCCAAGTTACGTTAAAAAGACACATGCAGTACTCTATAATCTAAGATTATTAATAAGTTTTAGTTTTTTATAATGCGGAATTTTGTCCAATGTGGAAAAAAAATTGGTCCTATGCGATTCCATTTTAAGCAAGTTTTGCTGTAATATAAATAGTATATAGAACAAATATTTTATCTATTTTAACAGATATTTGGTAACACTATAAAAATACAATTGTAAACGTCCACCGCTGTGGTCTCGAGGTAGCGTGCTTCCTTGTCACACAGTGGGTCCGGGTCCAATCCCCAGTCGGGACAGTTTTTCTTGGGGTTTTTCCTCACCTGTAAGACAAATGTCAGGAAAACTTTAAGACCCAAACGGTCCCCAAAATCATATGGCCATCGCAATCATCATCATTCATATTCATCTTAGATTAGGTTTAGGATTAGGGACTCTCCTGGCGCACCACTATCATCATCATCACCAATCATATCATCGGGGCAATTTAACCCTGCCTTCCAGGTGCCCCAACCTCAGAAGTGAGTTACAAGAACACCATGCCAGGAGAGAAGCCAGGAATGTCGAAAGACAACCTGGGGAATTTGCAAAAAAAAAATATACATACTCTTGAGCTATCAGTAGATGTGCTCACTTCTAATTTAACCAAAAGTGGTCATGGGGCATTTCAATACTCAAGAGCTCAATCACAAAAAGATGAAAGTAAAATAACTCAACTGAAATCTACTTACTCACGAAATTTGCGACTGTGAATTGGAAGTTGAAGAGGTTGTTTATTCTTAATGCTCAGATTTTCTACTGCACTAGTGATATCCATAAGCCGACGACGGAGTGCACGGTTTTCTAATATGGCACATTTTAATGAAGTTAGTTTCTTCCTCTTTGGAACCTCTCTCATCTTCCCACGTTTTCTTTGTGGGTTGGAAGCATCCAGTTGATTTCCAAAGTATGAACTAGTAGATGCATTTCTTTTTTGTACACGACCTGCACTAAGTGGTGGCTTCTTATGTGTTTCCTGTAATCCATTTAAAATTTCACTACCTTTTAATTCAGGCACTTCACTTATTATCTATTTGGGATTAGGCTAGGATCATATCCTTTAGTTAATTGTGATTGTGTAGTAGGTATATAATCAAAAAGTATTATGGAGAGCTGGAGGGATCCATCACATCATCGGAATAATGTAATTCAGCTTTCCAGGTGCTCCAACCTAAGAAATAGATTACAATTCCGCTAATGCAATGGGAGAAAGCAGGAATGTCATAAAAGACAACCTGGTGGCACTGGACAAGAAAATCATATAAATTTTTGGAAAAACTGCACTTAAACTAGCGTGAAATATTTTCAAAGTCTTATAGAACAACAGTGTGCATGCATGCGCCAGAGTTTATAGAGCCAGCGATAACCCACAATCGAACCACTTATCAATTATCATCCTTGATTACTATCCGTCGCTATGAAATTTAAATGACCAATATTTGCAATAAATCCCCAAATCTATGTTTAAAAAAATATATTAATAACATTAAAATTACCAAATGTTTATTAAAAATGGGTATACACTCACTTATCACTTCCTAACTCTGATCCAACTAGCAATAATCCAAAAGAGCAATAGAAAAATCATACACTAAGTAATATACTCTGTGGAGAAAATAGCAATTAGCATCACAACATTGTCTAACAGTGTCATAATATTGTGATTTGCATGTTTAAATAAATACTTCAAAATTGTCTAATAATGTTATAAAAAGTTTAAAATATTAAATAATGTTAGTAAATACAGAAGAAGAGCTATAGTTTACAACAATATAACTGAAAAATCAAGCGCTAGTAGAAGTACAGTTGAGCCAAATTTTTTTTTAATGAATATTCTTTGGATTCATATATTTTACTATTCAAATTTAGGTCAGCTTCATATATATTCAGACAATGAAAAACATAATTTGACATGTCTAGTGAAGTTTTTTGTATGTGCTTCCATATATAGCTGAGTGACAATAAATTAAATACAAGTTTTCATGAAAACTTTACCACTTAAAAATAATGTAAAATACTTTGAATAAAGTCGTCTGATGGCATTGTTAATAGCGCGAGCTATGTGCCTTTGGACATACGACAATTGTATAAGTGGAAAGAAAATTTAGCGGTTGTAACAGGTCTTGAATGGTGTAATTGACTGTATGCTGATGTATAGTGTCAGAGATCTGGGGTTCAATTCCCGGTTTAGACACTATCAAAAAATAAATTTCTCAAAACCTAAAAATAATTACAATAAACATTTTTTACTTATTTAACTAAACATAAAAACAATTCATTTAACTTTTATAGCAATTAATCACTATGAGGTTTAATTTATGGTGAAATTAAATGTTTCTTACCTCTCCACATATAAATTTTCTAAGTAGATCGCAATTTCGAGACCACAACCGTCTCATCTTCAGCACTTTCTTGGCAACTGATGTTATGTCGATCGGAAGAAACTCTTCTTCTTCCCACTGTTGGTGGACCAATGAACCTCTGGATCCATCAGTCGCCAAGAAAGTTGAAGATGAGACCATTGTGGTCTTGAAATCGCAATCTACTTAGAAAATTTATATGAGGAGAGGTAAGAAACATTTAATTTCACCATAAAAACATTTAATTTATTTAGGGGTAGCACACATGCCAGGTATTAGCTAGTTAATTTTTTTTTTTGCTCAACTTAGGTTACTTTACCTTTCATTCTCCACAGTATATACTGTAATACTATTGCTCTACGAACTACTTCTGTCTTTACCAACATTTCATAATATTTTGAATGTTTTGCAATGATACTTATAATATTTTTTTACAATTATTAAATATTGATGTATGTATGAAATGATTTCTTCAAAATTCTGTAGAATTGTTTCTGCGCATGCATGAACGCTTGAAGAATCTGCTGCTAGATGGCAGAGATATCTGTGAAATTAGAATAACCAACATTCAAAAATATATTTTAGGAAATTGATGTTCACTCACTTCATTTTGTTAGGTTCCGATGGGACAAGTTAGTGTACATCGAGATTACTTTAGACTTCATTAAATAATATGCATGTAATTTATTTTGTTAGGTTAGGAAGGGGGAAATTGATGTAAATCCATTTCTTATAAACATTTGGAAATTTATCACAAAGATTTGTCATACAGATTTCACACTTATGTCAGCCATCTAGCGGAAGTTTCTTTAA
The DNA here is from genome assembly GCA_030220185.1 of Diploptera punctata. Classification (NCBI taxonomy): domain Eukaryota; kingdom Metazoa; phylum Arthropoda; class Insecta; order Blattodea; family Blaberidae; genus Diploptera; species Diploptera punctata. Next base: position 151,693 of record JASPKZ010008385.1, read on the forward strand.
GAATTTGCACATGCACACTATGATTCTATAGAACTTAGAAAAATTCTTGGTACAGGTAAACTAAAATTTTTCTGATGTTCTTTTATATGAACAATAGGCCAATTATTTTCAATGGACATCCATCCATCCATCCATAGTAATTCTGCTCAAAGGTAGGTCCTTCGCTGCAATCATAGCATTTTCATGCATGCTATGCTTGCAGCTTTAATAGGGAATCGTAGGTGTGGTAGCTTCCCTTTGCTTTCCAAAACGATGAAGGATGATGATGATGGCCATATGATTTCAGGGACCGTTTGGGCCTTAAAGTTTTCCTGACATTTGTCTTACAAGTGAGGAAAAACCCCGATAAAAACCTCACCCAGAAAAACTGCCCCGACCGGGGATCGAACCGGGCCTGCTGCGTGACAAGGCAGCACGCTACCTCGAGACCACAGCGGTGGACTTCAATGGACATAGTCTTTATATTTTCAAAGTGATTATCTCATCATTCTACATACTTGAATTTTAAAGATAAGTTAATTTTACACTTAAAAGCTAACAAATATAAGTCACCTTAACCTTGAATATGGTATTTATTAACAATAAACTTTTTTTTGATATGGCTATCTTCAAATTATAGTGCATCCTACGTATTACAGTTAGAAAAAATAGAATAATTCAGCAAATGCACTTGGTGATCTTCTGAAACAAAAAAATTAAGTGTCCCTCCCTAATAAGCAAATGTTGAATAAATCTCTGTAATAGTTACTTACCTTAATAAGATTAACTAGATCAATATGTACAGGATCCTTGCGTTTTTTAATTCTCTTTATTACTGTTGCATTTTTATTATGTTCCTGTTCAGTGTTATAATCAGTTTTCTTCACTCGTTGCTTTCTTGCCTCTTCAAAAGATGGAAACTCTGTATCAGTCAATGCTGGGTTCAGAGTCTGTTGATTTACAAATGACACACTGTTATTGAGTAAACCTTCCAGCATTTTCTGGTCTACAATTTGAATCTTCTGTCCTTTTGGTGCTATCAAATTCTTCCGAATCTCTTCTTCTTTGGCTCTTTTCTTATTATCCTTTAATAATTGTTTCTTTTTTTGATTTTTTGTTTCCAATCCTTTGCTGTGTCTTCTTCTTTCCCAATTTCATCTAAAACTTCACTTTTTGCTACTTTTATCTTACCCTCATGTCTCACTTTTTGGGATAATTCTTTCCCTGGTTTTGCTGATATTTGAGATTGTATGTTGGTACTTATTTTATCAGAAGATTCAACAAACTCTCTATCCTGTGTCTCAGATTGAGATACATCATTTAAATATTTCTTTTCCTCTTTCACAACATGTGAGAATTTCATTTTTGATTTCTCACTGCGATTCTTTTCATTTGTTACACTTGATCCAGGTAATTCTGGCCAAGAGCTATTATAATGTTTTGTTTTAGATAATTCTGACCATGAACTATTTTTTTCAGTACTGGCTTTCATGGTTCTCCTAACTCTATAGTAAATTTAATTTGTGTTTAATAAATTATAAGATTTCCACATATATATCTGAAAATATAAGTACAATCAGCGTAGTTAAAGTCGTTATTAAACGAAGTATACGTAATAGATTTAACCTATTATCACATATCTGTTAAGAAACAAACATGACAATTGTGTCAGATCAAAAGAAATCTAAATACCGATTACAAGAATGATCAAATTATCAGCTGACACCCACCATGCACCATACTAGACAATAGACATAGAGAACGATACTAGGAACTACAGAGTATACCAATAAAATTATAGCCAACTATGAAAAAATATTCGCAAGAAAATATACAATAATATTTAACGAATTCGTAGAATATGAACATTGAATGAAAAAAATTATTTAAAAAAAAATAATAAAAAATGTATATTTTGTAATAGTGAATATGTTTAAATTACTGTAAATATAGCATTAAAAAGTTGAAACTGTTGGGGAATTTGTTAGATGTTTGTCAAAACTGTTCTTGCGCAAATTTTTGCTTTTTTTTTTTTGTATGTTTAGCAACATTTACCAAACCAGAACACCAGAAGATAGATTCACACGTGAGCAGCAAAATAAAATACATAAGGACCAAAAAAATAATTATATTGCTCTAAAGCTTGAAATGTCTCAAAAAAATAAACATGTTCTTACTGGAATAATCTGTGCAACAATCGGTTTTGGAATTGCAGTCGTTATGAGAAAGTATCGAGGTTATGTCTTTCGAAAGTTAAGAAAATTAAATCCTAATAACAATGCGAACAAAGCAGATATTTTAATTGTGAATACTGTGCATGAATGTGAACGTGTGGCAAACGACATTTTGAGGTAATAATTTATCATTTTTGGCTATCCTGATGTTTATCTATTTTCATTCATTGGTTTCGTTTTAACCTCAACAATTGGGAACAATTGTATACCGTAATTTATTTAAAATTATATCACATTGCATAAAAGTAAACAAGACAATTTTAAATAATGCAGTCTCATCTTTGGCAGTCTTAACGTCATGGTATGTCAGGCATAGAAGGCCCTTGGACTATCAGCATGTTCCATCACCATGTGTTACCTATACTAACTGGATCATCCACTTTTGTGATTGACACATGTGGATGTGAGGTGAGTATCTTGCTGTTAAGCCAAGCGACTTCTAGGCTTGTCATGCCATCAAATTAACTATAGTAGGCCTACTTTAAATTCTTGTTTCACAATGGAAATATAAAAGCCAGCAAATATGTTCACTATAATCACTCTCGTGCTCTAATCATGATGTGTGTCTACTTGTAATTTTAGGAGATGCTCAGATTACCGTGTATTGGGATTTGACTGTGAATGGGTAACAAAGAATGATAAGCGACAACCAATTGCACTCATGCAGCTTGCAGCAAATGAAGATTACTGTGCTCTTATAAGGTTGTGTTCCATGAAGCAGATTCCTCAAAACCTCCAGGTGTGATAAATATTTGATTTATCAAATTTAATATATATATATATATATGTAATTACTTGTCAATTGTGAATACTCGAACATAGACGTCCCAACTCCTTTCAAAAAATATTATACTTAAAATATATAAAACTATTGTTCTACCAGTTATATTATATGGATGCGAAACATGGACTCTTACTTTAAGGGAGGAAAGGAGATTGAGTATTTGAGAATAAAGGGGAAAAACTGCACTTAAACTTGCGTAAAATATTTTCAAATTCCTATAGAATAATGTGCATGTGCCAGAGTTTATAGAGCCACTGATAACCCACATATTAATTATCATCCTCGAGTACTATCCATCACTATGAAATTTAAATGACCAATCTTTGCAATAAATCCCCAAATCTATATTGAAAAAGTGCATTAATAATATTAAATTTACCAAACGTTTATTAAAAATGGGTGTACACTTACTTATCACTCCCTAATGCTGAGCCAAAATAGCGATAGAAAAATCATAGACTAAGTAATATACTCTGTGGAGAAAATAGCAGCATTACAATATTGTCTAACAGTGTCATAATATTGTGATTTGCATATTTAAATGAATACTTCAAAATTGTCTAATAATATTACAAAAATTGTTTGAAAAAGTTTAAAATATTAAATGACAGTAAATACAGAAGAAGAGCTATAGTTTACAATAACAAACTGAAAAATCAAGCGTAAGTAGAAGTGCAAATGAGCCGAATAAAGTTCTTAGGAAAAATGTTGGACCAAAATGAAATGAATAGACAGGTGAATGCGGAAGACTGTATAACAGTGAACAACATGGTCTTTATAGGAAGCTAGTAATAAGAACAGTTAAGTCTCGTAGACTGTGATGGGCAGGACATGTGGCACAAATGGAGAATGAAAGACATGTATGGAAGCTTCTTGTAGGAAAACCAGAGGGAAAGCACCCAGTTGGTAGACCAAGAATGAGATGGGATAATAACATTAACTATGATTTGAGGGAAGTAGATTATACAGAGAATGATTGGAAAATATTAGCTTGGGATAAGGGTGTATGGAGAGTTTGTGGCCATTAACCTATGGGTTCGATGGTGCCAGTGAGTTAGTTAGGAACATAATAATAATATTTTATATTTGAAGAGAAAAATTTTCGCCTAGACCGGGACTCGAACCCAGGAACCTTGGCTTTCCGGGCCAAGTGCTCTACCAACTGAGCTACCGAGGCGAGTTGCAATCTAGACGCAAATTTTTCTCTTATGTACGTTGTAATTCCCTCACACCAAATGCTTGAAACCATAGCTTCTATCTTTGCAAATGGCGGCTTCTTAGTTAAGAAGACATTTATTGGAAATTTAACAGTACTTTATAAAGCCATTAGGGCTTCTATTGACGATTTTACCTAATAATAAATCAAATTGGTTAAAATTATACAGAATATCCTAGGCTACCGATATATCACTAATGTTAATAGATTACACTCTAATTCAACCCATGAAGTTACTACAGACCTTACGGGCTATGCCAGTGTCCCCCTACATACAGGGGTAGATGTTGCTAAACTCATAACGGTATTTGAATAGAAAAATTTTCGCCTAGACCGAGACTCGAACCCGGGACCCTTGGCTTTCCGGGCCAAGTGCTCTACCAACTGAGCTACTGAGGCGAGTTAGCTCGGTAGCTCAGTTGGTAGAGTACTTGGCCCAGAAAGCCAAGGGTCCCGGGTTCGAGTCTCGGTCTAGGCAAAAAATTTTCTATTCAAATACAGTGCTCGCCTCGGTAGCTCAGTTGGTAGAGCACTTGGCCCGGAAAGCCAAGGGTCCCGGGTACGAGTCTCGGTCTAGGCAAAAATGTTTCTATTCAAATACCGTGCTCGCCTCGGTAGCTCACGTTGGTAGAGCACTTGGCCCGGAAAGCCAAGGGTCCCGGGTTCGAGTCTCGGTCTAGGCGAAAATTTTTCTCTTCAAATATAATTTATCTTTCAGTGAGAAATGTTAAATCAATAATAAAAACATCATAATAATGGTATTTGGCAGACATGAATTCTTAAGTTCCACAGAATCGCTGTGTGCATGCGCGAGTTGCAGGAGTTGCTGTAATGGTTAATGTAGGCTCTGCAGTCGGCATTACCAACTTTAGGAATAAATTCACAAATGCTAAAAAAAATGGATGTAAACTAACTTGCCATTTCGTAACCAAAGAAAACAATTTACATGCATATTATTTATTCCCAAATGCTAAAAAAATGGATGTAAACCAACTTCCCATTTCCTAACAAAGCAAAAAAATTTACATGCGTATTATTTAATAAGCTATAAACTAATCTATACGAAAACAAGTGTAACTAAATTAGTATGGTTCAAATTCTTCTCTGTAGGGGGAGAGCGCCTAAATCTCTGTAAAAGGAAAACATAGGCTTACAATACAATACAATAAACTAATTTTATGTACACTACACTAAATATGGTTTGAAATTATTTTCAAATGTTGGTAACTCCAATTTGAGAGCCACCTAGCAGATGTTACATGAAGCATTTCCGTGTCTCTAAAACCCGATGTACAAATTTCGCATTATTTATAAATATTTAGTAATCATAAGAAATGTTTATAAAATGGTTCCAAAATGTTTAAAATAGTACGAAACGTGTTTACAAGTGTTTAGTGCATCAGTGGCATAAGGATATAAGTGTAGAATTGTGTCCACCAAAAAACGTACCACAGCCACGGTATTTGTTTGTTTAGGGAGGAGAGAAGGGACAAGGTTAGCAGTACTTTTTCCAAATTTATGTACTGTACATTTAAAAAAAAACATCTTTTATGGCATGCAAACTAGTTTTATAGTAAATATGAGAGTCGAACACTTTCACACAGGATAGTACAGGTCCGCACGAGCTCAGTGACAAGTGGTAACTGTTTTTTTTCTTTAAGAGGGGGTGCTTGGACGGCTACAACTTACAACCCTGCTGTGTTGCATACTTCAGTTTTATTTAAGGATTTCTCTCAATAAAGTACTGTTAAAATGGCAATCCAGTGCCCTATTCCAAACACACTGTAATTTCCTGGGTTGAATCTGACTGTAGTATATGAGGTAAGATGTAAAGAATTTGATTTTAAATTTTTAAATTAGGATAAGTTATCTCTTTACTTTCAAAGAGAGATGTAAAGCAATTGAGGTATAGATAAGAATAACATTCTTTTTTTTTTACAGAAATTATTGGAAGATGCTTCAATAATAAAAGTTGGTGTGGCCCCTTCTGATGATGCTAAATACTTACAGCATGATTATGGCTTTACAGTAAGAGGTTGTCTGGACTTACGCCATCTTACGCAAACTAGGGGGGGGTTTAAGTGGCATGGCCAAACATTATCTAGAAGTGGAAATGGACAAAAGTTGGAGAATTCGCTGTAGCGATTGGGAGTCAAAAGAACTAAGCGAGCATCAAGTACAATATTCATCACAGGATTCATTAGTCGCTGTGAAAATTTTTAATGAAATTATACGACCATGGTGGCAATTGTGGGGTTTGCCAAAGTGGTCAAAAGTTCTACAAGGATGTCAAAAATACATTGATATTAAATACAAGAGTAATCAAAACAAACAAAGAATTAATCGCATCATCCCTCAACATCCTAACAAGAATGCAACTAGAGCATATTCAACTAGACAAAGGCCCCTTTATGATAACTGCTTATTGCAAGCACCTGATGGAGAAGTGCTTAGCACTTGCGATCATAATAAAGCACAGTGGTTAGTCTTATTCTTTTTCTTTCAATTTGCTTGTATAGAGTGACTCAAACTGATGTATATACTAAATAAAAATAAAACTCAAAGTTTTATGTTATTCATATTTATTAAAATATAAATTAGTTACAGCTGTTTCGGTACTTTGTACCTTCTTTAGATATGATAACAAATTAATGAATTTTGTTATTATAGTACATGTAACTATGAAACATTTTTTTTAAACAATCTCTATTATAAATTCAAAAGAGGCAATTCATTCAAATCTAGTTGGAAATTTAACAGCTTATTATCACTTTTCAATTTGTTTATCTCTACAAGTTCTAAAAGGAACATATGAGAGCATATAACAGAAATTTAGATAATTCAAAGTATGCTAACTACCTACTCTAATATGATCATTGTTTTGATTCACATTTTAAAATGTTACATGTTTGTGACAAAGGAAAGAAGTTTGACCTTTTAGAAGTTGTAGAGATAAACAAATTGAAAAGTGGTAATAAGCTGTTAAATTCCCAACTAGATTTGAATGATTCACCTCTTAAATTTCTATAGAGATTGTAAAAAAAAAAATTGTTGCATAGTTACAGTTGTTATGTACTATAATAACAAAATTCATTAATTTGTTATCATGTCTGAAGAAGGTCGAAAGTACCGAAACAGCTGTAACTAATTTTTATTTTTATTTAATTAAATAGGTTATGGATTTTCATCAAGTAAATGCCAATTCAATTGATGTATATACTCTTTGAAACACTATTTATTGTAGGCAATCCACCGCTGTGGTCTCGAGGTAGCAATCCTGCCTTGTCATGCAGCAAGTCTGGGTTCAATCCCCAGTCAGACAAGTTTCCTGAGTGAGGTTTTTTTCCGGGGTTTTTCCTCGCCTGTAAAACAAATGTCAGGAAACTTTAAGGCCCAAACAGCCCCAGAACATCTTTATCATATTCACCTCATTAGATTAAGGCCTCTTGATGCATCATTTCCACCATCATCACCTTACATATAATTGGAGCAGCATTAACCCCGTCTTCCAGGCATCCCAACCTCTGAAGTGGGTTACAATATGCCAATTCCAGGCAAGAATGCCAGAAATGTCGAAATGACAAACTGTTGGCATTAAGTAAAAAAAAAATTATTAGCAGCAAGATGATAAAGAAATATAAGTTTTGTTAATTTAACTTTTTTTTTAGGTATGTTGCAAAAAACCTGGGACAAATTGTTGAAACAAATCCATTAACAGTTAGACTGACATTTGAACCGTCGGGTCGAGCAGTGGGTGAAGTTGGTAAATACTACACAATGGAGAAAGAAAATCGATGTGTGGTGTGTGGAGAGACTAAATCATACATCCGGAAAAATGTAATTCCCCATGAATATCGCAAATATTTTCCATCAGTAATGAAAGACCATATGTCCCATGATATACTCCTATTGTGTCGCAATTGCCATTTGAGGAACAATAGTTTTGACCTGGCACTTCGCTATCAACTAGCTGAAGAATGTAATGCTCCAATCGGCTCACGAGAAGATGCTAAAGTAAGTGCATTAAAATTTATAAATGAGTTGGATTTTTTATTTTTAAATCTCACCTCAAAGTTCCATGTTTTCACTATACTGGTTCAAAGGCCTTTTGCCTTCATCTTCAGTCAAACTCCAACTGTTAATTTTTTTTTTTTTCCATTACTACCATCTTCTAAGCTGTCATCTAGTGTCGATTTTATGGACTTGGAGATTAAATTTTGCTCACCGGGAACTGCAAAATTCATGGTTCTATATTTGTCTTCTGAATGTATATCTTTTCCCAAACTGTTCATTCCAAAGGCTTCTCTAAGGGTCGAATGTTTGAACGCATTAGACAGTAACAGGCATTCTCTGCTGAGAAAGTTTTATCCAAATACATTTTGCTTACTCAGAAATCTATTCATGCGATAATAATTGTAAGCTACCTGACGAGGTACCTTAAGATCATAGCTCAAGATAGAAACTTATCGTAAAAATCCCGAAGGGAACCGATGGTAACCGATGTAGTTTGAAACCTTTGTAGCTTTATCCAAGATGTCGGACCTTGAAGACTTCGATCATGTTTTCGGTATATGCGGAGAAGAGGAATTTGATAGAGTCTACCAAAGAATTCAACTGGAAGAACAGGAGAATCGGCGTAATATTACGCGACGCAGACGTCGTATACGGTATTATTTGTGGGATGCAAGCGTAAATGCGTTCGTCTATAGCAGACGAAAATAACAGAAGTGGTTTTATCGCTGAGAATTCTGGGTAATTCGTTGCCAATATTACGAAAACGTCAACTTTCATGCATGACCGGTAAGTCGGTCGTTAATTCGATCTCAGCAATTGCTCATGGTGAGTCAGCTCACCAGTGATTGGAAGTAATTTGAATAGAGACTAATGTATTTGCATGTGGCCCTAAATGTTTTAAAAGTTTAGCTTCTCTTTCAATTTTGTATTCTGTAGCAAACTATGAGCTACAATTGCAATACTTCAATTTCACCATTTTTAATATTTCTAAAGTGTCCTTTTGTACAAGTTTCTAAATTCCTTTTAGTTTTCCCTATATATATATATATACATTTTATGCAACTCATTTATAAATTGAAAATTGCCTCATGGTATTACTTCCCACTGTAATTTTGATTAAAGTCATTAAAATTTAGCAATGTCATAATTATATTTAAAATGAAGTTTCTAAGAAGGTCTGAAGGCTACACTCGATTAGAGTAAGAAAGAAACAGTGGCAGAAAGTTCAGGTTAGCACTGTTAGCCTGGCTAACACTTTCAAAAGTTAGAATTAAACTCTTTGATATTTAATTAAAACTAAACATAATACCGGAACGAGGTACAATAATGCATTGATAGTAGTCTAAATGTTGTAAACAATAGTAACATAGTAATGTATATTGTATGCGTTGAGTATGTACTGTACCATTCCAATACTATACAATGTGTTTAAATACTCACACTGTAGCCATCCTCCCGAGATCGGATTTTGCTCATTTTTTGATAATACCTACCCCAATTCATTTTAATAGAATATACTGAGTTTCGTTGTAAAACATCGAAAATTGTGACCGCTAGAGTGATTTTTTTAATTTTCACTTCAGGTGAACTCCTACACTTAATGGTTTTAGAAGGTCCAATTGTAAATTTAAACCATCAAACACACAAAAAATTTCATCAAAATCGGTCCAGTCGTTTAGGAGGAATTCAGTGACATACACACGTACAGATATAAAGGTATATTAAAATGTTATAATAAACTGTATCATTGGTTTCCAGATGTTCGAAGTTCCAGATTTAAAAAAAGTGAGATCAGCTGCAAGAGCATTGCTTTCTAAAGATGTGGCTAAGATTCCAATGGAACGTGTGGAGGAACTTGAGAAGATTGTGCGATCCCATTTTGATTTAGGAGAAGATGAAACAATTTCAATGGATATGTTACGTGAAGCAAATGATTTGATTGTGAGGTGAGGTTTATTTTTAAATTTTTGACAAATTAAAATATTTGACATTTTTCACTACCTTACAAATCAAAAACTATGAAATCTGTATATCAGTCTGAAGTGATTGCTGAAGTATTGTTTTGAAATGTATGCATTCATTTGAGATAATATATATTGTGATTTTTTTTTTGCAGTGAAATTAATGAAAATTATGAACCACATGGACGCCGTGTTGTTTCCCATTATATTCAAAATGGAGGCTTGATGCTGTTAGAACAACTATGGCGAGAGCACTTTTTGAAATCGATGAATCCTCAGTACCTTCCTCGTCTGTGGTCCGTCACACACAATCATAGTCGTCTGACTCAACGTATTGAACAAGGAAGAATATTGCCCGAGGAAATCAGAGTGGCAGGTCTGCTCCAATGAAATCAGAGACCATATAAGAGCATAATAAATTATTCCAATGAATACAATAAATGTTTTTATTTCTAACATAACTCTCATATCATTAGTTATTCTGTTGCATCCCAAGATTAACTTGACCCCCATTCCAGCCTTTATATTTTGTTCATCAATGGTAAAGAAAAAAATTGGCCTGAACCAGAATTCAAACCCTGAACCTTCAGCTTTACATGCTGATGCTCTGACCACAAGCTAATTCATGGTTTCTTCCCATCCAAGCGTAAATCTTTCCTTTACCTTCATAAAGGCTTTTAACAAAGTAGACAGAAATATATTACTACAAATTTTAGCTGATGATAACGTTCCACAACAATATATTACTAATATCTTCAACATCTATAAAGATAATGAAATCTCTGTTAAACAAGATGGCAAATTATCTTCTTGGGAAAAGATCAACACTGGAGTAAGACAGGGATGTGGACTTTCACCGGTGCTTTTCATTATATATATGAATAAATTAATAAACAAATGGAGGAAAACACAACGAGGATATATACCCATCAATAGGAACCTCAAACTCGATGCTATTCTTTTTTGCAGACGATTTAGCTCTTCTGGCACTTTCCGAAAATGATTTGCAACGATCAATTTATAATTTACAAAAAATAGGTGCCAAATATAATATGGAAATATCAATTAACAAAACTAAAATTATGGCATTTCATGGGAAGGACCCCATATAAAGTAAAATCTGTCTCCAGAATAAAATCTTAGAGAGATCTAATCAATTTAAATATCTTGGATATTATCTCTCTATCTGGGATGAAAAGGATATCGCTGAAAAAATTACTAGTTATAATAAAAGTTTAGGAATTATTAATCAAGTTATGAAACAATCCCTTGTACAAAAAAACACCAGATTACGTTTATATAACACTTTGGCTAGACCAGTGTTGACCTATGGTAGTGAAGCATGGACACTAAAAAGACAACATGAAAGCAGAATAATGTCTTGTGAAATAAGATTCATGCACAGAACAGCGGGTTACACCAGATGGGATCAGAAAAGGAACACCGATATCTTAAAAGAATTGAAGACTATGCCAATTTTGGAATATGTTAAACAGTACCAACTAAATTGGAAACACCATCTTGAAAGAATGAGTTCAAATCGGATCCCCAAAGCTGTTTATAATTATATACCAAGAGGACGAAGATCACTGGGCCATCCTATGAAACGCTGGAGAGAAAATTTTCTATAGGATCGTAACAGGCCTTGGCCTAATACTTGGAAGGAAGAAGAAGAGAAGATCTTACTCTCTTGGTCCTACCAATGCAATGAATCATCAGTCACAAATACACATTGAATGGCTTCTACATTAAGAAGACATGAAGGGACTCTTACACACATCAACAGCATAAACTCCAGTATACAATTCACCATAGAAAAAGAAACAGATAACAGCATAGTATTCCTAGACCTCCCGATCAAAAGAGAAGAAGACAGCAACATTTAGCACACTATCTACAGAAAACCTACCCACACGGACAGGTATCTTCATAAAACCTCAAATCATCACCCTAAACAAAAATTTGGAATCATCAAATCATTGACAGATCAAACCAAGAAACTTTGTCATCTGGATTTATTAAAAACGGAACTTCAACACCTCCATACAGTATTCACAGCCAATGGATACACCAGGAAAGAAATCAACCGAGCCAATCATCCCAGATGATACAATAGCAACAGCAGCAAGGAATCTGAAGAAAAAACTTCAACCAGGGCATTTTTACCATTCATTAAGAATGTAATGGACCGCATTGGAAAACTACTAAAGAAAGAAGACATAAAGACAATATACAGGCCTACCAAGAAAATCAAGAACCTTCTCAGACCTATAAAGGATCAACTCCATCCCCATCAGACAGCAGGCATATACAGGATACCATGCAGTTGTGGAAAAGTGTATATAGGCACCATCAAATGCAGCATCGCAACCAGACTTAAGGAGCATGAAAGATACAGTCATCTTAACAAATGGATGTCGGCAGTAGCAGAACACACTCTACTTGATGGCCACAGAGTACAATACCAGAATACAGACATATTATCTAACTGCAGGCACTATTTTACCCGTCTACAATGAGAAGCCATCGAAATATTCAAACATGAAAACAGTTTCAATAGAAAAGAAGAATCATTAAAAGTCAACAAAGCATGGATATCGGTTCTAAAAAATGCAGAATGCAAACCTATACAAGTACACTCGACTAGACCATCAAACAGTAATCTCATTGGAGCAATGGAAGTCCATACCGCTGATCAATCAGAAGGCAGATATAACTTACGAACACATCGCGGTGAACGTATAAATAGGACAGAATTGCCAGTCTCAAAACAACCCTTAAGGATGCCTGACACAGTGTCTGGCAAAACATTGGGGAACTACAAGCCTCACGACCATGGCCTACAGCCCGAAAATCTTCTTCTAGATCATCATAGCTATAGCATTATTTATTAAATTAATATTAAGAAGCTAAAGCTATTACTATGATTGGAATAAGTAAACTAATTTACACAATTGAACTATATTGTAATCAATGGTAAAGAGAAAAATGTTTATGGTGAAATTAAATGTTTGTTACCTCTCCTCATATGTATTTTCTTAGTTGATCGCGATTTCGAGACTATAACTGTCTCATCATCAGAACTTTGTTGGCGACTGGTGTTATGTCGATCGGAAGAAACTCTTGTTCTTCCCTCTGTTATATTCTCAGACCAAGGCTCGAACCTAGGACCTTTGGCTTGCCAGGCCAATACTCTACCTGACGAGTTCCGATCTACATGCAAATTTCTCTCTTATGTATGTTGTTAATTTCCATGCACCAAATGCTATATACGTTGTTAATTTCTGCGCACCAAATGCCGCATTTGGTGTGTGGGAATTAACAACGTATATAAGAGAAAAATTTGCATTTAGATCGGAACTCGGTCAGATAGCTCAGTCGGTAGAGTATTGGCCCAGAAAACCAAAAGTCCTGGGTTTGAGCCCCGGTCTGAGCATATAATTTTTCTCTGCAAATAAGAATACAATAGTTTGCCTGTCTGTTCATCTCTTTGGTTCAAAAATTTTCCTAAGAACTTTATTTTCAAATACTTGTAATCTTCTCTCCTCCCTTAAAATAAGAGTTAGTGTTTTGCATCCATATAACTGGGAGAATAAAAATTTTATATATTTTCAGTTTGTTTTTTTTAGGAGAGTTGTGACGGCAAGAGTTCCTGTAATGCATAATAGCGCGCGTTTCCAAAATTGAGTCTGTTTAATTTCTTTGTGCATCTCATTCCTATTTGTGATTATTGTTCCTAGGTATTTGAATTCATCCACTCCTTTCCTAAAGCTAATAAATCACTTCATATCTTTTAATTAAAACTTTATAGGCCTATATATTGTACTACATGACCTATATAAACACCTCAATTTCAAGTAAACTTCAGATGATATTTTATCTGAGCTATTTATCAGGTGCCTGACATCTATGTTGCTAGTGTTGCTGCTGGTAATAAACAAAGAATAGAAAGTAAGTATATTGCTTATTGGGGCACACCATTGCAAAGTTCGTTAAGGCAATACATTACAACCATACGTATAAAATTCAAGTTTATTGCTTATTGGAGCATGCTATAGCATAGTTGGTTACCGCAATATATTACAAGCCAAAAGGTGCTATTAATAATAATAATAAATTAATAAACATTTCGTTATTTAGAAGAAAAATTTGTGAAAAGTATAAAAGCTATTGTGCAACTTATAAATAGTGAATCTCTAATTATTTCTGGAAATGTCAATTTCACAGAATCTTTCAATGCAGACAGTTCTTATTTCAATAATAAGAATTAATGTCTTGAGAATGATCTCACATAAGGACATCGAAACATTGATGAATTATTGAATAAACTGAAGATTTGACTGAGATAACAGGAAAAAAAATGTAGTTAATTATTATTATTATTAATCTAACTATTCTCAGGGAACAATATAAAGAAATATTTAAAAGATGGTATGTTCAATTTCCAATGGGCCTAAACCTTCTGGCAACACTATGGCCCTGTGGTGAATCAGCCTCTAATTAAAATGAGTACCAGATGTACGTTCTAGGGGTAAAAGCAACCATCAAGCAGAAATGACAACCAAACTGATATTTCATGCCAATTATCTAGAAAGGTGGAAGCCTTAACCCTCTAATATATCAAGAATTTCCTGGAAACAATTTACCTACATTGCTTATATCATCAGCAGCACAACATTCTATTTTTAATCTTGCATTCCCTTAAACGCTGTGATGGTTACTTTTCCATGAAATTATTAATAGAAAAACACAGGGAGTTCAATATAGAAACACACTTAGCTTTTGTGGACTTTAAAAAAGCCTTCGATAAAATCAATAGGAATAAATTGTTAAAAATGTTAGCTGACAACAATCTACCGCAACACCACATTTTAAATGTATACAATATCTATAAAACAAATTTGGTTTCAGTTTGAATCAATAACACACAAACTGAATGGACTGAAATTAATAGGGGCATAAGACAAGGATGTGACCTCAGGCCCTTGCTCTTTAACATATACATGGATGGATAGAATACTTCAAATTGGCGACAGATGAGACATGGTTCTATTCAAATTAATAGAAATCTAAAAATAAACTCCCTGCTTTGCAGATGATTTGGTATTAATAGCTCCAACAGAAACAGATTTACAGTATTCTATATACAATTTTAATATAATTGCAAATAAGTACAATATGGAAATCAATACAAAGAAAACTAAAGTGATGACCTTTTGTGGATACCTAGCAAAATTGTTTTTGAACGATGACATTTTAGAACGAGTAAATGAATTTAATTATTTGCGTTATAATTTAACACTTCAAGATGAAGCTGATATATCAAAGAAAACCATAAATTTCACAAATACAATGGGGATAATTAACAGTATAATGAAACCATCTTTAGTACAAAAAACACAAGATTACGGCTTTATAAGGTTCTCGCAAGACCAGTATTAAGATATGGTAGTGAAACATGTACACCTTTCGACAAAAAAGTCATCTCTTGAACGCACATTTCTTCTAAGTCATACTCGGCACAGCGCTGGGTTCAAACTAGGAAACTAGTCATAATTGTGCAGTCCCTGAGCTACTGTGTTATGTGGCATAAACTGAAGACTCTCTTACGTGTCCTGATAGGTCAGCGGTAAAGCATGCGGTCACTGTTTCTGTTAGTGAAGATCGCAAGTTCGCGTCTTCAATTACGCAATTTTTTTTTCGTGATATTTGTATTAAAACGTTTTATGAATTAAATACATTTAATTTCATTTGAATTAATCTATACTTTTTAAGTTCATAATTGTTTTTTATACCATTGAGGTTATAACAATGTTAAATTATGTATTTTTATACGCTTTATATTACTCGTATCTCCTCGCTATCGGCCAACAGTACTACATCATCAGCATAAACTAATAGCTTATTAATATCATTGAGTTGTAGGCCTTCCTCATCCTCTAAAGATTTAATGGCATGCTCTAGTACAAAATTAAATAGTAGAGGAGATAGTGCGTGTCCTTGCTTCAACCCATTCTGGATTTCAAAAGTGTCCTAAAACTGTTTGCCTACACGCACCCCACTCTTTGTGCCATTTAGACACATTCGTATAAGTATTTATTATTATTATTATTATTATTATGTATTTATTTATTTACTAGCGGACCCGGCAGAAGTTGTCCTGTCCGAAAGTTCAATTCTCGTGTCATGGCCGGACGATAAAAATATCAGTTACGTTTCTACCATAAAATTAATTAATTACGACATATTAAATAAGTTCGCAAGAAAACTCCAGGATACAAGATCGAAGTTCTACAAAACAATGGCGGTACCGGTACTTTTATGCGGTAGTGAGTCCTGGGTAACAAATAAGAGGAGTTCGAGTAGAATACAAAGTGCAGAAATGGCCTTTCTAAGAAGGACCAAAGGATCCACAAAATTGGACCACATAAATGAATTAGAAATATGTATTCAATAAATGACAGAATTCAACAACACCGCGTTGGCTGGGAACAGCAAGTTCAGAGAATGGAAGAAACAAGATTGCCCAAGATAGCATATCCAAAGGGTTTAAGGGATATAGGAAGAGATGGAAGGAATCATTGTGAATTCGGAACAGGCGAATCACCTAAACCTTGAGGTGAAGGTGATGATAATTATTATGATAAAATAAGAATATAACAAGAAATTTCCATAACAACTATTCCGAGGGAATGAAAATAGACGAACATTTGACATATAACTATTTGTTCCTTGGTAACTGAATTGCAAATAAAAATGTAAAAAAAATCATTATAAAATTACGTAACAATGGAAACGTAACTGAATTGCAAATAAAAATGTAAAAAAAATCATTATAAAATTACGTAACAATGGAAACATTTCCTAGCAACTGTTATTTCAGATTGTATTTTATGGACGAAATCACGAAATGGAAGTGCATCAACGAAGAAGATATTAACAGAAGAATGTGGGATATATTTATACAGGAATGATTTACATTAGGATAATTTAGTTTTTAAGAAACTGTGAGATAACATCTAGTTCCGGTAAAGGCTCTGACCGCAGGGCAGGACCAGTAAATTGTCTGTGGTGATCTCGGTTTATGAAGTGGAGTCATCATCTTCCACAGAGGGGAATTAAACGCACCGCTGATGTTAATTTACATGTGTGGTGTGGGGATAGATGCTTAGCATGAGATAGTGTTAGTTCCGAGTATCTGGCAGCTGTCATTTGGTCAGTGAGTCCCCAGGACGCAGTTAGTGAGCTTGTGGTTATCTCAGCGCGTTGGCGCAGCCCACTTATTGAGAGGCTCATGAAAAACAGTGACAGGCGGGCACTGCTGGGCCACAGATTGCGAAATTTCCCGGGTCTTGCCACAACAGGTCGGCCAGGAGTTTATATCCTCGCGAGTGTAACAGTGTCCGTAAGTTAGGTTTACTATAGAATTGAGATAGGGATTCAGGTTATCTTAACAGTTTAAAACGAACGATCTTGGCCTAATTAATTATGGTATTTGTTAATACACACATTTTCCAAATTTGACGCTTATGTCGCTGAAAATATTAGAAACCAGCGACAATGACCAATCGGCGGATTGGGATACCCTTCCAATGTCAAAGGCAACGGAGTAATACGGTTTATTTCTTGATACCTGGTAAATATCCACAAATAAACCGGGGGACTGGGCGCACTACTATCTTCAAGCGACTTTGAGAGAAATGTAGTACACACCAAATTATATTACATAAAAACTATATTTATTATGGAATATTAATTACATTTAAATGTATTCTCTCTGTCTCTATCTTAGTTTAGTTTCTCCATTTATAGGTACTTTTACACTATTTGTAATTATTTTTTCTAGATATTTGAAAACTAGGGACATGTTCCTAGGAACGTGGAATATTAGGACTTTATACAATAGCGGGCACTAGAGATATTAACGCGGGAATTAGATAAATCGCCCTTGGATAAAGTCACTTTACAGGAAGTTAGATGGCCAGGAGAAGGTAGTCAGGAATCAGGAAGCTTTGCATTATACTACGGGGGTGCAGAGAGACCTGAATTTGGAACGAGTTTTTTAGTCAGAAGGAGGATCCTGTCCGCTATCCGAGATATTGAATTTGTCAGTGATAGGATATCATACATAATTCTAAAGGGTAAACGACATGATTTTATAATCGTAAATGCACATGCTCGCACAGAAGATAAAGATGACAAGATCAAGGATGAGTTCTATGAAGAAATAGAATGCTTATTTGATAGCCTTTCACGATATCATATGAAAATTGTATTAGTACGTAACTTGACCTGTATCTGTCTATGTAACGGACCTGTATCTATGTAACGGAATCTTTGAACACGATTTTCACCCACTTAAAACATTAGATCGGCTTGAAACTTTGTATTATTGTAAAGGACTCATGACAATACAATAATTTAATCATTTTTTTAAATCCTGGCCAGAATCATCAGAAAATAAAAAAAAATTAAAACCGGTGTAATAGGTTGCGGACTTATCGACTTTTAGTCAATCGTTGTAAGAGCTCAGTTGGAAGAGCGGTGGACTGTAGTATATAATTTCAGTAATCCATAAGTCGCTGGTTCAAATCCAGGCCGGAGGATTTTTTAGAAGAGTATTAAGCAATTAAATTTTTATGGGATTCCAGTTTATGACAATCAATTAAACTAAAAATTAAAAAAAAATAATAATAGTTTAAAAAACTGAAACAACACGCTTTATTAGAAAACCATACTAAAAAATTAAAAATAAACAATAGTTTTAAAAAACTAAAACAACACGCTTTATTAAAAAAAACGAACTAAAAAATGAAAAATAATTTTAATTTCCAACACGCTTGGGATAAAATTAAAGTGGTCAACAGAAAAATCATCTCCAACACATCTAGAATAAAACTGGAGTTATCTACAAAAAATAAAAATTACCATCAAAAGCGTGGGGTGCTTTTTATGATTTTTACGTTTTCTTCTTAGAGACTTTAATTTTACCAATATCTGTTTATTATCAAATATATTATAATATATATATATATATATATATATATATATATATATATATATATATAATTTGTTAACATGTCTGAAGAAGGTACAGTGTACCGAAACAGCTGTCACTGAATTATATAATAAATATGAAAATCAAATAAAACTACGTTTTATTTTTATTTAATTAATAAATATATTAATTGATATACGGCACCCCACACTTTTGATGGTAAAATTATTTTTTTTGTAGATAACTCTAGTTTTATTCTAGATATGTTGGAGATGATTTTTTGTTGACAACTTTAATTTTATCCCAAGCGTATTGGAAATTAAAACTATTTTTCATTTTTAGTTCCGTTTTCTAATAAAGCGTGTTGTTTTAGTTTTTTAAATTATTATTTATTTTTACCTTGTAAACTACCGTCTTCCTCAACTATTTAAAATGTTCGTTCATTTCACTTTAGGCCTTTCGATGCATGCTTCATCTTCTGGAGTTGTTGTTGTAGTGGTATTGAATTAACTGTATGTTTAATAGAGGGGTTTGCTCATTAGGCATATTTTCGTTGAGAATGTTTGTATTTTTGGCCTTCTTGATAATTTCGATTCTTCTAAAATGTTAATTTTGTGTCTGTTTTTCCCTGTGTATAATTGACATTGTATTATCGATATTGTTGAAACTGTGGCCGCTTTCTGAAATGTGTTTAGCTAAATTTGATTTGGTTGTTAAAGGAGAAGGCAAATCAAATTTCGCTGTTCACCTGATTTGAATCCAATCGAAAATGTGTGAGCTAAGATGAAAATAGAGATGAAAATAGAGATGAACTCTAATTGGCCTGCAGATGCACGAAAAATCGCTTATGGCACTAATTCAAGACGCCAGGGATGCTCTAGACGATTGTCCACGTGCCTGTAGAAATTTGGTTGCAACAATGCCCCGAGGATTGAGGGTGGTAATAGATGCTGAGGGTTCATACACCCCATATTAATTTTGTTAAAGTTTTCATGTTAGAAGATATTATTTTCTTTCTTCATTTAATTATTAGAAGGTTTTCATTTATGTTTTTTGTGTGTGCATTAAAGTCATAAAACTCAAATATAAAATTAAATATGACACTATATTACAGGCGAAATGATATCCTAAAATTCAGTAAAAAAAAAAAAAAGTTTAGAACGGGAATAGAAACCCGTGAGGTTACGAACGCAGATGTTGTGTGTTAAACCTCTCGACCAAGGAAACACACAAAGGCAAGTTTTCTCTTTTAATATTACTTGAGTGAGCACTGCGTTACCTAGCAAAAACAACACTAGTACTATTACTGACAACGTGGGTTAATGTGAATTGGAATAAGGCTTCTGCGCGAGAGTGGTCACGAAGTTCCCCGATCGGTGGAATTGATTGATTTGAATCAAGAGATGACCTATTTTTTTTTTTTGTCTAAGGGTGTACAATACGAAAAGAGATGAACAGCAAATGAGATGCAATTGCCATACAGCAGGCTATACAAAGTGGAACCATTTTTCACCATATACAAAACTACCAGAACAACTGCAAAGCCCATCTTCAACGAATGTCATCTCATAGAATTTCAAGAGCCATTGCTTTGTTACTGCACCAAGGCAAAAGAAATAAGATCGCTGGACGTCAACAAAGGCGCTGGATGAAAACTTCCTCTTTGAGACCATAATATGCCACACGGCTTAATACTTCCATGGATGATGATGATAATGATGGATTCCTTTAGAAAACCACTTCCAAGCTTCTCTTTCCCCTTTAGATTAGAAACGGGCCATGACTGCCTGGATGACCACCTTCATAGAATGGGGATTGTGTCCCTAGAACTATGGAATGCTCCTTGTGTAGAGAAAATGTTTTCTAAAAACAAGGAACACTTGCTATGCTGCAGGCAACTAGACCCCAAGAAAAAGGACAGGAAAGACTTCGCAGAACTTTATTGGGAAGCAAGAGGGCTAATCGTGTAAACCAAGCTCAAGCCATTTGAAAACAACAACAACAACAACTTCTCTTTCCCTGCCAACTAGGCACCATCCTTCAATTTCCAACTTCCTCGGGTATTGCTGAACTTTTTCGAGATTCAGGTTGCCACAATTGATCTATTTGAATCCCTGAGTTTCATAGAAAGTATTTTTTTACAGCATAGGTCCACCGAAGCCCATGCCCAACCACTTGCAATCTTAACATTTTGAGTCCGGTGGTGGTACTAGCACCACGGCATTTAAATGACACTGAAGCCAGTGAAAATTAAATCCCTCGGCATGCCTGTACATCTGCTAGCACAGGCATGCCGAGGGATTTAATTTTCTCAGGCTTCAGTGTCATTTAAATGCCGTGGTAGAAAAACATCCCTGTACATCTGCTGGCACAGGCATGCCGAGTGATTTAATTTTCTCTGGGTTCAGTGTCATTTAAATGCCGTTGTAGAAAAACATCCCTGTACATCTGCTAGCACAGGCATGCCGAGGGATTTAATTTTCTCTGGATTCAGTGTCATTTAAATGCCGTTGTAGAAAAACATCCCTGTACATCTGCTAGCACAGGCATGCCGAGAGATTTAATTTTCTCTGGCTTCAGTGTCATTTAAATGCCGTGGTAGAAAAACATCCCTGTACATCTGCTGGCACAGGCATGCCGAGGGATTCAATTTTCTCTGGATTCAGTGTCATTTAAATGCCGTTGTAGAAAAACATCCCTGTACATCTGCTAGCACAGGCATGCCGAGGGATTTAATTTTCTCTGGCTTCAGTGTCATTTAAATGCCGTGGTAGAAAAACATCCCTGTACATCTGCTAGCACAGGCATGCCGAGGGATTTAATTTTCTCTGGCTTCAGTGTCATTTAAATGCCGTTGTAGAAAAACATCCCTGTACATCTGCTAGCACAGGCATGCCGAGGGATTTAATTTTCTCTGGCTTCAGTGTCATTTAAATGCCGTGGTAGAAAAACATCCCTGTACATCTGCTGGCGCTGGCATGCCGAGGGATTTAATTTTCTCTGGCTTCAGTGTTATTTAAATGCATGGTACTAGTACCATTGCAGGACTCAAAGTGTTAAGGGAACAATGATTTTCCTAGTTCATAGGTTCCAAGTATAGCAATGAGAGATTGCTTATCGCCTTTACATAAATTTAACTGTTATCTAGAATCACAGAGGGCACACCGTAGTGTAGTTGGTTAAGGCAATATGCCACAAGCCGAAAGGTTAGGGGCTCGAGTCCCGGGGAGTCAAGATTTTTAAACCTTTTGGCGGCACCATGTCCCTGGCGTCGACTCAGCCTCTAACTGATATGAGTACTAGACACTTGTTCTAGGGGTAAAAGTGGTCGTCACACAGGGCTGACATCGTGCCGATTATTCAAAAAGGTGGGAGCCTTAACCTCCTACTACCACAAGGCCTCTTGAAGCCTGTAGTGCAGGGCCGCCCGAACTACGGTCCGCGGGCCGGATACGGCCCTCCATCATTTTCTATTAGGCCCCTTTAGCGCTCTTATGAATTAAAATACTGTAATGCGAAGGCATGTCTATAATATTAGTCTATCAGTAATGGAATAAGAACTTGTGAAATATGTTTTAACGACATTACAAGAAAAGTAGCAAATCAACACACGCTTATAATAATAATAATAATAATAATAATAATAATAATAATAATAATAATAATAATAATAATACAGTAATATCAATTAATTTATTTTAACAGGTTTCATAATATTTCACATTTTCCTGCGCCATTGTCATTCTCCATCACATCTGTCATTCCAATCTCCTTCGTTCAATTCGTTTTCCACTCATGCTACTCAAAACACCACCAATGCTGGTTTTTTTGGCCGTCCTCTTCTTCTTCTTCTACCATGTGGCACCCATTCTAGTATTCTTCTTGGGGGGGGGGTCTGCCTTGTGTCATTCTTTTTACATGATCATACAATTTTAATTGTTTGTTTTTAATAAAATTCACAGTTGTAGTTTGAACATTCGTATTTTGTTTAATTACACTGTTTCTTATTTTATCTCTTCTAGAAATAATAATAATAATAATAATAATAATAATAATAATATCCACAAGAGCTATATTGGCCCGCGCCACCTTGATGTTTCTTCCATTTGGCCCGCGATACAAACAAGTTTGAACGGCTCTGCTGTAGTGGGATCACTACCTAACTTGAAAGGAATAAGAGACTTTTCTCAAGCTTTCACTTAGTACACAGTTGTGAGGCAGATACTTTTTTTGGACAAGACCTTCGTACATCACAACGCTTCTCTGGAAGAAATTTCAAGGTAGATTTCGGCATGCAATGGTTGGCAGTTCCCTTGTAAGTAAAATTTATCGGCCCTTTTATGCGCATCTTGAATTACGACACTAATCATTTAAGCTCGTTAAATAAAACACGGTTACGTACCTAAAAGTAAATCATTGGCACTAATACTATCGACCCGGAGGTTCATGGCCATGTGGATATAAGCTCTCCATATATCCCACCCCATTATCGCGTTTCTTCAAGTTTATTTTTAAAGCGAAAAATTGTCACTCTTTCAGTCTCCTTATCGCTATAGATCTGGCTGACATGGGTAATCAATTAATCAGAATATAGTAAACCATATAAGATCTCTCAGAATTGGTTGACTTGGACATTTGAAAAGAATGGGTGATCAGAGCCGGTCATAAAACTCTACAAATGGAAACCTATAGGAAGCAGAGCAGTCCAAAGATCAGATGGGAGGATGACACAATGAACGATCTAAGGAAAATGAAAGTGACTGGTTTGAATATGGCAAGAGACAAATTGGAATGGAGGAGGATTGTTGAGAAGGCCAAAACTTTCACTTTTGAAGTTGTCGTGCCTTAAGATGATGATGATGACATGGGTAACATTTACGAAATAGTTCGCGGGATCATTCAAGTAAGCAAACCCCACTACCATGAATAAAAAAAAGATGTCATCGGTACCTATATAAAAATAAAATATCCTCAACTCAGGGTCGGGTCGAGGAATGAGATGAGATGAAGCCCTTATATTTATAGAGGTCTGTGAACGACAAGGGTGCCGGCCGACCACTCCTGACGCACCGTCGCAGGGGTGGATGAATGAAATGAAACGAAATGAAGTGATTATAGAGAAATTAAATTTTTGGCAGAAGAAAACGGGAGAAATCCCGAGAAAACCTGCCCAAGCTCCGTTTCGTCCACCACGAAACCCACAGGGAGTGACTGAGACTCGATCTCGGGATCCCAGCGGTTAGAGGCGAGTGTCTAACCGCTTGCGCCACGGAGCCGCTTCGGTACCTATCTATTTAAATTAAATATTTTTGGTCGAATGCCGTCAGGTCATACGACATGTCATCTCTTCAGGCATTGGCGGGATTGTAACCTACTTTTGAGGTTCCGGGATCTGAAAGGTGGAGTTATATTACCCCATGATGTAATATATACAATTATAAAAATTGTTATCTATAGGTCCGTCTCCTCAATTTTGAACAATATTGATTCTCTGTAGGCCTATCGAAAATCTTCAGACTCGGGATCCATGGAACTGTCCCTAGGATTTTTCCATCCTAAAAAATCCATTGTACCCGCGACCCTTCCCTGATAAAATGAACTCTGGTTAGAAGCTCTGACCACAAAACCAGGAAGCTAGAATTTAAACCAAAAGTCCACCGCTGTGGTCTCGAGGTAGCGTGCTGCCTTGTCACGCAGCGGGCCGTGTTCGATCCCCGATCGAAACAGTTTTTCTGGGTGAGGTTTTTATCGGGGTTTTTCCTCACCTGTAAGACAAATGTCAGGAAAACTTTAAGGCCCAAACGGTCCCCGAAATCATATGGCCATCGCAATCATTATCATTCATATTCATCTTAGATTAAGCTTGGGATTAGGGACTCTCCTGGCGTACCACTATCATCACCATCATTCATCATATCATCGGGGCAACGTAACCCCGCATTCCAGGCATCCCAACCTCAGAAGTGGGTTACAAGTACGCCATGCTAGGAGAGAACACCAGGAATGTCGAAAGACAACCTGGGGCATTTGCAAAAAAAATTTAACCAAATATTGAAGGATTTTTTTGCTACAATAATATTCTAAAAGCATGTTAATAGTACATTACGATGCGAGGTCAAGAAGTGTTTTTTTTTACAGAATCGTGGAAAATGTTTAAGAACCGAGTGATAGCGAGGTTTTTAATTTCCGAGATTCTATAAAACACTTCACATACGTGCGTTGTACATTTTTTTTTTGCGCGATGGTGTTTCCAAAATAATAAATAAAGTAAAATAATATATTTGTTGGAAATATTTGCGTTCGTTATAAACAATTGACTAACGTTAACAGTGTGAGCAATATTTAATTAATGTTGGGAAGTAAACATTATGAGGTATAATCATTAAAATTCATCGGAGATGGCGACAATAGAATAGTTGACGGCCGAAGAATTTCATCAGTCGGAGTTATGGCTGACGATGAACATGATTATGTTTGAAATCGCGATATCATGGAAGCATGAATCCTATGAGGTGAGTTGTTTAAACAATATGTTCTCCGATGAATTTTAGTGTGAGCAATGTTTATTAGTTGAAACTACAGGAGGTCGTGAGACCTATTAGTGATAAAATGGCGGCAAGTACGTATTTATTGTTTTATATTGTGTCAAATAAAGTTCAGTTCATTTAAAATGCGGTGATTTGTTTCGTATAATCTATATTAACACTACCTTTTGGATATTTTTTTAATATACATTGTATGTAGTATACATAGACGGCAGTTGGTTTTGTAATATGTAATATTACAGTATGGGGGGCACGCCGTAGCGTAGTGGTTAAAGCACTGAGCTACAAGCCGGAGGGTCGAGGGTTCAAGTCCCGTTGGGGTCAGGATTTTTATACTGACCCAAATCCTCTGGCGGCACTATGGCCCTGGCGTCGACTCAGCCTCTAACGGAAATGAGTACCAGACGCTTGTTCTGGGAGTAAAGGCGGCCGTCACGCAGGGATGACAACCCGGCTGACGTAAAGTGCCGATTGTCTAGAAAAAGTGGGAGCCTTAACCTCCTACTACCCCAAGGGCCTCCGGGCCTGTTGTGGGATCACTTTACTTTACTTTTAATATTACAGTATAGTTATTTTATTACAGTATAGTTATTTAGGTTGGCAACCCCGAAATGTAGGAAACTGAACTTTCAATCATGGTCGCCATTGCTGTAAATACGACAAAACGCACTATCGCTCAAAAAGAGTATTTTTGCTAGCATATAAAATGCTTTCACATTATCTAAAGGGCATATTAAAGTGTACTTTTGATAGAATAGTAGGATCGGATGTGGTCGGTTTTATGTCTCTCACAATTCTACACTTTCACTCTTATGCCACTGATGCACTAAACACTTGTAAACACGTTTAGTACTGTTTTAAACATTTTCCAATGATCTTCAAGCTTTTTTTACAATATTTTATATTTATATATTTACGTAAAACATGATCGTGGATAAATTACATGCTTCCTACTTTCCTATGTTCTTCCAACGTTGCCACCATTTGAAAATAATTTCAAACCATATTTAGTGTTAGTGTACGTAAAATTAGTTTGTAGTTCATTAAATAGTATGCATGTAAATTGCTTTGTTATGTTACGAAATGGGAAGTTGGTTTACGTCCATTTTTTTAAGCATTTGTGAATACATGTAACTGTTTTCTTTAGTTAGAAAATGACAAGTTAGTTAACGTCCATTTTTTTTTTTTTTTTTGCATTTGGAAATTTATTCCCAAAGTTGGTAATGCCGACTGCAGAGCCATCTACCGGAGGCTACATTAACCATTACGGCAATTCCCGCAACTCGCGCATGTGCACTGCGATTCTGTGGAACTTAGAAAAGTTCGTCTCTCAGACATATAACCGACTTTTTCGGTAGGATCAAGTCCTCTTAAAAATTATTATTTATTTCCAATACCCCAGGTCATTATTTCGACATTTCTGATGTTCTCTCATTGGCGTAATCGTAACCCACTTCTAAGGTTGGGGCGCCTGGAGGGCGAGGTTACACTGCCCCGATGAGATGGTGATGAATATTGTAGTGGTGCGCCAGGAGACTTCTTAATCCCAAACTTAATCTAAGGCGAATATGAATGATGATTATGTTGGCCATACGATGTTCGAGGACTATTTGGGCCTTAAGGTTTCTTAATATTTGTCTTACAAAAACTCCATGACGCGACACGCCTAGAAGGCTCTTGGCCTATCATTCGGCTGCTGGCCTCACATCCGCATGTGTTAATCACATATGTAGACGATCATCCAGCCAGAGTAGGGGTGATATGCGGTCAGCATGTCGTGTCCTCCAGTCGTTATAGCTGGTTTTCTCAACCTGGAGCCACTACTTATTGTAGCTACCCAAATTCCTCACGTTGCTGGTTTCTTCCCCCATATAGAACCGAACCAGCGCAAGTCCCGTAGCTCTGCGCCAAGGCATCTTGCCTTAACCACTCGGCTATTACGCGGGACTCATGTGTTACAGGTGAGGAAAAACCACGAAAAAAATCTCACCCAGGAAACTTGTCCCGACCAAGACTCGATCTCTGGCCAACTGTGTGACAAGTCAGCACGCTACCTCGAGACCACGGCGGTATTAAAGAATAGTTTTGCTAGAATACAAGTGCTTTCAAATCCTCTGAGAATCATTTACTTACTTACTTACTTACTTACTTACTTACTCACTGGCACTATCGAACCCGTAGGTTCATGGCCGCACGGACATAAGCTCTCCATACATCCCTATCCTGAGCTAATGCTTTCCAATCATTCCCTGTATAATCTACTTCCCTCAAATCATAGTTAATGTTGTTCTCCCACCTCATTCTTGGTCTACCAACTGGGCGTTTTCCTTCTGGCTTTCCTACAAGAAGTTTCCATGCACGTCTTTCATTCCCCATACGCGCAACATGTCCTGCCCATCGCAGTCTACGGGACTTAACTGTTCTTATTATATCTGGCTTCCTATAAAGACCGTGTAGTTCATTGTTATGTAGTCTTCTCCATTCACCTGTCTGTTCATCTCTCTTTGGTCCAAAAATTTCCTAAGAACTTTATTCTCAAATACTCGTAATCTCCTTTCCTCCCTTAAAGTAAGAGTCCATGTTTCGCACCCATATAATATAACTGGTAGAATAATAGTTTTATATATTTTCAGCTTAACGTTTTTTGAAAGGAGTTGGGACATCAAAAGTCTCTGCAATGCATAATAGCACGCATTTCCAGAATTGAGCCTATGTTTAATTTCTTTGTGCATCTCATTCCTATTTGTGATTATTGTTCCTAGGTATTTGAATTCAGCCAATTCCTCAAAATTTCCCTCATTTGTCATTAGCTGTCCATTTCCATTATATAATGTATTTCTACGTGTGACCATATATTTAGTTTTACTGATATTTACTTCCAGTCCTAATTTCTTAGTGTTACTCAATAGTGTGTGCGTGTTGGCCTTTAGTATCTCCTCGCTATCGGCCAGTAGTACTACATCATCAGCACTGAGAATCATTTACAATAAAGAATACTTTTACTAGCATAAAATTGCTTCGAATCCCCTAATTTCATCACATACAGGCATACTTTACCTTTCAACATGTAAAACTGGAAAATTAAATTAGTCACCTTCTGAGAACGGTATAGAAAGCAGGATTCATGTCAGAACGTAGTTATTGCATTATCTAACTGAAGTTGCGGTTTTTTAGAGTTTAGATACATACCTTTCCTTATGTGTAATTTCTTTTTGCAACTTCCCATTAAAATTACGTGAATCCTAATGTATGGTTTACGTACATAAAAAGTTGGTCTCCGTAATACCCGGGTAGCATCCCAACATCTGAACCCGGGCTCCGCGGATTCGATCCCGACCAAGCAAGGTGGAATTTTGTGGGGTGAAGAAAATTCGAAGACACTGTTTCCTTAAGAATTTTAATTGGTTGGGATGGATTAGGCTTAGTTTCATATTGTTTAGTAATTTATTATCAAAATGTAAAGTCTTATAATGCTGGAATATTAACTGCCTTATCTAATCGTATTGGTGATGGAGGGTAAGTTAAAAGCCGTCGAAAGTGCGTGAACATTTTAAATAATGCAAGATGTCTTGTTACGCAACGGGCCCGGGTTTGATTCCCGGTCAGGACAGGCTCCTGGTGAGGTTTTTTCGGGGTTTTTCCTCACCTGTAAGACAAATGTCAGGAAGCTTAGGGCCCATCGGTCCCCGAAAATCATCCGGCCATCATCATCATCTTTCACCGGTGTGGAAAACAACGGGAAGCTACCACACCTATAATTCCCTAGTAAAGTTGCAAAGCATGGCATGAAAATGCTATGATTGCAGTGAAAGACTTGCTCTCGGGCAGAATTACTATGGATGGATTTCTTAAAGCTTAACTGCAAAAAGTAAAAACTTTTGAGTTCTGGGACAATGAATATTAATTAACTCACTGACACTATGAACCCGTAGTTCATGGCTGCGCGGACACAAGCTCTCCATATATCTCTATCCTGAGCTAATGATTTACAATCATACACTGTATAATCTATCTCCCTCAACTCATTGTTAATATTATTCTCCCACCTCATCCTTGATCTACCGACTGGGAATTTTCCCTCTGGTTTCCCTAAAATAGCTTCCATACTCCTCTTTCATTCCCCATTCGGACCATACGTTCTGCCCATCGCAGTCTACGAGACTTTAACTGTTCTTATTATATCTGGTTTCCTATAAAGATTATGTAGCCCACTGTTATGTAGTCTCGATTCGCCTGCCTATTCATCTCTCTAGTCCAAAATTTTCCTTAGAACTTTATTCTCAAATACTAGTAATATTTTCTCCTCCCTTAAAATAAGAGTCAACGTTTGGCATCCATATAATTCTCAAGATACACGTATGATTTTTTTTTTCAATAACTTCGTTGAATTCATATGTAATATTAATTCGGTGGACTTCAAAAACATGACTGCCACGAAATAGCTATTGTTCTTTTGCTATGACTACGGAGCGTGAAATAAAATACTCTTTCTCACAGTAAGAAACAGTTCCAAGAAAAAAAAAAGTATCTGTCACGTAAAACAAAGAAAACGAAAATGCATACTTTAACGAAATGTTGAAATATATACATACTTGAGGCAGTAGCATGTTCGCCATCAATTGTTTTCATCTTCGAATCTAACATCTACTTCATTGTTTATAAAAATAATGAAAGTGCATTCATAACCTAGACATGCATTGGCCTATGTCTAAACAAGGCTTTGTAATATAAAGGCATGGACCTATATAGAAACTAATCAAGCTTATCGTAACAGAGAGAATTTTTTTTTAACCTGAATGGGGTGTTGAATAATTATTCTCTAGCTATGTTAGCTATGACCTACAGATGACTTGACCGAAAAAAAAAAAAAAACGTTCTTATCACGTTCGTAATTAGATGATGTTACAGCGATACCCCATCATAACGGCTTCTTGC
Organism: Diploptera punctata; assembly: GCA_030220185.1. Taxonomy (NCBI): domain Eukaryota; kingdom Metazoa; phylum Arthropoda; class Insecta; order Blattodea; family Blaberidae; genus Diploptera; species Diploptera punctata. The sequence goes on from JASPKZ010008385.1 coordinate 182,359, forward strand.
AGTAGAAGCACCCCTATTAAACCTTGTGAAATATTTTTCACTACTTACGGAGTTAAAATATAAAATTATGGAATATTCACCTGAAAGGTCCGTTTTCTCAATTTAATTAAGTTGAGGAAACGGACTTTTCAGATGAATATTCCATAATTTTATATTTTAATTTTTAATAATACCTCAACGGAACACATCATGAATCTTATAAAAGTTGTTTACTTACGGAGGACTCTGAGATTAAAACAGCTTGCTGCTGGAATGTGCCTAAGTTAGTCAGTAACAATAATATTAATTAAGGCGGCTCCGTGGCGCAAGTGGTTAGATGCTCACCTCTCACCGCTGGGGTCCCGAGATCCGAGTCTCGGTCACTCCATGTGGGTTTCGCGGTGGTTGAAACGGAGCTTGGACAGGTTTTTCTCGGGGTTTTCCCCCGCCACAATTTCATTTCTCCATACTCATCTCATCCATTTCGTTTCATTTCATTCAACTGACCCCGTGATGATGCGTCAGGCGTGGTCGGCCGGCACCCTTGTCATTCACAGACCTGTATATAGGGGACACGAATTGAATATTCATTCATTCATAGTGTTCTCTGCTCAAGAGCAGGTCTTTCACTGCAAACTCAGCATTCTCCACTCTTTCCTTGACTCAGCTTTCCTTTTTGTATCTGCATACAAACCATTTATTTTAATATTGTCTATCATCTGATGTCTTTTTCTGGCTCTAACTTTCTTTCCGTTGACCATTCCTTCTAGAGCATCCTTCAGCAGGCAGTTTCTTCTTAGCCAGTGGCCAATCCAATTTCTTTTCCTCTTCTTTATGAGTTCCAGCATTGTTCTTCTTTCACCCACTCTGTCTAGCACATCTTCATTTCTTACCTTGTCTGTCCATTTTACACGTTCCATTCTTCTCCATATCCACATTTACTAGGGATTTATAGGTGTGGTAGCTTCCCGTTTCTTTCCACACCCCACTCTCTCTTTTGCATCTTAAAATCTTAAAAGATCTTAAGAAGGTCCCGAGGAGCCCCAACTTGGAGGTGAGGAGAGTGGATTTGGCTAAGTTAGACCCTCCGGACTTCACCGAAATTCACCCCAGAGGTTAAATATCAGTTCCATCAGGGTTTTTGACCAGATCAAGGATCTGGAAATCCCAATTAGCCTCAGCCCCCCTGAGTTGAATATATAGGCCTATATAACATCAATTAGTGAAAATAAAACAGCAATCATCAACTAAGGAGTAACATCCACTCCTTTTTAATATTTATATTGACGATACCATTAAAAAAATGGTTAACGATTTTACAGAATACTTTAATTATTAATAATGTAAATTTTACATTACTTTTTACTGATGACCAAATAAGCTTAGGAAGATCATAGGATGAAATACAAAGAGCAATATATATCTCAAGCCATGTTGCTGATAATTATGGAATAAAACTAGTTTAATGGTTTTTCAGGGAACGCAATCCAGAAGAGCAAAAATTGTTATCTACGGGAAAATTATTGCACAAACAAACGAGTTTGAATATTTAGGATATAATATAGGATACAGGAAAACTAATGACGTTCAACTAAAATTAAATAGATTTAGACAATTCTGCGGAACAATAGCAGAGGCCATTGAAATATACAGTACAAAAACATTACTCAAGTTCTATAAACTACAGTAAAACTTGCTCAAAGCAGAATCGCATGGGACCATTTTTTTTTTTTCCCACATTGGACAAAATTCCGCATTATAAAAAAACTAAAACTTGCTAATAATCTTAGATTATAGAGTACCGTATATGCATTTTTATGTACCTTAGATTAATTGTAGTACCGCTGCCGTTGAAAAATAAAGTATAGTATGTATGAGTGACTGACGGTAACGCGCGAAAAACAGTCCCATTTCGTCAGCATTAAAAATGTCTCTTAGGCGCGTATCCTGAAATTCAAGTATGCAGTTTCGGTTTTCGCTCACTAACTACACTTGCGTCCATATTCTTTGATTCCCCGCAAATTTCATTCCACACTACATTGTGTCGTCTTTTAAAACTGTCCAGCCAACCTGAAGATTCCTCGAAATCGTTATTCCCTTAGGATTTAACAAGAGCTAGAGCTTGACTTTGGAGCATCGGTCCAGAAATGTTTGGAGATTTATCTTCAATCACTTTCACTTTTTCGCTTAATGAGAATGATACATACATTTCAGCCACTTTTATTCCATAAATTCAGAACGCTACCTGTAAAAGATCGGTCTCAGAACTTAACTACGAGTAATTTAAGATTTTACAGCGCAATTATTTGCAAGACCGCGAAGATGTAATTTGTATGGGTATATAGGGGATACGTTCCAAGGTTACAGAATAAAATAAAAATTATTAAAATAAAATAAATTAATGAGAGAATTTGAACAATTTCTATTAATTATTACTGTCAAGTTTAGGCAAGGACTTAAAAAACTTAGTAATTTTTCCTGTTTTGCCGCTTTCAAACGTCTTTCAATTAAGATTGATATTCAGCTGTGAATTCTGCGATATAATTCCTTATTTTGTCTTCTGATTTCTTGATTCATTAACATCGAAACAGCGTGATATAGACGCAAACGACTCGCCAACGCCTATAAACGGCCAAGCATTTTTATTTTTACTTTCAGCAGCAATACTAATTTTTTTCTCTTCGGTACTAATTATTTTTCTTTCCTTTTACTCGACATTACAAACTGCGAACAAAGCACAAGAGACACATGATATTCAGTCAAAATTATTGCATCGAACAAGTTGAAACAATAATACACCGATCGTGGCGATGGAGGCATTTATCGAAGTACATATCGGCATGTGAAATACAACAGCTTTTAAGAATGAACTTTAGGGTCAGTGACAATTAGTTTGATATTTATTTGTCCATTTGGTTTGAATCACTATTTGTAAAAGCCGTCTTGGCATCTGCCTTCGGTAAAAAAAAAAACTGCCGATGGTTAATAAACTTTTTTAATTTTTTCATGAATTGTGTAGAAATATCCTTCCGTTTCCGCGTTGGACAGATTCCGTTTTATGCAAAATAAATGCACGTAAAATTACTATTATTTCGCCGGGACCAATAAATGTGTTCACATTGGATAGATTTCCGCATTATTCACGTTCCGGATTAAACAAGTTTTACTGTAATTGCATTACCACTACTTCTATATAGCAGTGAGAACTGAACATTAACTGCAGCCCAGTTAAAACAAATATAGTTTTCAGAAATGATATTTCTTCGATTTGTGGCAGGCTGTACGTTGTTAGAACATAGGACAATCATAGACTTCTGGAATGAACTGAATATACAACCAATTACGGCAATGTTAAAAAATATAGGACTAATTGGAGAGACCATATTCAACGCATGTCACCAACTAGAATAGCAAAAGCCGTCCTGAACTATAAACCTATAAAAGAAAAAAAAAATGTTGGCCGACCTATGAAGAGATGGCGTGAGCAGTTTTAAGCCGAAACGGGCCAAAAGGTCTAATCCTTGATGTCGATAATTATGATGATGATGATGATCTTCTCTCTCTTATTAGGAATTTCTCTACAATACAGTGGTTTTCCTACAGCCCATTGTAAATTTTATCCCTCCATATTCTGTGCACCACTCGCTGTTAATCCTCTCGACACCATACTCCTAATGCACTCCTTGAACCCACTGTTCTTTTAGTCTCCCCTTTCTTCTGTTATCCTCCACTTCAAAATGTAATTTCATCTTAGGTATCCTGTCATCTGACATCATCTTTATGTGGCCAAACCATTTCAGTCTTCTTTCTTCAATATCTTTAAGAGCATATTTTTTAACGTCCATTATTTATCTGATTTTAGTATTCCTAATGTTGTCCTTTCTTGAATTTCTAGAAGCTCTCCACCAGAAATCCATCTCTGTCACCAATAGTTTATGTGCTTGCTCGCAGCTTAATGTCCACGTTTCCGCATCATACAATTGTACCGTATACTATACACCAATGAAGTACAAATACGTCTTTTTAGTTTTATTCAGAATATTTCTGCTTCACAGCACCGAATTTAACATTCCAATATTGTTTTCCTTCCTTGAATTACTCTTTTGTTTATCTCAGAATTGCTTCTTTTTCAAACTCTAATATTGATCATAAGTAATGCCACTTCGTGAGTCGTGAATTTATCGATAATTTGGAAATCAAGAGTGTCATTTGTTAGGACTATTTAACGAATAAAATTAAGCTGTTTACTCACAAATCATTATTTAAATATAGTTATTTTAAAATATTTGTTTATTTAATGTAAACGGCGATGTTTGAAAACAAATGAGAAACGATTGTTACCGGTACGCTTGTTCATCACTGCAACCAGATCATATTATTTATTGCCAAAGGATCGCAATATTGTAAGAATGCACCCTAGTGGAGAAATTTATAACCAACATTATAGGTATTAATTAATTTCTGATGTCCTATGATGTAAATATGTCAATTGTATTTTTCTGCAACGTTATTTTCTGGGAAATAATTTGTTTAAGAAAGTGCAAACAGTGTTTTTTTTTTTGTGGTATAATCAATTGCTACAAGTGTTTTATATAACCTCCCGCAAGCACCATAAGCTGACATTCGTGCACTATATACACAATCTGGTAGCCGTATTTCTTAGAGAGTCAGTCACTGCAAAATAATGCTAGACCTATTCAGAATGTTAAAAAGAGGAGATTTCTTTAATATAATAAACTTGTTTGATAAATTCGAGGTGAAACACGACTGTGATTGGTTGTAATTAAAAAATCACTGAAATGCTATTGGTCATTGAATCCCATTTGGGGCATGAGTTAAATAGTCCCAATAATTAAATTTAACTGTCTTAATTCTCTAGTTTTCAATAAAAATTAAATAATAATAATATATACTGGCAGAGTAAGATCATGGGGTCTTTTCATTACAAATGTAACTATTATAAGTATACAATACGTACTAATGAGTTATACAATTATATCAATGGTGGATAGCCAGCGCATAAAGCCATAGATCTTGGTTCAAATATCGGTTAAGATGGAAATTTTCTTTCCAGTTATGGTAACTATGGCCTACAGATGGCTTATCTGAAAAAAAATATTAATTTCCTTATAATTAATCTTAAATTATCTTGGTGGGGACTATTAAACAGGTTCTCTATCGTAAAATAGTGTTCAGACATGTAACATAAAATACCCTTTGCCGTTCCTGGAATTCCCTCCCTCAAGACATCATGGGTTGCCGCACACTTGACACTTTTAAGTCACGCTTATGCAATTATATGTTGTTAAATAATTATTTTTTCTCGAGAACTAAATTTATTCTATGTCATTCATAGTTTTTTTTCACTTTTCTAGATTGTACATATAGACAATATTAAAATAAATGGTTTGTATGGAGATACAAAAAGGAAAGCTGAGTTAAGGAAAGAGTGGAGAATGCTGAGTTTGTAGTGAAAGACCTGCACTTGGGCAGAACACTGTGAATGAATGAAATATATTGTAAATAGTAAGTATGTTGTAGATATACGATGTAATAATTTTGTTTACTATAATTTAGATGTAAGATTTTTTTTTCTATTCTGATTGTTAGACAAGCCTTAAGCCTCATCTCTGACAGGTAAAATACAGCTATTATTATTATTAATTATTATTATTATTACACTGACTAAAGTCCATATGTTTTTTTTCGCCATTCGTTTATGCATGAATATAACTTTTCTCTAGTAAGCATCTAATTAACTTGAAAAACATAATACTGATAGCTGATAGGATCTCATGTTCCACCTCTTATCATTCAAAGCCTCAGAGCTCCCCCCCCCCCCAAAAACGGTCTCTGCCGTTTACAGGCCATGAAGGATCAAGGACGGAGGGAGGGGCGCGGATGCAAGGATTCAAGAGGGAAATGGCTAGCCCTACGCTCCGACCGATTTTACTCACAGGAAATTATTCGGAACTGTACTCATTTAAAGGAGATCGAGTGGGATCCAGGGCCAATCTGAACACGTTTGAATGAAGAAACATTTTAACTCCCGCTAATTGGGATCGAACGCGGAACGTCCAGATTTACGGCCTGAGTTGGAACACATATTTTCGATTGATAACATATAAAAGAGGTTTGTAGGATTGTCACGTATGTTATTTCTTTTAAAAATAAGCGGGAATTTATCTGACTGTAACGGGAAAAAATATTACTGATCCACCGAGTGAGTTTACGATGTGGAACTCTCATTAGATGGCAGGAGAATCATTCAACGTTGGCTACGAAAACAAGAGAAAAACAATGCATCATTAAATGAGCCAATGAGCATTTAGTTCGGTGTAAGTTACTTAAAAGCATTGATGTTTCTGTCTTCCTCTGTATCTAATTTGTATGTTTGTTCCCGATTACATAGATTTCTCTTTACTTAATGACTAGAAATGTCCAATTGAAAATAAACGTTTCTAATTATTGTTTGGTTGGTCAATGTGATATGGAATGCTGCTATCTAGGCCTACACGAGAAAACTAACTTACGGTTCCGTCACCGTTACTTCAATCGGCATAAATATAAAATAAGAAAAGTAAAATACGGCAGTTTCAATTCATTTCTGTCAAGCAACTAAGAAGCAGCAACGGAACTGTGCTGTAATAGCTTAGTCATTTTATAACGTCCGCATTTAACACTTTACAAACGGGATTTACTGTAAACACATTCCTAGAGTTTAAAAAAAAAGTACGCAATCGCATCCAACGTCATCAAACGCGGACAATTTCAACATTTTTTTTTTAATTAAAGACTTTCGCATTCGGATAAATAAGACGTGAGGGGGAATTATAATATAAAGATAGATACATAGAAATAATAGAACTTTGCGAAAAACTGTTCGTGAACGTGTGTTTTACCGCAGTATATGAATAGTTATTACTAGAATTTGGAGTTTCAAGCGGAATGAACAGCATGTGACACGGGTCTTCATTTGCCCCCTCTTATTATCAGGACATACGTCTTTCCGAATTTCGTGATGAGGTGAAAGTTTTTCATTGTTATTGTTAATACATTGCGCAACAAAAATTCCAAAACTTTTGCGCTTCATCCGACTGTGAATCTTAACGCTATTGTTAGTTACTATTTGATTTTGGAAAGTAGTTCTAAATTGGAGTTGCGTTCTGGTCTGGTTTTCCTATTTTCCGGAAGGCAGTTTTCCAGGCCATGGATCTCGGGAAGTGTTACACGGAAACAAATTCCAAAACGTTGGTGTGTTACGTTTGAGTGGAGGGTCTGCGCGAAAGATGATGCAAATTACTTCACAGGCTGAAGGACGCGTGGGGAAGGGGGTGAAATTAGAGATTTGTGATGTTTGAGTGAAAGTGCTGCTGCCACATGGACGAGAGATGACCCAGATGCAGTGGAGCTGTACTCAGTCGTCTTTCTGACGGTCTGAGAGGCGCACCCCAGCATCCGTGATATTGTGACTTAGAAAGCCGAATTCACTTTCTCTCGATTAGAACAAACAACCCTTTGTTCCCGTGAGGAAGTGTGACGTGGCACTTTCACTAGTGCATTGTTGTGTGTGCCTGAGGAAGATCGCGCACGCGCGTGAGGGTCAGAGAACTGAATCAGAGTGTTGGAGCCGGCCGACTGTAACGGCAGATCCCGTTAGACCATGTGGAGCTCAGGTAAGGGGGGCACCCAGCGCCCGAAGCCACGAAAGTCGCAGGTAGCCCCACTTCTGATGTAGAGCAGCGCAATAACCCGGGGCGTGTTTCCCTTTCTGTTCCAGGGCCTCGAGCCCCCCGCTGCAGCTTCTACTGATGGGTGAGTACACGTCGTCAGCGCGGGGGACGCCGCATTAACAGGCACATTCAGTATGCTGTGGGTCGGGGTGGTGGGCGCCATATTGCTGTGGGTGCCGCCCCCTGGTGCTGCTTTGCAGCGAGGAGGCCACAGCTACAAGATCAGCCCCAAGCCGTGTTCTGTCAATGGAGTCGAGGGCACATGCATGTTTGTATGGGAATGCATCAAAACCGAAGGGATACATGTGGGCATGTGTGTGGATACATTCATGTTCGGCAGCTGTTGTTCGCATAACACCTCTCAAAATGTCGTCAGCAGTGGCAGCAGCGAGCCTGACATTTTGTTCTCGCCCCCTAGTCACACAACTAGTCCCACATTTACAGCAAGACCACCTGCCCCGACAATGTAGTAAGTGTGTGTTCCAACAACGGTGATTATTAATAATTATATTGGTGCCATTGAGTGTCTACAGTGGGAATAATATCACATTCTAATGTGTGTTTCAGTGTGGATAATGTAATGGAGTCAAGTGCACTTGTGAGTTCGTGGGCCCCGGCACACACTGCTCCTAGTGCCATGTGGCAAGCTACTACAGAACCAAGCTTTGTTACTAGACCCAAAACCAGACCACGGCCTACTAGAAAGCCTGTCGTAACCACAAAGCTAACGCCCAAGCCTACAACAACTACAACCAGTACTACAACGACAACTACCACCACAACAACCACTACCACTACAACCCCAGCGCCTACTACTACAACAACAACAACGACAACACCTATTCCAATCATCAGTTCTTCTCAACTGCCTTCGACAACTATTTTCTCAGAAGCAGTAACACCATCTCTATCAGCATCTAGTCCACAGTCAACAACCCGTGAGTTATTTAAAACTAATAATTAATCTACTAATTCTGGCTGTTAACGTATGTTCAAAAACAAATTGAAGAATTATTTAATAACAAACTTATATGCCTTACTGATAGTGTTCTTTTCACAATAATTTAATTTATTTTATGAAAATGGTATTAAGATTAACAAATATTTTCAGTTGTTTTAAATATTGTATAACCGACAAATTACTTAATTATATCTTCTTATTTTTATTTTTTTATGTACACTAGATAGGGACAGTATACCAAATAATTTAATTTATCTTGCTTGTGTACATTTTATTATTACATTCAGTCTTAATTTTAATTATCATTAACATTATTATGTTATTGATCTTAATCTTATAGATATTATCTTATTGTTCAAATTTTCATTTAGTATTTGATATTAGAGTTAATTGTGATTGCTATATTCTAAAGTAACATATGTTTGTCCTGGTGAGTGGAAGAGAAGGCCACATGGCTAAATAAATAAATGCATTCCATGATAACTCCTTTAAATTAATAATTTAATAACACATATTAATTAATTATATTGATATTTACTCACATAATTTAAAAACAAGAATAATTAATCATCCAATGCAAATCTATGTTTAATGTCATTATAATTATAATAAAAATGTAATTTGTTATAATATTGCATTATTTTTAGTTTTTTTTTAATTCTAAAACAGCAAGAAATTAAAAATTATATCAATGGGTTATATATTTTATAACTAATGAAACAAATTTCCTTCTATAAGGCAGTCTAAAAGTCTACAATAAATTTATAAAATGATTGTGATTTCTAAACTGATTAGCAGATGTGACGTTACTATTTTTTAAATTTAATCTATGTTTAATGGCATTATAATCTAGAATTAATTTGATACAATATTGCATTATTTTAAATTTTTATTAATTCTAAAACAATTAGGAAATTGAAAACTATATTAAAGGATTATGTATTTTTTTAACGAATGAAACAAATTTCCTTCTATAAGGCAGTCTTAAAGATTATGACAAATTATAAAACGATTATGATTTATAAACTGATTAGCAGATGTGGTGATGTTATTACTTTTTTAGTTCAATTTTAGTCAAAATCATAATATTCCTCAGATTAAAAAAAAAAATTGTCTTCACAAGAGTGTTACACTGCAGTTTAGATCCTACATTCATTGAAGAAGTCAGTCTAAATGGAGTAGTGATTGCCATTCATGCCTCTAGTTCTAAGGTTCATTGGATCAAACCCTGGCCATAAAATTCCCAAAATGGTTTCCTTCAGAAAGAAGTAAAATTGTGGGTCCAGTGCTGTAAATTTATGGCATGTGAAAGAACCTCAAGTCTGAAAAAAAGAGGTCTTTCAGAAAATTTTGTTAGCCCTTTCACACCCAGATTTAAATTGTGGTATTAATAACCTGAGAATTAAAAAGTGTTAACCCTTAAATTGGAAATATATCCTATAAGATACATTGATTTCATTTAGTTAACATTGTTTATAAAACAATAGAAAAAACGAGTAGAAATTACTTAAATTTGTGTCAAAATATACAATAATGTACAATAATAACTTATGTTTTATTTGATTTTGTTTTCATTACAGTCCAAAAGTTTAAATAACTGTTATGAGAAATTATTGTTTCACCAATTTAAGGGTTAAATAAAATACTGCTCCACTATTTAGGCAAAATTTCTAGACTACAGTCAAGAATCAAACCAGGAGCTGCTAGACTACAGCCAGGAATCAAACCAGGAACTTCTACGACTACAGCCAGAAATCAAACCAGGAGCACCTAAATTATAATCATTTACTATTACATTCAAAACCTTCCTAACAATTGTTAATAATATAAAGAAACACTCTTTTAATTAACATAAAGATAGTGTTATATCATGCTATTATAATTATAATGACTTCAATTTATTTTGAGGTATCACAATATAACATTTTAAATATAAAATTATTCAATTAATATATGTTGAGTACCATCTCAACTTAAATAGTAAAAAAATTAAAAATAATAAACATTTAAAAAATAAACAAGTTGAGAATGACGGTATCTTACATGTATAGTAGTCTATTAATTTTAAATTGTAAATTCCAATAATAATTAATAAATCAGTAGCACAAAAGCTCTGAAGTGTCAAGGCTGATGAAGTGATTCAGTTCTCAGGGCGTCATATAATTAGTATGATGCAGTCCCTTAACATTAGTTTCAGTTTTTTTAACCAGATTTTACCAATTCAGAATTCAAGTAGCTACTCAGTTGTCCTCATGAGAATTAGTGAATCCCATTTTAGACCCTATTCACTAAGAAAAATTTCTGTAGTAAAGCCGGAAGTTCAAATCTAGGACTTCTGAAATGTTGTTACATAACAGGGACAATCAGTATTACTGTTAAAGAAAATATGCATTCAAGCAATTGTAAAAATATAAATGTATTTTATTCTCTGAAGGCTAAATACTTCAAAGTTTATTTAGAAAACTCTCACACTTTGAAAAAAAAAAATTATATATGTATATATATATTTTTTTTTGCATATGATTTTTCTACTATAAAGTACTTTAAATTATACATTAAAAATATCATAAATGCATTGTCAAAGCCTTTATAAATATTCCCCTGGCATTATGCATTAGTTTATAAAATTTATAGGGTCCATGATTTTAAATTGTATTTAATGGGCCAGTAGTTTAGATTATAAAAATCTGGCATGGGTTCAGTCCCTGTCAGTAAAAAGGGTATGATTTTTCTTCACTTCAAATAAATTCAAATATTGTTATTTATCTAGAATTTTCATAAGAAATATATCCAAATATCGCAAAAATGATTCCTTATTTTGGAAATTTCTTTATAGTTATGGTTTTAATACTATTACTAATATTAGTTCATTCATCTTCCCAAAATTAGGAGGGGTGAAATTTGTTGTGAGTAAAGTAAGTTGGAAAATAAATGTTATTTATTCATCCTGCTCCTCCAACCTTTGGTAAAACAATGAGATTCTTGCATCCATGTCATCTATTGGTCTTTACAGCATGTTTTGGTTAGTCTATATTATAAGAGAAATTTCCACAATTTAATGGATAAAATATATCAAAGTCAAGAAATAACTGTGGCAATCAGATTCTCGTGGTTAGAAAGTATTTTCTCTTTAAATAAAACCATTAGAAAGACAGCTATGAAGCACCAAGACTAATTGAAGTGATTGCTGTCACTGGCTAGCAGATAACAGTAAATAGAGTCAATCCCTCAAAAATAGTTTCACTTTTTCTTAATCAGATATTTCCTAATCAATTCAAGTTGTTACTCAATTGTCATAATAAAATTGAGTGGACCATGTTTTAAACTCTATACTCTAGAAAATTTCTATGGCGGCTAGTTAGATATGCTGTTACATCACAGAGGCACTTGAATGTAACAATAAGATACATAAAATATTATTTTTTAATTTTATTTAGCAGATTTCATAATGTTTCACATCTTCCTGCTCCCAATTAATCTACTGCCATCCTTCACCACATCTCTTTGTCATTCCAATCTCCATTATCCAATCCTTTTTTCCTCATGCTGTTTAAAACCCCATCAATCCACATTATTTTTGGCCATTATCTTCTTATTCTATCAAGTGGCACCCATTCTAGTATTCTTCTTGGAAATCAGTCTTCTGTCATTCCCTTTACATGACCACATCATTTCAATAGTTTGCTTTTTATGAAATCCATAATTGAAGTTTGGACATTCATCTTTTATTTAATTACACTGTTTCAGAAATATTTTTTAAGTTGTATAAAAAGATAATTTATAATTTTCAAATACAGCTAAATAAAATTTTAAAATTGTTATTTTTGACATTTCTGAGTGTTTAATACAGTGGTTAGGTATAATTTAACTCCAATAAAGGGCTCATGTCATACTGAGGATATTCTAGATATCTGTAAATATATAAATTGTAATTATTATTATTATTACTATTATTATTATTATTATTATTATTATTATTATTATTGAATCTCCAAATAATGTGAACCCTATTTCACCTTCCAGTATGCTAGGGTTTTAGTTACAATATAATTATGTACATTAATTTACAATATGCTTAATTTTTAGAGTTATATATCAATAATATTATAATGCAATATAATTCACTGGCACTATCGAACCCGTAGAATCATGGCCACGTGGACATAAGCTCTCCATACATCCATATCCTGAGCCAACGTTTTCCAATCATCCTCTGTATAATCTACTTCCCTCAAATCATAGTTAATGTTATTCTCCCACCTCATTCTTGATCTACCAACTGGGCGTTTTCCCTCTGGTTTTCCTACAAAAAGCTTCCATGCACGTCTTTCATTCCCCATTCGTGCCATATGTCCTGTCCATCACAGTCTACGAGACTTAACTGTTCTCATTATATCTGGCTTCCTATAAAGACCATGTAATTCACTGTTATGCAGTCTTCTCCATTCACCTGTCTGTTTATCTCTCTTTGGTCCAAAAATTTTCCTAAGAACTTTATTCTCAAATACTCATAATCTCCTTTCCTCCCTTAAAGTAAGAGTCCATGTTTCACACCCATATAATATAACTGGAAGAATAATAGTTTTATATACTAAAGTAAAGTGATCCCACTATAGGCCTCAGGAGGCCCTTGGGGCAGTAGGAGGTTAAGGCTCCCACTTTTTCTAGACAATCAGCACTTAGTGTCAGTCCTGCATGACGGCCGCCTTTACCCCCTAAACAAGAGTCCGGTACTCATTTCTGTTAGAGGCTGAGTCGACCCCAGGGCCATAGTGCGGTCAGAAGGTTTGGATCAGTTTAAAAATCCTGACTCCACTGGGACTCGAACCCTCGACCTTCCAGCTTGTAGCACAGTGCCTTAACCACTACGCTACAGCATGCCCCCTAGTTTTATATATTTTCAGTTTATTATAATGGAATATAGATAAATTAATTAATTAACAATCAAAAACTAACTCAAAGTCTCTTAAAAATGTAATAGAGAAAGTCACACAGCTTCTTATAGCAGCATTTATTATATAAAGTATTTGTCAAAGGCAGCTGAAATCTATTTCAGCAATAATCTTGTTTAATAATAAATGTATGTCTTTGGGAATCAAATGTGCAGGACATTCAAAACTTATAGTAACAATTTAATTAAATATTTTTAAAAGGATATACTAAATTTTCATGTAATACTGAAAAACATCTTCCTGTATACACATTACAACAGAAGAAACAACCTTTCTCCATGCATAATGATCATCTCAATCTTCATCTAACATCTCCTTTCTCTCACTGCACTGTTAATTCCTGTTTTCATGTAATTGTCAGTCTACTTGTTTTACTTTTACCTGATGGTATCCATTCCACAACTTCTCTGCAGGCTATCATCTGTCTTTTTTTTTTTACATCTCTGTATGTTTGAATTTTACAATACATTAACTTTTTTCTCCCACTTTCATTTATCTCATCCTTTGCATCCATATAAAATATAATTTATGTTAATTCAAAATTAAAGTATTTTATTAACATATAATTTATTTTCATTTCATTACTCATTAAGCAAATTTATGTTATTACTTTTTTAGGAATTGACACTTTAAGGTATTATTTATTTAAGTACATTTTTATTACCTTGCCTCATAATATTCTTCTTCTTCTTAGACTAGTTTCAAAACCTTTTTCGGTACCATCATCATTCTTTTCATGACTGCTGTTTTGTTGTCCTGAAGAGCCACCTCTTACTCCTCCTGTTGGTAGACTGAAGAACCTTGAAATCAAATCATTTTCCTTTGGGATTTCAAAGTTCATTAATTTCTCCATTCCATTTTTTTAAAATGTAGATTTGTTCCCAAACCATGAGTTCTTTTGGTTCTTCGATTTGTTTTAATAATTAATTTAGCCTTTCTTTCAATTAGATGTTTTTCTGACCATGCATGGGCTGCTACTCAGGATTTTTTTACTTCCCCATTCTTGACATTCCTGAGATGTTCTTTCACTCTGGTTTTTAAATTTCTCTTTGTTCTCACATTTCCTGCATTTTATCTGATAAATCCCTGATTTGTTTCCTTTTGCTATTTCCTCATTTTTGTTGGATCTAATTAATCTAATAATGCTAAAGTCGTTTTTTTGGTGCTTCAATGGATGATATGTGAATTTCTTGAATTTTATGTTTTATTCTTTTTCTTTTAGAAGTGTACTTTGATTAAATTTAGTGACCTTATATATTTTACTGTCATGGTTTTGTGATTAAACCTCATTATAAAGGAAATTAAAATATAGCTGCCAAAATTTCAAAATGTTGAAGATGTCAAATACCCAAGCTAACTAAATATTTCCTTAGACTATTTAATATTATATAACTGTGTTATATGTATACTTTATTATTCTTTTATATTTTGCATTTCCTTTACTTAATAAAATTATGGGTTATTATTATTATTATTTTAATATTTTTTGTTCTTTCCTTGTCAACTATATATTATGTAAACCTATGTCTATTATGTATTATTAATCAAGTTGCAGTTAATTCTTAATTGTTATTATATGTATAATTCAACCCTGGTGAAGTAGAAGAGAAGACCTTATGGTCTTAACTCTATCAGGTAAAATAAAATAAATAAATAAAAATAATAGAATACCCTATTCTATATAAATGAGTGCAATAGTTTGTTGAATGAGTATAATAGCTTTCCCCACATCAGAGTTTAATGTTAAAAAAAGTTTAACTTGTTTCTGTTGGCTCTGTATTCTGGGCTATTTTTATTCAGGAATACAGTTCCTATAACTGGACAATTTAGTACTTATTCAGATTATCAATATGATTCGTTTCCTTATCCTTAAATACAAAAAAAAAGTTAAATTCAATTTCGTCTGTGACAATCTGTTGAATACATGTTTGCATTATTTGAAAAAATATAAATTATAACATCAAAATATATTTGGTGCACGGGAATTACAACATATGTAAGAGGAAAATTTGCATCTAGATTGGAACTTGTCCCGGTAGCTCAGTTTGTAAGAGCATTGGTACAGTAAAACAAAGGTCCCGGGTTCGGGTCCCAGTTTGGGCGAAAATTTTTCTCTTCAAATTTAATTTATCCTTCAATGAGATGTGTTAAATTGATAACAAAAACATTATCAAAATATATTTTAATATCTACTAAGATCCAAGGTGAATGTTTAAAAAAAAACTATCTACTTTCTTGATGGCAAAGAAGAATTTATATCCCTTTTAGTTTTGGAGGGTTTTTCAATTACCATTTATAATATTCCATTCAATGAATAAAGTGAGTCTGTTGCATCCTGCATAAAAGTTATTTTAGGACATTTCAAAACACCTTATTTATTAAGAACCTCATAATGTTACTTTCTATTGTAATTTTATAAATTCCATTCAGTATCTATGAAATCTCATGTATGAACAATTTCAGTGAAAGTAAATTATATAAGCAGTTCTATTAATATAATATGATTTTCAATACTGTATATACAAGTTAATACCATGAAAATCGATTTGTCCATAGTGTATCTTGGATAAATCCTAACTAAAGGACAGCTATCTTTCTACTACTAATATTTTCCCCAAACAAAGAAAAATTTCATGGAAGTTTTTATATACAGTATGAATCTATTACTTCATTTTTCAATTGATACATAAATTTTCTATAACTAAATATCCATCCATAGTAATTCTGCCCGAAGGCAGGTCCCTCACTACAATCATAGCATTTTCATGCTATGCTTGCAGCTCTACTAGGGAATTGTAGGTGTGGTAGCTTCCCATTGCTTTCCACATTGGTGAAGGATGATGGTGATGATGATGATAATGATAAGGATGATGATGATAATGATGGCCACATGATTTCGGGGACCATTTGGGCCTTAAAGTTTTCCTGACTGTCTTACAGGCGAGGAAAAACCCCGATAAAAACCTCAACCAGAAAAACTGCTCCAACCAGGGATCGAACCCGGGCCCGCTGTGTGACAGGCAGCACGCTACCTCGAGACCACAGCGGTGGAAAACCAAATATAAAGCTTTTTTATGTATTAATGTGAACAATCTATCATGTAACTTTGTTGTAGTGTTTATTTAACGGCTTACACTCAAACTTTCTCCAGTGAAAAGAGCAGCCAATTCAAACTAAAAGTATAAATTTGTCATGTACATAAAGAAATGTACAGATAAAAATAAATGAACAAACAAGAAATTTGATAATAAATCCAAATTAATAATTTAATTCATGTAATGAACAAGACTTCTTTATAGGAAGCCAGATGTAATAAGAATAGTTAAGTCTTATAGATCTGTGACAGGCAGGACATGTGGCACGAATAGGAAATTAAAGAGCTGCTTGGAAGCTTCTTGTAGATAAACCAGTTGGTAGACCAAGAATGAGGTGGAAAAATAACATTATCCATGATTTGAAGGAAAACATTAGCTCAGGATAGGGATGTATGGAGAGCTTATGTCTTGGGAAGCTATCACACCTACAATTCCCTAGTAAAGCTGCAAGCATAGCATGAAAATGCTATGATTGCAGTGAAGGACCTGCCTTCGGGCAGAATTACTACAGATGGATGGATATCTGTGTGGCCATGAACTTATGGGTTCAATAGTGCCAGTGAGTTAGTTAGTTAATGAAGAAGACTACATAACAGTGAGCTACTGATCTTTATAGGAAGCCAGATATAATAATAAGTTTACTTTCATAGACTGCAATGGGGAGGACATGTGGCAAGAAAGAGGAATGAAAGAGGGGCGTGGAAGCTTCTTATAGGAAAACCAGAGGGAAAATGACCAGTTGGTAGACCAAAAATGAGGCAGGAGAATAACATTAACCATGATTTGAAGGAAGTAGATTATACAGAGGATGATTGGAAAACAGCTCAGGATTGGGATGTATGGAGAGCTTATGTCTGCATGGTCATGAACTAATGGTTAGTTCAGTTTTATCATCCCTAAAAGTTTGTGACATATTTACTGAATCACTTTCTAGAGGTAACAAAAATATACCTTGACTAGGGATTAAGAGAAAAAATAACTATAATTTCAAATCTTCATTCACATTTTATATGATATATAATACAACCTACAGGGGCACACTGTAGCGTAGTGGTTAAGGCACTGAGCTACAAGCCGGAGGGTCGAGGGTTCAAGTCCCGTTGGGGTCAGGATTTTTAAACTGACCCAAACCCTCTGGCGGCACTATGGCCCTGGGGTCGACTCAGCCTCTAACGGAAATGAGTACCAGACGCTTGTTCTGGGGTAAAGGAGGCCGTCACGTAGGGCTGACAACCCGGCTGACATAAAGTGCCGATTGTCTAGAAAAAGTGGGAGCCTTAACCTCCCTACTACTCCAAGGGCCTCCTGAGGCCTGTTGTGGGATCACTTTAAAAATACAACCTACATCATTTAAAAATTCTTTGGTCTGCATCTCTCACTATTGTTTTTGTTTACTGATAATCTGCTGCTGTAGTATGTCCATTATTGTTAATGTATTTTACTTCACACACACACACACTGTCTGTATGTTTCTGTTTCTTATAGACTTCTCATGTCTGTTATCTCTACTTTTGTAACTCTTATATTCTTCTATGATCTTATCTCAAATTATAATGACTCTCTGATTCTTTCATATGACATTTCACAAGATTTTGTTATGAGTTAAAAGATATGAAACAAAGGATATTGTGAGGCATGTCAGCTTCTAATGGGTACCAATCAACCTTATGAGGACAACTGACTGTTTCCTGAACAGTTAAGAAAACAAAGTGAGCTGAAGTATTGTGTCAAGTTAAGCAATGAGAGTCCCAAGTAATAGCAAGCTTTTTAGTTGAACTGGCTTCTTCAGAATGTTTACCACAGATTCTTTAATTTTATATATTATGACAGCATGAAATAATTTAAATGTTAACAGCAGCTTAAATCAGGGAGAAATATGGTTAGGTTTACTGAAATTTTTAAAACTTCTAGAGAAGCAATTAGGATAAAACAATAATTTACAATCTTTATATATAAAAAATTCAGCCATATGTTTTATTTAATAAAGTAAAGTAAAGCATTCCCACTACAGGCCTCAGGAGGCCCTTGGGGTAGTAGGAGGTTAAGGCTCCCACTTTTTCTGGACAATCAGCACTTGATATCAGCCGGGTTGTCAGCCCTGCGTGACGGCCGCCTTTACCCCCAGAACAAGTGTCTGGTACTCATTTCCGTTAGAGGCTGAGTTGACCCCAGGACCATGGTGCCACCAGAAGGTTTGGGTCAGTTTAAAAATCCTGACCCTACCAGGACTTGAACCCTCGACCTTCCGGCTTGTAGCACAGTGCCTTAACCACTACACTACGGTGTGCCCCCTTTTTATTTAATACACTTCTAAATCACTCAATCAATGATCATGAAAATTTGTTCATACAGGTTTTCAAGTACAGAGAGTATTTAGCCACTAGGCCTATCTAATAAAAGAAAAATTCCATGGCACAACAGACCTAGAAGCCATTGCCCTACCAGCCAGCTGCTGGCCTCACATTCACATGTGTTAACCATAGAGGTAGATAATCGCTTAGCCAGTGTTGGAGTGACACGTGGTCAGCATGTTGGATCCCCCAGCCATTATAGCTGGTTTTCTCAACCTGGAGCCACTACTTATTGCCTCTCATGATGTTGGGTGGGCACTGGTTCCATACTGGATGAAATTTCATGAGAAAATTTCATCCCCATAGGTACTCAAACTATTCTCTATTTCAAACCAGTTGATAGAGATCCTCCCTTCACTCACTCCACTAGCAGGTACAGGCAGCTAGTAAAGGGGAAGGTACTACTCTCTGTTACAAATACATCAGTCTTCTAAATTATATTATGAAAATAAAATTATATTGGATTATATACTGAACAATTCAAAAATTTATAATAGTAATATAATATAAAATAGTTATTTTTAAAACTTATACCTATATATACATTTTTTTTTGTTTCTACTTGTTTAACATCTCTTTTGTATGCATACTAAAAAATAATTATTATCTATATATTTTTTAAAAATGTATAAAAGCAATCTAACTAAGCTCTTAATTCTACTAAATAAATTATTTATTAACTGAATTTTCAAGACAATTCTGAAATCCTCCACAGTGCTAGAACTAAGAACAGTCTACTGAGAAAGACAAATGTTTTTTGTGCTGTCAATACAATGTCAGTACTGAACTACACTATTAACAATAGATGGCCCTCTGCCGGTCTGCCACCCCGCAAATTATCATATTAAAACTGTGTGTTTTGTATTATATTAGTTATAGAAATTTTAATTTAAATTAAAAGTATAACAAAATAAGTCAGGAATTAAAAACTATATATCATATTTTTTACAAAAATCCTCTGAAAAAAGGATAAATTATAATATTTTATTTTCTGGTTTTCACAGCTTTGGGGAAGTTGGTTTATAACTGGTAACTAGCTTTGGCCTAGTTATTGTATGCACCCCTACAGTAGTGGGGGTAGTAAAATAACATCCCTTCTATCAACTCCATTGGCATAGATAATAGTGCAAGTCCCGTAGCTCTTCACCAAGGCATGCCTTAACCACTCAGCTATGGTGTGGAACATCAGATTAAAACATTCACTAATTACCATACAGCTGTTATGCTAATAAATATTTTTATGTCATGGATTATAAACATAACATTCAAGCAATGTTAATCGCAGCCTTGTCACACAGTGGGCCCGGGTTCGATTCCCGGTTGGGACAGGCTCCTGGGTGAGGTTTTATCAGGGTTTTTCCTCACCTGTAAGACAAATGTCAGGAAGCTTAGGGCCCAAAGGTCTCCAAAAATCATTCGACCATCATCATCATCCTTCACCAGTGTGGAAAGCAATGGGAAGCTACCACACCTATAATTCCCTAGTAAAGCTGCAAAGCATAGCATGAAAATGCTATGATTGCTGTGACAGACCTGCCCTCAGTCAGAATTACTATGAATGGAATGTTAATCCATGAACAACCATTTTTTTCTCTACTACATGATATGTATAGGAAGCCAGATGTAATAAGAACAGTTAAGTCTAGTAGATTGCATTGACATGTGGCATGTATGGGGGATGAAAGCTTCTTGTAAGAAAACCAGAGGAAAAACACCAAGTTGATAGACCAAGAATGAGGTGGGAGAATAACATTATCCATGATTTGAGGGAAGTCGATTATACAGGGGATGACTGGAAAAAATTAGCTCAGGATAGGGATGTATGGAGAGCTTATGCCAGTGTGGCCATGACCTACGGGTTTGATAGTCAGTGAGTTAGTTAATATAAAGTTAGTATCATTGAAATATTTAAGCACCTAGATGACAGCCATTGTAGAACACAAATTGGGATCAAGATTCATGTAATCACCACAGCAATAGAAAATTAGTAACAAAAGTAAAATATTATTTGATACAGACATAGAACTGAAAAAAAAATTAATGCAATGAATTATTAAAATTAATGTCCTAGTCATATAAATTCCTAACTGCAACTGCCTATTTTAAATAATATAACAATCACTTGATGTACAAGCTTAATTGAAATCTATACAACAAAACAAAGAAGGAATCAGTCAGCCACCATAAATATGGATTCAATATTTAAACAGAAACAAAAATCTCCAAATGTAGAATTCGCCAATTAATGGATTGATTAAAATTTTGAAATGCCACTTGCATTTAATAATGGAATACATTTAAAATTTTGTCATCAGCATTAATTCAATTTTTTAACACAGTCTAAATGCTTTGCATTCTGAGTATTTGTAGTCACTCTTGTTGAAATGAAATTACCTACTTCAAAACAATGATAAATACTGGAATTTCAACATTTTCTTAATGTTCCAACTTTCATTTAATACCTATCTTACACATTTCCAATGTGCAAGCCTTTCTCCAAGTACAGTTATGTTTATAGGTATTCTTTACCTTGGCACTTTTCCTGATTCTAAATTATTACAAAGTATCATTATATATCATATGTTTACAGTTATCCAATGCTATCAATATATTTAATTTAAAATTGCATATATTTAAATAATATTGATATAAATTAATGAGCCATTTTTTACATCTTACCTCATATTTCATGTTTCTTTAAACACGGGAACTAGTTTTCAAGAGAAACATCTCTCTCATTTTCAACCGACATTATCTCTTGAAAACTAGTTCCAGTGTTTAAAGAAACATGAAATATGAGGTAAGATGTAAAAAATGACTCATTAATTTACGAATTAAAAACTTCATAATGTTATTTTCCATATTTAACTATGAATATTAAAAGTGTATAAATCACTGGCTCTTCCAACTCTTTTGTATGGTAGCGAAGTATGGACGTCGAAACAGAAGGATGTACAGAGACTTAGATCTGCTGAAATGAGATACCTTCGGAGGACTGCAGGATATACACTACTAGATCACAAAAAAAATGAAGACATCTTAGAAGAATTACACATGGAACCTTTAGAAAACAAAATTTTTGATTATAAGTTAAGATATCAACCTGCAGGAAGAAGAAGACCAGGACATCCACTCAAAAGACTTCTGGATGGTGTTTCTCTTGAGGCCAAAACAGGTCAACAAATGGCCTAAATTCGTGAATGTACTATGATGATGGTGATATTGACATACTTTAAGAAATATTTTTGTTTAGCCACACATGCATATCAGAGAAGTCAGACTCTCCTCTTCCCTAGCACATCGGATCTAGATGGCCCTTTTGCTACCAACTGGCTGCTGCCCTCTCAATCAAATGCAAATTTACACAGGTGGATGATCTTTTAGCCAGTATAGGGGATGATATGTGCCCAGCATGTCAAGCTCCCCAGCCCTTAGAGAAGTGTTAAATTTATAATAAAAACATCAACTGAATAACTACTTGATATGAAAAGTTACAAAATCTGGCTAAGGAAACTGAAAATAAGCTTTAGAGACTGCATCATGCAAACGTGTCTTCCAGATATGCCAGTGACAGCAAAAACATCAGTTGATCTTTGCTATTTGGAGCTGTTGTTGCACAGATTTAAAATAATAAACAGAGCCGTAAGAGATGTATTAAATTTATAATAAAAACATCAACTGAATAACTACTTGATATGAAAAGTTACAAAATCTGGCTAAGAAAACTGAAAATAAGCTTTAGAGACTGCATTAGGCAAACGTGTCTTCCAGATATGCCATTTACTGGCCAGTGACAGCAACAACTTCAGTTGATCTTGGCTATTTGGAGCTGTTGTTGCACAGATTTAAAATAAACAGAGATCTAAAAGAAAATACCTGTTGGTACATAGTCAGTGTTTCTTGGAATATCTACTCAACCAAATTTGTGTTTTGTAGTCCTAAATTCCTTCATCCATAAAGCTTCATTGCAGAATTATCAAACTCACTTGAAACTTTCTATTTACTTTTCCTAAACATGTTCAGCTTTTAAGCAAACATTATAGTTAATAATCTTAATGTGTTTATAAATGCCTTCAACTTCAGTCAAACTACAGAACTGAAGTTTGAAGATGAAGGCAAATTACCTTTATAACTGGTATCTTGAAAATATGGAATTTTATGAGGTGAGATGTAAGAACATTTTATCCAACTTGCTTATAAATTGAAAATTACCTCATCGTGTTACTTCCCACTGTAATTTCATTAAAATAAGATTGCAGCATGTCCACCGCTGTGGTCTCGGGGTAGCGTGCTGCCTTGTCATGCAGCGGGCCCAGGTTCGATCCCCGGTCGGGACAGTTTTTCTGGGTGAGGTTTTTATCGGGGTTTTTCCTCGCCTGTAAGACAAATGTTAGAAAAACTTTAAGGCCCAAACGGTCCCCAAAATCATATGGCCATCGCAATCGTCATCATTCATATTCATCTTAGGTTAAGCTTAGGATAAGGGACTCTCCTGGTGCACCATTATCATCATCACCCATCATATCATCGGGGCAACGTAACCCCACCTTCCAGGCGCCCCAACCTCAGAAGTGGGTTACAAGTATGCCATGTCAGGAGAGAAACCAGGAATGTCGAAAGACAAACCTGGGGCATTTGAAAAAAAAAAAGATTGCAGCATTAAGACAGTTAATCAAAAATGCAATTATATTATTTTCTGTAGCTTACATATATAAAAAACTAACTCATTGGCACTATTGAACCCATAGGTTCATGGCCGCGCGGACATAAGCTCTCCATACATCCCTATCCTGAGCCAATGTTTTCCAATCATCCCCTATATAATCTACTTCCCTCAAATCATAGTTATTGTTATTCTCCCATCTCATTCTTGGTCTACCAACTGGGCGTTTTCCCTCTGGTTTTCCTACAAGAAACTTCCATGCATGCCTTTCATTCCCCATTTGTGCCACATGTCCTGCCCATCATAGTCTACGAGACTTAACTGTTCTCATTACATCTGGCTTCCTATAAAGACCATGTAATTCATTGTTATGCAGTCTTCTCCATTCACCTGTCTGTTCATCTCTCTTTGGTCCAAAAATTTTCCTAAGAACTTCATTCTCAAATAGTCGTAATCTCCTTTCCAAAAAAAAACTACCAAAATTATTCAAAGTTAGTAAATTGCCTCAAACAATACCGTTTAAGATTACATTCTGAAGATCCTGTATTCAAACCCTAGTTTCAACCAATCTGTTTCCCCCCCCCCTTTACAACCATGTGTAATGGTTAACTGACTTATGCCACACCCTGTATATTAAAATGTTTAACTTTTATAGGAAAAATCACTTTGAGGTTTAATTTAAGATTTAAACTAAATTTCTTTACACCTCACCTCATTTGCAGTCTTCCAATTATACTGGTTTCAGTGAAGACTGAAGATAAAACTAAATAGGTTTTAAAACTGGTATAATTAGAAGATTGGACATGAGGTTAGGTAATAAAGAAATTTAATTTAAATCTTATATTAATGTGTATTCATGACATTGATTTTGTAATGATTATGCTGGAATATAAATATTAAATCACGTACTACATTCCAAAACTGTTATTCTACCAGTTATTTATATGGTTGGAAAACATAAACATGGACTCTTACTTTAAGGGAGGAAAGAAGATTACAAGTATTTCAGAATACAGTCCCTAGAAAAATGTTTGGGCCAAAAGAGATGAACAGACAGGCAAATGGGGAAATCTAAAATAATAGTTAGCTGCATGGTATGTATAGGAAGCCATATATAATAAGAACATAAATCTCATAGACTGCAATTGGCAGGGCATGTGGCACATATGGGGAATGAAAGAGGTGCATGGAAGCTTCTTGTAGGAAAACCAGAAAAACGCCCAGTTGGTAGACCAAGAATAACTTGGGAGAATAACATTATCCATGATTTGATGGAAGTAGATAAAGAAGATTACAAGTATTTGAGAATAAAGTCCCTAGAAAAATTTTTGGGCAAAAAAGAGATGAAGACAGGTGAATGGAGAAATCTAAATAATAGTGAGCTGCATGGTATGTATAGGAAGCCATATATAATATGAACATAAATCTCATAGACTGCAATGGGCAGGGCATGTGGCATGTATGGTGAATGAAAGAGGTGCATGGAAGCTTCTTGTAGGAAAACCAGGAGGCAATCGCCCAGTTGGTAGACCAAGAATGAGGTGGGAGAATAACATTATCCATGATTTGATGGAAGTAGATTATACAGGGGATGATTGGAAAACATTAACTCAGGATAGGGATGTGTGGAAAGCTTATGTCTGTGAGGCCCTGAAACTATGGGTTCGATAGAGCTAGTGAGTTAGGACTTATTCCCCTCCCCCATATTTTTCCGTATAAATTGTAAAAAAAAATAAATGCAAATGTACATGTTATATAAGATAAATTAACATAAACATGCTCAGGTATTGATATTTAAGCAACTTGTGAGATTTCTTTGATTACAGATTGTGGTGTAGCACCTCTATTCCCAAGGCCTGAGATGAGAATAGTAGGAGGCAGAAATGCTCCATTTGGAGGTTGGCCCTGGCAGGTATCAGTGAGGAGGACATCATTCTTTGGTTTCTCAAGCACACATCGATGTGGTGGAGCTATACTCAATGAAAACTGGATTGCCACAGCTGGCCACTGTGTAGATGAGTAAGTAGGACAATGTATAAAAGTAAAACATTTAACTTGATGCACTCTTTTCTCTTCAAATGTTCTTCTTATTGAAATTCATCACAGAACATTTTTTCCTCACCTCATAAATTTCGCGTTTTTCACGAAACCACGGTTTCAAACATAATCATGTCCATCTTCAGCCATAACCCTGACTAATTACACTGGTCAACATGATTTTTGTCTCATGAGTACCATTAGTTGTACTTAATGCAGTTATTTATCTTGTTTTCAAATATGTATTTGGAATTTCTGCATCACCCACAGTTTTTTTTATTTCGATTTCAATTAATGGATTTAAATAATTATTTTTTTAATAAATGTTTTTTCCTCCAATTGTCCATTGTAAAATAAAACCAAATGAGCTAACTCAAATGGTTTCAATTATTGAAAAGAGATATCAAGGCAAATGGAATCCTAATATGCTGGCCGGTTATTGTTGGACCATCAAGAGGGATGCTCCACAGGCGAAATATAGCAGAAAATCGTCATGTCTTACTTTGTAGGTGAGTCCGAATGTTCGAATATTGTGTAGTTACAAATGTAGAAAATATTAAAGTGTTTGAAATTATAAATTCCTGTATCTCGGAAACCTTGTGTGATGGAGAAAAACCGATATCATATTTGAATTCAGGAGAAAATATACTATCAGAATCACATATTTTTCTTTCTGAGACAAAAAAAAGTTTATTTTTTGTTGCTCAGTGTTGTAAATTTTGACTCACTCATATTTCTTTATTTTTATGCAGACCTAGATTTCGTCGCTACTTTACGACATTCTCGATGCCACACAACTGCCTCTTGCAAATTGATTTCTGCACCCTCTACTGGTTGACAGATGAACTTCCAAATCAATTTTTTTACCGGGTATTGCGAAATTCATGGATTTCTTTTTATTCTTGCATATGTAAATTTTCTCCCAAATTGTGAGTTCCTTAGATTTTTCTAACCGTTCAAGTAATTTTGCCTTAGTTTCAATTCTGTGTTTTTCTGACCAAGCATGTTCAAGCTGTAATAATTTGTTGGTGCTAATTTACTGTTAAATTTGTTAAAAATTAATAGAAACAAACAAAAATAAAAGATTGAAGATGGCAACAAATCAGGGATTTATCAAATTGATTGTAAAGATTGTGAAAAAAATATGCATAGGAAAAACAAAAAGGAATTTAAATACAAGATTGAAAAAATACCTTAGAAATGTTAAAAATGGAGAAATAGAAAAATCTGCAATAGCTGCACATGCATGGTCAGAAAACACAGAATTGAATCTAAGGCAAAATTACTTAAACAGTTAAAAAAATATAAGGAACACACAATTTGGGAGAAAATTTACATATGCAAGAATAAAAAGAAAACCATGAATTTTGAAATACCCGGTGAAAAAGAAAAAAATTGATTTGGAAGTTCATCGGTCAGCCAACAGAGGGCACAAAAATCAATTTGCAGGAGGGACAACCGCAACACGGCAGTTGTGTGGCATCGAGAATGTTGCAAAGTAGCGACGAAATCTAGATCTGCATAAAATCAAGAATATGAGATGAGTCAAAATTCACAACTCAAATATAATTAAAATAAACCTCATAGTGTTATTTCCTACATATACTTAATAACTCTGACTGATGAAATTCTTTCGCCTTCAACTCTTCTATTCTCACCATATTCAGCGCTGCCATCTATGGTTGAATTTTCGAACTTCGAAATCAAATTTTGTTCGTTGGGAATATAAAAATTCATTGATCTATATTTATCTTTCTGAAAGTATATCTTCTTCCAAACTCTTAATTCTAAAGGTTTATCCACTTGTTTTAAAAATTTTGCTTCTCTTCCAATTTTATGATGTTCTAATAAACTATGTGCAGCAATTGCAGATTTTTCAATTTCACAATTTTTAATATTTCTAAAATGATACGAGTTTCCAAATTCTTTTAGTTTTTTCCTATATAAACTTTATTGCAATCTTTACAACTTATTTGATAAAATCCAGATTTCTTACTGTCTGGGACATTGACTTTTTATTTGTACTTGGAAGATTACCCAGACTAAATTTATTTATTGATGCCAAAGTAATTTTGTATCTCTCAACAATTATTTTAAATTTTCTATGCATTTCAGGGTGGTAAGTATTTTTTTTTGTATTTTTTCTTTTCTTTACAATTTTGTAGAGTAGTACATTCATTAAGTCTTTTTTTTTTCTGTTATCTTTTTCAGTCTGTTGACTTCTCAAATACGAATACGAGTTGGAGAATATGATTTTTCAAGTGTTCAAGAGCCTTATCCTTTTGTAGAACGTGGAGTGGGAAGAAAGGTGGTTCACCCAAAATACAACTTCTTCACTTATGAATACGATTTAGCATTAGTTCGACTAGAATCTCCATTGGAATTTGCACCACACATTGCCCCAATATGTCTACCGGGTTCCGACGATCTTCTTATTGGAGAAAATGCAACAGTGACTGGGTGGGGAAGACTAAGTGAAGGAGGAACACTCCCTTCAGTGCTTCAAGAAGTTTCTGTCCCCATTGTCAGCAATGACTGCTGTAAATCTATGTTTCTACGAGCAGGAAGACACGAATTTATCCCTGAGATATTCTTATGTGCAGGACATGAAAACGGGGGGCAAGATTCATGTCAAGGTGACAGCGGAGGACCACTACAAGTGCGCGGTAGAGATGGACGGTATTTTTTGGCTGGAATTATAAGTTGGGGTATTGGATGTGCAGAAGCTAACCTTCCAGGCGTGTGTACGCGAATTTCTAAATTTGTACCATGGATTCTTGAAAATGTGACATGACACTCAGGAAACTTAGAAGCAGTGCTCAATGTTCCTTAGGTGACAAGGCTGTGAGCGGGACACGACCAAAGATACTTGTATATTTTTGTATCATAAACAAATATCACACGACAACGAAAATATCTTTACGGTTATTTTAAGAAAAATTAATGCCTGAATCAGGATTTCAACCCAAAACCTCTAGCTCTGTATGCTAATGTGCTAATCATTACGCTACTTCAGGCTTCTAATGAAAATGTTATTTTTCTTTACAGTACCTAGGTTCAAGTCCTGGACATTATAATTTAACAAAAAACTAAATTAAACCTTAATATTTTACATAGCAATTATAATAAATAATTGTGATCACTCACAGTAAACTTGTTATATGTACATATCATAGATATATACATAATAAAATAATGATATATATTTAGCATTAAAAATGTATGAAAGAGTATTAATATTGATTTTAAAGCAAGATTAATTTTCATATGTTACCAAAGATTATTTATAAATTTAAATATGAATCAGTTTAACAACATATGAAGGGATATATGGCAATGTGGTGCAAGTCATTCTTTTTGTTTTGAGAAATAGTATATTACAGTGAGAGGTTGGAAAGTGATTTTTACAGAAGTGAGGAAATGATTAAAAACTGAGCGATAGCAAGATTCTGTAAAACACTTCACAAACATGTCTTGTACATTATTTTTTGCACGATGGTGTTTTAAAAATAATAATAATTGTAAAATAATAACATCTTTGTTGGAAATATTTGCATTCATTATAGACAACTGACTGACATTAACAGTCTGGACGCATATATGGTAAATCCCAAAAATAATTTAGTCAAGACTACAGCAGGCTATGATACCAGTCAGGGATAAAATGGCAGCAAGTATGAATTTACTACTATATATTGTTTCAAATAACGTTCAGTTCATTTAAAATGCAGTGATTTATGATAAAATCAGATGTTTCCTACCTCTCCTCATATAAAACATTTGATTTCATCATAAATTAAACCTCATAGTGATTAATTCCTATAAAAGTTAAATGCAGTGATTTGTTTCATATAATGTATGTTAACACTACCTTTTGGATATATTTTTGTATATACATTGTACATAGTATACATAAAGGGCAGTGGTTTTACTTCCTGCCCTAGATAAGTAATTTATATTATTCAGTATAGTTATTTATAGGTTGGCAACCCCAAAATTTAGGAAACTGAACTTTCAATCATGGTCACCATTCCTGTAAGTACGACAGAACACACTATCATGCAAAAACTATGCTTTGTTTGTCAGTTTACAAAGAATCAAGTTGCTTAATATTGACTATTTAACTCATGCCCCAAATGGGAGTCAATGACCAATCACGTTTCAATGATTTCTGTTTTACAACCAATCAGAGTCGTGTTTCACGAAATATTTATCAGTGTTAAATTTACCATATTAAAGAAAGCTCCTCCTTTTTAATATTCTGAACAGGTCTGACCATTATTTTGCAGTGACTGAGCCTATAAGAAATACGGCTACCAGATTGTATATATAGTGCATAGATGTTAACACATAGCGCTTGCAGGAGTTAATATAAAAACATTTCTAGCAATTTATTATACCATCAAAAAAAGAAACCACTGTTTGCACTTTCTTAAATGTATTTTTTCCCAGGTAATAATCCAGAAAAATATATTTGTCATATTTACAACATACGACATCAGAAATTAATTAATATACAGTTTGATGTGTTTCATTTTTTCTCCACTAGAGAGCATTTTTACAATATTGCGTTCCTTTGGCAATAAATAGTATGATCTGGTTGCAGTGATAAACCCAAGAAGCAGATGAAGCGTACCAATCTTTCTCATTTGTTTTCAAACATTGCCGTTTACATTAAATATATAAATATTTTAAAATAACTATAGTTAAATAATGATTTGTGAGTAAACAGCTTAATTTTATTAGTTAAATAGTCCTAACAAATGCCACTCTTGATTTCCAAATTCTCTTAGATAAATTGGAAATCACTCGTGGCATTACTTATGATAATCATGGAGATATTTATTATCATATGTGATGGTATTAATTGTTGATTATTAAAATACTGCAGTTTCTTCTTTATAACCATGTACTTTACTCATTTTTGTAAAAACTGACACCACTAAGCCATATACTTCTTCACATTTAATAAATTTATTTATATAATAAATTTGGGAATTTTTAACATTATGAGGTTTAATTCATAATTTTATGATCAACAATCCATATTACAAGCAAATTAATCCAAATGGTAGATTATGACTTAATTATCTGCCTGATAAAATCTAAAATGAATAAATAGTTCTATTTTTAAAAGTGACTTCATGATCATATGGCCATCATAATCAACATCATTCTTATCATCATCCTTCACCAGTGTGAAAAGCAACGGGAAGCTACCACACCTACAATTCCCTAGTAAAGCTGCAAAGCATAGCATGAGAATGCTATGATTGCAGTGAAAGACCTGCCCTCAGGCAGAATTATTATGGATGGATTGATGGGATGATCTTTATAGGAAACCAGTTATAAGAACGTTAAGTCTCATAGACTGTGATGGTCAAGACATGTGGCATGAATGGGAAATGAAAGAGGAGCATGGGAGCTCCTCATAGGAAAATCAGAGGAAAAACACCCAGTTGGTAGACCAAGAACAAGGGAAGTAGATTATGTAGGATATGATTGGAAACTTTAGCTCAGGATAGGGATGTACGGAGAGCTTATGTCACCGCGGCCATGAACCTATGGGTTTGATAGTGCCAGTAAGTTAGCTAATTATTTATATTGTTATGGCTATACCAATGACAACAAGATAGCTCTCTTATCATTTTGTTTTAACATTAAATATGATATGCATGTAAATATTAACTTTGATTTTAAATAGAAAATATGATTATACCTTACTATATGATTCCCTGTATTGTATATATTTATTGAGCGAGTTTTATTGTAAAGTTTACAAATAAAAGAAAATTATTTATCAAAGATAATATAATCATTTGTTATATAAAAAGAGTCCTGCACCATTGCCGAGTGGTTAAGGCAAAACTAGGGGACTTGTTCTAATTCAAAAAGTAGAAGAAATTTTCTCATGGAATTTAGGCCAGTATGGGACCGGTGTCCACCTTGCATCATGAGGAATTTGGGATAGCTACAATAAGTAGCGCAACTGTAAATGGAAAAAACTATATAAAGGAAAAATTGGTGAAAGAATTTCTTTGGGCAATAAAGCTTACTATGTAAATAGAATACTATTCAAAAGTAAACTTGTCTCCAGATTAACTAAAGTTAAACTGTATAATACAGCAATAAGACCGATTGTAACTTATGGCTGTGAAACATGCGCACTGAAGGAGCCTGATAAACAAAAACTATTAATCTATGAAAGGAAGATCTTACAGAGAATTTTTGGACCAATTAGAGATAGTGATGGCACATGGCGTATATGAATGAACTCTGAATTAAATAATCCAATACAAATAAAAATGTAATAAACCACATTAAAGCTCAAAGACTGCACTGGTTTGGACATATAAATAGAATGCAGGAAGACAAGTTTGTAAGAATATACAAATGGAAACCAATATGTACAGGGGCATGCCGTAGCATAGTGGTTAAGGCACTGCGCTACAAGCCTGAAGGTCGAGTCCTGATTTTTAAACTGACCCAAACCTTCTGGCGGCACTATGGCCCTGGGGTCGACTCAACCTCTAACGTAAATGAGTACCATACATTTGTTCTGGGAGTAAAGACGGCCATCATGTAGGGCTGACATCAAGTATTGATTCTCCAGAAAAATGGGAGCCCTCACCTCCTACTACTCCAAGGGCCTCCTGAGGGCCTATAATGGGATACCTTTACCTAACCAATATGCACCAGAACAGCTGGACGCCCAAAAAATAGATGGCAGGATGATGTTATAAAAGATATATTAGAAACGAAAATTGGCCAGTCTGTATCCAGAATAGATCTAGGTGGAGACAAATTGTTGAGGAGGCCAAAACTTCAATGAGGTTGTAGTCACTTACTAAAGAAGAAGAAGAAGAAATAGTACAATAAGTAGCAGCTCCGGATTGAGAAAACCAACCATGATGGATATGGACCTGACATGCTGACATGTCACCCTTACACTGGCTAGATGATTATCTACCTCTGTGATTAAAACATATTGATAAGTCCAATAGCCAGGTAGTATGCCAAGGACCTTCTAGGTCTGTTGCGCCGTGAAGTTTGTTTCTTTTTCTGTTTGTATAAAAATGAACAATATATGTTTACATTGATATGTGAATCAGCTAGCTCAAGCAGAAGGGTGTCACATTACAAACCAATCGAGACTTAATTTCTTTGTAATCAGAATGACTTGAACACTTCAACCTACTTTTAAAAAAATACTGGTAATAAAACCAGTTAGAACTTAGAGCTACTCTACTAAATAGATCTGGCCACAAAGACAGGCCTCTCTCAAAGCACTGGATGTAGTGAAGCAGAACGAAGTTTGCTCCTGTCACCACATTCAAAAATTGGCCACAATGGTCTTGTAGTTATATTCACTGCCTCTAGTCCCAAGGATCATGGATTCAAACCCAGCTGGGGTCGAATGGATTTTTAGGATGGAAAAATTTGAGGAACATGTCTTCTGGGGGAGAATTTAAGCCATGGGTCCCGAGTCTGCTGAAGATTTTCAAGCTTGCAAAAGAACCTTAAGCCTGATAAAAGGCTCTAAGCAAAATTTATCGACTTTGCACCAACCAAGTAGTACCTTAGTTGCCTACTAGGTGTCTCTTGAGTTAGGGTTGATTAACAGTGAGAAATTAATGTAAATTAATTGCAACCATACTGGAAAATAAAGACTCCTCAGATGGTGTTGACAGCAGAAATTTCTTGCTTCATAGCTAGACAATCTATTGTCAGTCTCTCTCCCTCTTTCTTTACGTATGTGATTTAGTCCAGAGGAACACATGAAGGCAGTTTTTTTTTCACTCATTCAGTCTCCTGGGTTTTGGGAATTATCCTTAATGTAAAGTTAGCAATCTCCTAATATATATCATCAACTGAGTTGGTGTTTACTTGATGAAAATCCATATTTATTAATTAAATAAAAATAAAATGTAGTTTTATTTGATTTTCATATTTATTATATAATTCAGTGACAGCTGTTTCGGTACACTGTACCTTCTTCAGACATGTTAACAAATTAAGCTGTTTCAGTACACTGTACCTTCTTCAGACATGTTAACAAATTATAATTTGTTAACATGTCTAAAGAAGGTACAGTGTACCGAAACAGCTGTCACTGAATTATATAATAAATATGAAAATCAAATAAAACTATGTTTTATTTTTATTTAATTAAAAATATATCATAATTATATTATTTTTAGTCTGATCATCTTACCTCAATATTAATGTTGATTTGTTCTTGGACATGTTTCAAAACAATTTTGTTTTATCGTCAGCTGACGATATAATTAAATAACCTCAAAATATCACTTCCTAAAATTAAATATTAAAATATATCATAAACAGGTTTAATATATATTGTTTATTTTTTATTATTTCACTCACCTCATACAGTGTACCGAAACAGCTGTCACTGAATTATATAATAAATATGAAAATCAAATAAAACTATGTTTTATTTTTATTTAATTAAAAATATATCATAATTATATTATTTTTAGTCTGATCATCTTACCTCAATATTAATGTTGATTTGTTCTTGGACATGTTTCAAAACAATTTAGTTTTATCATCAGCTAAATAATAAAAAATAAACAATATTAAAAAACCTCATAGTGTTATTTCCTATCTACATAAGGTTTAATATATATTCTTAACTTTGTTATACTGAAGGAGTTTCAAGAGTTTTTTATATTATATGAGAGAATATATGTGATCACACTTCTTTATTCTATTTGCTATCTCATCGTTGAATTTTTGTTTTTATTGACGCTATATCAACATTATCATCATTATATTAAAATTACTGCTGCATCCAGAGACACAAGGGAGAAATTGATAAAATTTTTTAACCTCTTACTGCAAAACATATCAGAGTTTACTTCATTACTGCATACTGAAATATGTGAAGTGTGCATATTAAATAAAATGTTAATTAAATTAAATTTTTTAGAACAGTTTTCTGGGTAAAAACATCACATAGTTGATTTTAATATTTTCTCTTTATAAACTAAAATACTGAATTATGCAGTAAAGAGGTTAAAAGTCAAAATCAGTTAATTAAAAGAAGTAATTTGGCTGTGATACATTATGCAAAGTTTAGTGGCAGAACAAATCCATGGCATAACTTAAAATCAATTGCTAAAGCAACAAAAAATAATTTTTAGAAATTTCTCTAATTTCTACATAAATTAACATCTCAATAGACTAGAACCATACTGTCCTAAGTTAATTTTTTTAGAATTCTTATAATGAGGCGAATGCTGCTTGTCCATGGACATTGTGAGAATAAAATAGCAGTTCAATGTATCTCGATAGAAACATTAATATTTACATTGTTATTCAATTTTGCACTAGAGCATGCCATAAAATCTTTAGAGGTTGAAGAAGGCCTACAATTCAATGGTATTAATAAGCTGTAAATTTATGCTAATGATGTAGTATATTTAGTGAATGGCAAGTAGATACTAAGGGCCAACACCCACACTCTATTGAGTAATGCTAAGAAATTGTGACTGGAAGTAAACATCAATAAAACTATGTTCACATTTAGAATTATGTAATATAATGGAAATGGATAGTTAATGCCAAACGAGGGAACTTTTGAAGAAGTGGTCTTGTAGGAAAACCAGAGGGAAAACGACCAGTTGGTAGACCACGAATGAGATGGGAGTAAACCTTAACAATAATATATTAACGATTTTTATTATTAATTTAACACTTCTCATAGAAGGATAAATTATATTTGAAGAGAGAAATTTTTGCCTAGACCGGGACTCGAACCTGGGACCCTTGGCTTTCCGGGCCAAGTGCTCTACCAACTGAGCTACCGAGGCGAGTTACGATCTAGACGCAAATTTTTCTCTTATGTATGTTGTAATTCCCTCGTGCCAAAATTTGGCGCGAGGGAATTACAACATACATAAGAGAAAAATTTGCGTCTAGATCGTAACTCGCCTCGGTAGCTCAGTTGGTAGAGCACTTGGCCCGGAAAGCCAAGGGTCCCAGGTTCGAGTCCCGGTCTAGGCGAAAAAAAAAAAAATTTCTCTTCAAATATAATAATATATTGACTTAGGCTTTGACGGCCAGAGTTGCTATGATGATCTTGAAGAT
The DNA here is from genome assembly GCA_030220185.1 of Diploptera punctata. NCBI lineage: Eukaryota > Metazoa > Arthropoda > Insecta > Blattodea > Blaberidae > Diploptera > Diploptera punctata. The sequence continues at coordinate 218,243 of JASPKZ010008385.1, forward strand.
TTCCCGACGTTTCACCAGAGACTGCATCTGGCATCCTCAAGAGTTGTCGCAACATTGAGGATGCCAGACGCAGTCTCTGGCGAAACGTCAGGGAACTTCCAAGCCTCGAAACCATGGCCTACAGCCCGGAAATCTTCTTCGAGATCATCATATTAACAATAATAATTTGAGGGAAATACATTATACAGAGGATATAGGAGATGATTGGAAAAAATTAGCTCAAGATATGTATGGAGAGCTTATGTCCACAATGGCATGAACCTACAAGTTTGATAGTACCAGTGAATTAGTTAATGGGATGCCTGAATAGTGTAATGGTAGTGCACTAACACATTAAGCTGGTTATCTTAGGTTCAAATCACAGATCAGGCGTTAAATTTTGTTTTCAAATAATATTTTAACATCTAATGGCACCTCATAAGAATTCTAAAAAATGGATTTAAAACAGTATGGTTCTAGACCAATCAAAAGCATAAAAATATTTTTTTCTAAGAGTTGGTTGCAGCAAAAAATAAATGTGAATTCTACATTCTACTTGGTGGGACATTATAGAAAATATACTATTTGATTGTGAACCATACTAGAAAATATCAACCAGATAGCTACAAAACCAAACAATTGTTTAAATATAATACTCACATTGTGCAATATAGTTCCAATTGCTCATATAAACCAATATTCTCACATCTTGGTCTGACGAACACTCACATTTCAAGGAGGTGAGAAAATGTCATGAAACTGAACCAGAAACAAACATATTTAATGGAGAGAAAATAAATAAAGTCATATCTCATTTAAGGAAACTATGGAACCTTTGTAAAACCTAGAAAAAAGTTAGAGATAATGATAAAGGTTAAGAGAGTAATTTTCCAAAATTAACTCACCTGGAATTTAATTTTTGTGCCTGTTACTCACAGTAAAACTTATTGAGTAGAATATTTTATTAAACCAATGCAAATTGTTCAGAGTAAAACATACTAATTAGTATATATATTATTAATGTAATGAAAACAATCACATTGTCAGCTGGCATTCATTACCAAAAATTTGAATGTAATCAATTATGTGTAAACAACATTGTTAAATAAAATAACATTATTTGCTGTGAGCAACACGCATAAGAAATAGAACATTACAATAATCTTAGAGAGGGAGAAGAAAACTTGTTTCCTTAATCATACACAAAAATTTTCTCCCAAAAGGAGAAAGCAAGATAATCACATTGAAATTCAGTACTTAACACAAATGCATAACATAAATTCCTGATAAATATCCAAGCTGAAATTTCAGAAATGTGTTTAATGGAACTACATATACTGTAAGTCTCTCTCTTAGCAGAGTTTGGCATATGGTCAAATAATGTCAATAAACCCAAAGAAAGCGTTATATTTATGTGGTAGATATTTCATTATTTTTTTACAGACAATTTTATGCACTTTCAAAATAGTGAAGTGGCCAATAATATAAAGCACCATCTTTAGTTTATTGAGCCTTTTCTTTCCCCAACATGCTTAATGTATATTTTAAATCACTGCCATAGCAGATTTTTTAAAAACTAAACATGTAAATTATGTTTTAAATATAAACAAATAAAAAAAAAATATATATATATATATATATATATATGATTATAATTTTGTAAATAATTTTTTCCACAATGCCATATTTACTACTTTTAAAGAGGCTCTTATGTCCTTGTCGATTAGATACACAAACTGTTGACCATCTACTGTGGGAATGTCAAATATTAAAAAGAACAAAAGACTCAAGCTAAGAAACTGTATAACGTATGCTGGCGGACACTGGCTAATAAACTATAATGATTTAGTTAAAAAACACTTAAAATCGTTCCAGAATTTCATAAAAAGAATTAACTTTGACAATTTGTAAATATTATCCAATCAACATAAAATAAACTCCGTTAATATTGTGTGCACATATTCTTAAAAAAAGACCTAAAATAATGTATTTTGAAACACATTAACATGTAGTATTGCAATTTTGTGATGGAACATGCTCTTGAATAAAGTTGTATTAAAAAAATGCTAGCCTCTTGCCATTGGGGTATCAAGATCAAGTCTTAGTCACTTCATGTGGGTTTCATGGTGGTCAAAAGAGAGATTGGGCAGGTTTTTCTTGGAGATTCTATCTTTTTCCCTGCTACAAATCTCATTCTGCCATTTCTCCATAATCATTTCATTAATTTTGTTCATCAGGCATGGTCAGCTGGCACCCTTGTAGTTTACAGACCTCTAAAATATAGGGGCTTCATCTCATCTCTCTTTCCTGAGTTGAACACAATTTGAGGAAAACTATTATATTATACTACTTATAAAATTTTAATCATAAATCTCAGAAAAAAACTGCATTCTATAGATGCAGTCCAGAGTTACAAATTCTATTTACTGAATTAGTTTAATCTTTCATAGTTAAATATGGAAAATATATCAGCTGAGGATGAGGAGGAACTCTTGAAAACTGCAGTTCCTGTGTTTAAAAATACATGAAATAAAAAATAGACTCATTCATTCATTTAGTTTAAACTTATCACCAAAAATTCTTTATTATGCAAAGCTATTAAATTTTACTAAAACTTTTATAAAATACCCTAGCATAAATAAGAGTGATATCTACAATTTGAGATTTATAAACATTATTTTTTTATTTATAGAGCTGATATACTTGCAAAAAGGGAGTAAAATTAAGCAGAAAGCAACAAATGCATTTTCTTATGAATCAAAAGAATTATAAAGAAAAAAATTAAAGATAATTCCTATTCCATTTTAATTGAAAAAGTAGGAAACAGAAATATAAAAATACTGTTGGAAAACCCATCTGTAATTCTGGAACTACCACAAAAATCTGCAGTTGCTATAATGAGGCTTACTACAGGACATGATTGCTTAGGAAAACATCTTCATAGAATTGGTGTATTAATGTCTCCTGAGTGTATATTGTGTTCTGAAGTGTGGAAATGGACAGAGAACATTTAACAAACTGTGTAGCTCTTCAAAATTATAAATATATGACATCCAAGTATTGGTAAGCAAGAAGGAGAATAACTTTGTTGTTAACTCCAGAGCATTAGCTACATACATACATTTTTATTATTTCCCATATTTAACTAAGAATTGTTCTTTTAATTGAAATGATTAAATTATTTAGTATAAATTAGTACAGTTAATGGCAAAGAGAAAAAAAAAATTGTATTTAGTTTAAGTAACTAATCAGTTTGATTTCCAGTTCAAGTGCTAATTTTTCTTTAAAATAAATGATGTCTGAATTGGGAATCAAACCTGGAAGGGACAATAAAGAAATTAATTCTTCTTGAATAAGAAGGAAAGAAGATCTGGAGTTCAATTTCCAGTCCAGGTATGCAATTTTTTATTTACCACTGTTTTAATGACGTGGATTAAATTAAAAAGTTTAGAAAAATGGTATTTTGCAGAAATGTACCATTTAATCACTGCAATAGAACTTTAAAAATCCTGCACAGTTTTTTTCCCCTCCATAGTGTGATAGGTATAGAAGGTCCTTGGTCTATCAGCCAGCTGCTAGCCTCACATCTACACATATTATTCACAGAAGTGGACAATCATCTAGCCAGTGTAAGGATGACATGTGGTCAGCATGTTTGATCCCCTAGTTGTTATAGTTGGTTTTCTCAATCTAGAACCGCTACTTATTGTAGCTACCCAAATTCCTCATGATGCTGGGTGGCCACTAGTCCCATACTGGCCGAAATTCCATGAGAAAATTTCTTCCTCCATGGAGAATCAAACCAGCACAAATCCCATAGCTCTGCTCCAAGGCATCTTGCCTTAACCATGGTGCAGGATTTATACAGTTTTAAATATGGAAATTAAGTACCAAATCATACATTTTGAAAGTGATCAGTTAATCAAAATAAAATGATTGAACTTGATAAAATTAACAAAGGAATAATTCTTAAAATATTTACATTCAATTATATTAAAAAACCATAAAATATTTAATGGAAAAAAATATAATTAAAAATGATAACCTGAAACAAAAGTATTTTACAGAAATTGAATAAACCATAAAATAAATTGTATCATGAGTTGAAAAAAATGCCAAAACTCCACTATAAGAAAATATTTGTGTATAGAGACTTATGCAGTGTACTATCCCTGAATATAAGAGTAGAAACTCCTTTCCTCTCTCTTCCTCTAAATGATGTAACAAGAATCTGTTGTCATTACCACAACCTAATATATTTTTAATGTTCTATTCTTATCTGTAGGTTGAAACATCTCTAGAAGAGAGCCTCTCTTAATCTTTATCATTACATTGAAAAAAATACAAATTTTCACATGACAGTTCTATGTAATATTGCTTACTTTCATAATAACTTCTAATAAAATAACAAAAACTAAAGAAAAAATTCAACACATAGGCTATATCTTAATTTTGGATATATTATAGTATTACATTCTAAGAAATCAGAATCTGCACCACTACAACAAAATACAATTACAAATAAATGCATGGGCATGCTCAGAGAGTGGTATGACATTTGCATTCCAGTGACGACTAACCTGGCCCAGTTCAGGCAAAAATATTTCTCTTCAAAATTAATTTATTGTTCAGTATGAGTATATAATTCAACTATTATAAGAAAAATTATTATGAAGTATAATTAAAGATTTAAATTAAAATTCTTTACACCTCACCTCATATCCAGTCTTGTAATTAAACTGGTTTCAAAACCTAAGCAGTTTCACCATCAATAATTTCATGACCGATGTTCTGTCGTCCAAGAGAACTGCTTCTTACTCCATGGATGCTGGATATGAGGTGAGGTGTAAAGAATTTTAATTTAAATCTTAAATTACTCTGTGGATGGAGTAAGAAGCAGTTCTCTTGGACATTGGTCATAAAATTACTGAAGAAACTGCCTAGCTTTTGAAACCAGTTTAATTAGAAGACTGGATATGAGGTGAGATGCAAAGAATTTTAATTTTAAATCTACGAGTATATGAAATTACATAAAACATTTTAATCATCTAAGAAAAGCTACAACTATGTAAAAACAGAAGAACTGAAGTAAACAATAAATAAAACAACTCATAATTAAGTAATAAATTTGTTTGAATGGAATGAAGAACTATCATGTGAAAAGTTGTATCATTAAGGACTATTTTTCTGTCCAGCCTAAGAAAGACACTTCAAGAAAATAAATGGGCAGGTAATCCACGAAGCACATGACTGCTCTAGTTATGCGATTCATTCATGACCAAAGCACAGTTCAGCAGAAGCAAAAAAATTAGATCATGTACTCGATTAATATAATTACATATTTAAAGCTATATATGTTAACTATAGTTGATGAGAATACAGTACACACCTACATATTTCTTTTGAAGGTCAGAGACTAACTAAAAATTCGCATTTGTTTCAAACTGAACGATTCTTGAGAGAAAGTTGAATGTCCGTTACAAATATGGTGGCTGTCGGGTAGTTTATGTTAACTCGGCGATAAAATGTGTGATCAAAATTATTAGAAGCACAAAGGGAAATTATTAAAGAGTGGTGAAAAATGGTGTTAAATGTATTTTGTAAGTTTATGGAGCACAATCCTGGCACTGTAGTGAATGATATAGTTAAATTAACTGCAGAATACACTGGTGTGTCGGAGAGTAGTGTTGTACATGTTCACAGGGAATTAAAAGAAACTGATATTATCAAAACGCCCAACAAAAAGAGGTAAAGGCCTAAACCTGTTTTAAGAGTGGTGGACAATTTTGTGAAGTGTACAGTTCATTACAAGGTGTATCAATTTTTTTAATTTTATTACTGTAAGTACAGTTATTTTAATTTAAATGTTTGATTTGAATTAATTTGTGTAATATTAACAATTAATTTAATTAATTTTCTACATACCATTGTAAATGTTAATACAACCTACAACATTAAAAATTAAAACAATTGTTGTGCGTTAATGTACCGGCTTGTAACAAACAGCTGACAGAATTTGCCTGCACTCTTACACGTGCTGCGTGGAGTAATACATTCGGAAGTTAAATGTCAGAGTGTGCTTCTTACGCTGGACAGATAATAGTTGAGATTGACATCACAATTTGGCATGAAGCTGAAACTATTACTGTTTCAGTGAAATTGTAATCATGCCATAGCTATCTTTTATTAAAATTACATTGAAGGTAATACACAAGGAAAGGTTTGAAGATAGGAATGATATTAAATGTAATTAGCAATATAATGCTTGTTTGTATATAGATATATATAATATATATTTTTTTATGTAACTGTAAATTAAATCAAAATCACATTTAAATAGAATTTTTACAAGATATAAACAGATGTAAAAGGTTTGTAACCCTGAAAAATCCCAAAGTATACTCTATCATTTTTAATAACAATGCCACTACCTTATATAAAATATGCATCTGTAGCACCAATACATTATGAGCAGAGATGCCAACCTCAATATTAACAGTCATACAAATGCTAACAAAAATATACACTCGAAGCTCTGGATTAATCTGAACAACAAATATTACAACTCTCATTGAGTTGCATGCTCTATCTTCAGGTGTATAAACAATTACTTTTATGATCATAACTTTAATGAATAGAAATTACTCTAATTTCTAAAGGTGTAAAAGCATCTGCAGACAAATAGCATCCCCAAAATGTGTGTTGGTATTTTGTCTGGTGAAATTAGTGATATTTATAAAGCAAATGGAAACAAACTGCTAGTCAAAAGAACATAACATATCCATAATTTGCAAGTGTGTATCCAAAGCCAACCCACTTTTTTTTTAATTTTTTTGATGAAGTACCAAAAGACAAATGTTTTCTGGCTTCACACTACGTTGGAATTTCAATTTTTGCACTAATACTCTAATAATTGCATTAGGCCACCATCACGACTGACAATATGCATAATTCTTTTTTAACACTCATTTTCCATACAGTTAACCCTTAAATTAGCAAAATATTAATTTCTCTTGCCCAGTATTTAAAAGTATAGGACTGCAATGGAAACAAAATCACATATAACTGTACAAGGCATAATTTTACACAAATTAAAATAATTTTTGTGGAATTACAATAGGAAGTGACATTATGAGGTTCTTCTTAATAAATAAGTTGAGTCTATCATCATTTACCTCATTAAAGTTGATTTTCTTTTAGGATGCATTTCAAAACATCTCTATCTGCAGCTTGTCCAGACTGATTAACTCTGTTTTCGGCCATGGATGACTCCTACTCCCTCTTTTTATGCTCCAAAGTACTTGAATATCAAGAATTTTGAAATTCCTGGAGAGAAATTTGATGTGCAAGTTTTTTGGACCACAAAAAAGGGGAATAGGAGTTGACATCCAGGGAACACAACATAGAGATCATCAGTCTGGACAAGCTGAAGATAAAACAGAGATGTTTTGAAACACATCCTAAAACATATCAATGAATGACAACAGACTCAACTTATTTATTAAGTAATTTTTACTCTTTTTTTCGATGTATTTATTTGAATTAACATTTTCCAATCCTGGATAGAATCTTAATTTAAGAATTTTTATTTATATTATTTTTAGTCTGATCATCTTACCTCAATATTAATGTTGATTTGTTCTTGAACATGTTTCAAAACAATTCTGTTTTATCGTCAGCTTGTTGCACAACCTAATGCAACATAAATAAAACCAGTCTGGACAAGCTGACGATAAACAGAATTGTTTTGAAACATGTTCAAGAACAAATCAACATTAATATTGAGGTAAGATCAAAAAAAAAAAAAATTGAAGACCGAGAAAAATCCTCTCCATTTGAATGCGGATTTGACCCTAAAAATTCTGCCTGCTCAGACTAAAATAATATAATTAAATAACCTCAAAATATCACTTTCTAAAATTAAATATTAAGAATTTTTACTTGTTCATTTTAAATTTTTTTTATTAAAATATTAAATAAATGAAATCAATGTATCTTATAGGATACATTGCCAATTTAAGGGTTAATAGACAAAAGATTCTGGGATTTTAAATTTTGTAACTACATTTTCAAGCATTCAGCAGAATGATGGCATCACTGTGTTTCCCAGTGGCTTCATTATAGATTTTTCACATCATATCTCTTCCTACCCAATATAGTAGTACTCCAATTCTGCAGAAGTATTTTATTATTTTTGTTATTTTCTTTTTAACACAACCTTTTTAGCTAATAAAGCTTACTTTTTTTTATGCTTTTATTTTCAATTTGTCACTTACATAGAAGGACAAATTGATATTTAAGAGAAAAATTTTACTAATTGCATAAATTTACTTCCTTCAACTTTAATGATTGTTGGACATTGTGATAGATTAGTGTTTATCCACAATGGACAATGAATTATTACACAAAACACACTATAGGGATGGATATATGAACTGGTGTAAAACCAAGCAAACATGACCCACTATCAATCAGAATATGGCGCAGGCTCCCTTCTTGGATTGCTATCCAATATTGACCAATTAAATTCATAGTTAAATATGGGAGTCATAATGTCGGTTGAAAATGAGAGAGATTTTTCTCCTGAAAGCTAGTTCCTGTGTTTAAAAGAAACATGAAATATGAGGTAAGATGTAAAAATGACTCATTAATTTACGAATGACCAATTAAATGTCTACTCATTCTCAATACAGGATCAAACTTTGGACATACCAGCAGATGTTCCGAGTTTGTGGTTTGAGTGATGGCATTAATATGGTCTATTGTAATTTATACATCATACTGGGTGAGGCAATGAAACGGCACGATTTGGACTCCGGCTGACGGGCGCAGTGGGGGGTTATGGGAGTGGGGGAAACGACCTTGAGCATCTAGACAAGTGGAAATTTCAGTAGCCATGGAGCGTTGGTCAAGCGTGCAACGTGCGTTTGCTGTAAAAGCATATTATAAAAACATGGATAGTGTGGTTGGTGCCCAACGTGCTTTCCGTCTTAAGTTTAATCTACCGCCACGGGCTCCCGTGCCATCGAGGAAAGCTATCCTCCTGTGGGTGAAAAACTTTGAAGCCACTGCAAGCACGACGAAGAAAATTGGTGGTAGTGAAAAAACAATCAGGACCCCAGAGAACATTGATCGTGTGCGCGATGCATTAACACGAAGTCCGCGAAAATCAGCAAGGCGGCACAGCGCTCAACTTGGTCTCAGCAATCGATCAGTGAGACGGATTTTGAAGAATGACCTACACTATCACCCATACAAAATGCAGATAGTGCAAGCCCTACAACCTAACGATTACAATCATCGCATACGCTTTTGCCAAGCGATGCTTAATGTTATCGGAACAAATGGAGAAAGAGTGCATAACTTATGGATGAGTGATGAAGCCCACTTTCACCTTAGTGGTTACGTTAACAAGCAGAACTTCCGGTATTGGTCCGCAAATAACCCACGTGATCTTCATGAAAAACCTCTCCATTCTGAAAAAGTAACAGTTTGGTGTGCAGTATCTTCTCGTGGACTCGTGGGACCCTATTTTTTTGAAGATGAACATGGTAACACAGTAACGGTGAACTCTGAACGTTATGCTGACATGTTAGTAACTTTTGGTCTGCCTGGCATCGATCAGTATGATCCAGATGAAGAAACACTCTTCCAGCAAGATGGTGCAACAAGCCATACTGCTAATGTCTCAATGGGTTTGCTGAGACTCGCTTTTCCAGGACGGCTAATCAGCAAGAATGGTGATATACCCTTGGCCTCCCCGTTCGCCAGATTTGACCGCCCCAGACTTCTTTCTTTGGGGCTATCTTAAATGCAAAGTCTTCGAGGAAAATGCACCAAGAGCAAAAGAAGATCTGAAGGAGAGAATCCGGCAGGAAATTAACAACATTCCTTTGCAGATGCTACAGAACGCCATGGGTGGATTTCATCTTAGACTCCAACAATGTGTGCAAAACCAAGGACGTCACCTTACTGGCACCATATTCAAAAAATGATTGTTTTTTAAGGTAAAACATTAATTTCCACTCATGTACTTAAGATTCATGTTCAAATAATTATACTCTTTTTGTAAATATATTATTGGTGATTTTTCAAAATCGTGCCGTTTCATTGCCTCACCCATTATTAACATACCCAATAAATATTATATGATGTGGTATTGTTTACAGAAAGGAATTCTGGTTAGGATGAAAGTACATTTAATTTTGTCATTGTTTGAGAAATGGAGAATGGGAGGAAGAAGGTGAAACCTGATGCTGCCAACAGCTACATCTGGTAGACAAATTGATATCAATACATGTGCTAGAGAGGACTTGATGTACAATCTAGCAATTATAAATTGTTCACTACCATCCCTCTATATTAAGATTGAAAATTTTTAAATTAAATTTTCCAATTCTTCCAGAATCAAATAAAATTCCTCTAGTATAGAGGCATGCATATTACTGAGTTATAGTACAGCAGAACCCACATGATTTTTTACAGTTGCATATTTTCAAACCTCAAAGTTTTACAACAAAAAGGGAAAGGGAAAACTTTTCATGATGAAAACAAGTTGGAAGTTTTACTTAAAATAATTACTAATTTCTTATCTTTGTGATAACATAGAAACCTCATTCTGTGTCCTTAGAATCACTTCTTTGAACTACTTGAATATCAGCAAAAGAGAACATCAACAATACATATTTCAATAGAATCACAGATTTTATCAACTAAGTTCCAAAATAATATATTCCAATTAAATTTCATTTAGAAATATCTCAACTTAAGTAATTAGTTATGATCATAAAAGGAACATTTAGCTATTTAACCAACAATTGAATTAAAGTTCTCTAAATCTCAACAACTTTACCGGAACATTTTTCTCTTCAAATATAACTTTACCGTAACCTGTTTAGTATATAAAACCTCTTTAGTACTAGCATCGCCTTTAGGACATCACAGATAATTACAATACAGTAGAACATCCACTTTTCAGACATATTGGGACTAGCTGTAGTTTGAATGACCATTAGAATATATACAAAATACTGTGCATTTAATAAAATAACATTGTACATTACACTATTGAAGGAACTAATCTCCGTTTTTTGCTGAAATGGTGATCTCAATTCTGTTTATAATGTCACAAGAGATGTCTATGTACTGACAGTATATGTGTCCTAAGAGACTGCTAAGAGTAAGGATTTTCCACAAACATTGAACTTTTCAAATTAGAAAATTATTAAACATTTACAGAACTTATAATTTTTTTGGAGAAGAAACATGGACTATAAATGTCAAATTAAAGTCAAAATTGCAATCTACACAAACTGATTTTTTAAAATCTGCACGTTGCTCTAAATTAGACAGGATCAGAAACAGTATTATCTAAGGAAAAACGTACTTTAACAAAACAATTACACAAAAACTCCAAGCGCGACAGGCCTAGAAGGCCCTTGGCTGACCAGCCGGCTGCAGGCCTCACATCTACATGTGTTAATCACAGAGGAAGATGATCATCTAGCTAGCATAGGGTGACATGTGGTCAACATGTTGGATCCCCCAGCCGTTATAGCTGGTATTCTCAACCTGGAGTTGCTACTTATTGTAGCTACCCAAATGCCTCACGATGCTGAGTGGGCACTGGTCCCATACTGGCTGAAATTCCATGAGAAAATTTCTTCCCCCATGGGGACTCAAACCAGCACAAGTCCCACGGCTCTGCGCCAAGGCATCTTGCCTTAACCACTCGGCTACGGCGCGGGACAAAAACAATTATACAATTTGTAGGAAATAATTACAATGGTTAGGACACGTGAACAGGATGAGTGGGTTCCAAATGGGATGAAAAAAATAAAAGAGGGAGACCTAAGAAGACATAGATAGAGGGAATTATGAATTTGATGAAGGACAGGGAATTGCAGGATGGTGACTGGAAAGATAGAGATGGAGGAATAGAATCAAAATTTAATATTGTGCTCACGAAAATGTTGTATACATTTCAAACCTGTTTGAATAATAATCCATCCATAGTAATTCTGCCCGAGGGCAGGTCTTTGATTGCAATCATAGCATTTTCATGCTATGCTTTGCAGCTTTACTAGGAAATTATAGGTGTGGTAGCTTCCTGTTGCTTTCCACATCAGTGAAGATTGATGATAATGATAAGGATGATGATGATAGCCAGATGATTTTCGGGACCGTTAGGCCCTAAGCTTTCTGACATTTGTCTTACACATGAGGAAAAACCCCGAAAAAAACCTCACCCAGGAGCCTGTCCCAGCCGGGGATCGAACCTGGACTCGCTGCGTGACAAGCCAGCACATACCTCGAGACCACAGCAGTGGACTTGAATAATAATAATAATAATAATAATAATAATAATAATAATATTTTTTAAAGAATGTAGATGATTGATAGTATCTACAAAAAACTAATTGCCGAAAAGGGTTTTGAAAGATAGAGTTTTGAACTCTGTTAAAAATCTTTGTAGTTCTGTTATTCTACCAGCTGTAATTTTTTTTGGTAAATGTTAGGAAGAAATGTATATGTATTTACCTATATTTAAAAAAACAAACAGAAATTAAAATTATTCAAACAGAGAAAATACGAGTTCAGATATTTGACATTTTGATTAGACTTATGGTCTTGTGGTCAGGCTTTGACTACAGTACATGAGGTCCCGGCTTCAATTCCTGGTTAGATCATAGGAATTTTTCCATAAAACGAATTATTCCTATGATTACCCATGGCGTGAAATTTAGGTTAAGGACTTTCCTGGCACTTCATTATCATTTATCACCCAATATATCATCGGGTTAACTCTGCTTTCCAGGTGCCCCAACATAAGAAATGGCTTATAATTCCTCCAATACCAGGGGAGAAGGTCAGAAATGTCATAAAAGAAACCTTTTTTTCTTTCTTAAAAAATAAAAAAGAAAATTACATTTTAGATAAACGATGTTCTACTGTACATCATTTGTGATAAAAAAATATGTGGAAAAGTTTTAATTTATTAAAAAGAAATAATTCTCAATATTCAATTAATTCATTATTTAATGAACCATTTCAACAGCTGTAAAAGTACATTTAAAAAGAATATGGCATGGATGTGCTTGAATCTGATATGTGATTGTCAAAATTGCATTTGGCACCTACACCTGAAGACAGGAAGAACAATCTCAAATCTTACAAAAATAGCTTATCAGTTCTGTATAGCGCCTTTCTACTGAGACAAACCAAATACCTTGAGAGCATTGAATGCCGTTGCTAATGCCACTTCTTCAGCAGGTTTCTTCATGAATGCTGCTATCATCTCCACAATGGCAGGTAATGAACATGGTTCGTTTCGTTGAAATGTACAATATCGTTGTAAAAATGTCAATGATCTATAAATATAAAATTTAAAATTATAACTGCTTAATAATTATATTATTTTTGGTCTGGACATCTTACCTCAATATTAATGTTGATTTGAACAAATGTTGACAAGAACAAATCAACATTAATATTGAGGTAAGATGTCCAGACCAAAAATAATATAATTAAAATAACCTCAAAATATAACTTCCTAAAATTAAATATTAATTACAACTGCTTAATAATTCCTGATCTTAGATACTAAATTTAACTAAATTATTTTCAGTCTGATCATCTTACCTCAATATTAACGTTGATTTGTTCTTGGACATGTTATAAACAATTCTGTTTTATCGTCAGCTTGTCAGACTGAGTCTGGACAAGCTGAATTGTTTTGAAACATGTCCAAGAACAAATCAACATTAATATTGAGGTAAGATGAACAGACTAAAAATAATTTAATTAAAATAACCTCAAAACATCACTTCCTAAATTAAATATTAAATTTAACTACTTATTTTAGGAATTCTCACATGAGATATATTCATTAAGGTAGAATTTTTATCACTCACCTCATATTGTTCTTCTTATTTGACTATAAACTAGTTTCGGAACATAGTTTCTGTTCCATCCTCAGTATCGTCACGACCGTTGTGTCGTCTAAGACAGAAGACGACAGAACGGTCATGACAATGCTGAGGAGGAACAGAAACTACGTTCCGAAACTAGTTTAGTCAAATAAGAACAATATGAGGTGAGTGATAAAAATTCTACCTTAATTAAATTTATGTCAAATTTCATTTGAAGAGAAAAATATACGCCAATATTTATTTTTAAAGTTATATCCCAATTCAGGCATATATTTTTCTCTTCAAATAAAGTACTTAATAATTTGTCTATAACAAAAAGGAGAAAAATGATAAATCAAAGACAGTCATAAGAAAACATCCAATTATATCTTAATTTAAATATTTTTTCTTCTGTATTTGGTTGAAAATTCTGGTTTTTCCATACAATGTATTAATCTAGGTATAGCATAAAAAAGTTACAAAAAAATTAAATAAATAGCATATACGAATATACAAATATGGACTACACTTAAACTCGCAAAGGAACCATTACATGCTGAAATCTACCTTGAAATTTCACCCAGAGAGCATTGTGATGTACCAAGGCAGTGTCCAAAAAATCATCTGCCTTATTAACTGCAAGGCACAAATATCGAAGCCAGGATCCAGCAATGGCAACCCACTGTACAGAGCAGATGCACTACCTGCTTGAATAAGAGAGGAGTAGAGTGAGGAAAGATGCAGCCCAGACAAGTAGTGAGGGTTATCCAATCTACCAATTTGGGAGTTGTATTTCTTCCCTATATTTTAAATCAGAGATTTGGTGCTGGATTTTTAGTGCCTTGCAGATAAAAAGGAGATAATTTTCTTTGGACATGGCCTTATACATCACAATACTTCTCTATATAATAGATATACATAAATATAAAATAGAAAATGTGCCTGCACCATAGTCGAGTGGTTAATGTAGGATGACTTGGTGCACAGCTGCAGGACTTGTACTGGTTTGGATCTCATGGGGGAAAATATTTTCTCATGGAATTTCGACCAGTAAGGGACCAATGTCTACCCAGCATCATGAGCTACAATAAGTAGCCGCTCCAAATTGAGAAATCCAGCTTAACAGCTGAGGGACACAATATGTTGAATAGCCACCCCCAAAAATGGTTGTATGCAATTAACACTAGTGGATGTGAGACCAGCAGCCAGTTGGTAGGCCTAGAAGCCCCTTAGTTTATCGGTTGGCTGCTGGCCTCACATCCAAATGTGTTAGAGGTGGGTGATCATCCAGCCAGTGTAGAAGTGACATGTGGTCAGCATGTCAAGTCCCCAGCCGTTATAATTGGTTTTCTCAACCTGGAGTCTCTACTTATTGTAGCTATCCAAATACTTCACGATGCTGGGTGGGCACCAGTCCCATACTGGCCGAAATTCCATAACAAAATTTCTTCCTCTTTGGAAGCTCAAACCTAAACAAGTACCATAGCACTGCGCCTAGACATATTGCCTTAACCACTCATCTACGATGCGGGATGGAGTTAATTATTAATACAAAAAAAGTTATAATTACCGCTCAGTGAGGGCTTCCTTCACATGGGCTGGAAGTTTAGAAGCCCGAGTATTAGGGTACATGAAAGGAGAATCAGTCTCCACAAGCAGTCTATCTAAAGGTATTAAACCATCCTCAAGAATTTTTCGTATTCCATTATCAGACTTATCTTTGCATAAATAGCCTGTAAAATAAAAACAGTACAGAGATTAATAATGGGTAATATAACATTCAACTTTTTAAATCAAAATTGATAGAAAATAACACTATGAGGTTTAATAAATGAGTTGGAGAAAATGTTTTAACATCTCACCTCACAAAGTTGTGTGACTTCACGATATCAGTTTCAAAAGTATAGTATTACTTCCATCTTCAGTTAAATTCCAACTGTCGAAATTTTGTCATTAACATCATCTTTTGAACTGCCATCTAGTGTAGATTTTATGAACTTGGAGATTAAATTATTCTCGTCAGGGATATCAAAATTCATTGCTTTATATTTATTCTTCTGAATGGATATCTTCTCCCGAATTGTCAATTCTAAAGGTTTCTTCAAATTAAGTTATGTAGAGAGGAAATAACACTATGAGGTTTTTTAATATTGTTTATTTTTTCTCTCACTCACCTCATACTTCATAACTCCTCACAAACCCAGGGTTTGCGAGGAGTTATGAAGTATGAGGTGAGTGAAAGAAAAAATAAACAATATGTTTCTTCAAATGTTTCAAAAGTTTAGTTTTCTTCTGATTTTGTGATTCCCTAGCAAACTATGAGCTGCAATTGCATAGTTTGCTAGAGAATCACAAAATCAGAAGAAAAACTAAACTTTTGAAACATTTGAAGAAACTCTTAGAATTGACAATTTGGGAGAAGATATACATTCAGAAGAATAAATATAAAGCAACGAATTTTGATATCCCTGACGAGAATAATTTAATCTCCAAGTGCATAAAATCTACACCAGATGGCAGTTGAAAAGATGATGTTAATGATGAAATTTCGACAGTTGGAATTTGACTGAAGATGGAAGTAATAGACTTTTGAAACCGGTATCGTGCAACTTTGTGAGGTGAGATGTTAAAACATTTTCTCCAACTCATTTATTAATGTAAATACCTCATAGTGTTTCCTCCCACTGTAATTTTAATTAAAAACTATTTATTAAGAGCTTGAATTGGAGATATACATACGACCTCATATTTTGTTCTCTCACCTTGATATGTTTCGGCGAAACACCATTGCCATTCTCAACTAGAATTCAACTCAACAAACAAAACAAAATATGAGGTTGGGCATATATTTCCAATAAATGTTCTTATTAAATTTTTTGTTTGTGTTCTCTTCAGATTTATAAAAAGAATAATTACTTCAGCATATATCATATTAGTCGGTCGTGGTGGACCAGTGGTTATGCTCCTTTGCCTCTGGTTAAGAGGGTCGTGGGTTCAAACCTGGCCACAGTTGATGGATTTTTTTAGAATGGAAAAATCCAAGGAGCAAGTCCTCCGGGAGTGACTTTAAGCCATGGGTCCCACGTCTGAAGACTTTCAGGCTTGTAAAAGATCCTTAAGCCTGAATAAAGAGGCCTCTAAGTAAAATTTACTGACATCAATGTCCTAGTAATACCTTAGTTGCCTGTTAGAAGTCTCATTGGGTCGGTGTATTGACTGCATGCCATTCAGGACATCTACGAGCAAATAAGGTA
Organism: Diploptera punctata; assembly: GCA_030220185.1. NCBI lineage: Eukaryota > Metazoa > Arthropoda > Insecta > Blattodea > Blaberidae > Diploptera > Diploptera punctata. The sequence goes on from JASPKZ010008385.1 coordinate 235,386, forward strand.
ACTAAAAATGAACTTGGTCTAGTAACTCCTTACAAAGGAGAGGCTATGGCTCAACAATGGCATATGCCATTATAGATAGATATATCATATTAATTAAAAATTGCTGTAAGGTTTAAATTAAAATGCTTTATACCACATCCCATATCCAGTCTTCTAATTACACTGGTTTCAAAGTTCTTGTCAACTGATGTTATGTCGATCAGGAGAAATGCTTCTTCCTCACAGTTCTCCTGACCAACATAACATCAGTCGACAAGAAGTTACAGAAATGAAGCTGCCTAAGCTAATAAATAAAACTTCATAATGTTAAAAATTCCCAAATTTATTATATTAAAAGATCTTTTACGAGCCTGAAAATCTTTAGACTCGGGACCCATTGCTTAAAGTCCCTACAGGAGGACTTGCTCCTTGGATTTTTCCACCCTAAAAAAAATCTATCAACGGAGCTCTGTCTATAGAAACCCCATAAATATTCTACTGAAAGTAAATAATATTACTTGCCTGTCATTCCTAGGTACATGCCCATCTCCAGGTAGTTCTGAGCTTGCTCGCATGTGCCTGTGAAGCAGTGAATTACAATGGACGGAAGACGGTCCTTGTATTTATTTAAAATATCCAAAAGATCTTGATGAGCATCTCGTTCATGAAGAAGAAGGGGTTTTCCTAGCTCACATGCTAATCGAACCTGTGTTTCAAACACCTCCTTCTGGACATCAACAGGTGAGAAGTCACGGTTATAATCCAGACCACATTCTCCAATAGCCACACATTCTGGACTAAGTGCAATTTCTCTCAGTTCGTCAAGATATCCATCCGTCCATGACTTTGCATCATGTGGGTGTATTCCTGAAAACAAATTACCAGACTTCAGATGTGAAAATGATTAATAAGGGATTATTTCTAGAATATAAAACCCCTCAGGGGTCCTCATCTAGGGGATATGTGGATGGCGACCACAAGGTGCCCAAGCTGCGCAAAACATTTTTTCCGCTTACTTGTGTTTTGCACTCTTTTAACTTTACTATCTAACCTCTCTTGGTTAACTCTTGTTTTTTCGACCCCAACGCTATTAAGGCATCCGAGGGCTAGGGAGTCCTTCCTTTTTCCATTTCGTCTTTCCTTTATTTCTCTTCTTCTCCAGAAAAGCCTGACCAGAGGCTATAAGATGGCAGCCCCATCACTGGTCTTGCCTTCCTTTGGCCAGCAACCAATCAAAGGGACTATTATTATGCTTTCAAGTCTTATACGAGAATTTTCCATAAGGGAAAATTTTCTATAGGATCGTAACAGGCCTTGGCCTAATACTTGGAAGGAAGAAGAAGAAGATATACAGTAAAAGCTCCTTATTCGTGGGGAATATTGCCGTGAATATGGAATTGTAATTTGTATGGGTATATAGTGGATATGTTCTAAGGTTACAAAATAAAATAAATAATCAATTGATTTAGTGTTTACTTGATGAAAATCCACATTTATAGGCCCACTTCCCAATAAAATATCTAAACACTTTAAAAAGTTGAACATTAATGTGGCATTTAAAACTAATAAAACTTTACAAAATATAAATAAAAAACAATAAAACCAAAATAAAAAAATAAAAATTATCAGGTGTATACAAATTGAAGTGTGGCTCATGTGATAATGTCTATATAGGGCAAACTGGTAGACCTTTTATCTCTCGTATAAAGGAATACATGACAGCATATAACAGAAATTTAGAATATTCAAAATATGCTAACCACCTATTCCAATTTAATTATTGTTTCGATCCAAATTTTGAAATTTTACATGTTTGTGATAAGGGTAAGAAGTTTGACCTTTTGGAGGCTGTAGAAATAAATAAATTGAAAAGTAGTAATAAACTGTTAAATTCTCAACTTGATTTGAATGAATCGCCTTTGTTAAATTAAAAAAATTTAAATAAAATTATTGTTGTATTGTTGCTTAGATCAGTTGACATGTACTATAATAACACAATCCATAATTTGTTAACATGTCTGAAGAAGGTACAGTGTACCGAAACAGCTGTCACTGAATTATATCTTAATAAATATGAAAATCAAATAAAACTTAAGTTTTATTTTTATTTAATTTATAAATAAAATAAAAATTATCAAAATAAAATCAATTAATGAGAGATTTTGAACAATTTCTATTAATTATTATTGTCAGGTTTAGGAAAGGACTTAAAAAACTTAGTAATTTTTCCCTGTTTTGCTGCTTTTAAAAGATCTTTCAATTAAGATTGGTATTCAGCTGTGAATTCTGCAAGAGAATCCCTTATTTTGTCTTCAGATTTCTTGATTCACTAACATTGAAACAGTGTGATATAGACGCGAACGATTTGCCAAGCATATAAATGGTCAAGCATTTCTATTTTTACTTTAAGCAGCAATACTACCTTTTTCTGCTTTGGAACTAATTTTCTTTCCTTTTACTCAACATTATAAATTGGCAACAAAGCAGAAGAGACACATGTTATTCAATCAAAATTATTGCAACAAATGATAAGTTGAAACAATAATACATCGATCGTTGCGAGGGCAGCATTTATCAATGGACATAGCAGCACGTGAAATACTGCGGCAGTGGCTTTTAACAATGAACTTTAGGCTAGTGACAATAAGGTTTGTTTTAATTCAATATTTGTCCACTTGGTTTAAAAATTGCCGGTGCATTAATAGAGGATATTAATCCTTCTAATATACCGACTGGATCCGCGAATAAAGAAATTATATTATTGGGAGTCTGTTTATCTTACCTCAATATTAATGTTGATTTGTTCTTGAACATGTTTCGATTGGATATCAATTATCGTGCCCAGACTGTTTGGATTTATGTTGTAAACCCTGGATGTCGATGTCAGCTCTATCCTGTGGTTGGCCAAAGAACCTCCAAACAAGGTCACATTCCATCAGTATTTCAAAATTCATACTCTGTTTTTGTTCTTCTGAATAAAGATTTTTTCCCAAAGTGTCAGCTCTTTTGTATTTTCTAACTGTTTTAATAATTTAGTGTCCGAATTTATATTATTTTTTTAGACAAAACATGATAAGCAAATGCAGATTTTTCTATTTCCCCATTAAAAACACAGTTATGAATTTCGAAATACCGACGGAACATGACCTCGTTTGGAGGTTCTTTGGCCAACCACAGGAGGCAGCTGACATCGACATCCAGGGTTTACAATATAAATCCAACCAGTCTGGGCAAGATGCTGAAGATGATTGATATCCAATCGAAACATGTTCAAGAACAAATCAACATTAATATTGAGGTAAGATAAATAGACTCCAAATAATATAATTAAAAGAACCTCAAAATATTAATTCCTAAAATAAAACATACTTCCTCCTAAGAATTAAATGAATCGTGATTTCTTCTTACGATGGTCGCTGATACTGCAGTGCTGTGTTTAAAAAAACATAGAAATATGAGGTAAGAAGATATCACGATTCATTTAATTCTTATGAATTAAACCTCATAATGTTAAAAATTCCCAAATTTATTATATAAATCCTCCTCCTTCTGCCACTGTCTAACAAAGGTACAATCAACCACTGCATGCCAAAACCTAACTTGAAATTTTCTCAGAGAAGCGTTGTGATATAGCAAGGCCATGTCCAAAAAAATTATCCGCCTTTTTTAACTGCAATGCACCAAATCTCTCATTTAAACTATAGGGAAGTAATACAGCACCTGAATTGGTTGATTGGATAACCCTCACTATCTGCCATCTGCACCACATCCTGCCTCACTTTCATTCTGCTCTTACTCATGCAGGAAGACAATCTGTACATTGCTGGATTCTGGCTTTGATTCTTGTAATTTGCAGTTAAAAATGGCAGATGATAATTTTTTTAACACAACCTTGGTACATCACAATGCTTGTCTGGGAGAAATTTCAAGGTAGATTTCGGTATGTAATGAATGACAGTCCCCTTGTTAGTTTTTTATATACACACACACACACACACACACACACCTACCTGCAGTTGAATACAATGTTCCAGGGTATATCCTTGTCAGACGAAGAGCTTCCCTACTTGTTCTAATGGATGCTCCAGTTACCATAATTTTTTGAACACCTGTAAAGACATAAAAAATTACTTAAGAGCAAATTTGTTGCAGAATTCACGTAAAAATATATTCAGATAGTAAAATGTCATCTATAAAACCATTTTAGATCAAAATAACAGAGGGAAAGCATATTGTTATCTCCCATATCTGCAGGAAACATTCATAGCAATGATGAAAATAGTGATAAAATTAAGATAATTTCCATTAGAACATCTACAGAGTGTATGCTGCTGGGCCAGATGGAATATGAAAAAAAAAATGCAGATGAAGGCAATAGACTCTCAACCTCTCACACTGCAAGTAGGGTTATTCTTTATTCTGTCAGTTTCTCCAACCAGTGTGATTTCTACTAGTGGAGGTATCAGAATCATAAAGCTGGATATTTAGGCCCAAAGAAAAATATTTAATATTTTTTAAAATTATTTTATATTAGTTAAAGTTTTAAAAGAATATATATAAGTGGAAAGCAACGAGAAGCTACCATATCTACAATTCCCCAGTAAAACTGCAAAGCATAGCATGAAAATGCTATGATTTCAGTGAAAGACTAGCCTTCGGGCAGAATTACTATGGATGGATGGATGGATGGATGGATATATATATCCACAGTATTCTGTCTGAAGGCTGGTCTTTCACTACAATTATGACATTTTCATGCTATGCTTTGCAGCTTTACTAGGGAATTGTAGGTGTGGTAGCTTCCCGTTGCTTTCCACACCGGTGAAGGATGATAATAATGATAAGGGTGATGATGGTCAGATGATTTTCGGGGACCGCTGGGCCCTAAACATCTTGACATTGTCTTACAGGTGAGGAAAAACCTCACCCAGGAGCCTGTCCCGACCGGGAATCAAACCCGGGCCCACTGTGTGACAAGGCAGCACACTACCCCGAGACCACAGCGGTGGACATATATATATCTTATGAACTAAAAAAATGTTATAATGTTATTTTTTTAGTAGAGATAAAGGTTTTCTGTATATTGTTACAAATTTCTAATATACTATAATTTTCCAGAAGTCATGTACCATGAATCAGTAATACAACATTTAAGTAAAGTTATAATAATAGAAAAAGTTCAGTTTACCTTTACCAAGAATTTTTATAAGTTCTACAGAATCTAGTGCACATGCGTGAACGGTTAGAGAAACTTCCACTAGATGGCAGACACAGGCCTATGTGTGAAATTGGTATGACCAAACTCTGCACTAAATTCCCAAACATTTATTACATATGGATTTACATCAACGTCCCCCTTCATAGCCTAACAAAATAAATTATATGCATATTATTTATACCCGAGCCGCCAATTCTCCGGCTCTGAAGTTTAGGTTGTACGAGGGGTAAAGGGAGAACTCGCCCTCTACTGCCAATAAGAATATGGTTGTAGTGGGAGTGAACATTTGCCACAACCAATCACTGCTCTTGATGCAGCTATAGCGTGCTAGTAAGGTTTGAAATTGCAGAGATGTTGTCCAGCTGTATGTCTGCTAACCACATATATAAAGCGGCCACTCCCACTGAATATCCATATCGGCAATTTCGTGAAAACGTCAAGGCTGGAGAATCAGTGGCTGCAGTGTAATGAAGTGTAAACTAATCTGATGTACACTAACTTGTGTCATCGGAACCTAACAAAATGAAATGATTGGACATCCATTTCTTAAAATATATTTTTAAATATTGGTCATTCTGATTTTACAGATATCTCTGCCATCTAGCGGAAGTTTGTTTAAGCATTCACACATACACATGATATCATTTGAGATAAATACATTTTTAGTTCGTAGATAAATATTTAATAATTGTAAAAAAAAGTTATAAATATAAATGCAAAATGTTTAAAATAGTACGAAATATTGAACTTTTATAGGGAAAAAATATCTATGAGGTTTAACTTAAGATTTAAATTAAAATGTATACCTCACCTCATATTCTAATTACACTGGTTTCGAAGACTGGATATGAGGTGAGGTATAAAACATTTTAATGTAAATCTTATAGTACAAAATGCTTAGTAAAGGCGGAAGAAGTATGTAGAGCAACAGTATTACAAGAGTGCAGTAAGGAAAATCAGGTTAAGATATTCATTATTACTTATGGCAAATAACATTATGAGTAGAGACCGGATGTTAGAGAAAATGCCTATATTTATTTATTATAGATATTGTAAAAGTGACTTCATATAAGGTCATTCCAACGACCCTAGAGTTGTTTTCCATTAAGTTAATTTTGCCTATAAATGCCTATTTCAGCTTATAATGCCTATTTGCAATTTTTTCTCGAAATTAACTCAGTATTTCAATGAAATCAATTGAAATGGACAAACTTCATGGCACAAATAATTTCATAGAAGTTTTCAAGTGTTCTTTTTATAAATTCCCTTAGAATATTTCAAGGTAATGGTGGCAATAAACCAATAACCTAGCAGGTAGATGGTTTCCCCCTCAATGCACTCCCGTTAGGTAAATATTGTATTTTTTCACCTCATGCATTCCCGTTAAGCAAAATAGCCCTAAGTTATGTCCCATTGTATTATGCTCCGGCTCTAATAAGGCTTGGAGAAAAGTTCTTGCTTCTTCTCGATACAAACATTGCTCTTTGTAAAAAGGCAAAACAAATTCCAAAAGCATCTCTGATATCTTGGCATGCTATTGATGGCATATGTTTATATTTTTAATGTAAGACTGTAAAATGTTAAGTTGAACAACATAGGAAGAGGAGGGAAAATAGCAGTAAGCAATGTAGCACGACCATGTTTTACGTAAATATATAAATATAAAAAAAAGATTGTTGCAACATTGGAAGATGTTTAAAATGTGTTTAAAAGTGTTGCAAAATGTTTTAAACGTATTTAAAAGTGTTTAGTGCATCAGTGGAATAAGATATTAAATTGAAAAATTTTTGCGACCTGAAGTGTACAACAGCCAAAAGGGCAATTTGAGTAATTAAAAAAGGAAGAGAATAGAGGCAGAATCAAAATTTTGGCTGTGGTAATAAACCGTCACACACAATTTTCCATCTAATATTCTTATGCCACTGATGCCCTAAACACTTTTCAGCCATTTATAATAATGTTTGGTACTATTTTAAACATTTTGGAACCATTTTATAAACATTTCTTACGATTTTTAAATATTTCTAAATTACGCAAATACATTGAGTTCTACAGGCACAGAAATGCTTCATGTAACATCTGCTAGGCAACTCTCACATCGCAGTTACCAACATTTGAAAATAATTCGAAACCATATTTAGTGTTAGTGTACGTAAAATTAGTTTATAGTTCGTTAAATAATATGCATGTAAATTGTTTTGTTAGGTTAGGAAATGGGAAGTTAGTTTACGTCCATTTTTTTAGCGTTTGGGAATTTATTCCTAAAGTTGGTAATGCCGACTTCAGAGCCATCTACCGGAAGCTACATTAACCATTACAGCAACTCGCGCATGCACACTGCAATTCTATAGAACTTAGAAGAATTCATGTGCGATGGTTTATACACCTTATCCAAAATTTTTAGTTACTTATCCACAGTGCAGATGGTTCACAATTAACTTATAGAATCCCATGTTTATGATCCCTCAATAAGCATCACGAATTCCTATAAAAACAGTTTAAAAATATTGTAGGGCAGTGGTAAAACAAAAAATAATTGTAAAATTGATAATGTAATGATTACATTGATTAGATATGATTAATTAGCCTCTGAGAACAGTTTCAAAGAATGCTGCTTATTTCATCATTAGACTTTAGACTTTGATAGGCATATGAGTACTCAACAAAGCATGTAAATAGACTACAGTGAAATATCTTTAGAATGACTTGTTCAATGGATTTTTGTTAAGTTCTACAGATTAATATTTATGGAACTGTTGCCAAAGAAACCATCTGTGAATGCCCAAACATGTTTATAATAAATTAATTACACTAACTTGCTCTTTCATAACCTAACAAAATAAATTAAACATATTCTTTAATAAACTATAAACTAATCTAGTACACACTAACTTGACTCAAAAGCACAAAATGAAGTGAATGAACATCCATTTCGGATATGCTACACTTCGGGTCGCAAGAAAATTCTTCTAAGTTCTGTAGAATCGCAGTGCGCATGCACTAGTGCTCCAATTATCCCAGGCAGATAAATGCAACCTCCAGCAGTTGGCGGTATATGTATGTGAAATCAGTATGACCAACATTGACACAAAATTCCCAGAACTTGTCTAAAAATGCATAATTAACACAAAATGAATTAGTGGAAATATGATATTACGTGGTAACCGTCCGATATTTTGAATTTTTCATAGAATAACAGATATGAAGAGGTAATTTATTTTACGTATCAAATCACATTTAAAAAGCAAGGAACCTAAAAGCTAACCAAACCTAAATCAATTACTGTAACACAAATCAATTACTCTAACGTAGGTGAAATCCAGGGAACGTGGAATCACATTTAAAAAGCAAGGAACCTAAAAGCTAACCAAACCTAAATCAATTACTGTAACACAAATCAATTACTCTAACGTAGGTGAAATCCAGGGAACGTGGAAATGGTTGGCAACATCTGGAGTATTTTGGGTTGTTGATGGTGGCAACGCTGGAACAACATAGGAAGAGGAAGGAAAATAGCAGAGAGTAGCAAGTAAGCAATGTAGCACGACCATGTTTTACGTAAATATATAAATATAAAAAAAAACATTGGAAGATGTTTAAAACTGTTTAGTGCATCAGTGGAATAAGATATTAAATTGAAAAATGTTTGCGACCTGAAGTGTACAACAGCCTCCATTTCTTAATATACATTTTGGAATTAAATATGAATGTCAATCATTCCGATTTTACAGATATGACCTGTATCTTGCAGCAATTTTATAAGCGTTCGCGTATGCGCACTACGATTCTGTAAAATTTAGAAAAAAAAAAAGGATTGAGAAATAAATGCAACAATTTGCATATCTAGATAAATATTTAATAAAATTAAAAAATCTTTCAAGTATCGTTGCAAAACGTTTAAAATAGTACGAAACGTTAGTAATGGTGAAAAAAGCACGTAGAGTAACAGTATCATGAAAATGTTTTATGGAAAATCACAGAAAGAAGTATTATAAAGTTGAGTCAATTATAGTTACCTGCATCTTTAGCTCTTTGTATCACAGAATCCAAATCTCTTCCATATTTTTTGTTTGTTAAATTAGCTCCAATATCAACAATTATATAATTTTCGTAACATTCCTGCATAGCCATAGTACTATTCTCTGCTTCGGTACCAGTTTCACTTGATGCCATACCGCACGGAGACTAGAATTACCGGTTTAATAAAGTGCCAAATAGTGATTCAAAATTGAATAAAATATTGAAATAAACACTTAAAATTATTAAAACATTATTTCCCTTGCACGAGGTCATTTGTTACAGTATTTCCATATTTCCAATCTTATTTACTTTCACACACCCACAGCAAGTAACTAACTAAAAACTTTAACCATTGGCCATTTTCCAATTACCAATTTATGTGACAGTGCCTCCAACCACACAGAATAAAGTAACCTGCACTAAATAAAAATTTCTCTGCAGACTTCAGCCGTGGAATAAAAATTACACAATAGTGCACATTTTTTTTATTATTACTACCATATAGGAAATATAGATAGGATTTGTATTATGCATCCTTACTAACTCAGTGGCACTATTAAACCCACAGGTTCATGGTCGCGCGTACATAAGTTCTCCATAAACGCCTATCTTGAGCTAATGTTTTCCGGTCATACCCTGCATAATCTATTTCCCTCAAATCATAGTTAATGTTATTCTCCCACCTCATCCTTGGTCTACCAACTGGGCGTTTTCCCTCTGTTTTTCCTCCAAGAAGCATCCATACCCATGTCATTCCCCATTCGTGCCATATGTCCTGCCTATCGCAGTCTACGAGATTTAACTGTTCTTATTGTATCTAGTTTAATTCGCTCAGTTGGTAGACCAAGAATGAGGTGGGAGAATAACATTAACTATAATTTGAGGGAAGTAGATTATATAGGGAATGATTGGAAAGCATTAGCTCAGGATAGGGATGTATGGAGAGCTTGTGTACGCGCGGCCATGAACCTACGAGTTCGATAGTGCCAGTGAGTAAGTTCCTATAAAGACCATGTAGTTGACTGTTTAGTAGTCTTCTCCATTCACTGTTCATATCTCTTTGGTCCAAAAATACTCGTAATCTCCTTTCCTCCCTTAAAGTAAAAGTCCATGTTTTGCATCCATATAATATAACTGGTAGAATAATAGTTTTATAGATTTCAAGTTTAACATTTTTTTTAATGGAGTTGGGACATCAAGAGTCTCTGTAATGTATAATAGCACGCATTTCCAGAATTGAACCTATGTTTAATTTCATTGTGTATCTCATCCCTATTTGTGATCATTGTTCCTAGGTATTTGAATTCAACCACTTCTTCAAAATTTCCCTCATTTGTCATTAGCTGTCCATTTCTATTATATAATGCATTTCTACGTATGACCATATGTTTAGTTTTATTGATATTTACTTCCAGTCCCAATTCTTAGTGTTACTCAATAGTGTGTGCGTGTTGGCCTTTAATATCTCCTCGTTATCGCCCAATAGTACTACATCATCAGCATAGACTAACATATTAATACCATTGAGTTTAGGCCTTCTTCATCCTCTAAAGATATGATGCCATGCTCTTCTACTTCCCTCAAATCATCGTTAATGCTATTCTCCCACCTCATTCTTGGTCACGCACCCTTACTACCAAGGATAACATGTTACTATTTTCAGCATAGCAAATAACTGATTAGCGGAATGTAATTAACCACATAGTGGGAGTTGGGATCATTACATTTTTTTTTTTTTTTTAATTTCTGCCAACCACAGCTGGATATAGAGATCTCTTACATGAATTAAGGGATCCCTATATCCAGCAGTGGTTGGCATTAATAAATAAATGTAATGATATGGGACGCCAAGAGCACGGTGGAGAGATTGGTTTTCTTGCATGAGACCGGAACGAACCTTTTGCAGTTCAATCCGTGAGGAGAAGATGACGAAGAGAATAATTCTGGGGCGAATTCTATACCACCAACGCCGTGATATCACAAGAATGGATGCAGGGGAATTACGAATTGAAATATGTAGTCACAAATTCGCAGGCATGGTTTCCATCATAACAGCGATTCTCAAACGATGATTCCCGACCCATAGGTGGGTCGTAGGCGACGTTTAGGTGAGTCGTCGAATGACCCATCTGGTCTACAAAACATTTATTTTTTAATTAGAAGTTATTATCAACATTCAATCAACTTTTCAGCACCCAATGAACATGGCAGTACAAAACCTGAACGTGGAATTGATTATTACATTCCCTGCAACAATGGGAGATATAAAAGTGAATTTGCTCCTTTTAATATGGGATTGGTAATGATGTATTTTTATTATGTAATTATAGTTGAAAAAGTCAACCAGTGATTTTTAATCAGTTTGAAAATTGAATATAATAGAGGGGGATGCAAATTTACTGCTAAATTAGCAGTACCAATCCACAATCAGTTTTCGTTCCAGATTAAGTGTTTGTCTTAATGGTTAATGGTGCATGCATGGCTTAAATCAGGAACATTAAAAAGAAAAGTACACTCAAACGAAGTTAAAAATCCTGGGAATGATAATGAATGAAGTGTCCCAGCTACGAGCTCTTGGTTAGGCAACCGTTCCTAGAATAAAGAAGCAATATCAGCGTAAATACGGTATGTCGCGAACTGAGGTTGGGATTTACGTCGTTTGATGTTAAAGGACCCAAACTACGGGTTTATTATGTTACTAAGTTACCTCAAATCCTTCCATCAAACCAAATAAATTACGAAGGCATTTTAAAACAAAACATCCAGACATTAAAAAAATAAAAGCGAAAAATATTTTTCTCGCGCATTAATGCGGTTTAAACGGAAAGAAAGCTGTTGTATCTAAAGTGGGGTCACTGAATTAAAAGGCTTTGAATTCATATTATTTGGCTAGTTTTCGTATTGCTAAAGTTGAAAACATTCTACAGATGAGGAACTTAATTAACTCATTCGCCTCCGAAGACGAGCTACACTCGCTTAATTCTGCTCTTATATTTTTTGTAATATTTTGTAGGCCTATATCTCTTTGCAGGGTAATATTCTGTTAACATTTATGAATAGTAGAAGAATATGTTTTTGCCTTCACCCTGAGTACCGTTATATTTCGTTTGTTTTGAATGTCTGAAAATGGAGAATACAATTTAAGGTAACTAAAATCTGGTTTGTGGGAAAATGCACTGAGCATTTAAACCTGAAGCGAATGGGTTAACATTTTCCTTCCTGTGGTTAAAGATATTGTTAAAATCATGTTCGGCGACAAAGTAGTTAAGTTGAATTACTATATAGTTAATCGCCGTATCAATGAAATGGCCAGTAACGTAGACAATTAATTGATAATGTGAATAAAAAACAGTTGTCTAACGTGCTACATCTAACACTGAAGTCATTAGCAGTCTTGCTCTCCAATGAGGGAGTCAGGAGTTTCAGGGTCTCCTTTCGAGGGTTCGTTGATAAATATACCGACAAAACACACCAATAAAAGACAGTAGCAATTTTGTTTTTCAAATATTGTTGAACCAATTAACATTTTTAATTAATCTCATCTCGTTTGTTCCATTAGTATGAAAATCAGGGTACTGTTGATGAAGGCTTTTTTCTTTTTCTTTCTTTTGTGAAAAATTATCCACGCATACAACAGTAGAATGTATTTTCGTAGTTCATAATTCATATATGATTAACCACTGATCGACTGGGGGAAAAAAAATAACTTGCTTCCTATGGGAGTCAAGCGATATGTGGACGTCACAGTGTTGTTATGCATTAAGTTGCTTCAGATGCGATTTTGTTACATTGCTTTATTCACAGGGTACCAATGGCTACGACAGTGCCAAGTGAGATGAAAAGGGTTTTCGATATTGAAGTTTAAAGTTATCAACTTCATAAAAATTCGGCTATTCAATGCAAGACCTTTTTCTGTACTTTGCGACGAAATTGGTAGAGAAAATAATCACCTTCTGCTTCACACAGAAATGCGCTGGCTTTCAAGGAATAAAGTTCTTGTAAGACTTTTCGAGCATTGACAAGAAGTTTCACTATTTTTAATTGTAGAAAAAATGGTTCGCAGCTTTGTTCTTAGATACCAAATAGCTGGTCACATTGGCTTATATGGCAGACATATTTTCCAAACTAAATTAACTCAATTTATTCAATCAAGGCTTAACCGTCATTGTGTTCCAAGCTTACGATCGATAAAGTCGAGACATTCCAGAAAAGGTCAATCTGTAGTTAGGATACTTCAAACATAATTACTTTTCCTTACCTTCTAAGTTTAGTGATTCTACAGTATAATCACCCTGCTCTAAATAACGAGATTGTATGTTTTTTTCTCGAGAAAACTACATTGAATTCAAATAGATTCGATACCCTACCATATATTTCGAAATTTCAAATTTGCCAGCAAAATTGAGAGAACAGTTATATTACCTGTGATTCTGACATTAAAATTATTGTTTGTACACTCAGATATAACGTTTTTGATATAATTAAGGCGTGAATATCCTGAACTTTCGAATGAGGTAGTAAAGTTAGTCAATATCATTCGCAACTTCATATCTGTGCGAAAAGGAACTTTCCTCTTAAATTAAACTAAAAAGCAAGTACAAAAATAGACTTGACGTATACTCTGCTTTACGACTAAAGCTAACTACAATTAAACCAAATATATACCAGCTTATGCAGACACGACAGGCCCATCCATCACATTAATTCGTGAGTACAAAATTATTTGTGGAAACACAATATATCACCAACCAGACCTAGACTTGTATGCAGGCGCTGCAGGAAGATGTGCGGCATCCGAGAGATACCAATGTGATGTCATGACCGCTGACGAAGTTCTTAGAATAATTGCACATTGTGTATGTTTTTTTTTTGTTCATTCGTTTATTTATCTATTTTGTTGTCAGTGTTAATTTAATATTTATCAATAATGGAGCCGAACGTAACTCGTGACAGTATTTTGGCTTTAATAGAACAAAAAGATAAACTTGAGAGCGAAATTAACCAAATGAAATCAATCTTGGATAGCGTAAGTTTTTGAATTGCCTATATAAATACATAACCATAACCTCAACTCTTGACATTTTAGCAAAATCATTGTCTGCAATAATCAAAATATATTATACATTAATAAAGTCATATTACTGTTAATTCTGAATTAAAAGAACATTGTATATTTTTTTTTTTTTTACATGTCAGCGATAGTTTATTCAGAAATTAAATTCTGATTCTGGAAGTGCTGAAATGTCAACTAAATCTTTATATTTGTTCTTTCTTACTGTAGGCCTATTTGATTTCTAGAATCGATATTTTATAACCTTTTCCATATATTATTTAATTTCTACACATCCTAGTCAATAAAATCAGCAATTTGAAGTAAGTTCAAGTGACATGGATGGAATGACATTATATTTACAAAATGAGCCATTGGAGGCATTATGGGCTAGTCCTAAGAGAGGAGAATATTTGAATCATAACATATAAGGACAATCCATTTTATGGTTATTATGAATGCCAACTTTCAATTCTTCCAGACTGTGAAGCTTTTACTAGGAGACCTAATTTCACTTTAAATAGGTTCAATAATATGTACAGATTAAAAATTGTTTACTGACCTTTATCTAATGAGTCACTAAGCTCATGCTTGGATTGTGGTGTACAGCATGTATAGAGTGATAAGTTCAGCTTCTCTCCATTAGATGTCAATTTTACAAGCCAGGAATCCCAGCCTTGATAAAGGTATGCTTTTTGTGCCTAAGCAAGAAGCTTGGGAAATGCTTTGACAGTCCTTTTTGGCTTGTCTCGTTCTCATTGTATTTTAAAAAAAGAATGTTTATGAAACCCAAGTTATCACTATTTAAGATAATAGTGAACCTATATAAACATGAAGTAATATTTTATTGGCATTACAATAATTGAATCAGTCATTTCGAAAAGGAATCATGTACAGCTGATCAAATTTTACAGGAGAGGAAAAAAAAACTGATTCAACTTGTTCAGGATAAAGCATTGAATCTGAAATTGCTACTGAATAAAGTCAGAAAGTTGTAAAGAAATAATGTAGTTAATCTGTTCTCACACGGAAACGATGGAAGTGGGTACTAAACATGGAATAATGAAAGAAGTGAATTTCAGAAAAATTGGAGATGATCCCTTTTTCGAAATGACTGATTCAATTATATTAATCTTTTTTTTTAAATATACACTAGCACACAATATACTGGTTGTTTATTTAATTAAAATAATTACCACAACATATTCCATAAAATATTTATAAGATAATATTCTAGAAAAGTAGGCCTATAGGTTTAATATATTTCAATTAGCGCAGTGTTTCCTTTAGAATGTGTTTTTATATTATTTATTTATATACATGTTACCTACTAGGCCTATATGAAATTTATGCTACCTTATGATTTTTGAAATACTAATTTTATTCTTAACAATGTTATCTCAAAACTGTATGTTACAACTAGATCTAGGGCTTATATAGGTTCTACTGTATATGAATGAAAGAGGAAGATTGCACAATGTACATATATTACATGACTGTACACCAATGGTAAAGGACACTACATGTGTCACAAATATCAAATTTTAGGTTTTATGATTATATAGTTTAGATCTTTAGAACCATTTGAACATAATTGCTAAAGGATTAAGAGTCATTAAACGCACTTTATTGAATAGGACTAGAAAAGAAACTATTTTGAAGTTTTACAAAGTATTGGCAGTTCCATCTCTTATCTATGGATGTGAAACCTGGACATTAACAAAGGCAGATAGTAAACAAATAGAGGCTGCTGAAATGAAGATGTTGAGAGCAATAGCAGGATACTAAAGGACCGCTAAAAAGAAAAACGAAGATATAAGAACAGAACTTAATATATTTAATCTCAGTGAAAGAATAAAATATTATCAAAATGCTTATCTTCAGCACGTATTACGAATGAATGAACAGTGCATACCAAGAAGAATGTATAATTATAAACCAAAAGGGAGAAGAATGTTGGGAAGACCATTGAAGAGATGGAAGGATCAATTTGACCTATAATGAAATTGGAACAGGCCATTGGGCTTAATCCTTGTTGTTGTTGTTGATGATGATTAAGAGTCACCGAAAATGAAATACATTATGGCTATACTTATTAACTATTTAGTTTTGCATCAACAGATTCTTTGATAAAGACATCAAAATTAATATAGGAAAAATCAATTCAAGATTCAGCATTATGCAAAATAATTCAATGACAAACTTTTCATATTTAAATTAAACTACAGGACTTTGTGTTCCAGAAAATGAGTAAAATCTGTCGTAAATTGGTATTGCAGTTATGAAGCTAAAATCTGTAAAATATATTAAAGTCATCCAAAGCACAATATCGTTGACGAGTATCAATATAAATAAAACAATAAGTACCTCATTTTTCTCTACCGCCCTATGTCAGAGACTGCCAAACTTTAACATGTTTTAGAAACAAACTGAAAAATGTTCTATCAACTAACTGACAGAAACATCTCACTAATAGTATTCTTTTAAGAATTAATAATTATTTTTTCCTTTATTTAATAAAAATAGTATTAGAATTTATCAATATTGTTACCTAATGTCTTATATAAGCCTATATAAAGGTGATAGATTAATTCATTACACTAATTACTTCCCTTGTTTTTTTTTTTTTCATATATAGTAGATTGGAGCTGTTCTTCCTTTGTGTAGGCCTATATAGTTTTTATTAGTTTTAATTTTAATTACCTTTAACTTATTGTATTATTAGATCTGCGGGCACGCTGTAGCATAGTTAAGACAATATGCTACAAGCCAGAAGGTCTAGGGCTCGAGTCCGAGTGAGGTCACAATTTTTAAACTGACATCATGACCTTGGGTTGACTCAGCCTCTAAACAAAATGAGTACCAGATGCTTGTTCTGGGAGTAATGACAACCATCATACAAGGCTGACAACCTACAAGTGCCAATTGTCTAGAAAAAGTGAGAGCCTTAACCTCTTACTGTCCCAAAGATCTCCTAAGGCCTTTAGTGGGATCACTTTGCTTTTATTATTAGATTTTACTTTTATTATTTTCAATTTAGTCAGATAATCATTTAATATCTAATATTATTGTGATTTTTGTATTTGAATGTAACATATGTTTATCCTGGTGAGTGGAAGAGAAAGCCACATGGCTGTAACTCCACCAGGCTAAATAA
Organism: Diploptera punctata; assembly: GCA_030220185.1. Lineage (NCBI taxonomy): Eukaryota > Metazoa > Arthropoda > Insecta > Blattodea > Blaberidae > Diploptera > Diploptera punctata. Next base: position 252,810 of record JASPKZ010008385.1, read on the forward strand.
ATATAAAAACTCTTTTATTATAATTCTGATTGCGATTCTCTTCCTGTAAAATATATGCAGTATTTATAAGCATGCGGTTAACTGAGGTAAGCATAAACAGAGAAGCGATGCACATTTCAGGACTGGAACGCTCGAGCCTGAGGGCTTGGAAGTGTTTATGAGCCTCTCGGCCCATACTTCTCTGTTTCAAGCAAAAGCTTGCAAGCAGCCATAATTTGACTTGCATGCAATCTCAAATATAATGAGTATCTCAGGGAATTCTTTGATGAAATCCATGTTTACTTCCCCAATTCCGATTGAGGGTCTTTCCACTTTTCAGCGGTTGCCCTTTTACCAGCCAGCTGCTGGCCCTTCACATCCACATGTGTCAATCACAGAGGTAGATGATCAACAGCCAGTGTAGGGGTGACATGTGGTTAGCATGTCGAGTCCCCCAGCCGTTATAGCTGATTCCTCAACCTGGAGCCGCTACTTATTGTAGCTATCCAATTGCCTCACGATGCTGGGTGGGCACCGGTCCCATACTGGCCGAAATACCATGAGAAAATTTCTTCCCCCATGGAGACTCGAACCAGCGCAAGTCCCGTAGCTCTGCGCCAAGGCTTCCTACCTTAACCGCTCGGCTACGGCGCGGGACTTTACTTCCCCAATCTATTAAATTAACTATTACCAGTTCATCAATCCATGGCATGACAGGCCTAGAAGGCCCACGGCCTACAAGCTGCTGGCATCACATACACATGTGTTAACCACAGAGGTAGATGATCATCCAGCCAGTGTAGGGATGACATGTGATCAGCATGTTGGATCTCCCAGCCGTTATAGTTGGTTTCTCAACATGCAGCTGCTACTAATTGTAGCTACCCACATGTCTCACGATGCTGGGTGGACACCGTCCTGTACTGACCTAAATTCCACAAGAAAATTTCTTCCACCATGGAGACTCAAACCAGCACAAGTCCTGTAGCTCTGCACCAAGGCATCTTGCCTTAACCACTCAGCTACATCGTAGGACAGTTTATCAACTGAGGAAGTTTTTTTTTTAACTTTCATTTACATCAGATCAGTTTTTTTTACATAATAATGACAAGTGTTTCTATGGTAATCATAGTTTACATAGAGATTATTTCAAGTGTATAACTTTATTGATAATATATATATTAAAATCAGTTATGTTGTCCAATTTTTGCAAATATATAGATGAAAATAACCAAGTTTGTGGAGAATCTAATACATTTTCTTTCAAAAAACTAGGAGAAATTAAGAAAATATACGAAGAACGTTTGAAGAGAATTGATGACAAAGCAAGTTGTGGTTACGGTATTCATCTTAAATTTAAAATTATGCAATCATGGATTAAAGATCTTGAGGATCAAAATGATTGTCTTATAAGAGTAGTGGAACAGTTTGAACAAGTATACGCTTCTGGAGACCAGCTTGAAAGAAAAAAAAGCGAAGAAAATGTAGAAACACTTGAGAAAAACATAAACACATTAGAAACAGATAAACTTTACGATGCAAAAGAACAAGTTGTGATAAATTGGGAAGAAATTATACAATCTTTACAAGAATCTTTAGACGTAGCATTAAAAGAGAAAGATGATTTAAATGAAAAGTTAAAGCAGTGTCACAATGATAAATGTAATTAGAAGAAGCTTACAACAAGATAGAGGAAGAAAATAAAGAATTAAGGGCTGATTTATTGAAAATAATTAAAGAACAGGAATTAGATAGAAAAGTTGCATGTGCCAATAATGTGTCAGTTGTTTGTGATAAATCAGAAGACAGTAATTACGAAAATGATTCAAATAGTGAAGAACAAAAAACTACAATAATATTCTCTGGAAATAACATTACAAAATTAAGACGGCATAATGTATTAAGGGGATCCAACAAAATGGTTGAAACAAAAAATGGCAAATTAAATCAGAAGTTAGAATACATTAGACAATGTGTTGACCATTCAGTAGCAAAAACTTCAGTATCACAAGCAGAAGGTGATAACTGTCAAATTACTAAAGATTATTTACAAGAAGAAATTCTCATTCTAAAGAATTTATTAAAAGAGAAGTCAGATAAATTTAATTCACTGCAAATTGATAATGAAGGTTTACAGAATGAGATAAAATGTATTAAATTAAATTATAAAGAATTGGAAGAAAGTTCAAATAGAGAGATGGACAATTTAAAAAAAGATGCAAATAATCTTGTAGAAAAACTCAATGACTATGAATGTGAAATTTTATATTTAAAAGAGGAGGGGGAGAAGCACCAGAAAATGTTACAGGAAGCAACAAAGAGGGAATTAAAGATACAACAAGAATTTACACAAAGAGAAAAAGAAATGATGAATAAAATTCAGAGTTTAGAAAATAAAAATTGTAAATTGTGTGATGCTATGCATTTATTAAGACAGAATTCATTAAACATGAAACTTGAAATAGAAGATAGAGATTTCCATTTACAAGCTATTTCCAGTCAGCAACGCAGTTCATTCAAAATGATTGAAAAATTTACAAAATGAAAATTATTTCTTAGAAGAAAAATTACAAAGTCAAGAAAACTTATATACTAAAAGGCTTTCATTATTGCAGAATAAAATTGTATATTCTGAAAACCTGAAAGATTGTCTTGAAAAAAAGATGGCATATATGCAAGAATCTATTCGAGGATTATTAGACATTTGTGACATCAAATCAGCCAGTTTAAGAAATCTCGAAGCACGATTATCAGATATGATTATTTGCCATGATCAGGTATGCAGAAAATCAAACAAGATTGTAAAGGAAATTAAAAACTCGATGAAAGAACTCTGCAAGAATAATAGTAACCTCGCATATGGTATCAAGAAAAGAAATAAAATTATTAACAAATTTATACAGAAAGAAAAAGAACAAGATGAAATGTTGAAGACAGATAAAAAATATGTTGCAGTTTACTTAAAATCATTGGAATACAGCAAAAGAAGAGAATCAGAATTAATTGGAAAAATATATCCCATAGTACAAGAATTTAGTCCACTGATGTGGGACAGAAAAAAACTTGAAATTTCAGTTAATACTAGTGATACCGGTTCTGATAAAGAAAGTGTTTTAAAAACAGAAGCGACAGAAGAAAGCGGCCAGTTTTGAAATGAATAATGAAATATTGTTATTAGAACATTTTTTTAAAATAAATACAGTGTTAATATCCATTATTGTATTACTTTGGGTAATCTGAATAATACAACCTCCAGCTGTTTTTTTAGTTCAATCTGAATCGTTCAAATGAATGAACAACTCAGATTTGTAAAACTTAGGTTACATTATAAATGAGCCATCCTGAATCCTGACCACCATCCCTAAATGTACCTATTTATTTTCTTGTAAATCATTTTTTTTCTTTTAAGCCATTCTCTACTGCAACTTTTATTATTTTATTTTTAGATGGGCTGAAGTCGGAACAGGTCAACAGACCTAATCCATGAATGCAGATGATGATGAGATTGAAATTTTCTCTGTTAATGGGAATGTTCACCAGTCTGTGTGTTAGACTATTGAAGAACGATTGTTTATGTGCAATGTGGTTTAATCTCTAATATAATCATCGGTTTTTTTCTTGTAAATTTCAAATTCTATTTTTCTTTTTCCTTCATTCCTGATTAATTTAGAATCTAAAAATGGTATTCGTTTATTGTTTTCAGTTTCCATTGTAAATTTTATTGTTGTCCTTTGAATATTCAAAAGTTTTAAAGCATCTTCTAGATTCATAGTTAAATATGGGAAATAACATTATGAGGTTCTTAATTCGTAAATTGATGAGTCAATTTTTATATGAAACATTGAAAACTAGTTCTCGTGTTTAAAGAAAACATGAAATATGAGGTAAGATGTAAAAAAATGACTCATTAATTTACGCATCTTCTGTATGTTGACTTAGGCTTTCACGGCTGGAGTTTGTATTGTAATTTGTAGTTTAAACCTCACAACCATGGCCAAAATGCCAGGAAATATCTACAGATCATAATACGTCTTCTGTATAGTATTTAATAAATATGATCTTCTTGGTGATAAACTTGTATTACACAAAGTCAATAAAAACCCAAATCACCAATATTTAAAAAGTTAGTCAACACGTTTCAGTAGCGACAGTACCATTATCAAGACTTAATATTGATATACGTTGTAATTCCCTATCGCCAAATGCTTTTGAAACCATTGCTTCTATCTTTGCAAATGGCGGCTTCTTAACTAAGAAGCAATGGTTTCAAAAGCATTTGGTGATAGGGAATTACAACGTATATAAGAGAAAAATTTGCGCCTAGATCGTAACTCGCCTCGGTAGCTCAGTTGATAGAGCACTTGGCCCGGAAAGCCAAGGGTCCCGGGTTCGAGTCCCGGTCTAGGCGAAAATTTTTCTCTTCAAATTTAATTTATCTTTCATTGAGAAATGTTAAATCAATAATAAAAACTTAATATTGACTCTATTATTAAATTGGTGATTTGGGTTTTTATTGACTTTGTGTAATACATCTTCTGTATGTTCATGAATAACTATTCCAATTATATCATCCAAATATCTGCACCAAAACTTGAAAATGAAAGGGTGTGCATTTATTTGGATGCTAGTTGAGATGGAAGCAGTTTAACTTCTGAAACTGGTTTTCAAGAATCAACAAAATATAAGGTGAGGTGTGAATTTTGACTCCTTTTAATGATATCCCATTATGTCTTCTTAATAGATGCAGCCCTGTTGTAATGTGAATATAAATTCACTAATAGGGATACATGGGAATTTTAAATAGAGAAAGATTTTGATGTTATATTTAATTTAACATATTCCAGTCATCCACTGCTGGGGTCTCGAGGTAGCGTGCTGCCTTGTCACGTAGCGGGCCCGGGTTCGGTCCCTGGTCGGGACAGTTTTTCTGGGTGAGGTTTTTATCGGGGTTTTTCCTCACCTGTAAGACAAATGTCAGGAGAACTTTAAGGCCCAAACGGTCCCCGAAATCATATGGCCATCATCATTATCATCATCCTTCATCGGTGTAGAAAGCGACGGGAAGCTACCACACCTACAATTCCCTAGTAAAGCTGCAAAGCATAGCATGAAAATGCTATGATTGCAGTTAAAGACTTGCCCTCGGGCAGAATTACTATGGATGGATGGATATTCCAGTCCTGGACAGATTTTTTCTTTTTCTTTTCAAAAAATAAGAGAAAGATTTGTGTCTATTCCTGGATTGTATAAGTAGCACAATAGTTTGGTGCACAAGCGTGTAATACTGGACATCTTGGTTCAAATTTCGAATTTAGGCAGAAATTTTTCTCTTTGATGTATATTTTCTCCTTTAGTGTATTCATCCATGGTATTTTTACCTTGCCATGGTAGAGTGGCACGCATGCTTAAATGACCCCAAAGCTATGCCGGCAGTAGCATTGCTGCCAAAAGGGTTACCCATGCCGGACAGGACAAAGGCGATAAGCCAGATGAAAAAAGTACCTTGGTCAAAAGAGTGACTATATTTCACCATAAAAATACAACCACAAGAAATGCAGACATTAGTTCCACTGGGGTAACATAATCATAATATGAGGGAAGTAGAATATACAGGTGGCGATTGAAAAATATTAGCTCCAGATAGGGATGTATGGAGAGCTTATGTCCTTGCAGCAATGAACCTACAAGCTCGATAGTGCCAGTGAGTTAATTAATGTATTAACTGTTGCATGCAAACAGCAAATCTGAGTGCATTAATTTGAATATTACGTGTGGAAATTAAATCTGTTCCTATCTTTCTGACTGTGCAAGTTGTTTGAATTTAAGTATGTTTATGTAATAATTTAATTATACTGAATTTAATTTTTAGAATAAAGTTGGAATGACAGAGCCACTTGTTGATGCTAATGGTTATCCTAGACAAGACTTGGACGTTTACCAGGTTCGACATGCAAGACATCAAATAATATGTAAGTATGCATTAGGTTAACTTTGACATACTTTTTGAGTATTTCATTGTTGCTCGCAGTCGTGCCGCAAATAATGTGTTGTTGTTCTCTAATGCTTGGCATTTGGCAATGAAGTCATTAGCTTTCGTGCACTCCATTGTATAGTATTGAAATGACATTATCCTGTACATGTCCTCATCCAAAAGGGGACTTAATTCTTCTTCTTCTAGTAGGCAACTACAACTTCAGTGAAGTTTTAGCCTCAACTATTTTTCTCTATTCAGATCTATTCCGGATACAGACTAGTCATTTTTTAATTTCCATTTGTTATATATTTAATGATGTCATTCAGCCATTTGTTTTTTGGGCGTCCATCTGTTCTGGTGCATATTGGTTTCCATTTGTATATTCTTTTTACAAGTTTGTCTTCTTGCATTCTATTCACATGTCCAAATCAGCATAGCCCTTTGAGCTTTAATATGGTTAATCAATTGAGTTGGTGTTTACTTGATGAAAATCGATATTTATTAATTAAATAAAAATAAAATGTAGTTTTATTTTTATTTAATTAATTTAATATGGTTTACTACATTTTTATTTTGTATTAAATTATTTAATTCGAAGTTCATTTGTATAAGCCATGTGCCATCCTTTTTCTCTAATTGGCCCAAAAATGTCTTATTACCATATTATACAGCTTAATTTTAGTTAGTCTGGAAACGAGTTTACTTTTAAAGAACATTCTATTTGCATAGTAGGCTTTATTGCCCAGGGAATTAATTCCAGAAAATTTATCTAAAGAAAATATTGTTGAATTATTTGACTGATTTCTTTTTGTAACCATGAGGACACCTCATGCAGTAAATTCAGTTGTTTCTACAAAACATCCTATTGAATGTTGATTGTTGGTGGTGAGCAATAACGAAGATCGCATAGGCTTATCAAGCAGAAGTTAACATGATAATTAAATGAATCGTGATTTTTTCTTACCTCATACATCTATGTTTCTTTAAATACAGCACTACAGTATCGGCGACACTTTGTCGTCATCGTCAGCTGTTTTCACGACTGTTTCTTTAAACACAGCACTGCAGTATTGGCGACACGATGACGACAAAGTGTCGCCGATACTGCAGTGCTGTGTTTAAAGAAACATAGATGTATGAGGTAAGAAAAAATCACGATTCATTTAATTATCATTAATTGAACCTCATAATGTTAAAAATTCCCAAATTTAATATATAAATAGAAGTTAACATAATGAATGGGAGAATAATATATGAAAGAAGTCCATTTAGACATGTAGTCATGAATGTTCCAAATCTATCATTACAAAACCAGACTCATATTCATTTCATACTGTCTCATTTCAGTTTTTTTTTACAATTTTACGAAAAGGTTAAAAAATGGAACATTACATTGGCATGTACTGTAATTCGATGTTTGATATTAAATTTATCACTTCTCATCAAATGACAAATTAAATTTGAAGAGAAAAATATACACCTAAATTGGGATTTGGGTGGATCTAGATATCCCTGAACCAGAGACATTAGGTTCAAATCCCGATTTAGGCATGTATTTTTCTTTGATTCAACTTTTATATGAATAAATCACTATGAGGTTTAATTTAAGATAAATTAAAATGTTTCATACCTCTCCTTATAATTAATCTTCTAAGTAGATCGCGATTTCAGGGTCTTGGCAACCTCATCCTCAGTACACTTATGCCGATTGATGTTATGTTGATCGGAAGAACCACTTCTTCCCTCTGGTCCAAAAACATATAATTGAACCAAATGCTAGTCTAATTAAACAAATTGATAAACGAAAGGAACTCACAGTTTGGGAAAAAATCCACATTCAGAAAAACTTATGAACTTCAAAATTCTTGCGGATACTGACCTGATCCGGAGGTTCATTGGTTCACCAACAGAGGGAAGGAGAAGTGGTTCTTCCGATTGACATAACATCAGTCAGCATAAGTGTACTGAGGATGGGGTTGCCAAGACCCTGAAATTGCGATCTACTTAGAAGATAAATTACGAGGAGAGGTATGAAACATTTTAATTTATCTTATATATTTTTCTCTTCAAATTTAACATACTGTAATATTGGACAGCTTTTGCCAATATATGAATAAACCATGACAGATTTAATAATTTTTCAAATAAACAGGCAAGGGTTATTCAAAATAAATTATATGGACTTAAATAATAAGTTAGTCCTGTATCATATCCAAGTGTTTAAGGTAAGATGCCTTGACGCAGAGCTATGGACTTCCACTAGTTTGAGTCTCCATTTAAGAAATTTTTCATGGAATTTCGGCCAGTGTGCTTTACTAGCTAAGAAAGTAATGTTAAAAGAATAATAAATACATTGAAAAAGATTAAGTTTTTCCAGGTTTTATTGTAGGGTAAGAAATTTCATACTCCATGACAAGAAATCAGATGAACCTGTATATACTTCTTCTTTCTTCCAAGTATTAGGCCAAGGCCTGTTACGATCCTATAGAAAATTTTCCCTCCAGCGTTTCATAGAACGGCCCAGAGATCCTGTATATACCTAACATTTTTATACATTGATATTTATGTTTATTTCGTTTTCTGTAAATCCATTGTTTCCAAGGCTTAAGATTCGGTTTTCTACATTTTATATTTTTTACGATGAGCGAGGAGCCGGGTGATTTTTGATCAAGGTTGTCTTTCTCTAGCCTTTGATGAACCAACATCAAACTACAAGGCAGCAGTACCTGTAACCCTAGGCGTGGGCTCTTATAGGGTACTATCAGCCGAGTGTACTGAACCTGGTTTTTTAACAAGGTTGGTACTCCTCCCCCTAACCCTTTTTCAACCTGGCTTGGGACAGGCTTTGGCGGGTCACAGATGACAGAGAACAATGGAGAACTTTAATTAAGGGAAATTTCTGAATGTTTGTTTCAAACTGATAGTCTATAAGTCCGTAGTCATTTATATTTATTTATTTTTAAATACATGTTAATTACTAAGATTGGTTGGAGAAAACCCTCAATGAGGAGGAAAATTCTCAAAATGAATGAATATTTATGTGTCCACAGGCCTAACGAATGATCACAAGAATCTAATGAAGATAATTGAAAAAGGATTACATACATTACATGGGCAACAGAGAGAAGGAATTGGTCTTCCAGCTGATGTTCCTTCGGTATCTATTCAACATACAGTACCAATTGCCCGTATCAATTTTGTTGCAGCAAATTCTCCAGCTGAAGAAGTTGTGAGTAATGTTATTCAATTCTTCAACCAACGTGAATATTTCTTTTTTAAGTCGATAAAACAATTGAATTTAAAGCCTAATATTCAACTAAAACTAAAGTATGTGTGTCTCACATAGTGCATCTGGAAAGCTGCACTGCAATAAAATGAACTCTAATAAAAGTTTACTTAACTCTAAGATTTGTTCTCCAAATGACTCGATTAATTACCAAACCTGTCCACATAGTAGATATTTTGGGAAGGTATGTGTTACTAATGGTTGGAGGCATATTTGGAATCGACCTTCCAAAAGGAGGATGATATGTTATTGATAATGTCAGACCTGATGGACTAATGGATACCATACTCGCATCTGGTTACAAAGTTTGCATGTTCAAATTCAGCTGCAGTAGATGGATTTTAAGGGGATAAAAATCCTAAGTTTGGATTCTTTCAGAAGGGAACTAAAACCATGTGTCTTGCAACATACATTTATGGAACATAAACCACCTGAGCCAGTATGGTGGACTATTTCACTTATATAGTCATGAATCAAAAATTCTTTGCCATAGCCAAAAGGTCTAAGGGCTGCAGGCAAATACATTAGTCTCTACTCAAATTACTTCCAATCACTGGTGAGCTGACTCACCGTGAGCAAGTGCAAAGATCGAATTAGCTACCCACTAACTGGTCATGCATGAAAGTCGTTGTTTTCATAATATTGGCAAGAAATTACCCAGAATTCTCAGCGATAAAATAACTTCCATTATTTTCGTCTGCTATAGAGGAATGCATTTACGCTTGTGTCCCGCAAATAATACCATATACAACGACGTCTACATCGCGCAATATTACGCTGATTTTCCCGTTCTTCCAGTTGAATTCTTTGGTAGACTATCAAATTCCTCTTCTCCGCATATACCGAAAACATGATCGAAGTCTTCAAGGTCCGACATCTTGGACAAAGCAGCAAGGTTTCAAACTACATCGGTTCCCTTCGGGATTCTCATGATAAGTTTCTATCTTAAGTTACCTCGTCAGGTAGCTTATGAATTTCAACAATTATTATCGCATGAATAGATTTCTGAGTAAGCAAAGTCGTATTAGGATACAACTTTCTCAGCAGAGAATACCTTTTATGGTCTAATGCGTTCATAGATTCGACCCTAAGTCAGTATTTCTTGCCACAGAGCTATGGGACATGCACTGTTTAGAGCCTCCATGGGAGAAGAAATTTTCTCATGGAATATCAGCTAGAATGGGACCATTACCCTCCAAGTATCAAGAGGACTTTGGATAGCTACAATAATGTGTAGTGGTTTCATGTTGAAAAAACCAGCTATAACGATTCGGGAATCTGACATGTTGACGATATATTACTTCTATATTGACTGAATGATCGTCCATCTGTAGAGGATGTGAGATGGTAGAGTAAGGGCCTTCAAGGCCTATCATGCCAAGGAGTTTAGTTTCAGAAAAACCTCAAGCCAGAAAAAAGAAGGATCTGAGCTGAATTTGTCAGTCTTTTGATGCTCAAATTTTAATTCTGATGTTAATGATCTTAACTATTAAGGAGCATCATTAAATATAGAAATATATATATATATAGATGGGATCATAGATATCATCAAGCTAAGAATTTCAAGAACATGGGAGTTGAATAGATTGAAATGGTGAAAGAGAAGACATGAAATATCTGACATAGATAGAGGTTTTTATCCCAAAACTCGACCCCCCATATTGTGATTACAAGACTAGATGATGTTAAATAAAATAATACCGCTTTTTTTTTTATTCTGATTTATCCATGATGGGATGCTAAGCCTGGTAGTCCCCTGGATGAATCACTATCAATAGTATCACATGCCTTTCTCAAATGCAGAGGGATTTGCAATTTAATCCAAGAATCTGGTCTACAATTAAGCAATTAAAAATTGTACACCACCATCCCTTCTGGCCCCAAATTTGAAAATTTTACAATTTAAATTCTCAACCCCGTCGGGTATCAAATATACCCGCTAGTCAGGAAGTGGCATGCTACCACTTGAACCAGTATGGTGGACTATTTCACTTATATAGTTATGAATCAAAAGCAAGATTTAATGTAAAAATCAATATCTTAATAAAACACAAGTCTAAAATCTAACTATCTTACACTGGACATAAATCTTTATAACATTTTTTCTTGCATGAATAAATGTCATTCTGTATTTAATATATGTGGAAAATAACACTATCAGGTTTCTTCTAATTATTAATGAGTTGGTTTAACTTTTATAGGAATTAATCACTATGAGGCTTAATTAATGGTGAAATTAAATGTTTCTTACCTCTCCTCATATAAATCTTTTAAGTTGATTGCGATTTCGAGACTATAACTGTCTCATCCTCAGAACTTTCTTGGTGGACCAATGACCTGATCCACCAACAGAGGGAAGAAGAAGAGTTTCTTCCAATCAACATAACACCAGTCACCAAGAAAGTTCTGAGGATGAGACAGTTATAGTCTCGAAATCGCGATCAACTTAAAAGATTTATATGAGGAGAGGTAAGAAACATTTAATTTCACCATAAATGAGTTGGTTATTTTGACTCACCTCATATTTTTTTGATTTTTATGTAGACCAGGTTTCATTGCTTTTGCACAACATTGTCAGTACATTCCAACTGTTATTTTGCAATTATCCATCCTGTAAATTGATTTCTGCTCCCTCTGCTGGCTGATCGATGAACTTCCAAATCAATTTTTTTTTCTCTTGGAACTTAAAAAAAACCATGAATTTTTAAATTCCTGGAGAAAAAGAAAAAATAATTGATTTGGAAGTTCATCGGTCAGCCAGCAGAGGAAGCAGAAATCAACTTACAGGATGGACAACTACAAAACAACAGTTGGAATGCATCGACTATGTTGCTCAAAAGCGACAAAACCTGGTCTACATAAAAATCAAGAATTATGAGGTGAGTCAAAATAACCAACTCATTAATAATCATTGTTTATTTTACATTAAATTTTTAATTTACAGGGAATCTGTGAGGAGGATCTGATTATTGAATTTGGTTCTGTAAATGCCAGCAACTTCAAGAATCTGCAAGATATTGGAAATATTGTACAACATTCTCAAGGTCGTACTGTTATTGTTCGCATCAAGAGAAATGATGCAATAATGAAAGTAAACCTCACTCCACACGCATGGGCAGGTCGTGGACTACTGGGATGCAATATCATCCCTGTAGAAATTATTGAAAGATAATACTTTTCAAATATCTTAATATAATATATCCTATTATAATATAAATAATAATCATCTACAAATAAAATTTAAAAAATTATTGTAATTTAATTCATTACATTTGATTTGTTTGATTGTAGAATGGCATAACTAAAAAAAAAGTTCAATAAAATATTAATAAAACCCGACTTTATCTTATTTATAGATGCTTTAATATGAAGCCAGAACTGAACTACAGATGAGATTTGTACGAATTTTGAACATTCATTGAATAAATTACTCTCAAAATTAGCACAACAAGTAGGGGTTTCAATGTCTTCCGCACATGAAGCAACAAAGCTGTTAAATCTTAAAGGTATTTGAAGAAAGAGTGATTAGTGCTGGTCTCTTTCCAGCTTGCTCCCCACACCTAACAGTATGTGATTTTTACTTGTGGAGTAACCTGAAAGATAAGGTTATCCAACAAATCGTCACACATTGGAAGAAAACATTATGAATTAACATTAATATTTAAAGGAAGTGACACTATGAGGTTCATTTAATTAATAATAGAGTTAGAATTTAACACCTCACCTCATAATTGTAGATTTCTCGAAGACTGGTTTTGATACATCTGTGTACCATCTTCAGCTCTATCTAACTGTTGATCAAGCTCCAAAAATGAAGTACAAGGTTCCAATATCTTTATGATTAGTTGAAAATAATCATTGTTTCAAATAGTAGAGTTGGCAATCCTGTAGATTGCTTTCTGCCCTCTGTCAGCTGACTGATGAACTTTCAAATTAAATCTTTTTCTCCAGGAATTTAAGAATTCATGATTTTCCTTTTATTTTTTGGACGTGAATTTTCTCCCAAATTGTGAGTTCTTTAAACTTACAGCAAACTCCCGATTATCCGTGTGCAGATTATCCGGACTTGACTCTTTTTACTGTATTTTTTAAAAAAATACTGCAATTTGTACTGTTATGAAAAAAAAATTGTCATTTTTAAATGTGCTACTGTGAACTGAGCTTAGAAACTAACACAATAGAGTAACATTCACTCACAACCCCCTCCCCTGACGCGTTTAACGGTACCAACCAACATTCTCAGAATACAATACAATTTTGGAAATTTCTGTTGTGTGTGTCACTGAAAGTTTGTTGTTACAGATTGAAACCATGGATATGCTGTGGCAGTGGGTTTATCGCTGATTAGTAGTGTGGGAATCGCTGATTATTTGTCATCACTGGTTATAAGTGTGGATATCGGTGGTTACTAGTGTAGTTGTCGCTGGTTATGGTGGCCATTTTGAATAGCTGTCGTAACCAGAGTGGTCTGACAGGAAATAGTCCCACTTTTTTTTTTTCATATTTACGAGTAAAATAATGATGATTACGACTTCTTCTTCTTCACTTCCTGGTTTAGGCAAGAGTTGCCTGTTCTGTCTTCACTAATAGATCTAAGACCATCTCTTCCGAGGACGTCTGACATCTCTTCTTCCTCTTGGAAAATAATGGAAGATTTTATTTGGTAATCTACTTTCTTCCATTCTTTCTATATGTTCTTTCCACTGTATCTTGTTGTTAAATATCTTTTCTTTTATGGAGTAGATCTGCAGTTCTTCACGGATATCCTCGTTTCTTATCTGGTCCATTCTAGTGCAGCCTTTTACTCTTCTTAAAAATGTCATCTCGGCTGCTTGGATTTTACTTCCTTGTTTGGTAGTGGTAATCCAAGATTCACTCCCATACAAAAGGACAGGGACAGCCATTGTTTTATAAAATTTTAATTTTGTTTGTTTATGGGCTTTATTATTCAATGTTCTATTTATTGTACCGCAAATAACTTGAAACTGGATAATTACGACTCGCACCTAAATACATTTAATATAACATTTTATGAATATTTGTTGCATTTAAGTAGTGTTAAAGTGGGTAAATACATTTATGATCAACTTCCACAGCGCTGTATAACTTAATTAGATTATCCGTGTTTTTCAATTTTCCGTGCATATCTCAGTCCCAATTAACATGGATAATTGGGAGTTTGCTGTATATGTTTCAATAATTTGGACTTTGCTTGCGATTCTGTGTTCTTCTCATTTTTAGTTAGAGCTGCAGTATCGAAACTAGTCTTCGAGAAATCTACAATTATGAGGTGGGATGTTAAATTCTAACTCTATTATTAATTAATTACATTAGAAATTAATTAACCCATTTAAATCGGATGACGAGCTGAGGTCGCATGACGTTCTTAAGCACTAAAATTGTATGACGACCTGTGGTCGCGCAGTGCAGAGATCGAAAAAACGCATTTTTAATTTATTTTGCTGCTCATAGATATCTGTTACATACACTTTTTCTTCTTCTATACATTCACAAGAATGCTATTTCATCCCCTCCATGCCATTTAGAAATTTCCGGAACGAGTTTTACCCTCAGAAAAAAAAAAATGTGTCAGTAATAAGAAAAATGGCGCCAAGGAAAGTTAAGGGTATTGACAGTGATGAAATTACGAAATTATTAGAGTGTGAATTAGGCAGTGATTCAGAACTTTCTGATATATTTAGTGATGAGAGAAGTATTCATGAATCTATAAGTGATTCGGAAGCAACTTCTGCTGAAGAAGAGAGCGGTGAGAGTGATAATGAACTTATTGTCCCGCCACCTGCAAAAAAAACAAAGCCATATCACGCCAAGTGATTGGAAGTGGGTGAAATCTGAGAATAACCCTGTTATATATCAGTTTAGTGGTTTTTAAATCCATTTTTACTTACTGGAGGCAATATTAAGTTGCTGCGTTACATTTAAATGCCAGGCAGTAGGACTTGGGATTTAAATCAGATTTCTGGGGTAGCAGAACTCGACTTTAAATGAGAGGTGGATGGGTTAATAATAGAATAACTTACTCGTATCAGCCAGAATGTGGTTTTCAGATACAATGCCTGTATAACTCTGAAAAGAAGACATTTCAACATGTTTTAAGATAAGATTATATGTAATACTTTTTATATAGTTACAGCAGGGAATCAATACTTCTAAAATTCATTTTACCAGTTGAAATGCAGAAGATGAAACATGGTTTAGAAAGGCCTTCATATTTTTAACTACTTGACAAAGTTTTTCAAACAGAACATTATTTTAGTTGAAGACGACTGATTTACCAAGTATTCATTTTATATTTTTCACATTTTAAAGCAGGGAAACTGTGGCGGATCAAGTGTGGATAATATGGACTTCATAACAGAGAGTGAAAACACCACTCGCGTGGGTACAATATATAATGTAGACCTGTATATCATTATACAGCTGAAGGGAGACTAGGATTAAGAAGACTGTTGCATGCCAACACAGTCCAATTTTGAATCCCTTTCCTAACATTCCTCTGGGGTGCTGGATTTTTATAAAGGTAAATTTAGTTATTACAACACATGTAATCGGTGAAAAGTCAAGTTTATTTTGCGCTAACTTACTACGTAGATACAATTAAAACAGGATCAAATGTTTGAATCGAAGTCCGTTCCTAGGACTAGAGGGGTCTCAAAGTGTATTAACTTCGGAACAGGCAGCATGTGGTCCTCAATAACCACATTAGTTTGAAGAATTCCAAAACTCACAACGTTCAATTATCACCTTCGATGGCGATCAACCAAAAGTAAAGATGGAGAATTCGTCAATAGCCAGTTGTAAGCTGAGGGAGATCCACCTCCCACGAATCTCTATACAATTACTTAGTAAGGACTACCGTCCATGACGAGAGTGCCCGACGCACACACTGTGAGATCCTAGCACACACTGAGAGAGAGTGTTGTAGTCATCTACAGACCTGAGCAATACGCAGAAGTTGGCAACAGTATACAACAAAATGCTACCAACACAACTCAGTGTTACTGTATTCAGGTGCCTACTAGCTGAAGTCAGATGAACTACATCATTAGCATAATAACCGACGCAGGTGTCTGCTATTACCGACAGAGAGAGCAACTCTTGTCGCAACAAAGACAATAGGTCATATGAACAAAGTGGAGTAAATCCTTTTACTTTACTATTTTGAACCATATCCTTCAGAATTTATGAATAAAATATGGAACATAACCTTTTACTCACGTAGTCTAAGATCTGGCTGCAAGATTACTACGTTCATCGAGTGTATGAACAAAATTTATTTTTTCTTAAAATTGTGAATGACTGAATACATTTTTGCCGAGTTGCCTATTAAAATTTGGTCGCCAGTATGTTTAATTAAAATATAATTAATTTATTCAAAATAATTTGATTCAGTTGTTATTAAAATAAATTATAATCCAGTTCGCAGAAATCAATGTATAGAGCTTGAAAAATTTTGGTTGCCATTGCAAACTTGGCCGTAACCTCACAGCAGGAAGTAAAACCACTGCCCTTTATGTATACTACGTTCAATGTATATACAAAAATATATCCAAAAAGTAGTGTTAATATACCTTATACGAAACAAATCACAGCATTTTAAACAAACTGAACTTTATTTGAAACAATAAATACATATTTACTGTCATTTTATTACTGATGGTGTCACAGCTTGCTGTAGCTGCGAGGAGGTTATGGCCAAGTTTGCAATGGCAACCAAAACTTTTCAAGCTCTATACATCGATTTCTGCGAACTGGATTATAATTTATTTCAATAACAAGTGAATCAAATTATTTCGAATAAATAAATAAATTATATTTTAATTAAACATACTGGCGGCCGAATTTTAATATGCAACTCGGCAAAAATGTATTCAGTCATTCACAATTTTATGAAAAAAAAATTTTGTTCATACACTCGAACGTAGTAATCTTGCAGCTGGATCTTGGACTAATGGTGTAGCAATTGAGAGAAAAGCATCTGCTTCCATGGAGGAAGCATGTGCTTGACCTTAGAGCACTTACTTCAAGATTAGAAAAAGTGAATAAAGTAAAGCATTTGCTTCTTTTAAGAAGCAAATCCTTAAAAAATATGAAGTCTGGTGGATAGCAAATTCATCATCACAAAATACAGATATGGCTCAAGAATTATTCCTCATAACATAGTCAAATATCTTATAAATCATGTCAGTGTCTATTGAAGACAATTATGAACATTTATATTGATTCTGCAAAGAAAATGCAAATCCATTGGATGGATGGACAGAATTTTGGAGGATCTGAGGAAACTGAGAATTGAGGGATAGTGGCTGATTGCTTAAAGACAGAGATGCCTAGAAGAGGGTTCTGAGGAAAGCCAAGGCTCGAATCAGGCTGTAGTGCTGCTGCTGATGATTCATAAATGATAAAAATATGAAAATACCTATTTGAGTCAACAGAAATCTTTATCAGATTATAAAAATGTTTAATTTATATATAAAGAAATACAAATCGAAGTGTATAAATCATTGTTTCCATTTTTAATTTCTTTCTACTATTGGACAGTAATGTAAAACAAGAAATTCTTGGTGTTGTTGAATAGTGAAACAGAATAATTTGCTCATAATCAAGTTTTTGTATCTGATGGAAGATAGTAATGCCTTCACAATATTCCTTTTGGAATGAAACAATCCAAGGCAATACACAAATGCATTACAAAGCATGATAAAATCAAATATTTCCTACCTCTCCTCATATAAATCTTCTAAGTAGATCGCGATTTTGAGACCATAATGGTCTCATCTTTAATACAATCTCGGCGACTGATGTTATGTCGATCGGAAGAAACACTTCTTCTTCCCTCTGTTGGTGGACCGATGAACCTCTGGATCAGGTCAGGATTTGCAGGAATTTCGAAGTTCGTAAGTTTTCCTTTGTTTTTCCGAATGTGGATTTTTCCCCAAACCGTGAGTTCCTTATGTTTATCTATTTGTTTAATTAGACTGGCTTTTGATTCAATAAAATGTTTTTCGGACCAAGCATGAGCAGCTACTGCTGACTTTTCCACTTCTACATTTTTGACATTTCCTGATTCCAAATCAGGAATTTATCAGATCAAATGCAGGGATTGTGACAAAATTTATATTGGAAAAACAAAAAGAAATTTGAAAACAAGGGTGAAAGAACATCTTAGAAATAAAAAAATGGAGAAGTGGAAAAGTCAGCAGTAGCTGCTCATGCTTGGTCCGAAAAACATTTAATTGAATCAAAAGCCAGTGTAATTAAAGAAACAGACAAACAAAAGGAACTCACGGTTTGAGAAAAAATCCACATTCAGAAAAACAAAAGAAAACTTATGAACTTCGAAATTCCTGCAAATCCTGACCTAATCCAGAGGTTCATCGGATCACCAACAGAGGGAAGAGAAGTGTTTCTTCCGATCGACATAACATCAGTCGCCAAGATTGTATTTAAGATGAGACCGATATGGTCTCGAAATCACGATCTACTTAGAAGATTTATATGAGGAGAGGTAGGAAATATTTTATTTTATCATAAATTAAACCTCATAGTGATTAATTCCTGTAAAAGTTAAATTACAAAGCATGTTTTCTTTTTCTCTCAACAACTAGTTCATATACAGAATGTATCAGAAATACAGCTATAAGTTGTGGTGTTATTTGAAGAAGATATTTTATACCCAGAAATAGCAAGATGTAACATTCATAGTTAAATATGGGAAATAACATTATGAGGTTCTTAATTCGTAAATTAATGAGTCATTTTTTAACATCTTACCTCATATTTTATGTTTCTTCAAACACGGGAACTAGTTTTTGAGAGAAGGATGTCTCTCATTTTCAACCGACATTCCTTCTCTCGAGAACTAGTTCCTGTGTTTGAAGAAACATAAAATATGAGGTAAGATGTTAAAAAATGACTCATTAATTTAAGATGTAACATATTGAAAATATCAATTGAGGAAGAAATTCATGCTATTCCAATAGACATGTATCATAAAGCTATGATTGATTTCCTAAAGTGTTGCCAATTATGCTTGGATGTAAATGTCAAACAATTTGAAACAAAATAGTTACTTGATTAGTATTGTTTTAAGTCATTTGTTTAATAAAAATTCAAATCTATATAAATAAGAATGTAAACACTGTTTGTTCAAAATCTTAAATCTCCGAAAGTTCTTCACCAATTGCTTTGAAATTTTGACACAACATTGCATTCGAATACACATGTTTTTATATACATATCATATAGATATCAGATCCATGACAGGAAAAAACATGTTTTATTGAAAAATGTAAAACAGCAGCATCTGTTGGACATAAAGCAACATATGCAATTATATTATTTTTGGTCTGGACATCTTACCTCAATATTAATGTTGATTTGTTCTTGGACATGTTTCAAAACAATTCTCTGTTTTATCTTCAGCTTTCCCAGACTGGTTTTATTTATGTTGCATTATGTTGCACCACCTGGATGTCAATGTCAGCTCCATCCTGTGGTTGGCCAAAGAACCTCCAAACAAGGTCACCCTCCATCGGAATATCAAAATTCATAACTCTGTTTCTGTTCTTCTGAATATAAATTTTTTCCCAAATAGTCAGCTCGTTTGTATTTTCTAACTGTTTTAATAATTTAGTGTCTGAATTTATATTATGTTTTTCAGACCAAACATGAGCAGCAACTGCAGATTTTTCAATTTCTCCATTTCACCAACAAAAATGAAAAAACTGATAAAAATAAAAAGTCAGGAATATATCAAATTGAATGCATGGGTTGTGAAAAGATATATATAGGGAAAACAAAAAGAAACCTAAAAATTAGAACCAAAGAACACATAAGAAATATTAAAAATGGAGAAATTGAAAAATCTGCAGTTTGGTCTGAAAAACATAATATAAATTCAGACACTAAATTATTAAAACAGTTAGAAAATACAAACGAGCTGACTATTTGGGAAAAAATTTATATTCAGAAGAACAGAAACAGAGTTATGAATTTTGATATTCCGATGGAGGGTGACCTTGTTTGGAGGTTCTTTGGCCAACCACAGGATGGAGCTGACATCGACATCCAGGTGGTGCAACATAATGCAACATAAATAAAACCAGTCTGGGAAAGCTGAAGATAAAACAGAGAATTGTTTTGAAACATGTCCAAGAACAAATCAACATTAATATTGAGGTAAGATGTCCAGACCAAAAATAATATAATTAAAATAACCTCAAAATATAACTTCCTAAAATTAAATATTAATTACAACATATGCAATATTAAACATTACTCATGTCAGAGCAGCGTGCTTCTTGGACCAGATAATCTCTATATCTGCACAGACAATGGAATAACAAAAAAAAAAATTATTGTATACCCACAACCATTGTGAAATTAAACATATTAAAAACACATGCTTCCTCTTTTTAAATTCTTTTCCAATTAACTAGACTGAGTCACAGCAATGTGTAGCTGGGTACAGCTAGCAGGAAATAATACTATGAGGTAAATTACTAATTTGGCCTTAAAAAATAGTCAGTTACTTATAAGGGGTAAGATGTATAAATTTATGATCGAATTATATATAATATTAAGGTAGAATTTTTTATCACTCGCCTCATATTGTTCTTCTTATTTGACTATAAACTAGTTTCAGAACATGGTTTCTGTTCCATCCTCATCAGTATCGTCACGACCGTTATTCTGTCGTCTTGAAGAGCTGTCCTTCGCTCCTTCCATTGGCTGACTGAAAAACCTCAAAGGAGTGAAGGACAGCTCTTCGAGATGACAACAACGGTCGTGACGATACTGAGGATGGAACAGAAACTATGTTCTGAAACTAGTTTATAATCAAACAAGAAGAACAATATGAGGTGAGTGATAAAAAAATTTTACCACATAGTCAGAATTCCTAAAATAAGTAAGTGTATATATAATATGGTTGGTTGGTATCTAATGTCGAGCACTTGATAATGAAATCATTCGCTCTCTTGCACTCGAATATTTAGCAGAAAGGCTGGTCTCTTCTACAAAAGCTGGACAATGGAGGAGATGGTTTCTTTCCATATCTTCATTTAAATTGCAAAAAGGGCATTTAGGTGAATCTGTTATGCCGAGTCTGTGTAGGTGTTTATTCAGGCAGTCATGTCCCATTAGCAGTCTGAATATTGCTACTGCAGATTTTCTTTGTAATGTAGTAATGACATAAGCTTGTAGATTTTCCCATTCCTTTCCAGATGTTTTGGTGGTGTATTCTTCTCTAACTTTATTGATATATTTATTTGAGATAATTCTTTTGATAGAGTGAAAGGAAACTGGAGTAGAAGTTGGGTTTGAAACAATTTTGCTACCCTTCTTGGCCAGAAAATAGGCTATTTCATTGCCTGTCACTCCACAATGGGCCAGAATCCATTGAAGTACAACTTTTTTATGTAGATGGGATAACTGTTTTATCATTTTGTGACATTTGATAATTTTGATGCTTTTGGGTGTTGTGTCTCGTGTTATAACAAGAATGGCTGCTTTGGAGTCACAGAGAATTACAACTTTTGTAAACTTTTGGATGTGATATAAAAGATTTTGTAAACTTAAGAAAATTGCTAGAATTTCACCATCAAAGTTTGTTGAATTTGTGTTTAGTTTACGATAAAAGGAAAAAAGTGGGCATACTGCACCAGCACCAGTGCCACCGTCATTTGGTAGGCTGGAGCCATCTGTAAAAATATGTATCCATTCAGGAGCAGGGTATCTTAGATTTATTATTTCCAGTGACATTTGTTTTAAAATATATGGGGGAGTTTCAGATTTCTTGATTTCTGTTAAATGAAGGTTATATTCAATTTCCAAAAATTCTAGAGGGTTGTTTCTCATCTGTATATTTTCTTTTGAACGTGGAAGTTGCAATTTCTGTTTGATTTCTAATATTGATTAGTTTATTTTTAAATGAAGAATTGCCTTTCCAACGGTAATGTCACATTTCATGTAATAATAATAATAATAAAAAATCATCATACAATGCAATCAAATGTATAGCCATATTTCTGATACTACAGTATATCTTCGTTCATTATCTCCTTACTTAAGTAAATTAAATTTTTTTTTGTTATATTTAAATATTAATACTTTTCAATACTGGACAATATTATTTTGAAAAGAAAAATTAACACTTGAGATTAAAATTGTATATGAGGAAAGAAAGGTTGATGTTTGTATCGACTTGAATGGTGCAATGGACTGCATACTGGTGCATAGAACCAGAGGACTGGGTTTCAGTCTTGGCTCAAGCATTAATTTTTCTTTTAAAAAGATTTTTTTAATTAACCACTTTTTATCTATACTATCTGCACTTAACTGAGCATGTGAAATCTCTGCCAAGATATTCTAACATTTTGTGATCAGATCTATTAATCTACAGCTGCAATAAAATATCACAGATGAGTTAGTATAAAAGTAGTGATTTATGCATTATACAATATTGGCTATGTTTTGGGATTTTACTAAATAAAAATATGATATATATTTATAATAAGGAATTAAGGGATGTATATTTGTATATCAATTTTAATTGGTTAATATAAGAGAAAAAATTGCATTTAGATTGGAGTTTCTAAGGTAGCTCAGTGGTAGAGCATTGGCCTAGAAAGCCAAAGGTCCTGGTTTCAAACCCCAGCCTGAGCATATAATTTTTCTCTTCAAATATAGTAAATAGAATGTTATATAGTATAGTAGATTGTTAATTTCATGATTTTGTCATATATTTAGTTTGTCCTTCAGTGTTAGTGATAACTTTAAAATAAAATAATCAGTTGATTTGATTACATTAAAATTAATATTGGGAAGTAAACATTATGAGGTTATATCATTAATATTGAGTGGAGAACATATTTTTAACGACTATTTAATTCATGTTGCAAATGGTAGTCAATGACCATTCACGTTTCAATGAATTCTGTTTAACACCAATGACAGTCGTGTTTCACCTCGCTCTTTATCAATTTCTCTTTATCAGCTCCTGCTTTTGTGATGAAGAAAGCTCCTCCTTTTTTTAATATTCTGAATAGGTTAGACCATTATTTTTCTCCAACAAATACATTGAATATAGCAAATAATGAATAGATTCAGTGATTTTACTGAGTAAGTAAAGTGATCCCACAACAGCCCCGGAGGCCCTTGGGGTAGTAGCAGGTTAAGGCTCCCACTTTTTCTAGACAATCGGCACTTGATGTCAGCCAGGTTGTCAGCCCTGCGTGATGGCCGCCTTTGCCCCCAGAACAAGCGTCTGGTACTCATTTCCATTAGAGGCTGAGTCGACCCCAGGGCCATAGTGCCGCCAGAGGGTTTGGGTCAGTTTAAAAATCCTGACCCCAACGGGACTTGAACCCTCGACTCTCCGGCTTGTAGCTCAGAGCCTTAACCACTACGCTACGGCGTGCCCCCGATTTTACTGAGTTGTTTATTCAAAATATAAATGATTAACCAATAATGTTGATTATAATAGTTTGATGTGTTTCATTATTTCTCCACTAGAGTGCATTTTTACAATATTGCGATCCTATTTGGCAATAAATATGATCGAGTTGCAGTGAATATACATAACCTCATATTTCTAATTTGTTTTCAAACATCGCCATTTACATTAACTATATAAATATTTTAAAACACCTGTAACTATATTCAAATAATTATTTTCTAGTAAAGACCTTAATTTTATTCGTTAAATAGTCCTAACAAATGCCACTCTTGATTTCCAAATTCTCTAGATAAATTGGAAATCACTTGTGGCATTACTTATGAAAATTTGTTTGAAACCAATGGTCTCAAAGAAATTTGAAATTGTATAAGGTGAGTTATTAAAAATATGTTCTCCACTCAATATTAGTTGATTTGGTGTTTATTTCATGATAATCCATGATCTATGTAATAAATAAAACTATTGAAGTTTTATGTGATTTTCATAAATATTTAAAATAAAAGCATTGAACACACATTAAAATTCCTTTTTAAAATCCAATGGTCCTGTGACTTTTGTTTTAGCATTTTCTGAAAAAGTAACAATCTAGTTTGTAAATGGACAAAACCTAAACATATAGGACCATTAGTTATTTTTGGGGAAATTAAATATGCAGATCTTCCAACACTACATTTCTCATGAAAGCAATTGTAAGATTGACTTCTGGCTTGCTGGGACTATTGTAGCTTGTTGCCCCTTTTGTCAAGCATTTTCAGAGTTTTTATCAGTCCTTCACAGTTTCCTTGGAGGTGTCAGGAATTAAGTTCCCACTGTACTTCACTCTGACAATCTCCTTGACTTTTTAGGAATTAACACTATGAGGTAACTGCAGGATACACTCTACTAGATCACAAAAAAAAAATGAAGACATCTTAGAAGAATTACACATGGAACCTTTAGAAAACAACATTTCTGATTATAAGTCAAGATGGATGCAACATGTTCATCGAATGGAAGATCACAGGATACTCAAACAAATGTTAAGATCAACCTGCAGGAAGAAGAAGACCAGGACGTCCATTCAAAAGACTTCTGGATGGTGTTTCTCTTGAGGCCGAAACAGGTCAACAAATGGCCTAAATTTATGAATGTGCTATGATAATGATAAGGTATAATTTATTGAAGAAAAGTTTTATCACCTCACCTCGTATCCTTTTTCTTTTTAGACTATTTCTGGGACTTTATTAGGTTCCATCCTCAGTACTGTACGACCATTGTTATGCAGATTGTAGAACCATCAGAGGGAGCAGGAGGCAGTTCTTCAAGATGACATAACAACGATCGTGAAAGTACTGAAGATGGAACCTAATAGTCCCAAAATTAGTCTAATAAGAATATGAGGGGAGGTGACAATTTTTCTTATATTAACAATCCCCTATTTGCCCACTGCTCACCTCCCACAACTTGGATGCAGGGTCAGACTTGTGTCAGGAATTTGTGAAGGGGGTTATATACTGAGACAAGCACACATAAGTGGAAACATCTGATGATAAATATATGTTTCTCACAAGGGAATTATCTATGTTCTTATATCAAAATCTACCTTAAAGCATCTTCATACTTTATTAAGTTTAAGATTGAAGACAGCAAAAAATCAGGAATTTATAAAATTAATTGTAAAGATTGTGAAAGGATATACATAGGAAAAACAAAAAGGAATTAAATACAAGATTAAAGGAACATCCTTAGAAATGTTAAAAATGGAGAAACAGAAAAATCTGCAATAGCTGCACATGCCTGGTCAGAAAAACACAGAATAGAAACCATAACAAATTACTTAAACAATTGGAAAAACCGAAGGAACTCACAATTTGGAAAAAAAATTACATATGCAAGAATAAAAACATAACTATGAATTTTGAAATACCCAGTGAAAAGGAGAGGGGGTTGATTTGGAAGTTCGTCGGTCAGCCATCAAATGGCACGGAGGTCAGTCTGCAGGAGAGGAGGCCATTGGACGTCAGTTATGAATGTGATACAGCATTGAGAATGTCACAAATGCAGTGAAGAAACTCGAGTCTGCGAGGGAGTTAAGAAGTATGAGGTGAGTCAAAAACAACTCAACATAAATCTTCATACTGTTTTCAGCCAAGAGGGGGGGGAAAAAAAAAAGTTTTAATTGAAAGTAATCAAAATTGAGACACTAATTTCTTGAAAAAGAGTGTGAATGTGTGTGTTTTTTTAATGCACCCAGTGTACTTTTCATGCTTTGGATAGAGGGATGGGCACTACTTTCAATTATGCATCACTTTGACAGACCACTTTATGTAGATGATATATTCTTGTATTGTGCACAGAGAGGAATGTAGGATGAGTGTATATTTATGTGCTGTATATGGGACAATGATGAAGAGAAGGGAGAAGGTGAAATTCAGTGCCGGCACATAACCTATCCTTGTCGAAAAGCACCGAGGAAATCCACTAGTTTAACGTCTCCATCCGATCAACAGTTCCACTTGCCTTCTCAACACATGTATTGCGGAGGGATTTGCAATTTACTGCAAGAAACTGGTGTGCAATCTAGTGATTAAACATTTTACACCACCTCTCCTGGCCTCGAGATTGAAAATTTTACAATTAAATTGAATTACAATTATAAAATTAGTACCTGTTGTATCAATCGTTCTCAACTAAAACAAATTGATAATGGACAAGATGTCTGAAACTGCAGTATCGTGAAAAACATCAAATTTATGGGGTGAGTTTTTTCAAAAAAATTTTCTCCAATGAATTTAAATAAAAAATTTAATTTTACTTAAATAAATAATAACTCAGTGTCAATTCCTAAAAAAGTAGTTTTCAATGTCATATTTCTCTTGTGAGAATAAATTTATTATGAATACCCCAACTTTACCCTATAAGGGTTAATGGAAAAACTTTTGAATTTGAAAATTTTAACAAATTTCTCCTCTTAAATTTATATGCACCATAATTGATTTAAGAGCTTTGGGTAAGCAAGCCAATTTTGCTACACTTGATATATGAATAACGTATGTAACTTGTGTTCAAAATTGTAGAAGTCTAATAATTAAATCAATGGTAAAGAGAAAATTTTTTTCCTGAACCGGGAATCGAACCCCAAACCTTCAGCTTTCCTTGCTGATGTTCAGCTAATTAGCTCAGTGGTCAGAGCATCAGCATGGAAAGCTGAAGGTTCGGGGTTCGATTCCCAGTTCAGGCAAAAGATAGAAGCAAAGGCTTCATAGCATTTGGTGGGCGGAAATTACAATGTATATAGAGAAAAATTTGTATTTAGATCGGTACTTGCTCAGGTAGCTCAGATGGTAGAGCACTTGGTCTAGAGAACCAAGGGTCCCGGGTTCAAGTCCCGGTCTGAGCGTAAAATTTTTCTCTTCAAATATGATTTATCCATCATTGAGATGTATGAAATTAATAATAAAATCATCGAAAAAAGCCGTATTGGCATTTATAATGTAATGTATAATTCCCAAATATGTCTTCTTAATAAAGGAGCCGCCATTTGCAAAGATAGAAGCAAAGGCTTCATAGCATTTGGTGGGCGGGAATTACAACGTATATAGAGAAAAATTTGCGTTTAGATCGGTACTTGCTCAGGTAGCTCAGATGGTAGAGCACTTGGTCTAGAGAACCAAGGGTCCCGGGTTCAAGTCCCGGACTGAGCGTAAAATTTTTCTCTTCAAATATGTAAAAATTTCCTCTTTACTATTGATTACAATAGTTTAGATGTGTTCATTAATTTACTTATTTCAAACATAGCAATAGTTTTAGCTTCTCAATATTAATTTAATTAATAATTGAATATAATTAATAAATTTCACCTCACCTAATTTTTGTCTTCTTTTAGACCAGTTCTGGAAACTAATAATCCTCCACCATCAGTTAGTACCAGTATATGACTCTTTGATTTGTATACAAACAGTTAAGGAGAATTATTAGTCTCCAAAACCAGTCAAAATATGAGGTTAGGTGAAATTTAATAATAAAAATAATAATAATATTTAACATAACTTCATCCACACAAAGTCATTTTATGACCTACCGTATAAATGGAATTTGCTTAAGTGAAGGTGCCGCCACGTCGATTCAATCAATATCAATGTCTTCAACAGAATCGATGTATGGTTTTCTTGTCTTCATATTTGTCCAGCTGGTGCAAATTATCCCACCAAACACGCAAGTGATGTTTTGTAATCAAACGAAACCATGGCGTGAGAGGTGTTGCTTGTGAATTCAAAAACTGGTCCAGCTGATGTCGAGGAACATACCAAATATCACTCACCTGCACATAAATGTAAGTAACATCAATTAATTTGAAAATGGACAGCTAATGACAAATGAGGGAAATTTTGAGAAAGTGGCTGAATTCAAATACCTAGGAATAATAATCACAAATAGGAATAAGACGCACAAAGAAATTAAACATAGGCTCAATTCTGGAAATGTGTGCTATTATACATTGCAGAGACTTTTGATGTCCAACTCCTTTCAAAAAACGTTAAACTGAAAATATATAAAACTATTATTCTACCAGTTATATTATATGGATGCAAAACATGAACTCTTACTTTAAGGGAGGAAAGGAGATTATAAGTATTTGACAATAAAGTTCTCAGGAAAATTTTTGGACCAAAGAGAGATGAACAGACAGGTGAATGGAGAAGACTACATAACAATGAATTACATGGTCTTTAGAGGAAGCCAGATATAATAAAAACAGTGAAGTCTCATACACTGCGATGGGCAGGACATGTTGCGCATACGGGGAATGAAAGACGTGCATGGAAGCTTCTTGTAGGAAAACCAGAGGAAAAACGCCCAGTTGGTAGACCAAGAAAGAGGTGAGAGAATAACATTATCTATGATTTGAGAGAAGTAGATTATACAGGGAATGATTGGAAAACATTAGCTCAGGATAGGGATGTATGGAGAGTTTATGTCCATGCAGCCATGAACCTGTGGGTTCGATAGTGCCAGTGAGTAAGTAAGTAACTAAGTAACATAATAAATTACAACAGGAAGTAACATTATGAAATTCTTAATAAATAAAGTGAATCTGGAATCGCTACCAGATGGCACAAGGGAGAGCAGTTCTGCCTCTCAACTTGCAGGCTCGGGTTCAATACTCAGCAGAGTTAAATTTTATCCCGTGACATAGCCAATGGTTAAGGCAAGATGCCTTGGCACAGAGCTACGGGACTTGTGCTGGTTCAGATCTCCAAGGGGGAAGAAATCTTCTCATGGAATTTCAGCCAGTATGGGACGGGTGTCCACCCAACATCAAGAGGAATTTGGGTAGTTACAATAAGTTGCTACAGATTGAGAAAACCAACTATAATGGCTGGATGGACTCAACATGCTGACCACATAATATGTGATATTATCACCTCTATATTGGCTGGATGATCGTCTACCTCTGTGATTTACATTTGTGGATATGAGACCAGTAGCTGGCCTTCTAGGCCTGTTGTGCTGTAGTTTGTTTGAATCTGAAATCATCTTCT
The DNA here is from genome assembly GCA_030220185.1 of Diploptera punctata. Lineage (NCBI taxonomy): Eukaryota > Metazoa > Arthropoda > Insecta > Blattodea > Blaberidae > Diploptera > Diploptera punctata. Next base: position 282,053 of record JASPKZ010008385.1, read on the forward strand.
ATTTGAACATGTTTTGATGTTTTTATTATGTATAATAAAAACACTGAAAGAAGCCGGTACTGGCATTTATAATGTAATGTATAATTCCCAAATATATGTCTTCTTAATAAAGAAGCCACCATTTGCAAAGATGGAAGCAAGGGCTTCATAGCATTTGGTGCGCACGAATTACAACGTATATAGAGAAAGATTTGTGTTTAGATCAGTACTTGCTCTGGTAGCTCAGTCGGTAGAGCACTTGGTCTAGAAAACCAAAGGTCCCAAGTTCAAGTCCCGGTCTGAGCGTATCATTTTTCTCTTCAAATATGATTTTTTGATATGCTATGCACATCATCATCAGCTTGTCCAAAAAGAACACAACAATTTATGAGGTAAGATGAATAGAGTCAATATTAATATTAAATTAAAAGATTCTTACCTCTCCTCACATTATTCTGTTAAGTAGATCGCGATTTCAGGCCTATAGCAGGCCCATCTTCAGTACACTGTTGTTGACCGGTGTTATGTCGCTCGGAAGAACCACTTCTTCTTCCCTCTGTTGGTGGACCGATGAACCTCTTGATAAGGTCAAAATTTGCGGGAACTTCGAAGTTCATAAGTTTTCCACATTCAGAAAAACAAAGGAAAACTTATGAACTTCGAAGTTCCCGCAAATTTTGACCTTATCAAGAGGTTCATCGGTCCACCAACAGAGGGAAGAAGAAGTGGTTCTTCCGAGCGACATAACACCGGTCAACAACAGTGTACTGAAGATGGGCCTGCTATAGGCCTGAAATCGCGATCTACTTAACAGAATAATGTGAGGAGAGGTAAGAATCTTTTAATTTAATATTGAATTGAACCTCACAGTGATAATTCCTATAAAAAAAAAAGGTTAATTTAGAGTCAATATTATTTATTTATAAGAACCTCTTAAAGTTACTTTTTATTATAACAAAAAAAAAGATGAAATATGCATTTATATTGTAGCTAGTTATTATTATAAAAAATTAAGCCACTGTTGTGTGAAATTTCACCAAGCTATTTAAAGAAGAAGGAAAAAAGTCTATAACTTGAGATAATTTTCATAATGTAAAGTAGCTAATATTTTATTTTCGAAAGAAAAATTAACGCTCGGACCAGGATTCAAACCCTGGATATCTGACTCTGCACATCAGTATGATACCGATTACACCATCAAAACTCTGCTACAAATGTCAACAATTCTTTCCACTTATATAATCCTCTTTCATCAGAAGGCCGGTAGACATCGCTATCAACAATACTATCTGACGACTTCTATTCGAAGTATTTTTATTGAGAATTTATACATTACTCTTAAGCGGTAAAGATTCATAATTTGATGTTATGTTTTAAATTAACATTTTCCAGAATTGGACATAGTTTTATTTTAGAAAGAAAAATTAATGCTCGGTTCAGGATTCGAACCTCAGATCTCTGACTCTGCGCGCCACTATGATACCAATTACACCATCCAAACTCTGATACTCTCAACTATTTCCACTTATACAATTCTCTTTCATCAGAAAACTGGTCGCTGTTACTACCAATGCAATCTGACGACTTCTATTCAAAGTATTTTTATTGTTTTTTTTTTCCAAGTATTTTTTTGTTTATAATTTTTCTTTCTAAAATAAAACTATGTCCAATTTTGGAAAATGTTAATTTAAAATATAACATCAAAATACCTAATATTTGCTACAATGGAAGCTTTACTGGCTATAATAGTAGTGCAGTAGTAGTATTCAAATTATATACAGCAATAATAAGACCAATCATATGTTATGGAGCTGAAACCTGGGTACTAAAAGAAGCAGATAAATTAAGACTATTAACGTTTGAGAGGAAAATATTTAGAAGAGTGCTAGGTCCAGTAAAGGAAAATGGAAATTGGAGGTTGAGAAGGAATGACGAATTATACCTCAAGAATAATAAAGAAAATATAGTTAGTTTCATCAAATCCAAAAGATTACAATGGTTTGGACATACACTAAGAATGCCAAAAGGAAGATTGCCGAATGATATTTTGAATTGGAAGCCACAGGGAACAAGACCAAGGGGAAGACCCAAGGATCGATGGGAGGATGACGTAATTGAGGATTTGAGAGAGATGGGGATTTTTGATTTGAAATCTACTGCACAAGATAGGAAGAAGTGGCGTAAACTGGTTGAGAAGGCCAAGACATTCCACTGGAAGTCGTAGAGCCTGACGAAGAAGAAGTAGTAGTATTCAAATGTTCTGAAGCTCTTGATTTGTCATCATTCGCTTGATAATAGCAGTGTTAAAATCCCATTTATAGTCTTCTGAATAACAAGATTACAGCTGATCATCAACACAAGTTTAGCCCTCTGCCTATCACCAGAGGGAGAGAATATACAAGATTTTCAATGAACATCACAGAAGTAAGTTTCTGGCTGAGAAAAACAGAGATGTCCACTCAAACATGTTCTAGGGGAGAACAAAAATTGTAGTGAAGTGTATATGACTGATTCAATTTCTTTATAATTCCTTGCTCTTATATTATATTTGTCCACAGCTGTGGTCTCGAGGTAGCATGCTGTCTTGTCACGCAGCGGGCCCGGGTTCGATCCCCGGTCGGGGCAGTTTTTCTGGGTGAGGTTTTTCCTCACCCGTAAGACAAATGTCAGGAAAACTTTAAGGCCCAAACGGTCCCCGAAATCATATGGCCATCATCTTTATCATCATCATCATCATCCTTCACCAGTGTGGAAAGCAACGGGAAGCTACCACACCTACACAATTCCCTAGAAAAAGCTGCAAGCTTAGCATGAAAATGCTATGATTGCAGTGAAGGACCTGCCTTTGGGCAGAATTACTATGGATGGATATTATATTTAAATGATATCAGAAGATTTTGGGCTATAAGGCCGTGGTCCATAACTGGTGTTTTTCCCAGATGTTTCTCCTTCAGCTACAGAGGGCATCTTCAGTGGCGAGTTCTTCTTCTATGTGATGTTCTCTGGTCAGAAGCTTAAGCCTACTTAATAACGAAGAGACAGAAACAAACCAATCAGATTCTAGATTGACAACTTTGACTTCGTCCAGCCATTCATGAACAAACACAAGTATAAATACCAGGTTCCAGCAGTCTGTTGCTCATATACAGCTGAACTTCTGACCAGGGAATATCACTTAGAAGACCTCGCCACCGAAGATGCCCTCCATATCTGAGGAAGAAAGTTTGAGAAAATGCCAGTTATGGACCATGACCTTATAGCCTGGAATCTTCTAATAACATGAATTCCAGCCATGAGTACTGCATTCTACAATTACAGTTAAATTTTCATGTTGTATATTTGTGAACAGTTATAATTATTATAAGTTAGTCATATTTTGTTTCACCGTAATCACGATCTACATATACAATGGTGTAACAGCCCAATATTGGGCCTTAACCTCTCCTTTGTTAGGAGTTACTAGACCAAGTTAATTTAGTTACTCTTTTTTCCCTAAAGATGTCATGAATGGTATGCGGTCAACATGCTGATTCTAGTAGGCAACTAAGGTATTATAAGCCTTAATAGGATAATTAAAACCAATAAAAATGAAAGAATTGAAGAAGTAAACAAATCAGGAATTTATTAGATCAAATGCAGGGATTGTGACAAAATTTATATTGGAAAAACAAAAAGGAATTTGAAAACAAAGGTGAAAGAACATCTTAGAAATGTCAAAAATGGAGAAGTGGAAAAGTCAGTAGTAGCTGCTCATGCTTGGCCAGAAAAACATATAATTTAATCAAAAGCCAGTCTAATTAAACAAATAGATAAACAAAAGGAACTCACGGTTTGGGAAAAAATGCACAATCAGAAAAACAAAGGAAAACTTATGAACTTCGAAATTCCCACAAATTCTGACCTGATCCAGAGGTTCATCGGTCTACCAATAGAGGGAAGAAGAATAGTTTCTTCTTCTTCTTCTTCCTTCCAAGTATTAGGCCAAGGCCTGTTACGATCCTATAGAAAATTTTCCCTCCGGGAAATTCTCGTATAAGACTTGAAAGCATAATAATAGTCCCTTCGATTGGTTGCTGGCCAAAGGAAGGGAAGACCAGTGATGGGGCTGCCATCTTATAGCCTCTGGTCAGGCTTTTCTGGAGAAGAAAAGAAAATAAAGGAAAGAAGAAATGGAAGAAAGGAAAGACTCCCTAGCCCTCGGATGCCCTAATAGCGTCGGGGTCGAAAAAAAACAAGAGTTAACCAAGAGAGGTTAGATAGTAAAGTTAAAAGAGTGCAAAACACAAGTAAGTGGAAGAAATGTTTTGCTCAGCTTGGGCACCTTGTGGTCGCCATCCACATATCCCCTAGATGAGGACCCCTGAGCATAACATCAGTCGCTAATATAGTACTGAAGATGAGACCGTTATGGTCTCAAAATCGCGATCTACTTAGAAGATTTATATGAGGAGAGGTAGAAAACATTTGATTTTACCATAAACTAAGGTGTTACTATGATGAAGAAGGTGGGTAAATTTTGCACAGAGACCTATTAATTCAGGCTTAAGGATGTTTTATGAGCCTAAAAATCTTCAGACTCGGGACCCATGACTTAAAGTCCCTCCCAGAGGACTTGCTACTTGGATTTTTCCATTCTGAAAAAATCTTTTGACTCCGGCCAGGTTTGAATCCATGACCCTTGGGACAGGAGGCAAGGAACATAACCACTAGTCCACTGCGGTCAACTCATAATTACCATAGTGTGTGTAAACAGGTTTTGTAGGTATCGATTTACTCACCTCATCAGGGTTTGGTTGTAGAGTCACATCAGCACGAAGAAACAAAATATAATCAATTTCATGTTCGCCCCACTTTCCATCTCCTGGGTCACGATAGTGTATTCTTGTTAAATACTGGAAACTATCAGGATGTGCTTCTTCTAGAGGTATTCCCAACTCATAGTTGAGACGACGAGCTGCTGCTCTTCGAACACCAACGGCATTTGTCTCTTCCCTCTCTTCTGTTATCTCATGCAAGGGATGACTACAGCAGGTGTTAGTTACATGGTTGGGGAAGGTCACTTTCTGAGGAGAACGTTTTTGTAACAGAAGTTCATTGCGAGAGTTGAAAAGGAAAACACTGAAAGTAAAATCTTATATTACAACAAGAACTGCACTGCAAGACAATTAGCTCAAGTTTAGAATACTTCGACCTATCACTTTCCATAGTACATTCTTGGAATACTGTTGCTTTATGTACTTTGTGACATTTCATTTAGGTCCTAGTTGATATTTCACTGAGGAATAACTTCGATAAATAATTTCCTAAGTAGATGAATCAAGTAAAAGGGTAAAATCGAACGGTACATAGTACACATATCAAGTGAGGACTCATTTTCACCAGGGTGACATCAGAATTACAAATATAACATTGTCAACAAGCTATCACGCAATTATCAAATATTATTGCTATCACGGTGTAAATTCATCTTGGATAAACCAATTAAATGTGTTCATGTAACTCATGTGTTTACTGTGCACTAGACAGCCACTTGACGATATTACAATAAGATAGAAATCTTCACCAAAAGTATTGTTCGCAGGGATTTAGACTTGAGTCTTTGTGAAGAGCTTCCAGAGGGTAGCTAATCCAGAACTTTTGACAGCAAAAGTTAAATGGAATACTGATGACTGGGAAAACACTTCACAAACACTCTAATTGCTAAAATCCTATGAAGCCACGTGATGAGTAAAAAAAGAGGCAAGTGAAGCCAGGGAGTTGGCATCAGGTGAACGAACTCTGAGAAAACAGACGCTAAGGCCCACGGTACTATAATTATAAAATTAGACGATACATTCAATACTACGGGGCACAAACAGTACGACATCAATGACATCAGAACCAATCACAGCCAAATTACAACGAAATCCATGACGAAATATCTGTTCGGCCAATACCAGTGATAATTTATGTAAATGGGGGATGACCACCTTAATACCGAAAGATGAGAGGGGGTAAGTGTCTTCCTTGTGGATCACACAAGTGAAAAAGTTAGTTCTCCGCTGGGAGAGGGCGAATATAGAGTTCTCTGCTGGGAGAGGGCGAATATAGAGTTCTTCGACGATTTTATTATTAATTTAACACTTCTCATAGAAGGATAAATTATATTTGAAGAGAAAAATTTTCGCCTAGACCGGGACTCGAACCCGGGACTCTTGGCTTTCCGGGCCAAGTGCTCTACCAACTGAGCTACCAAGGCGAGTTACGATCTAGACGCAAATTTTTCTCTTATGTACGTTGTAATTCCCTCGCGCCAAATGCTTGAAACCATAGCTTCTATCTTTGCAAATGGCGGCTTCTTAGTTAAGAAGACATTTATTGGGAATTTAACACTACTTTATAGCAAGTAGGGCTTCTATTGACGATTTTATTATTAATTTAACACTTCTCATAGAAGGATAAATTATATTTGAAGAGAAAAATTACAACGTACATAAGAGAAAAATTTGCGTCTAGATCGTAACTCGCCTCGGTAGCTCAGTTGGTAGAGCACTTGGCCCGGAAAGCCAAGGGTCCCGGGTTCGAGTCCCAGTCTAGGCAAAAATTTTTCTCTTCAAATATAATTTATCCTTCTATGAGAAGTGTTAAATTAATAATAAAATCGTCAATAGAAGCCCTACTGGCTATAAAGTAGTGTTAAATTCCCAATAAATGTCTTCTTAACTAAGAAGCCGCCATTTGCAAAGATAGAAGCTATGGTTTCAAGCATTTGGCGCGAGGGAATTACAACGTACATAAGAGAAAAATTTGCATCTAGATCGTAACTCGCCTTGGTAGCTCAGTTGGCAGAGCATTTGGCCCGGAAAGCCAAGGGTCCCGGGTTCGAGTCCCGGTCTAGGCAAAAATTTTTCTCTTCAAATATAGAGTTCTTCGTTGGGAGAGAGTGAAGATAGTTAAAGTTCACCGCTGGGAGAGGTTGAAGATAGTAAATTCTCCACTGGGAGAGATCTTACGCAGTTAATTCTCCAGTGGGACAATAAGTTAATTTCCTTGTGATAGGAGAACTAGAATCTTTTATCAAAATCACTGAGATAATAGTATTATAGTGATAGGCAAAGTCGCCAATTATTTGCGAACTACTAAAGATATCCTAGTAAATCGAGTAATTACAAGTAATTATTGATCATTATACAATTAAGAAACAGAAGACAAGTAATCGTCTCACATTATTAAGGTCTTCAACCCGATCAACTCTTTCATTGAAACTGCACTGCCTTTTTTGTCATTAAATAATAGCTTCTAAATGAAATATGTCATTTATTCTCGATAGAATTGCCCAAACGAGTGTTGGTCCTGAGAAATGTCTCATGTCTCACCGAACCTAGCCGAACCTCAATCGAACCTGACTAGCCGCGGTACCCAATAATCTCAAGTAACGAGATTAATCCATTCAAATCCTAATCCGACTAATACCAAATGTTCCAACTTCTTCCGTCTTTTCATACAATTTTATATGTTTTGCGATGATACTTATAACATTTTTTTTTACAATTATTAAAAATTTATCTATGTACACAAATTGTCACATTTATCTCAAATGATTTTTTCAAAGTAGTTCCAGAATCATAAACCAGAGGAGAAACGCCCAGTTGGTAGACCAAGAATGAGGTGGGAGAAAATAACATTAACTATGATTTGAGGGAAGTAGATCATACAGGGGATGATTGGAAAACATTAGCTCAGGATAGGGATGTATGGAGAGTTTATGTCTATGCAGCCATGAATCTATAGGTTCGATAGTGCAAGTGAGTTCCAGAAACGTGCGCATGAGCAAACGCTTAAAGAAACTTATGCTAGATGGCAGAGATATCTGTGAAATCAGAATGATCAACATTTGCAATTAATTTGAAAATATTTTTTTCAGAAATGGATGTTCGCTCACTTCATTTTGTAAGGTTCCGATGGGACAAGTTAGTGCACATCAAATTAGTTTACACTTCATTAAATAATATGCTTGTACAAATCTCAACCTTGGGACTGGGTGTGTGTAGTGTCTAAGTTGTACCCATTGGGTTTAATTCCTCTAAAAAAAAAATAATATGCTTGTAATTGACTTCATTAGGTTAATAAGGAAAAGTTGGTGTACATCCATTTCTTAGTTACAAACATGTTTAGGAATTTATTTAAAGGTTGGTCATACTGATTTCATGCATATGTCTGCCATCTAGTGGAAGTTTCTTTAAGGTGTGCTTGTGCACTATGATTGTGTAGAACTTAGCAAAATTCATCGGTCGAAGTAATCTAAACTTTTTCCAAAACAATGAAACAAAACAAAATTATTACCTAAAAGCTCTATGTAGAATGAGTGATCCATCTGGTTGAACCCTATGGCAATCTCGTTTACTGGCATCGCCAATGACATGATCATGCTTGTTTACCACTATGCATCGCTCTGCCAGTGCTGCTTCTTGAAGATTCTTAAGAGAAACTCGCTGCAACAGTTTACGAACTACTCCGACATGTACCATTGTTTACTGCAAAAAACAATAAAAGACTCAACTAGTATTAATGATCACCTATGCATCTTGAAACAGGCCACTAGTTATTAATCATATTGATAAGTATCACTTGTTGCCGACATGTCTACTTTTGAACAAAATTGAACAGCTTATTTCCAAAGTGTCTTAAATCCAAAATTCGTGATTTTCGATATTTTTATGTGACAAAAGTCTTTATTCCATCAGGTATCATATTAACACGTTATGTTCCTAAGTATCTTATATCCCCTGTTAAAACGGTTTGAAAATCATGTTTATTTCCAAAGTGTCTTATATCCCAGTTGTTTTTATTTCCAATATGTCTTATATCCATTTGACCAATCTGCTGATTCGGTACAAACCACGTGACTCATCATGGGGGCTGCTATGGCACTCCTTGTTACATGTCAATGAATGACAGTCAGCTGTGATTTTCTGTTTTTTTTTTTGTCAGTGAAAAACAAATGGCTAGTTGTGAAGAAGGCATATTAAGTCATTTATAGGACGGACAGCGAGAAAAAGAGCACTAGTACCTTCAGAGTGGGCTAAAAACATAGATTAAACACCATAAATACGCTAGTGATGGTAGTATACCGAAAGTGGTATGTAATCACAATGATGGATTTTGTAAAACTTCTGAACTTTCTACCGCAGACTGTTTCCATTCAGTATTTTATAACAACAAAACTAAGGTAGAACAAGATTCATTTTTTAAGTAAGTTAGGTATTAATGTTTTTATTTTTGATTTAACATTTCTCACTGAAAGATAAATTATATTTGAAGAGTCGCGGTCTAGGCAAAAATTTTTCTCTTCAAATATAAAATATCTTTCAGTGAGAAATGTTAAATCAATAATAAAAACATCATTAGAAGCCTTACTAGCTTTATAAAGTAATGTTAAATTCCCAATAAATGTCTTCTTAACTAAGAAGCCGCCATTTGCAAAGATAGAAACAATGGTTTCAAAAGCATTTGGCGAGAGGGAATTACAACGTATATAAGAGAAAAATTTGCGTCTATATCATAACTCGCCTCGGTAGCTCAGTTGGTAGAGCATTTGGCCCGGCAAGCCAAAGGTCCCGGGTTCGAGTCTCGGTCTAGGCGAAAATTTTTCTCTTCAAATATAAGTTAGGTATTACCCAGCACCATCAAGCAATGCCATTCTGGCAAAAAGTATTTTCAAATAGTGGAGCAGCTGCAGTAAATGACTCTTCTGATAATGAACTCTGAAAGATTGTGATACCTTCGTGTAAGCAACATTTTTTTTTTTCGTTTACACTGTTTTTTCTTCTTGTTTTACCTTTTTTGTTAACTTTATTTTATTCTCACATATAGACACATGGACAGGACACACACCCAGACCCAAGGTGGAGATTTAAAATCCCCTATCCCGCCGGGAATCAAACCCGGGTCGCTGGAGTGGAAGGTAGGGACTCTACCGACTACGCCACGGCGACGAACTATTTCGAAACTTAATAAATTGCATACTTTATTGAGTATTAGATATTACTTTCTCCTACTAAAACTTTCCTTAAACTATGTTTACTTCCAAAACGTCTTAACTCCAAGTCATGTGACACTGTTACTTCTTCTTCTTCTTCTTCCTTCCAAGTATTAGGCCAAGGCCTGTTACGATCCTATAGAAAATTTTCCCTCCAGCCTAAATAGTACGATCCTTCCGCAAAATTCTCGTATAAGACTTGAAAGCATAATAATAGTCCCTTCGATTGGTTGCTGGCCAAAGGAAGGCAAGACCAGTGATGGGGCTGCCATCTTATAGCCTCTGGTCAGGCTTTTCTGGAGAAGAAAAGAAAATAAAGGAAAGAAAAAAATGGAAGAAAGGAAAGACTCCCTAGCCCTCGGATGCCCTAATAGCGTCGGGGTCGAAAAAACAAGAGTTTAACCAAGAGAAGTTAGATAGTAAAGTTAAAAGAGTGCAAAACACAAGTAAGTGGAAGAAATGTTTTGCTCAGCTTGGGCACCTTGTGGTCGCCATCCACATATCCCCTAGATGAGGACCCCTGAGGGTTGACACTGTTACTACCACTTGTAATGGTGGAGGATTTTTGAGAGTATGTAACAATATTGCCAATGTAGTTACAAATAAACATAACTTATAATGAAAACTCCATTTAAAAATTAAATACCTTAAAATAAAAATCGCGATTTCTGGAGTTTGGTATTTCATGGATTTAAGACACTTTGGAAATAAGCTCTTCAATTAGAGTGGGAAGTTAACACTATGAGTTAATTTAGCCTGGGTAATCTGCTAATAACTAATCAAAAGGTTAACATTGTGTTTTTAGCAAATTCAGAAGATGACCTACAATGTTCAGTCCACTCTTTTCACCCAATTGCAATAAACTACAACATAGAAATCTCAACAGAAAAATCTAAAGTCATGGCTTTCCTAGGAAAAGACACAGTTCGCAGTAAAATTATTATTAATAATAAAATATTAGAACAAACAGCTGAACTGCACTTTTACTTATGCTTGATTTTTCAGTTTATTGTTGTAAACTATAGCTCTTCTTCTGTATTTCCTAACATTTTTTAATATTTTAAACTTTTTCAAACAATTTTTATAACATTATTAGACAATTTTCAAGTATTTATTTAAATACGCAAATCACAATATTATGACACTTGTCCACCACTGTGGTCTCGAGGTAGCGTGCCTCTTTGTCACACAGCTGGCCCGAGTTCAATTCCCGGTTGGGACAGGCTCCTGGGTGAGGATTTTTTGGGGTTTTTCCTCACCTATAAGGCAAATGTCAGGAAGCTTAGGGCCCAAAGTCCCCGATAATCATCTGGTCATCATTATCATCCTTATCCTCATCATCATCCATCACCGGTGTGGAAAGCAACGGGAAGCTACCACACCTATAATTCCCTAGAAAAGCTGCAAAGCATAGCATGAAAATGCTATGATTGCAGTGAAAGACCTGCCTTGGGCAGAATTACTATGGATGGATAACACTGTTAGACAATATTGTGATGCTAACTGCTATTTTCTCCACAGAGTATATTACTTAGTCTATGATTTTTCTACGCTGGTTGGATCGGCGTTAGGGAGTGATTAGTAAGTGTACACCCATTTTTAATAAACGTTTGGTAATTTTAATATTATTAATATATTTTTTAACATAGATTTGAGGATTTATTGCAAAGATTGGTCATTTAAATTTCATAGCGACATGCTGCCATCTAGAATAATATTTTTTAACTTTAATACAATATCGATAATAATCGATATGTAGTTCGATGGTGCATTATCGCTGGCTCTATAAACTATGGCACATGCCCACTGTTGTTCTATAGGACTTTGAAAATATTTCACGTAAGTTTAAGTGCAGTATTTCCAAACAAACTAACACATTTAACTACCTTGGATATCAAGTTACATACGAAGAAGAAAAGGATTTTAGTAAAAAAATTATAGAATTTAATAGAGTAACAGGAATTATAAATAATATTTTCAAGCCAAACACAGTACAGCAACACACACGAACTAGAAATTACAAAACACTGGCCAGACCCATATTATGTTACGGAAGTGAGGTCTGGACAATTCGCAGTGTATATGAATAAAGACCAACTGTGGCAGAAATGAAATTTATGAGACGTACTGCAGGTTACTCAAGAACAGACCATAAAAGGAATTATGAGATTCTCAAAGAATTACAAACAGAATCAGTCATGGAATATGTACAAAAATATAAAAACAACTGGAAATCTCACGTAAGAAGAATGAGCAGAACAAGAATACGTCAAATCTTAAATTACCAGCCACCAGGCAAGAGACCCTTGGGCAGACCCATCAAACAATGGATTGAGACCATAACAGACACACATGAAAAGAAAGAGAAGGTTAACGTCCCAGATAGTAAGAAATCTGGAATTTATCAAATTAGTTCCAATGACTGCAAGAAATTATATATTAGGGAAAACTAAAATGATTTTGGAGACTCATACAAAAGAATACTTTAGAAATATTAGAAAAGATGAAATTGAAAAATCAACAATTGCAGCTCACAGTTTGCTAGAGAATCATATAACAGGAAGAGAAACATAACTTTTGAAATATTTATAGAAACTTGTTGGAATTAACAGTTTGGGACAAGATATACATTCAGAACAAATATAGATACATAAATTTTTAAGTTCTCGGCATGCAAAATTTAATCTCCAAATTCATAATTCATCCATCCATAGTAATTCTGCCTGAGGGCAGGGCTTTCACTGAAATCATGGCATTTTCATGCTATGCTTTGCAGCTTTACTAGGGAATTATAGGTGTGGTAGCTTCCTGCTGCTTTCCACACTGGTGAAGGATGATGATGATGGCCATATGATTTTGGAGACCGTTTGGACCTTAAAGTTTTCCTGACATTTGGCTTACAGGTGAGGAAAAACCCCATATATGTATATAAATAACTAAAATGTTCATACATGTAACAAGAGCCATTGGCTTAGATTTCTTATTCAAATTATTTACAAATTACATAGGAAACAAAAAGTAATTGCATGGTATTTTATTTCACCTTTGACCCACTTTTGCTGCAACACTATTTATAGGTCTACAATTATTGAGAGGTTCAATGGAAACCTCAGAATAGTTGTACGGAAATAATATTTTAAGGCAAATATCTTTCAGATTTAGGCCTACATTGGCCAAAGACCAATAATAAAAGTAGGCCTACATAAAAAAAAATTATTAAGATACATTTTATTATTTTCATTTGAAAATTAATGAAAACGTGTTTAACATTATGCTAGTATTAGTAATAAATTATTAAATGATTAAAATTGACAAGAATATTCCAGTATTGACAGAATATTGTAATGGTTTATGTAGCTCTGCCATTAGATGGCATTACCAACTTTCGGAATAAATTCCCAAACTTTTAAAAAAATGGACGTAAACGAACTTCCCATTTCCTAACCTAACAAAACAAATTACATGCATATTATTTAATAAACTATAAACTAATTTTATGTACACTAACTTGTTCCTTCGGAATCTAACAAAATGAAGTTAATTTCTTGAAATATAGTTTGGAATTATTTGCGAATATTGGTGACATCGATTTGAGAGCCATTTGGCAGATGTTACATTAAGTATTTGTGCATCTGTTGAACTCGATTCACAATATTTGCGTAATTATATAAATATTTGTCCACTGCCTTGTCACTCAGCGGGCCCAGGTTCGATTCCCGATGGGGATAAGCTTCCTGGATGAGGTTTTCTCAGGGTATTTCCTCACCTTTAAGACAAAAGCTTGAGGCCCAAATGGTCCCTGAACATCATCATCATCATCATCCCCGGTGTGGAAAGCAACGGGAAGCTACCACACTATAATTCCCTAGTAAAGCTGCAAAGCATAGAATGAACACTATAAAAAAATATATAAATATTTAAAAATCGTAAGAAATGTTTATAAAATGATTCCAAAATGTTTAAAATTGTACGAAACGTTATTACAAATGATCGAAAAGTGTTTAGTGTAACAGTGGCATAAAAATGTATGGAAAATCGTGGCAGACAAATAGGGAACCTCGCCGAATATTTCACTTGGTGAATTTTATACTTTAGTGAAAAGACACAGAATTTTGTAATTCATCTTTAATACTACGTGAAATTAACATTGACTTACTAAATAGATTAAAAATAAACAACAATAAGTTTTACTACACATTCATACTAGAATGAAAATCAAATTTAACAATTCAACGTACAAAACATGTATGAAAAACTATAAAATTATACTACTAGATCGTCCTCTATGTACTAGTTGACGCTTGCACGACGCTCTATGATAGAGAACGCCAGTTGACGTACACAAGAACAGTACTACCAACAATATAAGCTTTATAGGATCTCTATGTTATTAATATAATCAACAATTTTAACAAGTGATTGAAACTTATTTTTTCTTTGTATTTAAATAAATAAACAGTATATATATATATATATATATATTAAAAGCTGAACCATAAAAAAGTTAAATTATTAACATATCATGTTGGTCATAGCTGTACATGACGAAAGCACAGTGTTTCAGTACAGCCACCGTTAATAATTAGCCTCGTTTATTTTTAACATTTTACATTTCGTGTCATAACTTGGTCATACTTGTAGTAAAATACATTGTATAAAATAATATCAAATCTGAATAATCTCATACTTATCCTCACCAAAATACATTACATTTTACAGGGTATTCTGCCAATTATTATTTTTTTCTAAACGTCAAAATGAATTTTCGATTTGTTATTAATATTGGCTGCTCTGAATCTGAATCCATTCGATTCTTGTCTTTAAGTAGCATAGAGCTGGCATAGAGTAGTAGACATAGAGAGTAGTAGACCGCTATGGTAGTAGAGTGGTAGAGATCAACACTACAGCTTCTTGTTTGAAAACCCTTTTTTCAACTGTATTTGGAACATAGATAAATAGAGAATTGATTTGGAACGTTTGTGGTCTGGCCGGATTTGCTTATAAAATTATAAGAAGATATTTGTTTTAATTAGAAATGTCTAATTCACATTTATTTATGCCCTCGGGTTTTCCTCGAGTTCCATTACAGAATGGTATAGGAAGATATGTTTGCCAATTACAAAGAATAACTATAAAGTTTTGCAAAAAATCACGGATCTAGCAGAGGGATAAGGTAAATTATAGTTTTACTGGCTTAAATTGATGAGTATATACATTTGGCATATTTTAATAATAAGTTTGGCATATTTTATGATTAACACCTACATATCAATGCTAACCTCCACTTCTTCGATCATAAGAAAAAATCTTGTATCCGTAGTAGACTATTTAAATTAAAAATGAGTCTGTCACAAAACACTTTTGCTTTAATGAGAACCACAAACCTCGAGCAAAAGAGAGGATAAGATTTTTGTTGTTAATCCAATATACATTAATAATAAAGTTTTAAATATATTGTTGCAGAGATTTTATTGAACTGGATCTAGTGGATTTTGCTCAGAACTATCCTGGAATAGTTGTATATATAAAGCCAAGGCGACATCGATCACCATGTTTCTCTGCAGAGTACTGTAAGTTTTTATAAATTTTTAAGCACCAAGATAAAATTATATTGAGTTCCAAATGGTTTACAAGTTTGAAAGGATGATACAGGAATACAAATAATTTTCCTAGCAAATGTATAAGTTTTATTATTTTATTACTAAAGTTACTGACAGGATTAATTATTCATAAGTATATGATCACTCGGGCTCAACTGCACATCTACTAGCGCTTAATTTTTCAG
This sequence comes from Diploptera punctata, assembly GCA_030220185.1. NCBI lineage: Eukaryota > Metazoa > Arthropoda > Insecta > Blattodea > Blaberidae > Diploptera > Diploptera punctata. The sequence continues at coordinate 297,835 of JASPKZ010008385.1, forward strand.
TTATATTGTTGTAAACTATAGCTCTTCTTCTGTATTTACTAACATTATTTAATATTTTAAACTTTTTCAAACAATTTTTACGTATTAATTTAAATATGCAAATCACAATATTATGACACTATTAGACAATATTGTGATGCTAACTGCTATTTTCTCCACAGAGTATATTACTTAGTCTATGAATTTTCTATCACTATTTTGGGTTATCGTTGGTTGGATCAGCATTAGGGAGTGATAGGTAAGTGTACACCCATTTTTAATAAATGTTTCGTAATTTTAATATTATTAATATATTTTTTTAACATAGATTTGGGAATTTATTGCAAATATTGGTGATTTAAATTTCATAGCGACGGATAGTAATCGAGGATGATAATCTATATGTGGTTTGATTGTGGGTAATCGCTGGTGCATGCGCACTGTTGTTCTATAGGACTTTGAAAATATTTCATGCTAGTTTAAGTGCAGTTTTTCCGATCACTCGTTCTATGGGTATGTTGTGAGGAATTTTGCTCAATATTCTACAACTATTGGATTGATAAATAGAGACCAATAATTGATGCATAGATGAGCCCTACTAACTCACAGACAATATTAAACCCAGATGTTTATGGCCATACAGATATAAGCTCTCCATATACCCTATCTTGAGCTAATATTTTCCATTACTTTCTATATATTTCCTTCAAATCAACTCATTCTTGACTATACTTATTGGGGACTCTTCTTCTGATTTTTGTAGAAGAGTTTCCATTCTCCTCTTTCGTTCCTCATTCGTGCCATATGTTCTGCCGATTGCAGTTTGAGATTTGTTTTTATTATATCAGGTTTTCCTTAAAGATCAAAAAGAAAACAATGTCTGTAAAGGATAATGTGCCAGTTTAACTTAGCCTATATGGCAATGATTAGTGCCTACAATTTAATTTATTTCTGATTAACCAACATTTAAAAATAATGAATCTGCATTTAAAAATCATCCGTATTGACAATTATGTTGTAAACAACCTTTCATAACGGCACTGTATATGGACTTCATTTGTTTTTTTTTTTTTTTTCCAGTGAATGGAGAAAAACATTATTTAAACTGTCATAACTTCTCACGAAATGATATTCACAAATGGATTAATTTATTACGAACACAGTCTGGAAATCAATTGATACGATACAGGAAGCTCTGGCACACAGATAATCCTTCTATTCAGGGTCCATGGAGCCCCTTTGTCAACAGACGACCAGAACTGAATCTGGCAGAGTTTCCAAATGTAAGAATTTGTAATACAGTATGTTTTCCTCAATTAATAGTATGTTACAATGCAAGGTTGGGAAGTGGTTTTTACAGAAGTGAGGAAATGATTAAAAACTGAGTGATAAGCAAGGTTTTTAATTTCCAAGATTCTGTAAAACAATTCACAAATGTGTGTTGTACATTATTTTTTGCATGATGGTGTTTTCAAAATAATAAATAATAGTAAAATAATAACATCTTTGTTGGAAATATTTGCATTCATTATAAACAACTGGGGGGCACGCCGTAGCGTAGTGCTTAAGGCACTGAGCTACAAGCCGGAGGGTCGAGGGTTCAAGTCCCGTTGGGGTCAGGATTTTTAAACTGACCCAAACCCTCTGGCGGCATTATGGCCCTGGGGTTGACTCAGCCTCTAACGGAAATGAGTACCAGATGCTTGTTCTGGGGGTAAAGGCGGCCGTCACGCAGGGCTGACAACCCGGCTGATGTAAAGTGCCAATTGTCTAGAAAAAAGTGGGAGCCTTAACTTCCTACTACCCCAAGGGCCTCCGGGCCTGTTGTGGGATCACTTTACTTTTTTTTTTATTATAAACAACTGGCCAATGTTTATACTGTAAATGCCAAAAATAATTTAGTTCAGTCTACAGCAGGCCGTGACACCAATCAGGGATAAAATGGCAGCAAGTACGAATTTGTTGTTTTATATTATTTCAAATAGAGTTCAGTTCATTTAGAATAGTCCACTGCTGTAGTTCTCGAGGTAGCGTGCTGCCTTGTCACGCAGTAGACTTGGGTTTGATTCCTGGTCGGGACAAGCTTCCTGGGTGAGGTTTTTTCCTAACCTGTAAGACAAATGTCAGAAAGCTTTGAGGCCCAAACGGTCCCAGAACATTATCTGGCCATCATCATCCATGGTGTGGAAAGCAATGGAAAACTACCACACCTATATAATTCCCTAGTAAAGCTGCAAAGCATAGCATGGAAATGCTATGATTGCAGTGAAAGTCCTGCCCTTGGGCAGAACACTGTAAAAAAAAGTATTGTTTCAAATAAAGTTCAGTTCATTCAAAATGTAGTGATTTGCTTCATACAATCTATATTAACACTACCTTTTGGATATATTTTTGTATTTACATTGTACATAGTATACATAAAGGGCAGTGATTTTACTTCCTGCACTAGATAGGTAATTTGTAATATTACAGAATAGTTATTTAGTTATTTATAGGTTGGCAACCTCGAAATTTAGGAAATTAAACTTTCAATCATGGTCGCCATTGCTGTAAGCATGACAGAATGCACACTATCATGCAGAAATATTTTTTATTAGATATTTACAATGTAATTTTTTTTACAGGAGGAATTGTCTCGGCCTTTTTACATGCCTAAGACTGCAACTGACCGTCTAAGGGAGATATTTGAGGAGCAACAAAGAAATGTAGAATCACTTGATAATAAAAGAGCAGAATGATGTAGAGAACCAATGTAACATAATAAATCATTTATGTTATTTTAGTAGTGTAAATGTGTTTGAATGTTGTTTATAATAAATATTATTGACTATAAGCAATATAATATAATCTGAATTAAGCACTGCTCCATTGAATGACTCCCTCTTTAAAGTATATTTGGGGATTAAATTATTTTTAGGCTGATCATCTTACCTCAATACTAATGTTGATTTGTTCTTGGACACGTTTCAAAACAATTCTGTCTTATCGTCAGCTTTTCCAGACTGGAATTAATATTGTGGTAAGATGATCAGACTGAAAATATATTATATTTAAATTAATATCGGGAAGTAAACATTATGAGGTTATATCATTAATAGTGAGTGGAGAACATATTTTAATCGACTCACCTCATACATTTTCAAACTTCTTTGATACCGACGGTTTCAGACAATATCATGTCCTTCATCAGTCATGGCATCCACTGATGAAATTCTGCGATTGTTGATTTTTTTTAGTGACATCACCTCTTGTGCTGCCATCTTTCGTTGGGATTATAAACTTTGTAATTAAATTTTTATCCACCAGAATATCGAAATTCATAGATCGATATTTATTCTCCTGAATGAATATCATTTCCCAAATTGTCAATTCCAACGTTGTGCTGCCATCTTTCGTTGGGATTATAAACTTTGTAATTAAATTTTTATCCACCGGAATATCGAAATTCATAGATCGATATTTATTCTTATAAAAATTTAATTACAAAGTTTATAATCCCAACGAAAGATGGCAGCACAAGAGGTGATGTCACTAAAGAAATCAACAATCACGGAATTTCATCAGTGGACACCATGACTGATGGACATGATATTGTCTGAAACCGTTGGTATCAAAGAAGTTTGAAAATGTATGAGGTGAGTCGATTAAAATATGTTCTCCACTCATTATTAATGAAAATAATTTAATTAAAATAACCTCAAAATTCACATTCTAAAATTAAATATTATATTTGGGGATTTTATACCATCATGCCACCTACATAAATTCAAATAAAAAATGGAAAAACAGTTTATTGTTACAGTACGTGAATGATTACCTGAGAGAAATGTTATATGTTGATTTTTCCCCTCCCTCCCCAATAAATGTGAGAAATGCCTTAAAATGAAGTGAGAAGTTAAGCTCATAGTAACCTAAAACCATCATATTTGCAATGTAAAACATGCATTAGTCATTGCTCAGACAGTGTAGCCAATTTATCACAAAAATCTGCTAATAAACAAGTGAACACTAAACCAATCTGGTGTTTGAGTTTGTATTTTTTAAATTAAACCTCATAATGTTATTTCCTAACGATTTTAAAATAAATCAGACAATTTGAGCCTAAAGAAGGAAAAAACAAATTGATTTTAATGTATAAGAACCAAACAATAAATTAAACCTCATAATGTTGAGTGATTCCGCACTTTGTGGCCGTGGTCCATCACTGGTGTTCCTACCAGACATTTCTCCCTCAGCTGCGGAGGGCATCTTCAGTGGCGAGTACTTCTCATTCACAGTCGAGCCTCTGACCAGGAAACAACACCTAGAAGTACTCTCCACTGAAGATGCCCTCTGCAGCTGAGGGAAAAACGTCTGGTAGAAATACCAGTGATGGACCATGGCCACAAAGCCCGGAATCACTCAACATTTTGATTACCGGCCGTGAAAGCCTGCATTCAACTAAACCTCATAATGTTATTTCCTAATGATTTTAAAATAAATCCGACAATTCCAAGTCTAAAGAAGGAAAACACAAATTGAATTTTACGAATAAGAACCAAACAAATTAAATCTCATAATGTTATTTCATAATGATTTTAAAATTAATCTGGTGTACTAACTCGCCCATTTTCTAACCTTAACTTGCCCATTAATGTATGTGGAATCCTGGGATAGAATCCCCTTATATGTGAGTAAATGTTGGCAATTAGCTCTAGCAGGAATGTGTGTTATCCCATTGACCAACATGACACAAGCAGTCACTTATTCTTTGATCAAATATTCACAGGACCCTAAAGTAATCAGGTATATTAACATGCCCATCTAACACTAAACTTGCCCACTAATGTAAGTGGACTTCTGGGATAGAATCCCCTTATACGTGAGTAAACATGTTGGCAATTGGCTCTAGCAGGAACATGTATTATCACATATTCGATCGAATATTCACAGGTGGCATAGAACAGCCATACATTTTTTTTAGAAAAGAACATTAAACAAATCAAATTAATGGAACCATCACTAAGAAAAATCAACAGATTTTTGGATATAAAGATGACAGCTTATTACAATGGCATAACAGCCCAATGTTGGCCTTAGTCTCTCCTTTGTCAGGAGTTATTAGACCAAGTTAATTTAGTTATGCTTAATATGAATCATGAATTCTTCTTACCTCATACATCTATGTTATTTATGTTTTTTTTAAACACAGCGCTGCAGTATCGGACAACAATCTTCTCCATTAAATTAATATTAAGAAGCTAAAGCTGTTACTTTGATTGAAATAAGTAAATTAATGTACACAACTAAATTACTGTAATCAAATAGTAAAGAGAAAAAATTTTTATACCTGAACCGGGAATCGAACCCCGAAAGCTGAAGGTTCGGGGTTCGATTCCTGGTTCAGGCATAAATTTTTCTCTTTACCATTTGATTACAATCTTCTCCATTGTCAGCTGTTTTCATGACTCAATTTTTTCTTTTGCCAGTAATTATCCAAACTGCCATCTGGTGTACTTTTGAAGGAATAATTTTCTAAACTGCCATCTGATGCATTTTTGAAGACTTTCATTCAGAATCTCGAAGTTCATGGTTCTAGTATGGTTTTTTTTAAATATATATATCTTTTCCCAAACTGTTAATTCCAAAGGTTTAGATAGATATTTCAGTAGTTTTGCTTCTTTTTCAATTCTATAATTCTCTAATAAACTATGTGCTGCTATAGCTAAAAAAACATAGATGTATGAGGTAAGAATTCACGATACATTAGATTCTTATTAATTAAACTCATAATGTTAAATTCCCAAATTTATTATATTAGTTACGCTTATTTGCCCATAGATGTCATGAATTGTATGTGTCAACATACCGACCCAATGTGACATCTAGCAGGCAACTAAGGTATTACTAGAATGATGAGGTTGGTAAATTTTGTTTAGAGGCCTTTTTTATTCAGGCTTAAAGATCTTTTACAAGCCTCAAAATCTTCAGGACTTGGGATTGAACCTACAACCCTCAGAACCAGAGACAAGGTGCATGAACACTAGTCCACTGCGGCTGACTAGATGACAGCTTAGTTTGTAGAAATTTTTAAAGCCTAAAAGAACTGTTTTATGATTTGGAAAAGGAAGGTAAGGAAGTAGATTTTAATGATTGTTTACTAATGCCTGTGCACTTTGTAATGCAGCCATCAGCATTATGCAGATACTGTAGATTTGGATGAAAGGGATGGATATTGCTGAAGGTGGTTCTAATCCACCTCTTCTTGTAGATTGCACAAGGGGGAAAGTGGCAAAGAGGTAATTCTCAATTCTCTGCAAATGTTTTGACAGTCATGACTCAGGGTCAATTTCACAGATACATGTCAGCACTTTTCCTTGGATACTCAGGAATTTCAAATAGCGTGTTGAGGCACTTCCATCTTTTATTTGTTGAACTGTATGGAATAACAGACCCAGAAGGCCTTTGGCCTACCAGCCAGCTGCTGACCTCACATCCACATGTGTTAATGACAGAGGTAGATGGTTGTCTAGCCATTGTAGGGGATGACGTGGACAGAATGTCAGGTCTCCTATCATAGCTGGTTATGGGGCTGCTACTTATTGTAAGGTAAAGTGATCCCTCTACAGGCCATAGGAGACCCTTGGAGAAGTAGGAGGTTAAGACTCCCACTTTTTCTAGACAATCTGCACCAGATGTCAACCCTGCATGACGGCCGCCTTTACCCCCACAAGATTTGGGTCAGTTTAAAAATTCTGACTCCACCGGGACTTGAACCCTCAACCTTCCAGCTTGTAGCGCACTGCCTTACCCACTACACTATGGTGTGCCCTGCTACTTATTGTAACTACCCAAATTCTTCATGATTCTGGGTGGGCATCATACTGGTTGAAATTCCATGTAAAAATTTCTTCCCCATGGAGACTTGAACCAGCTCTGTACTGGCTAATATTTAATCAAAATTACTGTGGGAAGTAACACTATGAAGATGAAGGTAATATTACTTTCGAAACCAGTATCCTGAAAAAACAGAATTTTATGAAGTGAGATATACAAATATTTTCTCCAACTCGTGTATAAATTGAAAATATCTTATAGTGTTACTTGCCTCTATAATTTTGATTAAAAAATATAATCTGGTGTCTACATTACAATAGTTACCATTATATTATTTTTGGTCTGGACATCTTACCTCAATATTAATGTTGATTTGTTCTTGGACATGTTTCAAAACAATTCTGTTTTATCGTCAGCTTTCCCAGACTGTCTGGGAAAGCTGACGATAAAACAGAATTGTTTTGAAACATGTCCAAGAACAAATCAACATTAATATTGAGGTAAGATGTCCAGACCAAAAATAATATAATTAAAATAACCTCAAAATGTAACTTCCTAAAATTAAATATTAATAGTTACCATACCTACAACAATGCTTCATTATCTCCAATAGGACTGAATATAAACAAGATCAAAACAAAATACATGAACATTCTTTAACAAACAGAATCTGTGGACAATAAAAGAATCAAGTGATTGAACCAGAAATACCCACCTCTCCAAATATTTTCTCACACGGACAAGTAATCTCAATTTCCAATTGTAAGTCCAACTCAGAATTCTAGTTCAGAATGGAGACGATGTTTGAAACATATCTGGTGAGAAAATAAAAGACGTGCTTATTTCCAGTTTAATTTCTTGATAATATTATTTTCTTCAATTACTGATTTTCTAATCTCCTTTTTAACATGATAATGGCTATTTTATCTTCCTTTATATATACTTTTTGTAACTGGATTAAAATACATCCAAATTATTTTAAGTTTCAAGTAATATTGGGCCAACAAGGGAACTGTCAATTATTGCATGCCGAAACCTACCTTGAAATTTCTTCCACAGAAGCATTTTGATGTACAAAGACCATGTCCAAAAAATTATCTGCTTTTTTAACTGCAAGGCACTAAAATGCAGCACGATGTCTCTCATTTAAACTCACCGCTGTTTTTCTGGGTGAGGTTTTTATCCAAGTTTTCCCTCACCTGTAAGACAAATGTCAGGAAAACTTTAAGGCCCAAACGGTCCTCGAAATCATATGATCATCATCATCATCCTTCACTGGTGAGGAAAGCAACAGGAAGCTACCACACCTACAATTCCCTAGTAAAGCTGCAAAGCATAGCATGAAAATGCTACGATTTCAGTGAAAGACCTGCCCTCGGGCAGAATTACTATTAGTGGATGGATCATCGTCTTATCGTGTCCTCCTTTCGGAAAGTTGATTCCATTTCGTGGGAGGTGGTAAGCGCGTTTCAGGTTTCTTGTAGGACTTGCACATCCTGCCAAGTACACCTGAAACGAGCAAGCTAAAGGGGCTCCAGTGAAGCCATGTCAGGCATAGCAAGTAGTGGTGGACGATGAAATGCTTTCAAAAAACAAATATGCCTTGGACATAATTTAAGCTATAGGGAAGTAATACAACTCCTGTACTGGCAGACTGAATAGCCTTCACTATCACTCTGTTCTTAACTCATTCAGAGATGTACATCTGCTCCATACCATGAGTTCCCATTCTGGCTTTGATTTCTGTGCCTTGCAGTTAAAAATGGCAGGTAATTTTTGGACACGGCTCTGGTACATCACAACGCTTATCTGGGAGAAATTTCAAGGTAGGTTTCTGCATGCAATGATTGAGAGTTTCCTTGGGTTAGTACATTTTATTCCAAAGTATTAGGGTATCTAATCTTAGTCTATTTGTTTTAAATGTTAGTTATTTATTATTAATATCAATATATGAATAACATATAATAAATTAATAAATAATTATTTACAATAATCATGCTTAACTCCAATGATACCAACATTAATAGCATATTTAATTATAGATTTTATTCCTTTAAAAAATCTAATTTATACAATCCACATACAAGACTATCCAACATATCTAGGAAAAATTTGTTACCCATTCCTCTTCATAACTATGTTACTAAATAGTCTCATATTAATACAAAATATTGCATGTACAAAAGAAAATTAAACATATAAATAACAATTTTATATTATTAGATATTTTACTAATGAGAATTCAGAGATATCCCCACTCTATCAATTTATTATATCTTACAAATAAAGCCATGAATTACCAAAAGACACAAATATGCTTTCATATTCACAATCTCTTCTTCTTTATATTTCCTGTCATTTGGACAAGATCTGTGTTTACAGAACTCATGATATTATTCAAGATCTGTGTTTACAGAACTCATGATATTATTCAAGATCTGTGTTTACAGAACTCGTGATATTATTCAAGATCTGTGTTTACAGAACTCATGATATTATTCAAATCTTCCACTAATTCTACATTGGAAGGCTCTGGTAATGATCTGATATCAGAAACATCTATGATCAAATGCATCAGTCTCGATTAATAAAAATGTGAAGCCATATTCAAAAATGATTGGTGAAACAACAATCATCTTTGATTATGATAACCATTATCTTCATCTTGGGGAACTGCCCATAGAAGGGAAAACATAAAAACAGAATATATCTAATTGTTACATAGTTTTGATCTTTTAAAGCTGCATTATGTAATTAGCAACGACACAGATAAATTGATTAATACATATTGTTTAATCTTTCTTCACTCACCTCATACTTCTTAACTCCCACGCATACTCGAGTTTCGTCACTTCATTTGTGACATTCTCAATACTGTATTACGTTCACAACTGATGTCCAATGGCCTTCTATCCTGCAGACTGACCTCCGCACCATCTGATGCTGACCGACGAACTTCCAAATCAATCCCCTTTCCTTATAACTGGGTATTTCAGAATTCATAGTTGTGTTTTTATTCTTGCATATGTAAATTTTGGGAAAAAATTTACATATGCAAGAATAAAAACACAACTATGAATTCTGAAATACCCAGTTATAAGGAAAGGGGATTGATTTGGAAGTTCGTCGGCCAGCCATCAGATGGCACGGAGGTCAGTCTGCAGGATAGAAGGCCATTGGACATCAGTTGTGAACGTAATACAGCATTCAGAATGTCACAAATGAAGTGACGAAACTCGAGTATGCATGGGAGTTAAGAAGTATGAGGTGAGTGAAGAAAGATTAAACAATATTAAAATAAACCTCATAGCGTTATTTCCTACCTACATAACTTGATTAATAGATATCAGAATGTTTCACACTGATATAGATAATGTTTTAGAACTGTTTGGCTTTGAAAAGAAAATAAATCTATTTGTATTACTTGCCAAAGTTAAATCTGCATGACTAGAGGGGGAGTGTGTTATACTCTAATTAAACCCAGGAAGTTACTACAGACCTTATGGGGTATGCCAGTGTCCTACCTACAGAAAGTAGATGTTGCCAAACTCATAATAATGATATTTGTTTGTTAAGGAGGGGTGGAGCAGCAAGGTTAGTAGTACTTTTTCCAAATCTATGTGCTATACATTTAAAAAAACAGTTTTTCTTTTATGGCATGCAAACTAATTTTATAGTAAATATGAGAGTCGACAATTTCACACAGGATAGTACAGATCTGCACGAGCTCAGTGACAAGTGGTAAATGTTTTTTTCTTTAAGAGTGAGTGGCTTGGATGGCTACAACTTACAACTATGTACCTGCTGTGTTGCAATCTTCAGTTTTATATAAGGATTTCTCTCAAGAAAATACTGTTAAAATGGCAACCCAGTTCCCTATTCTAAACACACAGTAACTTCCTGGGTTGAATCTGAGTGTAGTGCTAGTGTCGCCAAACTATTTCTCTATGGAAGCGTGAATCTCAAAAACTCATGTGAAATATCATTACATGGTTGTCAAATTAATAATTTAGTCAAAGACTGCTGAATGTTTGGATCATTTAAAATCACAGAGTTTGTCATCTCTCCATTACCAGCCTTACAACACAACACAGCGGACGGTAATTGGCAACATGTAATGAGGAAGGCAAAGGATGGAAGACAGCTCATTCCCCAGTAGTAACATGGTTGCTGGATTATTCATTTAGTCAATGACTACTGTAGGTGATGGATCATTTAAAAAACAGCAAAATTTGACCATTTTTATGTCTACGTCTTTACATGTGTCAAAAAAAATTGCAGCCAAGTTAAGTAAAGTTATACACTACAGGGGACAAGAAGTGGCAACAAAATAAAAGAACAAAAAAATATAAATATTGGTCACATTTCCTATATTTCATATTTACAGGATGGGACATAAATACCTGATGGTTTTAAAAACAATGTTAACACCGTGAGCTTCATACAAGATAAATTTGTGTCATGTTGAAATATTATAATGATATTGTGAAAAGAAAAATTAATGTCTGAACCAGGAATCGAACTGTGGACCTCTTGTATTCGTACAAGTGTACAAGACCACGAGTATGGAATATGAAAGGTCCACGATTCGATTCCTGGTTTAGACATTAATTTTTCTTTTTAATTTTAGGAAGTTATATTTTGAGGTTATTTTAATTATATTATTTTTGGTCTGGACATCTTACCTTTGTCTGGGAAAGCTGACGATAAAACAGAATTGTTTTGAAACATGTCCAAGAACAAATCAACATTAATATTGAGGTAAGATGTCCAGACCAAAAATAATATAATTAATTTTTCTATTTAAATTAATATTGGGAAGTATATGTAATGATTGTAGTAAAGTATACATAGGAAAAACAAAAAGGAATTTGGAAACATGCATAAAGAACATTTTAGAAATATTAAAAATTGTGAAATTGAAAAAGAGGCAAAACTTTTGAAACAATTAGATAAACCATTGGAATTAACAATTTTGAAAATGATATTCATTCAGAAGAATAAATATCAATCTATGAACTTCGATATTCCGGTGGGTAAAAATTTAATTACAAAGTTTATAATCCCAACAAAAGATGGCAGCACAAGAGGTGATGTCCTTAGAGAAATCAACAACCACAGAATTTCATCAGTGGAAGCCATGACTGAAGAGGGACAAGATATTGTCTGAAACCGCCGGTAACAAAGTAATTTGAAAACATATGAGGTGAGTCATTAAAAATATGTTCTCCACTCACTATTAATTATTTTTTCTTTTCACAATATCATTATAATATTATAATATGATCCATTATTAGAACTGTGACATGCTAAAAAAAATCTGGAATTTATCAATCAGTTGTGAGGACTGCAATAAAGTATACATAGGAAAAACAAAAAGGAATTTGGACACTCGCACTAAGGAACACTTTAGAAATATTAAAAATGGTGTAATTGAAAAATCAGCTATTGCAGCACATAGTTTATTGGAGAATCATAAAATTGAAAAAGAAGCCCAACCTTTAAAACATTTGGATAAACCTTTAGAATTGGCAATTTGGGAGAAGATATATATTCAGAAGAACAAATTTAGATCCATGAATTTTGAGATTCCTGATGAACATAACCTCATCTCAAAGTTCATCAAATTAACACCAGATGGTAACGTTATTGAGGGAGATTCCAACGAAAATCCGGTAGTCATAATGTCGGTTGAAAATGAGAAAGATGTGTTCTCTTGAAAACTAGTTTCCGTGTTTAAAGAAACAAAAAATACGAGGTAAGATGTAAAAAAATGACTCATTAATTTACGAATTAAGAACCTCATAATGTTATTTGCCATATTTAACTATGAAGGAATTTTTGCCTAGCCCGTGAAGTGAAGAAGAAGAAGAACCATCAGGTGTCTACGTCCCATTCTGTATTATACCTGAGAGCTTAAAGAATTTATAAATGAATTATCAAATGAGATCCCACAAATTGTTAGAATATTTCATTCATCATTTGGTAGTATTAATGGAATTTTGAATTAAGTAGACAATTATATAAAAAAATAGACAATTTATATAAAAAGAAGTCTTGTGCCTTTTGGTATCCATGACTTAAGCCTCTATTTTAAAGCCAACAATGGCTCTTAACTTCACATTCACTTTTAATTACCACAGCTATTCTTGCACACAAACAATTAAAATAATCAACAAGTGACTTATTTTTTAAAAATTCTACCAAACATTCTAATCCACAAACAAAATTGACACTTTTCCACCACATCTCATTCTGTCCAACCTCAATCAAAACTATCGTCAATAATATAACTATTTTAATTAAATAAACACTCTTATACACATATAAAGTTGAAAATTTAGAAATAATACAAAATTATGTTACTCAACCTAAAAAAAATAGGTATGAGGATGAAAGAAGACGACGTGTATAGAGATTTATATGCTGCTTATAAGATGATGTATGTTCAAAATTGAAAAGTAAGAGAAGATTGAAATTGTAAACAGGACATAAATATGAATCATAAAATATACTTTTCTCACCTGACATGTTTCGAAAGCCTTTACTTTTATCCTCGGCTACACTCAAAACTGAAGTGAATCATTAACACCAGATTTTCTCTTGCTGAGGATGGAGGCAGACTTTTGAAATATTGCAGGTTAGAAAAGCATATTTAATGAAGTGAAGTTTCGTATTCATGATTTAAATTTAAATTCTTTACATCTCACCTCATATCCAGTCTTCTAATTAAACCAGTTTCAAAACCTAGGCAGTTTCATTATCAGTAATTTCATGACCGATGTTCTGTCATCCAGGATAACTGCTTCTTACTCCATCTGTTGTTGGACTGATAAACTTCGGAATTAAATCTAATTCCCTGGGAATTTCAAAATCCATTAGTTTTTTCTTGTTTTTTGAATGCGGAATTTCAATCGTTTGACACATAGATTAGTAAATATACCCATGAGCAGAGAAAATTATGAGAAATAATACATAATTAATATAGTATGAAATGGGTTTGAAGAAAATATGGTACACAAAATAAATAAGTTTAAAAGACAAAAATTAATTAATAAGAGTACACTTATAAAATAAAGGAAACATTAAATTCAAGAAATTCACTTACCATCCATTGAAGCACCACAAGTTTCAAAATTTAAAAAAAAATTCAACATAAGATTGGCACCGATGAATGAATAACAGCCTCAATAGGCTAATTAAAATCAACAAAAATAACAAAATTGGAGAACAAATCAGGAATTTACCAGATTAAATGCGAATATTGTGACAAAATTTATGTTGGAAAAACAAAAAGAAATTTGAAAACCCAGGTTAAACAAACATCTTAGAAATATCAAAAAAGGAGTGAAAAGTCAGCAGTAGCTGCTCGTGCTTGGTCTGAAAAATATCTAAGTGAAAGAAAGTCTAGTTTAATCGAACAAATAGAAAAACCAAAAGAGTTCACAATTTGGGAAAAAATCCACATAAAAAAAAAAAGGAAGAAAAACTTATAAATTCCCGGTTGATTTATTTGGAGATTCATCGGTCCACCAACAGATGGAGTAAGAACATCAGTCGTGAAATTATTATGATGAAACCACCTAGGTTTTGAAACTGGTTATGAGGTGAGGTATAAAGAATTTTAATTTAAATTTTAATTTAAATCTTATAGTTATCTTTTTTATAATAGTTCAATTTAAAATTCATATTTATATTCTACTGATAGTAATTTACCTTACAGCGTAACTTCCATTAATTTTTATTAAATTGTTAGGACAACATAAATCTTGGCTTTGAGTATCGTTAAAGAAACAAGATGACTACCAATATGTTACTAATAGAAATTATCTTCTTATCTTCTCTGGGAGAAATTTCAAGATAGATTTCGGCATGCAATGGTTGACAGGTTCCTTGTAAGTTAGATACAACAGCATTGGCCTAGAAAGCCAAAGATCCTGGGTTCGAGTCCCAGTCTGAGCATATAATTTTTCTCTTCAAATATGATTTATCGATAACTAAGTGAATTAATAAATGAGTTGGAGAAAATGTTTTAACATCTCACCTCACAAAGTTGTGTCTCTTCATGATACCAGTTTCAAAAGTATAGTATTACTTCCATCTTCAGTCAAATTCCAACTGTTGAAATTTCGTCATTAACATCATCTTCTGAACTGCCACCTGGTGTAGATTTATGAACACCAGATGGCAGTTCAGAAGATGATGTTAACGGCGAAATTTCAAAAGTTGGAATTTGACTGAAGATGAAAGTAATACTATACTTTTGAAACCGGTATCATGAAGACATGCAACTTTGTGAGGTGAGATGTTAAAACATTTTCTCCAACTCATTTATTAATATAAATACCTCATAGTGTTTCCTCCCACTGTAAATTAAATTAAACTAAGTGAATATTGAACTCTGAAGTAATACAAAGGTATTTATTTTAAACCCTATGTTACTCTTTAATATTTTAAGTCATCAGCATCACACTTTTATGCAAGGCATAAAAGTTCAGACAAATTTTGATCGGAAGTCAGTTTTTTCATGCATGATATGCTTTAAGTATCACCAATATATGACAAAGGAACCGTCATGACTTTACTTCACTTCCAAGTGAAGCCATGATCACGATTTTTATATCTGTAAAATTAGATCTCCAAGATTGACTCTTTCATGTTCTTATGGCCTCTTCTTACAAGCTTGTGGTTCTCTTACATGCTGTAATTCTTGACAGGGGAACCTAGGTCTTTAGTTCCCTTCTGAAGGAACACACATTCAGGATTTTTTGCCGTAAAAATGCACAGATCCCAGGAGAGCCATTTTCAAAACAGTCTTGATTCTGCTGATAGCCTTTTAAGATGCACTCTTAGAGTATATATATATTTGATGTTATGCATCAACTGGCTAAACACCATTTTTTATTTTTTTAAATTTATGTTGAGTTGTTTTTGACTCACCTCATACTTCTTAACTCCCTCGCAGACTCGAGTTTCTTCACTGCATTTGTGACATTCTCAATGCTGTATCACGTTCACAACTGACGTCCAATGGCCTCCTCTCCTGCAGACTGATCTCCGCACCATCTGATGGCTGACCGACTAACTTCCAAATCAATCCCCTCTCCTTCTCAACCCCCAACCGGTATTTCAAAATTCATAGTTATTAGTGTTTATTTCTTGCATATGGAAAATTTTTTACAAATTGACATTTTTTAATGTCATCTGTTGCACTGGCTGTCCCGCGCCGTAGCCGAGTGGTTAAGGCAGGAAGCCTTGGCGCAGAGCTACGGGACTTGCGCTGGTTCGAGTCTCCATGGGGGAAGAAATTTTCTCATGGTATTTCGGCCAGCATGGGACCGGTGCCCACCCAGCATTGTACACAGCATTTGGGTAGCTACATTAAGTAGCGGCTCCAAGGTGAGAAAAACCAGCTATAACGGCTGGGGGACTCGACATGCTGACCACATGTCACCCCAACACTGGCTGATGATCATCTACCTCTGTGATTGACACATGTGGATATTAGGCCAGCAGCCGGCTGGTAGGCTAAGGGCCATATAGGCCTGTCGCGCCAGGAGTTTTTTTTTTTGTTGCACTGGCTCATGAAGTAAGTGTACACACACTTCTAGCACCATATCTTTAAATATAGCCTTATTAGTAAAGAAAAATGTAAATGCCATCAGTGTTTTGCAACAAACGGCTATGAAACTAGATCTTCATAAATGGTAACTGCCCGCTGTGTGACAAGGCAGCATGCTACCTCGAGACCACAGCGGTGGACATACTTAACCTTTTGACTGCCGAGTTTCCCTTTTGCCAGCTGGGCTGTGGGTGCCAGGTTTTTTAAATTTGAAGTACTACGCCATACTATATAATATAAACCTATATAAAGTATATTTAACTGTCTACATGCCATGCTAAATTTAATTTAAACTCACTATTATACATTTATTTGAAGGTTAGGCAGTGTTGCTTCCACTTGTAAAGATCCCAGGTTCGAATTCAGCACGGTGTCTTTATTGAAATTTGTTATCACTATTACTAAAACATATATTCTACTGAATAATGTTGATGGTATTATCACTAAACACTTATAATATTAAATATTGTTGAACATTTTTATGGTCCTGGGTTCGAATCAGTTCCAGTCAAAAGCTGTTCTATGCCACGTGTTTCGTCTGTCGCGACACGCCCACGACTGTCAGTCACACACGTTCATTTAGGTCTACATCACTTGCTTTACTATTTACAGGCTTAGATTGTATTAATATTCTCTTAGAAACAGGACTACTATCACATTCGTAAAACGAATAACCATTTGATGAACTGTTACTGTCACTCTCATCTTCTGATAAAACTGACACATTAAACTCGTGTATTGTATTTTCGTCAACTTCGAGACATGAATCACTGTATTCCACAGCACGAACTGCCCCTTGGCCAGGTATCTTTTCAACTAAAAATAAAATAAATAAAGAGAAAATTCTGAAATTGCATTATTCCATAGCAAAAAAAAAAAAAAAAAGGCCTTGAAACATGAATGTACACCCTCGTTTAGAAAACCGATTTACAACCAGCCTGTACCGTTATTCTGTAAGGGATGTGCAAAGTATTGCTAAGAAAGGATGTACAAACACAGAACGAAAAAAATAATTTTAGTTTATTGAAGTAAAAACTTCAGGAAAAAAAATATTTAAAATAATAAGATTGAAAACCGGAGCCTGCCGGGCGTGGCGTACCACTGTACACGCACTTTCACCGGCGTACGCCGGGCATGGCATTCAAAAGGTTAAGTACAGTAAATAGTATTTTATTTAACAATACTTCTTATCACCTCAAGTCATTAGCATCATAATTGAAACCGGGCATGAAAGGATTGACAAATTTTGCTCACAGGCTTCTTCTTCAGACTCGAAGTTCTTTTATGTATCATCTTATATGAAGGGCATGGCTGTAAAACATGGTAACTGACAAATTCTTGAAAATTGAGTAAACTGTGATATGAGACTTCCCTTAAGCATTTGGTGCATGTAGTTTTATTTACCATGACATTACATCTGCCAGTCCTAAATAGTTTTAAAAACTTCCTTCCTACAAAATTAAAACAAAATACTTGTACAGACTCTTATAATGCCACACTTCGACTACTGTGACATATTACTGACTAATCTGACAACTGATCTATCTGACAGACTACAGCGTGCTCATAATGCGTGCATTCGATTTATATTCAATCTCCATCATTATGACCATGTGTCTCCTTCATTTAAGGCCTTATCATGGCTACGCCTAAATGACAGAAGAACTTTTACATTCACATACCTTACTATTCCAAATTCTGCACACATATTTACCAACTTATTTA
Source organism: Diploptera punctata (assembly GCA_030220185.1). Classification (NCBI taxonomy): domain Eukaryota; kingdom Metazoa; phylum Arthropoda; class Insecta; order Blattodea; family Blaberidae; genus Diploptera; species Diploptera punctata. The sequence goes on from JASPKZ010008385.1 coordinate 315,977, forward strand.
ACAACACGTTTTCAAAATTTATCGGCTCATCACAATTTAGGAACAAGATCACAAGACTCTTCTTTACTTTTGATACCACAGCACAGGACCTGTCTATACTATGAATCTTACACAATATCTATGACTAGAGCATGGAATTCACTTCCCAGTCATGTCAGGGACTGTCAATTGCTATCATTATCATCATCATTATCAACAATCACGGATTAAGCCCATGTGGCTTGTTCCGGTCTCATAGATTCTCATTCAAAAGTTGGATCCATCTCTTCTTCGGTCTACCAACATTCCTCGTCCTTTTGGTTTGTATCATTATTTAAATCCAAATTAACTGATATCTTTAAGTTCGACACAATGAAAACATTAACTGCATAACAACTAAATAGAGCATTCCATTAATAATCATCTAGGAAGCTACTTACTTTATTTTATATCATTTTAATTTTATTATATTCTATGTTTTTGTTAGTATTAGCTAGTAATAGATCACATCATCATTGTATTTTGTTTAGTCTGTATTTTAATAATATCTTAAAATTGTAAGATGTATGTAATTTTTGTATAATTCTACTATTTGCTGGTTGAGTGGAAGAGAAGGCCTTATGGCCTTAACTCTGCCAGCTAAAATAAAGCATTATTATTATTATTATCTACTGACAGATGTAAAAACTATATGCACCAAATGCTTCAAGAAGTCACACATTACAGTTCACATGCTACAACTCAATTTTCAAGAATTTGACAGTTACCATGTTTTACAGCCGAGCCCTTCATATATATATATATATATAAAAGCAAATGTATTAAATATAATTATTTGTTTTTGTATTTATTAAAGATAAAATGATAAATATTATAATTATTTGTACTGAACAGGATATTAATAATTTATTTTAAAAGCTTATTTTAATTTTGCACAATGCAACAAATCTTTATGAAAATTTGTACATACAGGTTTTCAGGTACGGCAAGTGTTTAGCTGCTATCTGTTACTCTCTGAAACCATTCGGTCTAGTTCACCTCAAATGAAAATTTAAAAATAGCTCTAACGGTCGCAATTTTTAATGTTTCACGACTAAACTCAGTATATGCTATTAAAATAAACCGGGGTACATATTTTCTGAAAATTAGTGAAATTCGACAATTGAAAGTGGGGGGTTTACCTGAAATCCAAAATAAAAAAATTGACTATAACTGCCATGTTCGGACCGTCACACTGTATACCATATAATTTAATTAATCTGTAATTTCCTTTCATCTTATTTAACTGTAAATAAAAACACAATTTATTTAGGCATAGCAGCACATGCCAGGTATTCACTAGTCATCATCATCATCATCATCGGCATCAAGTTTAGGCTTTTTGGTCTGTTCTGGTTTAAAACTGGTCACACCATCTCTTCCTAGGTCAGCCAACACTTCTTTTTTTCTATAGGATTATAGTTCAGGATGGTTTTTGCTATTCTAGTTGGTGACATGCATTGAACACAGTCTCTCCAATTAGTCCTATATTTTTCGATCATTGCTGTAATTTTGTTTATTTTTTCTTTCACTCACCTCATACTTCATAACTCCTCGCAAACCCAGGGTTTCATCACATCATTTGTGACATTCTCAATGCTGTGTCACGTTCACAACTGACGTCCAACGGCCTTCTATTCTGCAGACTGACCTCCGTGCCATCTGATGACTGACCGACGAACTTCCAAATCAATCCCCTCTCCTTATAACCGGGTATTTCAAAATTCATTCATAGTTGTATTTTCATTCTTGCATATGTAAATTTTTTCCCAAATTGTGAGTTCCTTCGGTTTTTCCAATTGTTTAAGTAATTTTGTTTTGGTTTCTATTCTATGTTTTTCTGACCAGGCATTCACAGCTATTGCAGATTTTTCGGTTTCTCCATTTTTAACATTTCTGAGGTGTTCCTTTAATCTTGTATTTAGATTCCACCTCAGAAATGTTAAAAATGGAGAAACCGAAAAATCTGCAATAGCTGCACATGCCTGGTCAGAAAAACATAGAATAGAAACCAAAACAAAATTACTTAAACAATTGGAAAAACCGAAGGAACTCACAATTTGGGAAAAAATTTACATATGCAAGAATGAAAATACAACTATGAATTTTGAAATACCTGGTTATAAGGAGAGGGGATTGATTTGGAAGTTCGTCGGTCAGCCATCAGATGGCGCGGAGGTCAGTCTGCAGGATAGAAGGCAGCCGGACGTCAGTTGTGAACGTGACACAGCATTGAGAATGTCACAAATGATGTGACGAAACCCTGGGTTTGCGAGGAGTTATGAAGTATGAGGTGAGTGAAAGAAAAATAAACAAAATTAAAAAACCTCATAGTGTTATTTCCTATCTATATAACTTAAATGCTGTAATTGGTTGTATATTCAATTCATTCCTGATGTTTATGCTTCTCCAATGATCTAACAACATATAACCTGCCACAAATCAAAGAAATATAATTTCTGAAGATTCTATTTGTTTCACCTGGTCTGCAGTTAATGTCCAGTTCTCAATGCCATATATATAAGTAGTGGAAATGCAATCATTTTATAGAATTTCAGTAATGCATGTTTTTTTTGTACTTTATATTTCAATGTTCTCTGTATTGTTCCACAAAATTTGTATTCACCAGTAAATCTACAAAATGGAACTCACAATTTTAAGGATTTTCACATTTTTAAAATCCATTCACCTCAGCTGGGTTTTTTTTAATTTTATTTTATTATTCAACTGCATGCTCCATTATGTGGAGTAATACTACATGCATTGTGGTGTTGTTATTATACAACTATAAAATTAAACAGTGTTTACAATTAGATTGTCTTACTTAAAGCTAGATGGTTAACTATATACAATACTATTGTTCTATGTTTTACTTAACCTAAAGTGTATCAAATTTAATTGAATTTGAAAATTCCTTATTGTAAGTGTCAATGAGTTCATTGTTCTTAATTGGCCAATTCTGGTTTCTTAAAACTACTGATTTGAGTTTATCTCTTTCCTTATCTAATAATTTACATTCCTGTAATATGTGTTTTATATCTTGCACTTTGTCACTGCAGGGACAATTTGGGTTTATATATTAAATTTGGGAATTTTTAACATTATGAGGTTCAATTAACAATTTGGGTTTTCTATTATTTTGAACCTATTTAGATAGGATCTGATGTTCCCATGACCTGTTAGCATTATAGTTAATTTATATGTTAGTTTGAGTTTTAATTTTAGCCTATCGTGTATTGTGGGTGAACCTGCAAACCTCAAAACCATTGGGACTGTTCTTATTTTCAAAGATATCACACCTGAGACAAGAGGTACTATACCAGGATTCTTAGCTAAATTTTGAATTCCTTAGATTTGGACAGAATGTATCTTTCTAAAATTGCCATCGCTGCCATTAGAGGATCAATTTCAATTTTAACAAATCATTAAGTTATGTATATAGGAAATAACACTATGAGGTTTTTTAGTATTGTTTATTTTTTATTATTTCACTCACCTCATACTTCATAACTTCTTGCAGACCTAGGTTTCATCACAACATTTGTGACATTCTCAATGCTGTATCACATTCACAACTGACGTCCGACTGCCTTCTATCCTGCAGACTGACCTCCGCGCCATCTGATGGCTGACCGACGAATTTCCTAATCAGTCCTCTCTCCTTATAACCAGGTATTTCAAAATTCATAGTTGTATTTTCATTCTTGCATATGTAATTTTTTTCCCAAATTGTGAGTTCCTTCGGTTTTTCCAATTGTTTAAGTAATTTTGTTTTGGTTTCTATTCTATATTTTTCTGACCAGGCATGTGCAGCTATTGCAGATATTTCGGTTTCTCCATTTTTAACATTTCTGAGGTGTTCTTTTAATCATATTAATTAACAAATCATATTTACAGAATTTCTACTTTATAGTATGTATACTTCAATTACAATTTAATTTTTTTAAATGTATTTACAAAATGTATTTCATCAATTTCAAAAATTGTATCACTTCATTCTTGAGGCAATCCTCTAATGAGGAAAGTTATATATATATATATGGTGGTGATTAAAACTCATTATTTCCAGCAATAATTAATCACCAAAATAAACTATACATAAACATTGGAATTCATCGGAGAGCATTTTTTTACAACTCACCTCATACATTTCATGTACCAAAGAATATTTTTAAAATATTACAAATTGTGAAATTGAAAAATCTGAATGACTGCACATAGTTTATTAGAACATCATAAAATTGGAAAAGAAGCAAAACTTTTAAAACAAATGGATAAGCCTTTGGAATTGACAGTTTGGGAGAAAATATACATTCAGAAAAATAAATATAGATCAATGAATTTTGATATTCATAACGAACAAAATTTGATTTTGAAGTTCATAAATTCAATCGTAGATGGCAGCGCTGAAGATGGTGGCAATAGAAGAGTTGATGGCTGAAGAATTTCATCATTCGGAGTTATGGCTGAAGATGGACGTGATTACGTTTTGTGAAAAACATGAAATTTATGAGGTGAGTTGTCAAAAAAATATTCTCCGATGAATTCCAATGATTATACCTCACAATGTTTACTTCTCAACATTAATTTAATATATAGATAAACATATTGTTTTTGACTTTATTTAAAAATAATTAATATTAACATTGAAAAAAATATTTTGAACAAGTTTTTTTTACCAATATTGATGGTTAAGTTCCACACGTCATGTGCATCATTCTACAAGACAGCAAAACTCATCTCTAGCGTCTTTGTCCTAATATTTATTTATAATTTCTCTTAGTGCTTAAGTAGATGTTAACTTTGTCACGAGATCTGTGGAGTTTCAATGTACAAAGTGTTACATAATTTGTGCACACAGACTAACGTATGAACATTGAACAGAAACTAAAACAAAATTTAATTGAACACATTTTTAACGATGCAATTTGGCAAAACTATCGAAGAACAAGCTAGCAAAAAAAAAAAAAAGAGTTGGAGATTTTCAACAATAAATTTAAAGTAAAATCTGTCCGTGCCAGGACTTGAATCAGGAACTCCTCCAGCTTTAATACTAATTATAGTATGCGTTGAAACCATTAGAAATATAATTAGACCAAATAGAACTCCAGTTTGATGTGCTGGCTACTGTAGTATTAACACTTTGAGTCCGGCGGTGGTACTAGTACCACAGTATTTAAATGATACTGAAGCCGGAGAAAATTAAATCTCTCGGCATGCCTGTGCCGGCAGATTTTCAGGGGTGTTTTTCTGGTTCAGAAAACCCCCCTGTACATCTGCTGGCACAGGCATGCCGAGGGATTTCATTTTCTCCGGCTTCAGTATCATTTAAATGTCGTGGTACTAGTACCATTGCAGGACTCAAAGTGTTAAGCTCAAAACAGAGCTGGAATATTATCAATATTGTAAATTTATAGTAGAAAAGTTTTAATATTTCATTTTAGGAAGTGATATTTTGAGGTTATTTTAATTATATTATTTTTAATCTGATCATCTTATCTTAATATTAATGTTGATTTGTTCTTGGACATGTTTCAGAATTGTTTTGAAACATGTCCAAGAACAAATCAACATTAATATTGAGGTAAGATGATCAGACTAAAAATAATATAAGAAAAGTTTTATTTCATGTAAAATATTTCTCTCAAACTAGGTTTAAATTTTTCTTTAAATTATTATTGAGTTAAGGTTTTAGAATCATCTCATATTTGTTTTATATTTCTTGCAGACTAGTTTCTTCACACTTGTGTGATATTGGCATTGAAGTGTGAAGAAACTACTCTGTAAGAAATATAAGAAAAATATGAGGCGAGTCTAAAACCCCAACTCATAATAAGTAAAAGAAACTACGTAGTATTACTTCCTTCAAATATTAAATTAAATTTTCCTGTCTTTAGCCCCCAAATTCAAACAAATAAACAATATAATCTGATGTTATATGCAAATTCATCACTATTGAACTATTATAGGAAATATCACTATGAGGTTTAATTTAAATTAAAACTCTTTATACCTCACCTCATATCCTGTCTTCTAACTAGACCAGTTTCATAACCTTAGTGGTTACATATTCAGTAGTTACATGACTGAGCAGATGGAGTAAGAAGCATTGCTCCTGAATGAAGAACTTTGGTGATGTAACTATTGAAGATCTAACAGATGGAGAAAGAAGCAGTGCTCCTGGATGACAGAACATCAGTCATGTAATTATTGAAGATGTAAACACTAAGATTATGAAACTGGTCTAATTAGATATGAGATGAGGTATGAAGTATTTTATATTTGAAGAGAAAAATTATACGCTCAGACCGGGACTTGAACCCGGGACCCTTGGTTCTATAGACCAAGTGCTCTACCATCTGAGCTACCTGAGCAAGTATTGATCTAAACGCAAATTTTTCTCTATATACTTTGTAATTCCCGCCCACCAAATGCTATGAAGCCTTTGCTTCTATCTTTGCAAATGGCGGCTCCTTTATTAACCCATTGGAGACTTTTAACGAGTCTCCCTCGTGAGCAGGTAGAAAGTCCAAACAGCCCCACAACGAGGTAGACTCGTTGTTGTGTTATAACACTGTAAGACGTTAGGTTTCTTTAGTGGTTTACATTTTCGGTTCACCATCAGTAAAATGTGTTGTTTGTTTATGTAAAGTAAATATGTATAGGCCTAGTGTATTGTATAGTTTATTTTAGTTATTATTTATAGAATAGTAGACTATAGTTGTAGGCATTTATTACGGTAAAATATAAGTGAATATAAATTCAGTGCTTATTTGTTAAAATTCATAGTTTTAAAATTAATTTTTTTCTTGCAATATGTGCGTAAATAGGAGAGAACGTATTGCTTTTGAGAAACTAAGTGAAGTAGTGGATGAAATATTATGTGACAGTGATTGTAGTGAATTATTATGGAACGAAGATTCGGACGATGAAATAATATACAGTGACAACGTAACCGTGCATGCTACTGATGGTAGAAATATTAGGTGAGTTTCGTCCAGTTTTTATCTATAGTATTTTATAATTTACAGGTCGATATATAACTATGATAATTAAAGAATATACGAAGAACTTTTCCTGATTTTATAATGTATAGGTCTATGCTTATTTTATTTCATATATTTATTTTTATTATGTACAGTATTATATTGCGTTTGTTATTTTTTTCGGTCTTGTTTGAACATATGATTTGTGTTTACTTTCAAGGCAATGTCCGAGAACTTTTACAAAAAGATGGTTTCTGAATTGTTTGTCAACTTTCACAGCCTTGAAAATAACAAAACATAACGGTTTACAATGCACAAAAGAGGGTAGCAGGTAGGCCACATTCCTTTGCTATTCGTAAAAGTACAAGATACTAAAAGAAATTCAGGGGTAAACAAAATATCTGAAATCATAAGTGATAGAACAGAGTATGTGTATTTAAAGTCCAGCGCAGCGGAGTAGCGGCGCGGAGATTTAAATGGGTTCCCAGTGAACATGCTAGGCACTTTAAACGTGTCTCCAATGGGTTAAGGAGACATATTTGGGAATTTTTACATTACATTATAAATGCCAGTACGGCTTTTTTCGATGTTTTTATTAATTTCATACATCTCAATGATAGATAAATCATATTTGAAGAGAAAAATTATACGCTCAGACCGGGACTTGAACCCGGGACCCTTGGTTCTCTAGACCAAGTGCTCTACCATCTGAGCTACCTGAGCAAGTACTGATCTAAACGCAAATTTTTCTCTATATACTTTGTAATAAAAACATCGAAAAAAGCCGTACTGGCATTTATAATGTAATGTAAAAATTCCCAAATATGTCTCCTTAATAAAGGAGCCGCCATTTGCAAAGATAGAAGCAAAGGCTTCATAGCATTTGGTGGGCGGGAATTACAAAGTATATAGAGAAAAATTTGCGTTTAGATCAGTACTTGCTCAGGTAGCTCAGATGGTAGAGCACTTGGTCTAGAGAACCAAGGGTCCCGGGTTCAAGTCCCGGTTTGAGCGTATAATTTTTCTCTTCAAATATGATTTATCTATCATTGAGATGTATGAAATTAATAAAAACATCAAGTATTTTAATTTAATCTTAAATTAAACCTCATAGCGATTTTTTCTTATAAAAGTTCAATACAAGAATTGACTCATTCATTAACAATGATCTAGTAGGCCAAGAGCTATCACAAAGCGCATCCATGCAGTTGAAACGTCCAATTTTGATGCTGCAAGTATCAGAAAGTAAAGAAGAAAAAAAACTACTATCATAATGAAACATGCGAGTTAGAGGATAATAATATGAGATCATTTCTAACCTATGCCCACTCTTCACCTATGTAAGATAAACCTGTTTTACTAATGAGGCTCTAGGGACCGGATATATCATAGAAGCTAACATTTTGGCTACATTAGAGGGAATCCACAACTCTATGTTTCTAGCAATAACAACCCACTGAGCAATTTAATTATTTATTTTCTAATCTTTTAATAAGCCTTATATGAACCAGACTGTTCAATAAGTCTAGCAATTGGATTAGATACTACTATTACTAGGCTAGATACATTAACCAATAAAGAAGAGATTTCTGGGGCATCCCAGAATGTGCTGGAAAGAAAATCCCTCTTTTATGAGATAGTAATAATTCATAAAATATGATTCTTCTAAGTTTAAGATTATTAATAGAGTTAATGTGCTCAAATGCATAATTAATTGAAAAAACAGGAATGAAGGCACTTTTAATAAAATTTTCATTTAACCTTATAAAATATTTGAAAATTGTTCAACTTATTTAACTATTAATATTTAAAGGAAATGACACTATGATGTTTAAGATCTAAATTAAAATGTTTTGTACCTCACCTCATATCCAGTCTTCTAACTATACCAGTTTCGAAGCTTAGGCAGCTTCATCTTCTGTAATTTCTTGTCGACTGATGTTATGTCGATCAGGAGAACTGCTTCTTCCTCCCTCTGTTGGTGGACCGATGAATCTCCGAAGATCAAATCAGAATCTCCAGGAATTTTGAAGTTCATAAGTTTTTTTTAATGTTGATTTTTTTCCAAACCATGAGTTCTCTTCGTTTAAATAGAATTTAAAGAACTCACTGTTTGGGGAAAAAATCCACATTTAAAAAAAACACGAAAGAAAAACTTACAAACTTCGAATTTCCTGGGGATTCAGATGTGAACTGGAGGTTCATTGGTCCACCAACACAGGAAGGAAGAAGCCATTCTCCTGATCAACATAACATCAGTCGACAAGAAATTACTGAAGATGAAGCTCCCTAAACTTCGAAATCGGTATAATTAGAAGACTGGATATGAGGTCAGGTACAAAACATTTTAATTTAAATCTTAAATTAAACCTCATAGTGATTTTTTCCTATAAAAGATCACTATGGAGTTTATTTTAATTATAAATTGAGTTAGATTTAATCTACAATTATCTAACTTAATTTATTAATTATTTAACTATATTTTCTACTTCTTTTCAATAAAAAAATTGTATTTTTAAAAGCATATTTATCTATTAACAAATAGTTATATCTTGTAATATTTGCATATACACGGGACAGCAAAATTGTAAGACATTCTCATCATCATAGTACATTCACGAATTTAGGCCATTTGTTGATAAGACATTCTCAATATTGATAAAGTAGAAAGTTATTTTTCCTGCCAACACTTGAGATTTTAAGAAAATATAATAAAACTGCTGTTGACAATGTGTTCTGTGGATAAACAGTGATATGGACGATGACATAGATTTCACTGTTTAGGGAGATTTAGGGTTGAGAGAAATAATTTGAGCCTGATATGAGAAATGTGGATCATAGCTCAATGGAATGCACACAAAGCTGGTAGTCAATGCTTCAAGTCCCAGCACAGGTACGACTTTATTTTTCTCCATTTATTATTCTAACCATAACCAACAGACAACTGATCTGAAGCAATAAATATCAATTAACTGTCTTTAAACTAATGTGCAGACATCTTCAGCACAGTTCACTGGGAAGTAAAAATAATAAAATATATATATATATTCTTCCAAAGAAATTGAATCACTTCTTTACATATCATCTAATATTTTGATTTCTCACTTTGTACTAGTTTTGAAGATCATTATCCCACCATTAATCAAAAACCGTTAGTTGAGATGGTAGCCCTGCACATCCTCACCATCTGGTGTGAAAGATGATCCTCATAATCAAATCATTTCACCGGTAATTTCAATATTTATAAATAAATAAGGTGAGACTTACATCTTAAACTCATAAAAAAATCTAAGTTCTTTTGGGGACATATTTTTTTTCATAAATTAATTATTGGAAATGATATTACGAGGTTTTCAAGTTAATAACTAATAGCAAGTCATGAAATTATAAGTTATGAGGTGATTTCAAGACTCGCTATTTATTAGTTATTCTTTTGGACGTGTTTCAATACTTTTTAAATCAAAATTAAAGTGGGAAGTAACACTATGAGATATTTTCAATTTATTATAAAATAAAATGTTTCAATATGCCTGAGTATGATCTTCGGCTTGTCCAGACTGTTGAATTTTACGTTGTCAGCCCTGGATGTTGACTCCCACTCCATCTTCTGCTGGACCGAAGAACTTGCAAATCAAATTCCTCTACCTGGGAATTTCAAAATTCATGATTCTATTCCTTGAAATTTTAAATTCCCATGGAGAGGGATTTGATTTCCAAGTTCTTTGGCCCAACAAAAAGGGAGTTGACATCAAGGACTGACAAACGTAAAATTCAACAGTCTGGACAAGATGAAGATGATACACAGGCATTTTGAAATCTGTTCAAATAAACTCAACTTTTTATGAGGTAAGATGTAACAGGCTCACCTTATTTATTAAGAAGAACCTCATAATGTTATTTCCTACTGTAATTTATTAATTCCGTTTTCATTATCTTGTCTGTATTGGTAGAAAATGGAAATACAAAAATCAGTGACAGCTGGCCATACTAAAACAACTGGAAAAATCAATAGAACTCACAGTTTGGAAGAAGATCTGTATCCAAGGAAATAGAGACAAGATAATGAATTTAGAAATTCCTGGGGAAAAGGATTTGATTGCAAGGTTTGTACATCCAATATAAGAGGAAGATGATGTACAGGGCTTGCAATGGCATCTCAAGAGTTGGTGTTTACCTGATGATTGGGGTAATAATCATCAAATCACCAAGGCAGCAAAATATAATGTAAAGTGTAAAGAACCAATACAATTTATTTGATAAAATACTTAATGGTGTAATTTGCCATCAATTTTAGTTTAAACATTATACATTGTATATAAATTAAAACAATTTTACCTTAGAATTAATTCCACTAAAAGAATCAGCAATCAATCTGGGATGCAAATCTGTCCAATTACAATCACAGATATATCAGTAAAAGTGATAAAACAAGACAAGATACATACCCAAATTAATCTCGACGTGTTTCACCCTTGAATAGGGCATCATCAAGGTGATACCAATGTAAGAAACAACAGGACATATAGTGATACATTCTTTATGAAAAAAATAAATAAATAAAAAGAAAATATCCCTATATGTCCTGTTGTTTCTTACATTTACATCACCCTGATGACGTCCTGTTCAAGGGCGAAATATGTGTCGAGATCAATTTGGGTATGTTTCTTGTCCTGTTTTATCGCTTTTACTGGTATCTGTGGTTTTGACGATTTTATTATTAATTTAACACTTCTCATAGAAGCATAAATTATATTTGAAGAGAAAAATTTTTCGCCTAGACCGGGACTCGAACCCGGGACCCTTGGCTTTCCGGGCCAAGTGCTCTACCAACTGAGCTACCGAGGCGAGTTACGATCCAGATGCAAATTTTTCTCTTATGTACGTTGTAATTCCCTCGCGCCAAATGCTTGAAACCATAGCTTCTATCTTTGCAAATTGCATTTGGTGCGAGGGAATTACAACGTACATAAGAGAAAAATTTGCGTCTGGATCGTAACTTGCCTCGGTAGCTCAGTTGGTAGAGCACTTGGCCCGGAAAGCCAAGGGTCCCGGGTTTGAGTCCCGGTCTAGGCGAAAATTTTTCTCTTCAAATATAATCTGTGGTTTTATTCAGGCAGATTTGCATCCCAGATTGACTGCTGATTCTTTTAATGGAATACTACTAAGGTAAATTGTATTTTATTGAACTTTTATAGGAAAAATCACTATGAGGTTTAATTTAAGATTTAAATTAAAATTCTTTATACCTCATATCCAGTCTTCTAATTAAACTGGTTACAAAATCTACGTGGTTTCACCCTTCAGCAATATCTTGATCAACGTTATGTCGTTGGTGTAAGATGGATTAAGAAGCAGTTCTCCTGAATAACATATGAGTTGAGATATTACTGAAGATGAAACCACCTAGGTTTTGAAACCGGTTTAAATAGAAGAATTTATTGCACTTTCACTTTACTTAATTTTATATTCTTATTTAATTTAATCTAATTATGAATTATATTTTAGAATGGATATGAGGTAAGGTATAAAGAATTTTAATTTAAATATTAATTTATTTTATTTTATATACAATGAATTTCTGCGAAGTTATGCCTGACTCCATAAATTATATGCTGTACAACAACGCTAAATTTTGCAATTTCATTGAATTAAATTTTGTCATCTTTTTTTTTCTCTCCAAGAAACACAACTTGTATCTCTGTGTGTATGTATTATGGAACAGCTTGTATGAACTAATAATTTGTTTTCAGTATATTGATATAAACACAGAGGTAATTTGGACAGAATCACAAAACATATATTCTTTTTTCTATTAAAAATATATTAATCTAGCATCCAATGGATTCTGTTCTACTGGGCAGTATGGACATTTCAGCCTGCAAAAAGAATTCATAATTAACAATATAGTATTATTAGAATATTTAAAATGTAATTTAATTCTGGTGAAACAAATAAGACAGATACGAACATTAAGGTCAGCAAAATTTTTCACATGAAAATACAAGACCAAAGTATGAATGAATATATTGCAATAGAATCATATTCATGTAAAGGGTGTTACAAGATCACACTGACAAACTTTTACAAACAATAAGTTATACAGTTAAAAAATATATACAAATATAATTTTCCACTGCATTAATTCTTTGAAATTCCTGCGGATTCTGACTGGATCCGGAGGTATATCAGTCTACCAACAGAGGGAAGAAGAAGTGGTTCTTCTGATCGATATAACATCAGTCGACAAGGAAGTACTGAAGATGAAGCCGCCAAAGCTTTGAAATCACAATCTAGTTAGAAGACTGGATATGAGGAGAGGTATGAAGAATTTTAATTTAATCTTAATGTTAAATTCCTATTAAAAGTCTTCTTAAGTGAGAAGCAGACATTCGCATACCGAGGTACAGTTCATAAACCTTTGGTGCTCTCAGGAATTAAAATGTGTAACAGAAAAAATTTGCATTTAGATTGGAGATCTTGGATAGCTCAGTGGCAGAGCCTTAGCATAAAAGCTAAAGGTCCTGGGTTCAAATCCCAATCTAACATATTTTTCTCTTTAAATATAATTTAGAGAATATAGTTAGATTTTTCTAACATTCTTACCTCATATGATAGTTTAGTCGGACATATGTTTCAAGGCTGTTGCCCTGTCTTCAGCATTTCACAAACTGATTTTTTCTTTTCTTCATGTTGTCGACCCTGGATCTGTGTTCCAAAAACTTAGTAATGAGGCTCCTTTCTCCAGGAATTTCAAAGTTCATAATTGTTCTTCTGTATATAGATTTTTCTCCCATATCATGAGTTCATTGGTATTTTCTAACTGTTTTAATAATTTTGATCTATTTTGTGTTTTTCTGTCCAAACATGAGCTGCTATGAACTTTGAAATTCCCGGAGAAAGGAGCCCCATTACCAAGTTCTTTGGAACACAGATCCAGACCGACAACATGAAGAAAAGAAAAAATCAGTTTGTGAAACAATGAAGACAGGGCAATAGCCTTGAAACATATTGTCGCTTAAGAAACAATACCGCATAACTAACAAAATACTAATTTTACACGAGAAACAAAAAACTGTGTATTTTTCTCCTTAGTACCTATAGATTAAAACCATTGTATCTATAATTTTAGCGAGGTCATGGTACAAAATTTCATCCTAATCTATGTTTGAACTGAGCACACTTCTTCAGTGACGCTAACAGTATAAAAATGTCAATTTCACCAAAAGTGTCAGTTATGCGGTATTGTTTCTTAAGCGACGATATGTCCGACTAAACTATCATATGAAGTAATAATGTTAAAAAAACATCAATTATTAAATTAAACTTCATAATGTTACTTACTAATGATTTTAAAATAATTTAGCAATATTTAGTTTACATTTTTTAATTTATCTCAAGTTTTATAGATTTTTTTGCTTTTTTAGATAATTTGGATATGTTATAACTTACTTTATTCTGGTAAAGTTGGAGAGAGAGTTACCGAATGAAGCAACATGATCAGTCTCTAACACGAGACTGGCATTCTGTTTCATAGCTTTCTTTAGGAATCCATATTTGTTTATATCACAATTTTTAGATTTTTATGTTAAATCCTAATTCATTTTTTCCCTTATTTCTCATACTTTTTACAAGAACAATATATACACGAGGGTTAGGGCATAAGACATGGCAACTATTTTTTGTGTGAATACCAGTGCAGGTGGAAAATTCAAATTATATATATGAAAGGACAAGAGAGGAACTATGTGTATGGAAATTTAACACACCAACAGTGTGTTTCACATATTTATTATGATAGTGGTATAACAGTCCTGGTTTCATGTTTCACGATTATTTCAGCTCACATACCCATTCTTAAAGGCTTTCAAAGTAGTACGCTGTAACTTTCACAAAACACAGTTAACAATTTAAAAAAAATTGATTATATCCTTTAAAATCTTGTTTAACCCATAGCACAGTTCAAGTAAATAACATGCAAAGGAACTGAAAATAACAAATTTCATACTATACTAACAGATTCAGTAGCCTATTTAATTTCACCATGGTCCAAAAGTGCACATCACATAATGACATTGAAATAAATGGTGGATACATTATTTCTATTGCGAAAAGAAGCCATAGTTTTATCTGACATTATTTCATAAAATAACCCCATTTCATCAGTTTTAAAAATATTTTGAGATTGTAATTTTATAGTTTTTACTTTAGTTTCTTCCCTCTATAGAAAACTTGGTCTCTAACCTGCTATCTGCTAATGTTTATATCTATCTATCTATTTATAACGGTGTTGAGTCATAGTTTCTCCTTTTTGTAAGGAGTTGCTAGATCAAGTTAATTTTTAGTTACCTTTCAATGTTTTTATTATCAATTTAACACTTCTCACTGAAGATACATTTCTCTTCAAATATAATTTAGGGTCGAATCTTTGAACGCATTAGACCGTAAAAGGCGTTCTCTGCTGAGAAAGTTTTATCCTAATACGATTTTGCTTACTCAAAAATCTATTCATGCGATAATAATTGTTGAAATTCGTAAGCTACCTGACGAGGTAACTTAAGATCATAACTTAAGATAGAAACTTATCGTGAGAATCCCGAAGGGAACCGATGTAGTTTGAAACCTTGCCGCTTTATCCAAGATGTCGGACCTTGAAGACTTTGATCATGTTTTCGGTATATGCGGAGAAGAGGAATTTGATAGAGTCTACCAAAGAATTCAACTGGAAGAACAGGAGAATCGGCGTAATATTGCATGATGCAGACGTCGTTGTATACGATATTATTTGTGGGATGCAAGCGTAAATGCATTCCTCTATAGCAGACGAAAATAACGGAAGTGGTTTTTTCGCTGAGAATTCTGGATAATTTCTTGCCAATATTACAAAAACGACAACTTTCATGCATGACCAGTTTGTGGGTAGCTAATTCGATCTTTGCACTTGCTCACGGTGAGTCAGCTCACCAGTGGGAAGTAATTTGAGTAGAGACTAATGTATTTGCATACGACCCTTAGTTACCTTATTTGCTCATAAATGGCATGCAGTCAACACACCGACTCAATGAGACATCTAACAGACAATGAAGGTATTACTAGGACATTGAGGTCAGTAAATTTTCCTTAGAAGTCTTTTTATTCAGGCTTAAGGATCTTTTACGAGAGTGAAAATTTTCAGACTTGGGACCCACGGCTTGAAGTCCCTCACAGAGGATTTGCTTCTTGGATTTATCCATCCTAAAAAAATCCATCAACTCCGACTGGGTTTGAATTGGCGACCCTCGGAACCAGAATCAAGGAGCATAACCACTAGACCACCATGGCTGACTGCTAATGTCTACTCAGTGAAATTATCGCATTTCGAAAATGATTGACCCTCAATATGTAACATTATATCAGGGTGTTTTCTGAAATTTCTTCATCGCTGTAATGAGTGATAATAATATTATTAAGATACGAAATTTGTTGGGACCATAGAAAAATATTGTTTTATATGGGTTTATTGTTATATCAATCTTCATTAAATGGAGGTTTGACTGTATTAAAATTAATTAATTTTTTTTTCCTAACAAAGGGTAGAATTTACTCACTTGTTTCCATTGCTCAGTTTGTTAAGTGCATCACGTGAAATCACATGACCACATATCAGCCTCATGGGCGGATTGGACTCGGTACTCTGTTGTCTCAGGATGGGGCATGCAAATACAGAATGATACCGGCTCTCCTGGCCCAAGTCTATTTCAATCTGTAATGTACACAAATTATTTCAATTTTTCTAATATTATGTACCCATTATCTATCATATAATAATAATAATAATAATAATAATAATTTATTTATTCTGGCAGAGTTAAGGCCATAAGGCATTCTCTTCCACTCAACCACCACAAATTACAAGTACATATTTGACAATATAGATTATATATATACTATACTAATTATAAAAAATTAAAAATATATTAAATGTTGCAATGGAAATTTCATGTACAAACAACATTTTATACGATGATAATAATAAATAATAATACTTATGATAAACACAAATTAATATATGTATTATTGCCACACTATGATGCTTAACAAGCGGCACACTTTGTTTCCCCGCAGCTGTTATATGTTATTAAAATACAAAGATCTTCACTGCCGCAACTACCACAAGGTTGCCACATTGCTCTTCTTCCCTCAGTTTCAATTAAAACTCGGAACGTGGAGCATTCGATCCAGTTATAAAATTGTATACCGTAATTAATTTTTATAATTATCAGTGATTTATTGTGATATGTAGCTCGAATAATAGTAAAATAACTACATATTATATTAAGTTAAATATATATATATAAGTGATTACATCTGGCAGCCATGGGAAAATATCCCAGACCGAACAGTTTGATGATAATAATAATAATATTTTCAGCATGATGTTGTATGAATATTACATTTATATAGAACTACAAGCTATATAATGTTGGAATTAAATTATTTAATAAATAAGTACATGCATAATTTTAATTTTAAAAGTTAAACAATACCAAATAACATAAAAATTAAATAATAACATAAATATTCAATGTCTTCTGTCCTTGTGTAATAAACTCACATAGCACTATGAGAAACGTGACAACATCGCATGTCAAACATTGCCGTGTGGCACCCGCTTTTATATAAACTGTTAACCATCAGAGTGAGGCGATAATACGAGGGTGGATCAAATATAAACTGGAATTTGTATCTGGAGGCTCTGGTAGTGAACTTCAAAGGTTGCAGTTTGGAGGGGAAGTTGGTGGGGGTGTCTGGAGTAGGGATCTTGATGTGTCTCAGTACGCCATGAGCGAGCAAGAGGTACACACATCTGTTGCGCAATGCATTATTATTAAGTTTTTGGCAAAAGAAGGCACTAAACCTTCTGAAATTTTGAGAAGGCTCCATGCGCAGTTTGGGGAAACAACCCATTCGAAGACGCAGGTGTATGATTGGCGCAAAAAAATTTTAGCGGGCCGGGATTCAGCGGAAAATGAGCCTCACCAAAGACGGCAACGAAGAAGCATCACTGAAGATAACATTCGTGCTGTATGGGACCTTATTGAGGAGGATCGGTGCGTAACAATTTCTGAAATTGCTTCACACGTTGGAATAAGCTTCGGAAGTGTTCAAGCAATCATCAGTGATGAACTCAAATTCCGAAAATTGTCTGCCAGGTGGGTTCCTCGGCTCCTCAGCCAGGAACAAAAAAATTTGACGAAAAACTGACGAAAATGCATTGGTCACCTCCGGAACATCCTCCTTACAGTCCAGATTTGTCACCCTGTGACTACCATTTGTTTGGGCCACTGAAAGAAGACCTGGGAGGAAGGCGGTTTGGTGACAATGCAGCGGTAGAGGAGTTCGTGCACAACTGGCTGACTACACGTCATCCCTCATTCTTCAAGGATGGCATCAAAAAGTTGCCAGCTCGATGTGTGTTGGAAATGCAGGAGACTATGTAGAAAAATGAGATGGTGGTTTTGTATTTTTTTGTTAATTCAATAAAATTGTAAACAATAATTCCGGTTTATATTTGATTCACCCTCGTACCTTACACTGGGTAATGATGAAGTCGAGATTAGAGCAAATATAAATTAGAGAGGAGGTAATAATAGTTTTTTTTTTTGCACTACTAGTATGCAAATAAATAAGTTGGGTCTGCCATCATCTTACCTCATATTTCACGGTTTCTTGTAAGAAATGTTTCAAAGCATCTTTGCTCCTTCGTTAGTTGGTACAGATGACGGCCCCAACTTATTTATTAAGTAGAACCTCATAATGTTACTTCCTAATGTATTTTCATAATGTAAACTAGTATTTTAACCTCCTCAGTCCCTATGTAACATAAATAATATCTTTGATGATACATTTTTTTTCTCACTTCGGGAATAACTCCAACTCACTGTGACCGGTGATATCATATTCAAGCTTCATGTTTTTTTTTTTGCTTTGTTTTGAATTACAGACTTCAGATGGCAGCATCTATTAAAGGGCAAAAACTTTGTTGAGAACGAAGACCCATATGAACCATTTAACATTTCAACATGATGCACATATCAATTGCATTTTGTAAAAAATGGCTGTCTGAACGAAGCCCACATCTCGTGTGGTCTGGCATTTGCCATGCAAAGTAATGAAACCGCTCATATCCAATAGGTTCTTTGTCTATTCCCGCTGAAAGTTTAGTTATTTTTCTTCCTGGTAGAGTGTGTTCTTTTCATATATATCGATTTCTACATGACTAATTTCGATTTTATGATCGAGGCTACATCATTTGTTGTTGCTGAAGTTACAAGATGGCTGGATAAAGTTCACAGTGTGTCCTTGCTGAAGTCTCTAATATTTTTTCGGGTTCATCTAGTTCCAAAAATGATTATATCGATGATGACAATGATTACGAACCACCAGATTCTGCAAGTGATATAAGTAAAAAAAAATGAAAAATGATCAGAAGAATCCATTTTTTTCCTTGTAAGCAAAAAACATGCATTTTTTAAAAATTCTGTAAAAAATGATGTGATGGCCATCCTAAAAACTAGTAATACCATTAAAAAATACAAATTTTATTTATTATAGATAACTGATATGCTGTTCTATGTTATTTTTCTAAGTAGTTTGAAAAATCACAAAAGTTCAAAGTTAAAATATCACAAAAGTGTTAAAAACAAGCAGTCCGCCATCAAAAAACAGGTACCATGTGTTGAGTGTGGAAAGTGTTAAACATGAAATATATATATATATATAATTGACAAAATTTCAATTGAGAATCCCTATAAAAGCTCCCCAAAAAAATATTTTTATTTGGCCCCCTTAGAAACCTATTAAGCGCAAAAACGAGTAATATATTGACAATTTTATTATTCTTTTAACACTTCTCGTTGAAGGATAAATTATATTTGAAGAGAAAAATTTTTGCCTAGACTGAGACTCGAACCTGGGACACTTGGCTTTCCGGGCCAAGGGTCCCGGGTTTGAGTCTCGGTCTAGGCGAAAATTTTGCTCTTCAAATATGAGTAATATATCTTGTTAAAACTTTTCTTTGGGACTAAAGTGAGTCTGTTTCATAACATTTTGATCTTTAGGACATGTTTCAACATGCAGGTGTTTTGAAACATGTCCAAAAGAACATGTTTTATGAGGTAAGATAAAACAGACTCACTTTATTTATTAAGAAGAACCTTATAATGTTACTTCTCATTGCAATTTAATATTATTATTCAATGTTCTTAGGAAGCTAAACAGTAGTTTCATCATACACACTATAGGACTAGAGCTAATAAAAAAAACACGCATTCGTGCACTAAAAAATTCGCTTTTTGAACACTTAAATGGCTTACACTGCCTAAACCATAACAAATTACACTAAATTAATGTAAACAGAATTGAATATCTCAAAAAATTCTACAAAAAAAAGCGCGATAGCATATGTCTATCTTTTACGGATAACTCAGTTTTTCGCTCATTGATGCCACGAAGATTGGGATAAGTAGATTCCTGGGCAATGGCAGATAATTAGCAAGGGGTGGGGATGATGTTATTTTTCTTTTTACTTATTCAACTAAACATAAAAAGACATATTATTTATTTAGGCGCAGAAGCACATGCCAGGAATTGGCTAGTAAATTAAAAATTAAATCGGGGAGATCATTTGTAGTAAACCTGTATAGGCCAATATGTATTCAATGACACTTTTGACATTTATATTCTTATCATACGTACAATCAAATTTCATCAGAACCATTGAACATATAGCAATATCATATTTGAAGAGAAAAATTATACGCTCAGACCGGGACTTGAACCCGGGACCCTTGGTTCTCTAGACCAAGTGCTCTACCAACTGAGCTACCTGAGCAAGTACCGATCTAAATGCAAATCTTTCTCTATATACATTGTAATTCCCATCCACCAAATGCTGTGAAGCCATACTTCTATCTTGCAAATGGCGGCTCCTTTATTAAGAAGACATATTTGGGAATTATACATTACAGCCAGTACGGCTTTTTCCAAGTTTTTAGTATTGATTTCGTACATCTCAATGATGGATAAATCATATTTGAAGAGAAAAATTATATGCTCAGACCGGGACTTGAACCCGGGACCCTTGGTTCTCTAGACCAAGTGCTCTACCAACTGAGCTACCTGAGCAAGTACCGATCTAAATGCAAATCTTTCTCTATATACATTGTAATTCCCATCCACCAAATGCTGTGAAGCCATACTTCTATCTTGCAAATGGCGGCTCCTTTATTAAGAAGACATATTTGGGAATTATACATTACAGCCAGTACGGCTTTTTCCAAGTTTTTAGTATTGATTTCGTACATCTCAATGATGGATAAATCATATTTGAAGAGAAAAATTATACGCTCAGACCGGGACTTGAACCCGGGACCCTTGGTTCTCTAGACCAAGTGCTCTACCAACTGAGCTACCTGAGCAAGTACCGATCTAAACGCAAATCTTTCTCTATATACATTGTAATTCCCATCCACCAAATGCTGTGAAGCCATACTTCTATCTTGCAAATGGCGGCTCCTTTATTAAGAAGACATATTTGGGAATTATACATTACAGCCAGTACGGCTTTTTCCAAGTTTTTAGTATTGATTTCGTACATCTCAATGATGGATAAATCATATTTGAAGAGAAAAATTATACGCTCAGACCGGGACTTGAACCCGGGACCCTTGGTTCTCTAGACCAAGTGCTCTACCAACTGAGCTACCTGAGCAAGTACCGATCTAAACGCAAATCTTTCTCTATATACATTGTAATTCCCATCCACCAAATGCTGTGAAGCCATACTTCTATCTTGCAAATGGCGGCTCCTTTATTAAGAAGACATATTTGGGAATTATACATTACAGCCAGTACGGCTTTTTCCAAATTTTTAGTATTGATTACGAAATCAATACTAAAAAAAAAAAAATATATAGCAATATGATTATAATTGGATAGTAGAAGATTCAGGCTCCCAACTTTCTAAGGAATTGGCTTGAGAAGTCAAGTAGAGTATCAGCTCTAAAGGAGAACATACATATGGTGATCATTTCAATTGGAGGCTGAGTTGACCATAGGGCCAGAAGATTTAGGCCAGTTAAAAAATCCTGATCCCATCAAGACTCAAACCTTCAACCTTCAACCTTCTGGGTTGTAGCATACTGCTTTAACCAATTGTGGTATGGTACATCCCTCTGTGGTACACTCTAATTCAACCCAAGAAGTTACTACAGACCTTTTGGGCTATGCTAGTGCCCCCTACATACAGGGGCAGATGTTGCCAAACTCATAACGGTATTTGTTTGTTTAGGGAGGAGAGGAGGGGCAAGATTAGCAGTACTTTCTCCAAATCTATGTACTATAATTTAAAAAACGGTTTTTCTTTTACGGCATGCAAACTAATTTTATAGTAAATATGAGAGTCGACACTTTCACGCAGGATAGTACAGGTCCGCATGAGCACAGTGACAGGTGGTAACTGTTTTTTTTTAAGAGGAGGCGGTTTGGACAACTACAACTTATAACAATGTTGCAATCTTCAGTTTTATATAAGGATTTCTCTCAAGACAATACTGTTAAAATGGCAACCCAGTTCCCTATTCCAAACACATAGTAACTTCCTGGGTTGAATCTGACTGTAGTAGTACATAATTGAATATCACTTACTGGAAGTTCATCTTTTCCATTCCAAATGCCTGTGACCTGACGCTGTTGCATCACCTGTTTAATGTTTAGAAGAGCAGGTAAAGCTGTGCAACCTGCATTTATACTGCAAATGAAAAAATACAAACATAAATTATATTCAAATATATAATTAAACTCTATTTGACTGGAATCTGTTTTGAAGGAAATTTCCTGCAAAGAAAAAAAAATAAAACAAAATATCCTCAACTTGTGTCCAACTCAGGGTCGGATCGAGGGATGAGATGAACTCCTATATATAGAGGACTGTGAATGGCAAGGGTGCCGGCCGACCATGCCTAATGCACCATCACAGAGGCAGATGAATAAAATGAAATTAAATGGATGAGATGAGTATGGAGAAATGGTGGAATGAAATTGTGGCAGGGGAAAACAGGAGAAACCCTGAGAAAAACCTATCCAAGCTCCATTTTGTCTACCATGAAACCCACATGGAGTAACCGAGATTCGATCTCGAGACCTCAACAGTGAGAGGCGAGCATCTAACTGCTTGCGCCATGGAGGCACCTTCTTGCAAAGAATGAAACAAATTTAACATTTTGGCTTCTTATACATTCATGAATGAAAGAGTAATTTTTTTATATCTTACCTCATAGTTTATGTTTTCTTAAACACGGGAACTGCAGTTTTCAAGAAGAAACATCCCTCCCATTTTCAACCGACATTATGACTACCGGATCTTCATTGGAATTTCCACCTATAACATTGCCATTTGGTGTTGATTTGATGAAATTCGAGATCAAGTTCCGTTCATCGGGAATTTCGAAATTCATGGATTTAAATTTGTTCTTCTGAATATATATATTCTCCCAAACTGTCAATTCTAAAGGTTTTTCCAAATGTTTTAGAAGTTTGGTCTCTTTTTCAATTTTATGACTCTCCAACAAACTATGTGCTGCAATAGCTAAGTTTTCAATTTTACCATTTTTAATATCTCAAAAGTGTTCCTTTGTGCGAGTGTCCAAATCCCTTTTTGTTTTTCCTATATGCACTTTATTGCAGTCTCTACAACTAATTTGATAAATTCCAGATTTTTTTACTATCTGGGGTGTTCAATTTCTTATTGGTTATTAATGGATTACCAAGGTTAAATTTATTTATTTATTTAATTTAGATCCATGAATTTCGAAATTTCTGGTGAACGGGACCTGATCTCGAAATTCATCAAATCAACATCAGATAGCAACATTATAGATGGAGATTCCAACGAAAATCCGGTAGTCATAATGTCGGTTGAAAATGGGAGGGATGTTTCCTCTTGAAAACTGCAGTTCCCGTGTTTAAGAAAACATAAACTATGAGGTAAGATATAAAAAATGACTCATTAATTCATGAATTAAGAACCTCATAATGTTATTTCCCATATTTAACTATGAATTCTTATACATTCAAATGGAAGTTTATCAATCTGACACCTCCTTATGACCGGTTACAACCAATTGTAAACACTAATATCCAAGTCTTTCCATCTGGTACTTAAAAAGCTTCATTTTTAAGGGAGGTAGGATTTGAATTGGAATATATCCAAGATATCTTAAAAGAATTGAAGACTACGCCAATTTTGGAATATATTAAACAGTACCAACTAAATTGGAAACACCATCTTGAAAGAATGAGTTCAAATCGGATCCCCAAAGCTGTTTATAATTATATACCAAGAGGACGAAGATCACTGGGCCGTCCTATGAAACGCTGGAGGGAAAATTTTCTATAGGATCGTAACAGGCCTTGGCCTAATACTTGGAAGGAAGAAGAAGGTATATCCAAGCTGCAATTTTGATTTTATGAACTTGGAGATTAAATTTTGAAGTTCCCAGCAAGCAAAATTTAATCTCCAAGTTCATAAAATAGGCACCAGATGCCATTTCAGAAGATAGTGTTCTTCTTCTTCTTCCTTTCCAGGATTAGATCAATGCGACCTGTTCCGGTCTCAAGTCCATCGTTTCCTTGGCCGTCCCAAAGATCTTTTTCCATGTGGTTTGTAGGCATTGATCTTTTTGGGTAATCTTGTATTGTCTCCATTCTGTCTAAATGTTCTTTCCATTGGTATTTGAGCTCATCTAGTTTATTAACTATTGAAAATATCTCCAGTTTATTTCTTATTGATTCATTGTGTAATCTATTCATGCGTATACATCCTTTTACGGATCTTAAAAATTTCATTTCAGTGGCATGAATGTGTGAGATATCTTTTTTTGTAAGTACCCAAGATTCAGATCCATATAAAAGAACAGGAACAGCCATAATTTTATAAAAACCTGAGCTGAGTTTCTCTTCGAGTCTTTCGGAGGGTTCTTCTTATAGTGTTAATGGCAAAATTTTAACAATTGGAGTTTGACTGAAGATGAAGGTAAAATGACCTTTGAAACCCGTAACGAGAAACACAGAACTTTATGTAGTGAGACATAAAAACATTTTTTTTCAAACTTACTTACTCACTGGCACTATCGAACCCATAGGTTCATGGCCGCACGGACATAAGCTCTCCATACATCCCCATCCTTTGCTTTCCAATCATTCCCTATATAATCTACTTCCCTCAAATCATAATTAATGTTATTCTCCCACCTCATTCTTGGTCTACCAACTGGGCATTTTCCCTCTGGTTTTCCTACAAGAAACTTCCATGTACCTCTTTCATTACTCATATGTGCCATATGTCCTGCCCATCACAGTCTACGAAACTTGGCTGTTCTTATTATATCTGGCTTTCTATAAAGACCATGTAGTTCATTGTTATGTTGTCTTCTCCATTCACCTGTCTGTTCATCTCTCTTTGGTCCAAAAAATTTTCCTAAGTACTTTACTCTCAAATACCCACAATCTCGTTCCCTCCCTTAAAGTAAGAGTCCATGTTTCGCACCCATATAATATCACTGGTAGATTAACAGTTTTATATATTTTCAGTTTAACGTTTTTTGAAAGGAGTTGGGACATCAAAAGTCTCTGCAATGCATAATAGCACGCATTTCCAGAATTGAGCCTATGTTTAATTTATAATTATATTATTTTTGGTCTGGACATCTTACCTCAATATTAATGTTGATTTGTTCTTGGACATGTTTCAAAACAATTCTCTGTTTTATCTTCAGCTTTCCCAGACTGGTTTTATTTATGTTGCATTATGTTGCACCACCTGGATGTCGATGTCAGCTCCATCCTGTGGTTGGCCAAAGAACCTCCAAACAAGGTCACCCTCCATCGGAATATCAAAATTCATAACTCTGTTTCTGTTCTTCTGAATATAAATTTTTTCCCAAATAGTCAGTTCGTTTGTATTTTCTAACTGTTTTAATAATTTGCTACAAAATTTCGAAATGGCTGAATAATCAATTTAAAACAATTAATAATTTTGAAAGTCTGCAGATTGAAAATTCATTGGAATTAGTTAAGAAATTAGAAAAAGTGGAAATTGAACCCACAGATAGGTTGGTTTCGTTTGATGTAGTTTCACTATTCACAAATGTACCGAAACAAAAAACTTTGGAGATATTGAACAATTGGTTAAGAAAAAACAACATAGACAGAGAGATCAAAGAAGATTATTTGAAATTAACTGCGTTATGCATTGATCAAATGTTTTTTACATTCAATGGGAGTTTCTATAGACAAAAATCAGGGCTCTCAATGGGAAACCCATTATCACCTTTTCTGGCAAATTTATTTATGAGCGATTTTGAATGTAAAATCACTAAAGCACATCCCACAATGTTTAAATTTTGGAGTAGATATGTTATGTTGATGATATAATTTGTATTGTTAAAGAAAAACATGTAGAAGATTCCCTAAAACTATTAAATTTACAGAGTACAAACATTAAATTCACCAAAGAAATAGAAGACAATAAACAAATACCTTTTTTGGATCTTAAATTGGTCAGAAACGAAGAAAAAAGAAAAATTGAATTCAGGATTCATAGGAAAGAAACTCATACGGAAAATTTTATAAAATCAACAGGGTTCAATCCAATTGGACATAAATTAGCAGCATTTAATAGTTTAACTCATAGATTGGTAAACTTACCCTTAAACGAAGAAGATTTCAAACATGAGAAAAAACACATAATCAAAGTAGCAAGAGAAAATGGGTTTGATGAAAAAATGGTACATAAAAGGATAGAAAGTATAAAAACAAAAAATGATAAACAGAAGTAATCTTGAAAAAGAAGAACCACCTATGAAAAAATATAGGAAATTCACATATCACCCCTGGGTACATAATAAATTTCAAAATATATTTGAGAAGTTTAATATTAAATTAGCACCAAAAAATAACTACAGTTTAAATAAACTAATAAAAACCAACAAAAATGAAAAAACTGATAAAAATAAAAAGTCAGGAATATATCAAATTGAATGCATGGGTTGTGAAAAGATATATATAGGGAAAACAAAAAGAAACCTAAAAATTAGAACCAAAGAACACATAAGAAATATTAAAAATGGAGAAATTGAAAAATCTGCAGTTGCTGCTCATGTTTGGTCTGAAAAACATAATATAAATTCAGACACTAAATTATTAAAACAGTTAGAAAATACAAACGAGCTGACTATTTGGGAAAAAATTTATATTCAGAAGAACAGAAACAGAGTTATGAATTTTGATATTCCGATGGAGGGTGACCTTGTTTGGAGGTTCTTTGGCCAACCACAGGATGGAGCTGACATCGACATCCAGGTGGTGCAACATAATGCAACATAAATAAAACCAGTCTGGGAAAGCTGAAGATAAAACAGAGAATTGTTTTGAAACATGTCCAAGAACAAATCAACATTAATATTGAGGTAAGATGTCCAGACCAAAAATAATATAATTAAAATAACCTCAAAATATAACTTCCTAAAATTAAATATTATGTTTAATTTCTTTGTGCATCTCATTCCTATTTGTGATTATTGTTCCTAGGTATTTGAATTTAGCCACTTCCTCAAAATTTCCCTCATTTGTCATTAAGCTGTCCATTTCCATCATATAATGTATTTCTACGTGTGACCAAATATTTAGTTTTATTGATATTTACTTCCAGTCCTAATTTCTTAGTGTTACTCAATAATGTGTGCGTGTTGTCCTTTAGTATCTCCTCGCTATCAGCCAATAGTACTTCATCATCAGCATAAACTAACAGCTTATTAATACCATTGAGTTGTAGGCTTTCTTCATCCTCTACATTTTTTAAACTCATTTATAAATTGAAAATACCTTATAGTGATACTTCCCACTTTAATTTTGATTAAATACCACTTATAGTGAAATTAAATGTTTCTTACCTCTCCTCATATAAATCTTCTAAGTAGATCGCGATTTCGAGACCATAACGGTCTCATCTTAAGTACAATCTTGGCGACTGATGTTATGTCGATCGTAAGAAACTCTTCTTCTTCCCTCTGTTGGTGGACCGATTTAACCTCTGGATCAGGTCAAAATTTGCGGGAATTTCGAAGTTCATAAGTTTTCCTTTGTTTTTCTGAATGTGGATCTTTTCCCAAACCGTGAGTTCCTTTTGTTTGTCTATTTTTTAATTAGACTGGCTTTTGATTCAATTAAATGTTTTTCGGACCAAGCATGAGCAGCTACTGCTGACTTTTCCACTTCTCCATTTTTTTAAAAACATCAAAAATCGAGAAGTAGAAAAGTCAGCAGTAGCTGCTCATGCTTGGTCCGAAAAACATTTAATTGAATCAAAAGCCAGTCTAATTAAACAAATAGAAAAACAAAAGGAACTCATGGTTTGGGAAAAGATCCACATTCAGAAAAACAAAGGAAAACTTATGAACTTTGAAATTTCCCGCAAATTTTGACCTGATCCAGAGGTTCATCGGTCCAGCAACAGAGGGAAGAAGAAGAGTTTCTTCCGATCGGCATAACATCAGTCGCCAAGATTGTACTGAAGATGAGACCGTTATGATCTCAAAATCGAGATCTACTTAGAAGATTTATATGTGGAGAGGTAAGAAACATTTAATTTCACCATAAATTAAACCTCATAGTGATTAAGTGAATGGAGAAGACTACATAACAATGAACTACATGGTCTTTATAGGAAGCCAGATATAATAAGAACAGTTAAGTCTCATAGACTGCGATGGGCAGGACATGTTGCACGTATGGGGAATGAAAGACGTGCATGGAAACTTCTTGTAGGAAAGCCAGAAGGAAAACACCCAGTTGGTAGACCAAGAATGAGGTGGGAGAACAACATTAACTATGACTTGAGGAAAGTAGATTATACAGGGAATGATTGGAAAGAATTAGCTCAGGATAGGGATGTATGGAGAGCTTATGTCCGCGCGGCCATGAACCTACGGGTTCGATAGTGCCAGTGAGTAAGTAAGTAAGTGATTAATCCCTATAAAAGTTAAATAAATACCACTTCTTTAATGCCATTTACTTTTTAATTTAAGTACCTAACATTAGACATATGTACATACCAAACAGACAGAGGACTATCCACACTCAGCCCCAATAAGGAGCAAGCATCACGTGTGAACACATCATAAATCTCCACCCAGAGGTTGGGATCTAGAAGATGACTATATGGTGACGAGTTGATGCCATGAGGAAGATACAAGAACATGCCCATTAAATTCTGAATCTCTTTCTCATGTCGGTGTACAAATTGCTGGAAATGTGTTCTTGCATACTGAATAGCATCAGCCTGTCCAGCTGGTCCTCGCTGAATCAGATCAATAAACTGTAGACGATGAAGTTTAAATTCTAACGATGAATTCTGGAACAAATACAACCGGTCCTTAAACTTGCAAAGACCTAAGATTTAAATTAAAATTCTTTATACTTCACCTCATATCTAGACTTCTAATTAAAACCAGTTTGATGACTCTATCTAGTATTATTGTACACTTTGAAATTTTACTGGTTGAGTGGAAGAGAAGTCTTCGTGCTTTAACTCTGCCAGTAAAAATGAGGGGGCATGCCATAGCGTAGTGGTTAAGGCACTGCGCTACAAGCCGGAAGGTTGAGGGTTCAAGTCCCGGTGGGGTCAGGATTTTTAAACTGACCCAAACTTTCTGTCAACACTATGGCCCTTGGGTCGACTCAGCCTCTAATGGAAATGAGTACCAGATGCTTGTTCTGGGGGGTAAAGGCGGCCGTCACGCAGGGCTGACAACCCGGCTGATATCAAGTGCCAATAATCCAGAAAAAGTGGGAGCCCTAACCTGCTCCCCAAGAGCCTCCTGAGGCCTGTAGTGGGACTATTTTACTTACTTTACAGTATAAATTAAGTTTTTAATTTTATTATTATTACCTGTGCATCCAGACTCTCCCGATGTGACTGTGCCCATTCTAGTGCTGGTCCAAGGTCTCGCTGTTTAAGAGAATCTAAAATTCTATTTAATTCTGAGAAAGGTTCCTTGCCACCTTCTTCCATTTTAAGCCCTGCTTCTTGAGCAAGTTCATCAGCTATGTCAAGCATACCTTGTCTGTAGAAATGCTGACAGATTACTTGATTCAGTAATTGTACTTTGTCTGTGCCTGAGAAAACATCCTCTCTGCTAGTCGATGCAAAATCTGATACAAAATTCTGGAACATAAATGTCATAATAATGTTTCTACAGAATTTATCATCACATATTTTTAACTAAAAAAAAAAGAAAGAAATATTCACAGATTGCTAATAAATCCTAAACAAGTTTTCATTATTAAGTTATGTAGGTAGGAAATAACATTATGAGGTTTATTTTAATTTTGTTGAGTTGTTTCTTGACTCACCTCATACTTCTTAACTCCCTCGCAGACCTGGATTTCGTCACTGTATTTGTGACATTCTCAATGCTGTTCACGTTCACCGATGGACGTCAGTTGTGAATGTGAACAACATTGAGAATGCCACAAATACAGTGACGAAATCCGGATCTGCGAGGGAGTTAAGAAGTATGAGGTGAGTTAAGAAACAACTAAAAAAAACAAGTTTTCATTAGTTTTCTTAAATGTATAGGGTGAATTGTGAGAGAAGATTTGGTAATTCCAGTTATATTCAAATCCTTCGAGCAGGAAAATGAATCCCTTGACTAACAAGGGAACTGTCAACCATTGCATGCCGAAACCTATCTTGAAATTTCTCCCAGAGAAGCGTTGTGATGTACCAAGGCTGTGTCCAAAAATTATCTGCTGTTTTTAACTGCAAGGCACAGAAATCAAAGCCAGAATCCAGAAATGGCAGCATACTGTATGGAGCAGGTGGACACCCTACTTGAGTAAGAGTGGAGTGAGATGGGATGAGACTCAGGTCGCAGGTAGTGAGGATTATCCAATCTACCAATTCGGGAGTTGTATTACTATCCTATAGTTTAAATGAAAGATATGGTGCTGTATTTCAGTGCCAGTGCATATTTAAATACACAAATCACAATATTATGACACTGTTAGACAATTTTGTGATGCTAACTGCTATTTTCTCCACAGAGTACATTACTTAGTCTATGATTTTTCTATTGCTGTTTTGGGTCATCACTGGTTGGATCGGCGTTAGGGAGTGATAAGTAACCCATTTTAATAAACGTTTGGTAATTTTAATATTATTAATACATATTTTTTAACATAGGTTTGGGGATTTATTGCAAAGATTGGTCATTTAAATTTCATAGGGACATGCTGCCATCTAGCATAAGATTTTTTAACTTTAGTACAATATCGACGATAATCGATATGTGGTTCGATGGTGGGTTATCGCTGGTTCTATAAACTCTGGCGCATGCGCACTGTTGTTCTATAGGACTTTGAAAATATTTAATGTCAGTTTAAGTGTAGTTTTTCTACATTTTCTAAGTCCTGCAGAATAACAGTGTACATGTGCAAAAGTTTATAAAAGAGTTTATTGAGTTGTCGCTAGATGGAACCACATATCTGTGAAGTCCTACAGAAAGTTTACAGATGTTGCTAGATAGAACCACGTAGCTGTGAAATCGATATGACCAACCTTCATAATAAATTACCAAAAATTTATTAGAAATGGATGTACACCAACTTACCCCTTCCTAACCTAAGAAAATAAATTACATACATATTAATTAATGAAGTGCACACTAATATGATGTACACTAACTTTTCCCTATCGGAACTTAAGAAAATGAAGTGAGTGAACATTCATTTCTTAAATATATTTTCAAATGTTGGTCATTATGATTTCACAGATATATCTATCATTTAGCAGAAGTTCATGCAGGCGCATAATGGTTCTGCATAACTTCAAAAAAATCATTGTGTACATACATAAATATTTAATAATTGTAAAAAAAGAACACCCCTCAGGGTGTCCCCATCTAGGGGATATGTGGATGGCGACCACAAGGTGCCCAAGCTGAGCAAAACATTTCTTCCACTTACTTGTGTTTTGCACTCTTTTAACTTTACTATCTAACCTCTCTTGGTTAACTCTTGTTTTTTCAACCCGACACTATTAGGGCATCCGAGGGCTAGGAAGTCTTTCCTTTCTTCCATTTCTTCTTTTCTTTATTTTCTTTTCTTCTCCAGAAAAGCCTGAGGCTATAAGATGGCAGCCCCATCACTGGTCTTGCCTTCCTTTGGCCAGCAACCAATCGAAGGGACTATTATTATGCTTTCAAGTCTTATATGAGAATTTTCCAGAAGACGCTGGAGGGAAAATTTTCTATAGGATCGTAACAGGCCTTGGCCTAATACTTGGAAGGAAGAAGAAGAAAAAAAAAAGAACATTAAAGTTGTCATTGAAAACCTTTTAAAATATTATGAAATGTTAGTAAAGACAGAAAAAGTATGTAGAGCAATAATATTACAAGAATATAGTACAGAAAATCAAAGGTAAGGTATTCTAAAGTTGAGCCAAAAAAAGTATAAGTATTGTTCCAAAACATTTAAATAGTACGAAATGTAAGTAAAGATGATAAAAGTATGTAGAGAAACAATATTACAAAAATGTAGTATGGAAAATCATAGGTAAAGATATTAAAAAATTTAGCCAAGGTTTTGGAAAAAGTCTGGTTTATGCCGGTGAAAAAATCTTATAAGTTCCACAGAATTGCAGTGCGCATGCGCGAGTCGTGGGAGTTGCTGTAATGGTTAATATAGCCTCTGGTAGATGGCTCAGCAGTCGGCGTTACCAACTTTGGGAATAAATTTCCAAATGCAAAAAAAAAATGGACGTTAACTACCTTGCCATTTTCTAACTAAACAAAACAATTTACATGCATATTATTTATTCCCAAATGCTTAAAAAAATGGACGTAAACCAACTTCCCATTTCCTAACGTAACAAAGCATTTTACATGCATACTATTTAATGAACTATAAACTAATTTTACGTACGCTAACACTAAATATGGTTTGAAATTATTTTCAAATGGTGGCAACGTTGGAACAACATGGGAAAGTAGCAAGCAAGTAATTTATCCACAATGTTTTACGTAAATATATAAATATAAAATATTGTAAAGAAAGCTTGAAGATCATTGGAAAATGTTTAAAACAGTACAAAACGTGTTTACAAGTGTTTAGTGCATCAGTGACATAAGAGTGTAAGTGTAGAATTGTGAGAGACATAAAACCTACCACATCCCAATTAATGAAATTAAATACAAGAAAAAAAATAACCAAATATAAATAACTCTCCCACCACAATGATAGCTGTCAATTTGCAAATAGTAATATAGTATGTGAAATAGGTACAGTAAACCCACTCATGAATACAGATTGAAATAGACTTAGTAGTTTACACACAAAAAATATGACTATACTTTTAAAATAGCTGTTTTTCAAATGTTGGTTCTTACTTACTCTGTCTATAGCTTTCCCTACTTTCGAAACCGTACTATGCAAGTCACGATGATCTGTTGCCAATCTCTGTACTGCTTCTCTAATTTTATTCATCGCTTGTCGTAGTATTACCACTTGGGCAGGTGTAAGTTCATGTTCTTGAGGAGCTGAGAATAAATTATAATAAAATGAGTTTCTTAAATCTTGACATTACGGTACTTCTGTCAAAATATAATTGAACACAACTTACCGCTTTCTAATTCCTTCTTAAGTGATTCTATATTTCCTGTTATATCTTGTAAAACTCTTTCTGCATGTTCGTTAATTCCCCCAAATTTTGATAATACTTTATCCACTTCTCTTTCTACTGCATTGCAGGCCTCCATGTTTATGTTTGAAACGCAATCAACCACAAACAAAACAAAGAATCCACTCGAGTTTATTAATCGATCATTCTTGAAAACCACTGATAATTCCGGATCCGGACTACAAACATCTCGGAGCTTCTCGGCAGTTCTCGATAATTTTCGCTGTCACTTAAAACTTTACCAATAGTTACCGCTACTTTAGCGTATAGAACTGACATCTGTTATATAATTTATCAACAAATTATAATAAACGACGGCGCACTCGATAACAAAACAAGTATTTGTTATTAAATGGTCCATGAGCAAAACTGGCCAATATGTTGTGACCAAAGTGATCCTCACTATGATGGTTGTCCAGCGGCTTTGATTCCACGCAGCTGTTATATATAATTAAATACAAAGATGCCGACTACCGCCACTATAATAATTCCGCATGTTAATCATTGTCAAGCATTGTCGCGCGGCACCTGCTTTTGTATAAACGGACAATCATCATAGTGAGGCGATAATACAAAAGAAGGCCACCAGTAGTACATATAGTTAATTTGCATAAAGAAATATTTGAACAAAACAAGTGTCAAAGGGAATTCTATGGCAAGAGTCCACGTACGTTAGTCACTGTTCAAACACAATAACAAACTTAGCTTTATGGCGAGCAAGATTATCCATTAAATTGTAAACTAATCTGGTGTAAGCTAACATATCCAATTTCTCACCCTAACTTTTTCATTTTGCTCTCCCAACGAAAGAAAATGAGTATAGGTGTCTCCTGGCAAACAGTAGACAATAGTATTATTTATCATACC
The DNA here is from genome assembly GCA_030220185.1 of Diploptera punctata. Taxonomy (NCBI): domain Eukaryota; kingdom Metazoa; phylum Arthropoda; class Insecta; order Blattodea; family Blaberidae; genus Diploptera; species Diploptera punctata. Next base: position 350,621 of record JASPKZ010008385.1, read on the forward strand.
ATGAATTTGTTTGATAAGGTTTTTTTAGACGCAAATTAACTAAAATGATTATTATATCATTCTGTTGCTCATTAAAATGTATAATACAATAGTTGCTTTGAAGGCCTTAATATATTGTATTGCTATTTTGTTTCTCTATAATTTGGCACAGAATTTAGTTTTTTTTATAACTAAGGACAAAGTCATGGCTATTAATATTAACTAAAACAAAGAAGAGTATTCGTTAACATTTTTTATTTGTATGGAATATGCGAGAAAGTACTTATTTTTAATATTTATTCAATAAATAATTTATAATAATTAAGTAATGCATATATTATTAATCTGAACTTTTTTTAAAAGGAAGTCAGAAACAAATAATAATAACTGGTAGTATGTTATCGTAATGTACTTCCAAGAATATGTATGAAAATGTTGCATAATATATTATTAATAATTACAAACAAGACATTCGCATATACGGGCTTACTCAGAGCCCCGCAGGACAACATTGACATATAATATTACAGCCCAAAAGGCCTTAACCTAACATTAATAATTTTTCAAAAGTTGTAGATTGTTGAAATCACAGTAAAACAAAGCACACAAAATTGTAACTTTTGTTTGCATTATTGTACAAAATAATTATTAAAGAGTAAACAAAGAAATTAATTGTGGATTATATACGAAAAGAAAAATAATGTATAAATTCTCAATAACTGCATAATTATTTTCGCTGAAAATTAAAACAAAAGTCAAAACATAAAAATACTAACTTCCATTTGCATAACTGAAAATTAAAACAAAAAAATTCGCTGCGGACAGGATTCGAACCTGTGCGGGTAGAACCCATTGGATTTCAAGTCCAACTCCTTAACCACTCGGACACCGCAGCAGATGTTCAGCGCCTTTCCTATTATGACATGTATACTAGATGTATTAGCTGCTGAATAATGAAAAACTTGCCGCCAAATGTGAAATGGAAGAAATACGAACATTATGGAGATTTAAAATGATGCTATACAAAATAAGGCAACCATTACCGTCCGTTTATTAATGGAGACGGTTTATCAGTAGCGTGTGGTGATCATTCAGATAGCCAAAGCATTGAATATATGGATTTTAAGAGAACGATAATAAATCGAACGGTAGCTTTGCTTTGATAAAAATCACAACTGGGATTTTTTCTTTTTTTATGTTATGCCAGGATCCACCTATACTCATTTTATATCGTTAGGTGAGAAAATTGGCAAGTTAATTTACACCAGATTAGTTTATAATTTATTGGATAATTTGTAGTGTCATAAAGAAAAGTGGCTATTCTGATTTAACAGTGACTAATGGACTCCTGGGATGGAATCCCCGTTTTTTATTATAGTGTTAATAACAATGAGAAATACAAAAATAATAATTTTTATTTCGGAATTTATCCAGAATAGAGTGGATTTCCGTCACCCTCAAGAAATTCATCTTCTCCAGTTGTAGCGGTCCCCAGAACATCCTCATGTGGAAGTCCTACACTTCTAACACCGTCATCCAACCTTCTTTACGTTCCCCTTTCTTCTCTTTCTATCTTAGTAATAATAATAATAATAATAATAATAATAATAATAATAATAATAATAATAATAATTTATAATAATTATATTATTATTATTAATTTATTTATTTATTTAAACTGACAGAGTTGGGGCCATAAGGCTTTTTCTTTCATTCAACTATCGAAAAATATTAAATATAGAACATATTTACATAAACTCATAAGTTACAATTATAAGCAAATGTTTATACAAATTAAACTACAATTATGATGAAGGAAGTCAATATTATTAGAGAATCAAAAATCAATTCATTGAAAGACCAATAATAGAAGAGAAAGATATTAAAATTTATTTAAAAGGAGCTAATGTCTAGCAACCTCACCCTGTAAAAACTTACACTCTTGAGAATTCCCGAAATGAGGAAACCAGACTGAAAAATTAAGCAAGGACAAGGATATGGAATTTAGACTGGGCACATGGAATGTGCTGTCATTATATATAGAGGTGGATATTTAAAACAATTAATTCACATTATAAATTCCTATAAAATTGACATGTTGACAGAGTATAGTGAAGCTCTTAAGAAAGGTAACTGGGGAGAGTTGAAGTAAATAACTGTAAAAACTGCTGATGAAGTGACAGGAAGTGAAAATAGAAAGAAGAAAAATGAATGATTTGACAATGAATGCAATGAGGCAACAAAAATAAGGAATGAAGCATATAAAAACATGATAAATAAACATTTACTAGAAATTCAGAAGATATATATGAAGCAAAAAGGAAATATTTTTTTTAAAAACAGCTTGAAAATATTGAAAATTATAGTTCCCAAAAGGATTGTAGAAGTTTTTATAAAGCAGTGAACTACTTTAGGAAAGATTTTAAACCTAAAATTCCGGCTTGCAGAGACAAAGATGGGGATACAATTGATGATTTTAATGATATTTTACTTAAATGGAAGGCGTATTTTAAAGACTTGTTAAATGGAGTAGAAGAATCAAAATTTATAATGGAGGACCATTCATCAACTGGTAATAGTGAAAAGACAGTAGAAAAATAAAAAATGAAATGAACCAACATTAGAAGAAGTGCAAGTGACTCTTAAGAAGATAAAATAAAACACAGAGCGCCTGGACCTTATAACATCAATGGATATATTTTAAAACTAGAAGAACCAGAACTGTTAAACAAACTGTATATGTTAACGGTTAAAGCTTGGAGTACAGAGGAATGGGAAGAAGTCCTTCTGATCTGCAGAAATTATCGTTGCACTTTTGAATTCTTCATATAAAGTCTTCTCCAATATTCTATATGAAAGGATGAAACCATACTTAGAAAAAAGTGTTGGGGAACTATCAATGTGGTTTCCGATCAGGAAAGTCAACTATTGATCAGATACATACATTAAAATAAATATTGGAGACAACTAGAGAATTTCATGTAAGAACTTACCAACTTTTCGTAGATTTCGAATCTGCTACGATAGCATTGATAGATTGAAGCTAATATGACTAGATAGAAATGGATGGAGGCGTATACTTTGGGGCGAGCAAGGCTTGCAATCGGTTGTAGCACCAAACTTGATGATGATATTGTCTGGCCGTTTCTGATTTCTTGCGCAAAGGAGTTCCAGAGTCTAGCACTAGAATAATGAGAGGTTCTGTGTTGTGGGATGTGGTGTAGGAGGTTCTGGCGCGATCGTGTACTTAAATTGTGATTGAAGGATAGGAAAATGAAGCGAGATGATAATTAACTTAGTGTAGAGGTATGTATAATTTTGAAAAACAGAGTAAGATAATGCATTTTTCTACTATCATGCAGATGGAGCCAACACTAGTTAGCAGAAGTATGAAGAAATATGATCACATTTACCAATATTGAAAATATATATGATACATATGTTATGAATACATTGGAATTTGTGTTACAGTCCAATATCTGTCAATAAGATGTCGCAATAATCAAAATACGGCATCACGAGAGTTTACACTAAAATTGTTTTGAAATCAGTCGAAAGAAATTTTCAGAATCTATTTAAAGAGTGCATTATATAAATATATCCATAGTAATTCTGCCCGAATGCAGGTCCTTCACTGCAATCATAGCATTTTCATGCTAAGATTGCAGCTTTACTAGGGAATTGTGTAGGTGTGGTAGCTTCCCGTTGCTTTCCACACCGGTGAAGGATGATGATAATGATAAGGATGATGATGGTGAAGATGATGGCCATATGATTTCGGGGACCGTTTGGGCCTTAAAGTTTTCCTGACATTTGTCTTACAGGTGAGGAAAAACACCGATAAAAACCTCACCCAGAAAAACTGCCCCGACCGGGGATCGAACCCGGGCCCGCTGCGTGACAAGCCAGCACGCTACCTCGAGACCACAGCGGTGGACCATATATATATATATTTATTTTGATCCCACAACAGGCCCAGAGGTCCTTGGGGTAGTAGGAGGTTAAGGCTCCCACTTTTTCTAGACAATCGGCACTTTATGTCAGCCGGGTTGTCAGCCCTGCGTGACGGTCGCCTTTACCCCAGAACAAGCGTATGGTGCTTATTTCCGTTAGAGGTTGAGTCGACCCCAGGGTCATAGTGCCACCAGAGGGTTTGGGTCAGTTTAAAAATTCTGACCCCGACAGGACTTGAACCCTCGACCCTCCGGCTTGTAGCTCAGTGCATTATATTGATGACATACATATTTTTGAAATTTGCTTTATTTGGATGTTCCAACCTTTCAATAGGCCGATATTCAAGAACCAAACTTTCTAGGCCATACCATCTCCTTCTTCCGTAAGCTGAAGATCTCATCTTTCAATTGTTACCGGAAACCTTTTCTTTTTTTTAATAAATATCTGTTAGCACATGGTGTTGAATAGAGTGAGCCAGTTAGAGTAAGTTCTGAATTACCCACATAATTAACCATGGAGAGACGGGCTGAGAGTCGCTCTTCGCAAAAAGCTTGGTTCTTGAATACCGGCCTTAGATTAGAGTCAAGGTAGAGACCCAAACTTTTAACAAATAACGTATAAGATATTGCTTTGTAATGTAGCATACTGGCCGACAGATTGATATTGTTAATGGTTTGCAGTAGTCTTGGATGTCCAAGGATTATCGCTCGAATCTTCTCTACATCGGGTCTCAAGTCCAAAGTTGTTGCACCAGTTGTATTTGTATAACATCAGAGTTAAGTCTATCGATGTTTTCGTTGATTTCGTCAGGTCTGAAGCTAATGTAAATTTGAATATTGTCGGCATAAATAAATGTGGTATACTGTATCCAAGCTAAATTCCAGTTGTACTGAAAACAAACTTGCCTAAGATATTACTCCACCGACTCCGTCTATTGGAGAATCATGGTACTATTTTACCCGCCATATGAGTGAATTGTATAGCCTATGGAACTGTCATCGATATAAATACTGTTCTTAGGCAACATCGAATTTAACGGAAAATCAAAATGACTGAATTCAAAATAAGATGGTACCAATAATTAGGAACTTCCTTCATTTCTCATTTATTTACGATAATAAATAGATGTTGGCCTACGTAATCAGACGTTTACGCTTTTTCCATCATGTCGATCCATCCATAGTAATTCTATCCGAGGGCAGGTCTTTCACTGCAATCATAGCATTGTCACGCTATGCTTTGCAGCTTTACTAGGGAATTATAGTGTGGTAGCTTCCCGTTGCTTTCCACACCGATGAAGGATCAGGATGATGGTCGGATGATTTTCGGGGACCGTTGGGCCCTAAGATTCCTGACATTTGTTTTACAGGTGAGGAAAAACCCCGAAAAAACCTCACCCAGGAGCCTGTCCCGACCGGGAATCGAACCCGGGCCCGCTGCGTGACAAGGCAGCACGCTACCTCCACAGAGGTGGACTTCATGTTGATAGCAATCCTTCGTAACTTCATTACGAGCAAAATTTATACTTCATTCTGACTCACCTGAAAATTCTGATATTATTTTCACATCCTCAATAGCTAATATGATATTTATTCATTAAACTGTTTGAAAACATTCATAATAATTTGTTGTACTCCGCTTTTCAACTCCAGTTTTAAGAAATTCTACAGAAAGCGACAATTTTAAAACAATAGAAATCACAACGCATTCTGTATTGCGCGAATTAAACAATGAATTGCTTATTTGTTTAATGTATTAGAATTGTAATTATATATTTTAAGATTCTCCCATATCTTATATATAAAAATCAATGTTTGTTAGTTTGTTCGTATTCTATGTGCGGCCATACTGTTGATCCGATTTCGATGGGGTTTTTTGCAAAATGTTCAGAAGATTCCCGGGATGAACATAGGCTATAAGAGAGTTGTGATATTCAACCCCTTCACCCCTAAAAATCACCCCTTTGTAGTAAAAAACGTGAAATAAAGTCCCTATTTTGACGCTTAAATGGCTTACGCTGCTTAAACCATAACAAATACACCAAATTAACGTATACAGAATTGAACATCTCAAAAAACTCTACAAAAAAGTCCGCGACAGCATGTTTATCTTCTACGGATAACTCACAATAACCATTTTTGTCTTTCATTGATGCCAAGAATATCGGGATAAGCAGATTCCCGAAAAGTACACGGCTGGTGGTGAAAACGTTAAGTTATTTGAGTAGCAGCGCACGCCGGGTATTAGCTAATTGATGTATAAAGAGTACAATAATAGAGCTAGAACACTGCCCAAGGGCACACTGACCTCATGGGTCGCCAGAATGAGGGACGATTTTGAACAGATCCTGATTGCTGGCAATTTTAAGGTAGATTTAACTGGTCAAGGCAATAGTTAAACCAGTCAAGACTGTCACCTCGTGCACAAACAATCAGTCTCCAAAAATCTCGCATAAATGATAGTGTTATTGTGATGTTTGCGTTTGTAGAGTTCTCGGGACAAAGGGTTCCAACTTTATTATACAGAATTCAGTTACACATTCCCAGAACACGGAGAAATACATAAATAAATAATAGCTTTATTTTACCTGGCACAGTTAAGGCCTTAAGGCCTCGACTACGACTCAACTAGGTCAGAAAAAAAAGTATAAAAAATACTGTTACATCTAAATTACAAAAAAAAAACAAATATTACATACTGGTAGTATATCTACACTACAATATTATTATTTGCAATATATTTGTTTAACTCTAGATGTAATGGATGAAATATAAAATGTACAAGATAGAAAATCGAGGAAATATTATTATTATTAGACAGATCATCGATTGATCAATGTCTTTGACATCGTCCGATTCCTAATAGCCAATTTTGTCGGTCCATTCAATCTCCTGGTTGTAGATGTTTCCTCCTTCATATATAAATATATTCCCTGATTCCAGGAAGTTTTAGATCTTCCTCTACCTCGTCTTCCCTCAGGTTTCCATTCCAAAACACATTTTGGTAGCCGATCCTCTTCCATTCGCTGGACATGTCCGTACCATCTTAATTGCTGAGTTTTAATATAATCTAAAATAGTGTCCTCAATCTTAATTTTCTCCCTTATAACTGAGTTTATAATTTCTTCTGTCAAATTCTTCCTTATCAAGGGCAGACCAGGCTCTTCTTAGCTGTAGTGAAAGCAACTGATCTAAGGATGCACACCTGAAAAAAAAACCCTGGTCCTCCAGGTTGAGGGTTGATGCGGTAGGCCAGCTCCCTCCTATCAGAAAAAAATACAATGCTAAAAAACCTAATACAATTAAGCAGGACGAATCAAGCTATGGAAAATAACTCTGCTAATTGGAACATGGAATGTACATGGAATAAGAAATAAAATGGAGGAAATTCTTAAACAGATAGACGTAGAAATACATTATATAATGGAAATGGACAGCTAATGACAAATGAGGGAAATTTTGAGGAATTGGCTGAATTCAAATACCTAGGAACAATAATCACAAATAGGAATGAGATGCACAAAGAAATTAAACATAGGCTCAATTCTGGAAATGCATGCTATTATGCATTGCAGAGACTTTTGATGTCCCAACTCCTTTCAAAAAACGTTAAGCTGAAAATATATAAAACTATTATTCTACCAGTTATATTATATGGGTGCGAAACATGGACTCTTACTTTAAGGGAGGAAAGGAGATTACGAGTATTTGAGAATAAAGTTCTTAGGAAAATTTTTGGACCAAAGAGAGATGAACAGACAGGTGAATGGAGAAGACTACTAACAATGAACTACATGGTCTTTATAGGAAGCCAGATATAATAAGAACAGTTAAGTCCCGTAGACTGCGATGGGCAGGACATGTTGCGCGTATGGGGAATGAAAGACGTGCATGGAAACTTCTTGTAGGAAAGCCAGAAGGAAATCGCCCAGTTGGTAGACCAAGAATGAGGTGGGAGAACAACATTAACTATGATTTGAGGGAAGTAGATTATATAGGGAATGATTGGAAAGCATTAGCTCAGGATAGGGATGTATGGAGAGCTTATGTCCGTGCGACCATGAACCTACGGGTTCGATAGTGTCAGTGAGTAAGTAAGTAAGTAAGTAAGTAAGATAGACAATTTGAAACAAGACATCATCATACTTACAGAAACAAAGAAGAAAGGAGAAGGAATATAAACTTTAGGATCATATGTACATATTTACAGTGGTGTTAAAAAAGAATGAAAGAGCTAAAGAGGGGTTTCAGTACTTATCAAAAAGAAATATAAGAGGTACATCACAAACTGGAAAGCAATAAATGAAAACATAATTACAATTAATATATATCTTTTTGGGATAAGTTGCTCTGTATTAGGAATATATGGAATCAGTGAGGACGAAAATTATTTAATAAAAGATAAATTTTATAAATATTATTAATGATAGAATAAATTTAGTTGTGGAGAAAAAAATAATTATTTAACAAGTAATTGTATAAGCGTGACTTGGAAGTGTCAAGAGTGCGGCAACCCTTGATATCTTGAGGAAGGGAATTCCAGAAGCGGGCAGAAGCTGCTGTGAAATATGTAGAATAAGAGGAAGTGCTGTGGAGAGTAGGTGTTCATTCAATAGAGGAAGGAGATAGTAGTCGATCAACATAGGTACCTACCGGAAATCAATTTCACAGAATCATTACGTAATACTACAGTATCAATGAACACATGTAATAAGATGAGTTATGAAATTGACTAATACAGGCCTGCACGTTATTTTATGTAAAACAACCAACTCAACGTGCTGCTACTTACCTCACATGTTGGACTTAACACAGAAAAAAAAAAAAAAAAAAAAAAAAAAAGAAAAGAAAGGATAATAACTGTCATCAGAATTTTCTCCTAATTATATCAGTGAGTCAATGTGTTTATGTATAGGGTCTCAGTATTTTCTCTTACGGTGAGTCAATGTTTTTACGTATAGGATCTCAGTAGTTTCTCCTATTATTATATCGGCGAGTCAATGTTTAGGTCTCAGAATTTTCTCCTATTAATTATTATATCGGTGAGTCAATGTTTTTATATATAGGGCCTCAGAATTTTCTCCTATTATTATATCGGTGAGTCCATTTTTTATGTATAGGATCTGCAATTTTTAAAAGTGGAAAATACATCGAAATAGGCCTACTTTTTTTTCATCTACATACACTCCCATTTAAGTGCGGAAAATTATGAGACATAATATCCACCTCCACTGTCTCGGAAGGCAGTTTCTCGGTCTATGAAGTTCGTGATGACCCTTTCACAGACATCTCTGTTGATGTCGTTGATAACACGTTGAATTTCTTCCTTAAGTTGGAGAACTGTTTGTGGTTTGTTCATGTAGACTTTGGACTTCTCATAACCACATAAAATGAAGTTACATGGAGAAAGGTCATAAGATCTAGGAGGCCATTCCAAGTCGCCACGAATTGAGATAGCAGACTGAGAATTTGAAATTTTTCATGGAGTAGGGATGAGTGACATGTAGTGCCGTCCGCACTTAACTGGAAATGTATGTGGATGAAAATAATATAGGCCTATATATATATTTCGATGCATTTTTTTACTTTATTATTGCAAATTTTTAAAATTGCATAATATGTGAAAGACCCTATAGTTAGTGGTACAGGGTACCCACAAAACACCTTTCGAGTTACCAACATGTGTAACTTTCGTCTAATAACATTTATAAACATGAAACCAGTACCAATGAAAGGAAAAACTCAAAAAGTTTGAGACAAAATATTCATCCTAGCATGCTATTTTGAGATAATTTCAGCTTCTTTACTTCCCATACTATAAGAGGCCAAGTATTTAAAAAAAAAGCTATTCAATTACATGACGCGACATGAATTACCATCCGCCTGCTGGCCCCACATCTACATGTGATAATCACAAAGATAGACTATCATCCTGCCAGTGTAGGAGTGACATGTGATCAGCATGTTGTAGCTGGATTTATCAACCTGGAGCCACAATTTATTGTAGCTACTCAAATGCCTCACGATGCTGGTTAGGCACCGGTCCCACACTGACCGAAATTCCATGAGAAAATTTCTTCCCCCATGGAGACTCGAACCAGCGCAAGTCCCGTAGCTCTGTGCCAGGGCATCTTGTCTGAATAACACTCGACTATTGCGCGGGACATTTATAAAAGCAAAATCCACAAATTATAGAGCTGCACAGTCTTTTTATTTTTTTCTGGAACATGTAATTTTAAATATCACAATAATATTATTGTAATATAATAAAATACATACAACTATATTTTAATAGCTTGTATTAAAAAAAAAATTCAGTTGTGAACAGATTCAATCGCAACATTAGATTACATTGAGCAACAAAAAATTAACTTTTTTTTGTCTCAGAAAGAAAAATATGTGATTCTGATAGTATTTTTTCTCCTGAATTCAAATATATCGGTTTTTCTCCATCACGCAAGGTTTCCGAGATACAGGGATTTATAATTTCAAACACTAATATTTTCTACATTCGTAACTACACAATATTCGAACATTCGGACTCACCTTGAAAGTAAGAAATGACGATTTCTGCTGTATTTCGCCTGTGGAGCATCCCTCTTGATGGTCCAACAACAATCGGCAAGCATATTCGGATACCACTTGCCTTGATATCTCTTTTCCATAGCTGAAATCTCCTGATGAAAGTGTTCCCCGTGCTCATCGCTCAATGGACAAATGGACGAAAAAACGATTATTAAAAAAATAAGTATTTCTTCTTCTCTTCTTCCTTCCAAGTATTAGGCCAAGGCCTGTTACGATCCTATAGAAAATTTTCCCTCCAGAACCGGGAAATTCTCATATAAGACTTGAAAACATAATAATAGTCCCTTCGATTAGTTGCTGGCCAAAGGAAGGCAAGACCAGTGATGGGGCTGCCATCATATAGCCTCTAGTCAGGCTTTTCTGGAGAAGAAATGGAAGAAAGGAAAGACTCCCTAGCCCTCGGATGCCCTAATAGCGTCGGGGTCGAAAAAAACAAGAGTTAACCAAGAGAGGTTAGATAGTAAAGTTAAAAGAGTGCAAAACACAAGTAAGTGGAAGAAATGTTTTGCTCAGCTTGGGCACCTTGTGGTCGCCATCCACATATCCCCTAGATGAGGACCCCTGAGGTAAAGTATTTAAATCCATTAACTGAAATTGAAATAAAAAAAACTGTGGATGATGGAGAAATTCCGAATACATATTTGAAAACACGATAAAAAACTGCATTAAGTACAACTATTGGTACTCATGAGACAAAAATCATGTTGACCAGTGTTATCGGTCGCTTACTGTTCCTTTGTTTTATGCGCTTCGAAAAGCTGTCTTGAATGACGTTTAAAATCAAGAAAGCGTTTTATTGTACTTAAAAAAATACAGATTCTTTTGTGACAGTGTGAATACACTGCATCAATCAATATGTTAATTAATTATTTATCTCTTAATTATATTAACATTTTATTATAAGTCTTATTCGTTCATTTTTATTATTTTTGTTAATAATATTGTTAGAGGTAATAATATAATTTCTAACATTCTATACATCACTTTAATTTGTTCTCTTTTTATCATTCTTCTGTAAATTGACGATGCAATGAATTTTATATGGCTGATTCTTTACGCTAAAAAAAAACTTGTATTCTATTCCAAAAAAAAGTACATTTTGTAACGTAATATTAAAGCAGTTTATTTTGCGTCAGAGTCTACAAACACAACTTTTGCAACGCACATAATGAACGACATAGTTTTCGTAGTTCAGTTGCACTGTACCCTCGAAAATATCACCAGGAGTTATCACAACCAGATAGTAGAGATTTCCAGTAACCATGGCTTGTTTGACACGTATGGCAGGAGTTCCAGGACATATTTTATGTACAATGCTTATTGCAAGGAATTGCACAGCAGGTTGAGAGGTGGATAAAATCAAAAACTTCTTGCACTTGCAATATGCATGCGGTACTCCAACTTGATTACATTTCCTGTAACGTGTAATATATGAAAAAAGGCTCATTCCTCGTGGTTGCCGCGGATTATTAGGTAACAGGAGTACATCCCGAATTGTCTCGTGCACATCTAGAGGTGTTGTGAGGCTTAGCGAATTATATCTAAGGTTTATCCACTTTGCTGGGTGCTCTAATTTGAAGTAGTTTGGTATTAATATATGTAAGAAATCTCCTAAGTACAGAATAACTGCAGTTTTACTGAAAATATGATGATTCCGTGTCAAAAATTCAGCCAGTTCTTCATCGGTTGCTTCTGAAAGCCATGTAGTCGCAAATATTGTTGCGTGTACGCAAGTGAATAGTTTATTCAAGTACTGTAGGGCTTTCTTGTTGCTGCTGCAATAACGAACAGAGCTTACTTTCATGAAAGTTTCTGGGTATAAGTCTGTAGGAGGATGACTGAAATTGAGGTCAGTGGGAGCATTGATAAGAAGCATGGAGACTTGTTCTGGTGCAAGAGAACGCCAGAGAAAGGGACAAGACTCACTCTGGTTCAGAGAGCATGCATTTTTGAAAGATGACTCTGATAGTCCTGAGAGAAGTGGCAGCATGTTTCCCAGATCTGTTTGGGCCATCTGTTGGAAATCAATAAAAACACACATGAATATCAAACAAATAATTTAATATATTCATCTTCATACCGGTAACACTCAGACCAGGGGTTTTCAAACTTTTGCTGTAGGGGCTACCCTCATTCGCTAATCTCTGAAAGCGCCCTCTATCAAAAATGAAATACGCTAATAGTATTAAAAGTGTGCCTAAAATAAAGATTATTATCTAACTAACTATACTAATTTCGAGCTAAGTTCCAGTTGGTTACTGTGGGATATTTTACACTAAAATATTTGAAAATTTTCAAAATAATTTGTTTATTTCTGCTTTTCATATGCTTTGCTTTCCAATGTTTAAGAAATTCTACAGAAATTTTGCCATTTTGAAGCAACTGAAATTCCAACGTATTCTGTATTGCGCATGCCTAAGAATAAAAACAATGCTTATTTAATGTATTAAAATTGTTATTATATATATAGGTCCACCGATGTGGTCTCGAGGTAGCGTGTGCTACCTTATTCACGCAGCGGGACCGGGTTCGATTCCCGGTCGGGACAGGCTCCTGGATGAGGGTTTTTTCGGGATTTTTTCCTCACCTGTAAGACAAATGTCAGGAAGCTTAGGGCCCAATGGTCCCCGAAAATCATCCGGCCATCATCATCATCATCCTTCACCGGTATGGAAAGCAACGGGAAGCTACCACACCTATAATTCCCTAGTAAAGCTGCAAATCATAGCATGAAAATGCTATGATTGCAGTGAAAGACCTGCCTCGGGCAGAATTACTATGGATAGATGGATAAATAAATATATATATATAACGTTTCTTCCATATAACTTACATAGGCATGTGTTAGATAATACAGGACTATTCAAAAAGAAGGAACATATTTCAAACATGGATTTCCTCCAAACTACAAAAAATATAAACACAATTCTAACGTTCTTGGAAAGAGAAAAGTTCAAATTTACTACTTTATGCATCCAATATGAGCACCATGTGTTACACAACATATACCAAAACGGTGTCTCATTCCTTACCGCACTCAAATCAGCTGGTCTCTAGTTATCGAATTCACAGCTTCAACAAATCGATGTCGCAGATTTTCAAGAGTGTCAGGCATAAGGGGGGAATAAAAACACGGTCTGTTACGTAATCCATAGATAAAAATCAGACGGGGTTAGGTCTGGTGACTTGGGAGGCTACCAGCGATGAAGTTGACTTTCTGCATGATCGGAACTTCAAACTATTCTCTTTCTAGGAACGTTGGAATTGTGTTTCTATTTTTTGTAGTTTGGAACAAATAAACATTTGAAGTCTGTTCCTTCTTTTTGAATAGCCATATATATATATATATATATATATATATATATATATATCCTTTACTTCGAGTGTTAGAGAGCGAACTATATTTTGATACACGCTTAAAATTAAAATCGTTATTCTACCAATGAAAATGCAGTCATACATATGATTTGTTCACATTACAACTGGAACTTAGCTCGGAATTAGTACATATATATCTAAACAATTTGAAGTCTGTTCCTTCTTTTTGAATAGCCATATATATATATATATATATATCCTTTACTTCGAGTGTTAGAGAGCGAACTATATTTTGATACACGCTTAAAATTAAAATCGTTATTCTACCAATGAAAATGCAGTCATACATATGATTTGTTCACATTACAACTGGAACTTAGCTCGGAATTAGTACATCTATATCTAAACAATCCATAAAACAAGATTAGGTAGAGGATAAAACCATCTTGATCCTGCTTACATATATGGAGCAACCACTACACTGGAAGAGGTAACCGATATCTCCATCCATCCATAGTAATTCTGCCCGAGGGTAAGTCCTTCACTGCAATCATAGCATTTTCATGCTATGCTTGCAGCTTTACTAGGGAATTGTAGGTGTGGTAGCTTCCCGTTGCTTTCCACACCGGTGAAGGATGATGATGATAATGATAAGGATGATGATGATGGCCATATGATTTCGGGGACCGTTTGGGCCTTAAAGTTTTCCTGACATTTGTCTTACAGGTGAGGAATAACCCAGATAAAAACCTCACCCAGAAAAACTGCCCCTACCGAGGATCGAATCCGGGCCCGCTGCGTGACAAGGCAGCACGCTACCTCGAGACCACAGCGGTGGACCGATATCTATAGGGAAATAAATCTTGGTAAAATTTACTCCGTGCAGTTCTGATAAAATGTAAAGTAAATTCAGAAACCTATAAAAATAGATTCGATTTTCCATAAGAAAGGAAATGTTAATGTTGACGATTTTATTATTAATTTAACACTTCTCATTGAAGGATAAATTATATTTGAAGAGAAAATTTTTTCGCCTAGACCGGTCTAGGCGAAAAATTTTTCTCTTCAAATATAATGTTAATGTTGTTGACATATAAATATATTCGTCCTATCATTTTATGCAATTATTTACAAAGACTGAATACCTGATAAAAATGAATCGTTTATTTACACTACACCTCAAATTTTGCTATCTAGAACATGTTTCGAAGGACATTTCCTTCATTTTTAGCCAAAATCTTCGTATAATGTCACGTGTGAAAGAGAAAAGTGTAAATACTTTTTTTTTCCTCCTTAGAATAGTTCATAGTGTCGCTTCTTATTAATTTTGCCACTCTTATGGGGAAGGCTATGTAACAGTGAGCTACGTGATCGTTATGGGAAATCAGATGCAGACTGCGATGGGCAGGACATGTGGCACAAATGGGGAACGAAAGAGGAGTATGCAAACTTATTGTAGGAAAATTAGAGGGAAAGCGCCCAGTAGTTAGGCCAAGAATGAGATGAGAGAATAATATTAAATATGATTTGAGGGAGCCCCGCGCCATAGCCGAGGGGTTAAGGCAAGATACCTTGGCGCAAAGCTACGGGACTTGCGCTGGTTCGAGTCTCCATGGGGGAAGAAATTATATCACGGAATTTAGGTCAGTATGGGACCGGTGTCCATCCTGCATCGTGAGGAATTTGGATAGCTACAATAAGTAGCGGCTCCAGATTGAGAAAGCCAGCTATAACGGCTGAGGGACCCGACAATTGACCACATGTCATCCTTATACTGGCAGGATGATCGTCTACCTCTGTGATTATCACATGTAGATGTGAGGCCAGCAGCCAGTTGGTAAACCAAGGGCCTTCAAGGGTGTTGCGCCATGGAGAAAATTAAATGATTTGAGGGAAGTGAATATTATATAGGGAATGATTTAAAACAGTAGCTCAGGATAGATATGCATGGAGAGTTTACATGCGCACGGCCATGGATCGTGGGGTTCGATAGCGTTAGAAATTACTTTCTATCAAATTTGTGTTTGTATCTGATTGCGAGGTATGTTTACCTTACTGAATCCTCTCATTTCCACAGCTGACAATCTTCTCAATATATCATTTGTTTGGAAAGAATTTTCAGTTGGAAAATTTATTATTCTAAGTAATAGAACATTCATCCCTCTTGAAGTTTTACGAGAATTAAATTCTTCATGAAAGAATGCAATCGTATCATCGAACATATCTGTCAGACTATCACCAGGACTAAACATGTAGCAATTAACAAGTACGTATTGATGTGGTACCTGAAGCTCAGTGCGGAAACGAGTACATGTCCTCCCCATTCTGAAAACAAATAACTATCATGAGTATGACATTATCCCTACAAAGTAGACAGAAATATATTACTACAAATTTTAGCTGATGATAACGTTCCACAACAATATATTACTAATATCTTCAACATCTATAAAGATAATGAAATCTCTGTTAAACAAGATGGCAAATTATCTTCTTGGGAAAAGATCAACACTGGAGTAAGACAGGGATGTGGACTTTCACCGGTGCTTTTCATTATATACATGAATAAATTAATAAATGAATGGAGGAAAACACAACGAGGATATATACCCATCAACAGGAACCTCAAACTCGATGCTATTCTTTTTGCAGACGATTTAGCTCTTCTGGCACTTTCCGAAAATGATTTGCAACGATCAATTTATAATTTACAAAAAATAGCTGCCAAATTTAATATGGAAATATCAATTAACAAAACTAAAATTATGGCATTTCATGGGAAGGACCCCATACAAAGTAAAATCTGTCTCCAGAATAAAATTTTAGAGAGATCTAATCAATTTAAATATCTTGGATATTATCTCTCTATCTGGGATGAAAAGGATATCCCTGAAAAGTTACTAGTTATAATAAAAGTTTAGGAATTATTAATCAAGTTATGAAACCATCCCTTGTACAAAAAAAACACCAGATTACGTTTATATAACACTTTGGCTAGACCAGTGTTGACCTATGGTAGTGAAGCATGGACACTAAAAAAACAACATGAAAGCAGAATAACGGCTTGTGAAATGAAATTCATGCGCAGAACAGCGGGTTACACCAGATGGGATCGCAAAAGGAACACCGATATCTTAAAAGAATTGAAGACTATGCCAATTTTGGAATATATTAAACAGTACCAACTAAATTGGAAACACCATCTTGAAAGAATGAGTTCAAATCGGATCCCCAAAGCTGTTTATAATTATATACCAAGAGGACGAAGATCACTGGGCCGTCCTATGAAACGCTGGGGGGAAAATTTTCTATAGGATCGTAACAGGCCTTGGCCTAATACTTGGAAGGATGAAGAAGAAGACATTATCCCTATTTGCCAAAAAGTGACAAAATGACAGGGATGATAGGCCATGAAGAGATGATAATTTTTTTTGTGAAGGAACATATATTCACAAACACGTCGTTTATGAGTTATGCGCAGATGAAGATGCTCACCCGTAAGGGTCGGAATTGAATACAAACATTTGTACACGTATCATTTTATTGAAAAGTACATATTTTTACAATACGTGTTTTGACGACGTCAAAAAGAATCCTGCCATGATCGGCCGTGCTGGCCGATCGTTGCTGCGGCGGTATCAAACATACAATAAGGCATAGGGTCGACTGTTTCAACTAAAAAACTTTAAACTCCTGGCGCGACAGGCCTACAAGGCCCTTAGCCTATCAGCCGGCTGCTGGCCCCACATCCACATGTGTTAATCACATAGATGATCATCCAGCCAGTATTGGGGTGACATGTGGTCAGCATGGCGAGTCCCCCAGCCGTTTTAGCTGGTTTTCTCAACCTGGAGCCGCCACTTATTGTAGCTACCCAAATGCCTCACGATGCTGGGTGGACACCGGTCCCATACTGGCCGAAATACCATGAGAAAATTTCTTCCCCCATGGAGACTCGAACCAGCGCAAGTCCCGTTGCTCTGTGCCAAGGCTTCTTACCTTAACCACTCGGCTACGGCGCGGGACCGACTGTTTCAACACTTATTGTAAAAACATGTCTTTTTCAATAAAATTATATGTGTACAATTGTTTGTATTCAATTACGACCCTTACGGGTGAACACCTTCATCTGCGCATAACTCATAAACGACGCGTTTGCGACTATACGTTCCTCCACAAAAAAAAAAAAAAGATCCTCTCTGCATGGCCTATCATCCCTGTCATTTTGTCGGTGAGGTTCTGTTACACCTGTATATCTTCTGAGGTAAGTTCCAGTTGTAATATAAACTAACTAGAAACATGACTGTACTTTGATTGGTCGAATAATGGTTTTACCTATAAGCTTATAAGACAATGTAGTTCTCTCTCTAACACTCGAAATAAAGGAAAATAAAATAACAAAAACAGCTAAATTTTACAACATGTGACACGACTTTTTTAATTCCTTCATAAACTCCTGCCAAATTTTATTCTTATGGTTTCATTTTTTCAAATTATTTCCCACCATTTACAATTATTTTTACATGTTTTCTAACGATTATTTGAATACATTTTTTCACGATATTGAACTACATGAAGACGTGGTAGCCATATTGATTTTAACGAATATTCTATGTTCCAGTGTAGCCAACATAGAGTTTGTATTAATTAACTTACTTAAATAAAATCAGGGCACATTCTATCACAGATTAGAGTATTTAAATTGCGTTAAGCTATTAAATAGCTTTTAGGTTCGTTGGCAATGCGAGTTTAAGTATCGTGTATTTGTTGGTTGTATCCCGTGATTCCATAGTGTAAACCGCTGTGTCTTGGCGCATGCGCATGGTGTATGATTCGAACTTAGAAAAAAATTCGTCTCACATGTTGTAAAGAATTTCCACAAAAATATATATTATTCACATATCTAAGTTTTATGGGATAATATTAATATATATAATTATAATTTTAATATTAATAAATAGGATCTTCTTGGTCATAAAATTGTATTATTACAGAGTCAATAAATGTTTTTTATTGACTGTGTATGAAACAAATTTAATAGAATAACAATAATCACTGTTATATTATTATGCATGCGCAATGCATAATAAGTTACATTGGAATTTCTATTGTTTCAAAATGACCGCTTTCTGTAGAATTTCTTAAAAAATTGGAAAAGAAACCATTTGAAAACGGAGAAAAACAAACTATTTTGAATGTTTTCAAACAGTTTAGTGAAAAATATCCTAAATTAGCCATTGAGGATAGTGGAAATATCAGCAGAATTTACAGGTGAGTCAGCATAAGGCAGGTATTCTGCTCGTAATGAAATTGCAAATAAAGAATTTCTATGGACATCATTTTTGTCATAAATTAATAATAAACTCTCCCGGTGTACCACTGTCATCATCATCATCATCAATCATATCAACGATGCAGAATAACCCCGCTTTCCAGGCGCCCCAACATCAGAAGTGGGTTACAATTACGCTAATGTCAGGAGAGAACACCAGATATATTTAAACGACAACCTGGGACATTAATACAAAAATGTGTATACACGGGGTGTGACTAAATTCCAATTACAGACTTTGAGAACGTGTAGTGGGGACCAAAACGGTTTAGCATAGGAACTCATGCTCGGAAACGTACCGTTTTCCCGCTACAAGCACACAAAATACCCCAAAACACATTAAACTCTCCCGCATTTTTTGGCATCAAAGACTCTACAAGTTCTCCCGAATTGACCCCGCTAGGCTACTGTGTTGTCACTTCAATTCCTTGATTTACAAGACTCCTAGCCGTTGATGAAATGAGATTCATGCGCAGAACAGCTGGTTACACCAGATGGGATCGGAAAATGAACACCTATATCTTAAAAGAATTGAAGAATACGCCAATTTTGGAATATATTAAACATACCAACTAAATTAGAAACACCATCTTGAAAGAATGAGTTCAAATCGGATCCCCAAAGCTGTTTATAATTATATACCCAAGAGGACGAAAATCTCTGGGCCGTCCTATGAAACGCTGGAGGGAAAATTTTTTATAGGATCGTAACAGGCCTTGGCCTAATACTTGGAAGGAAGGAAGAAGAAGAAAGACAAGGCTCCTATGGCATCCTAGGAAGACACGGGTTATGTCTGCGGCGGATGTTGCAGGACCAAGGATTGGTGATCGTGTGTATCAAAACATGGTAAGGAGGTACCGTATCTGTGTTGACGTAGATGATCGTCACATCGAGCTCTTCTTGTGGACCCAGACGACAAGCAGCAGGCGTCAAGAGAGAGTAACGTGCGTTATGGTATTTTGTGTGCAGCGAGAAAACGGTACGTTTCCGGACATGAGTTCCTATACTAAATGTAACAGTTTTGATCCCCACTACACGTCTGTATTGGGAATTTAGTTATACTCTGTATACATAAAATTAAGAAAATAAATTGCTTCTTCTTCTCCTTCTTCACGATTTAGGCTTATTTACTAGCCTGTTCCGGCTCCAAATTTCTGCTTTTTCCATCTTTTCCTTGGTCTTCCCAAACTTCTTCCTCGTGGTGAATAGCTGTATGCTGCTTTTGGTATTCTATTCTCAGTCATCCTTGCCAAGTGTTCTTTCCAGTTCTGTATTTCTCTATTTTTGTGTTTAATTCCTCTACGTTTAGTTCATGTCTTATTTCTGTGTTGTGTTTTTAGTCTGCTCTTTGATATCCTGCTATTGGTCTGAGGAATCTCATTTCAGCAGCTTGTATTCTGGCAGATTGCTGTGTTGTCACTGTCCATGTTTCGGATCCATAAGTAATAATAGGCACTGCCATTGCAATACTATTTTACCGTCCGATTTAATATGGAATGTCTCATTAATAATTTTAGCAACTAATGTGTTAGAATTTTAAAATTCGTACCTGGTAAAACAGTCGTCCTCAACTATATTAACTTCTGTTGTAAAACGTCGTCACACTATTAAAATCTAGGCCTTTCAAAGAGCATGCTTCATCTTCAGCATTTCTCATGTTACTGAATTACACTGGTCAACATGATTTTTGTCTCATGAGTACCAATATTTGTACTTAATGCAGTTTTTTATTGTGTTTTCAAATATGTATTCGGAATTTCTCCATCACCCACATTTTTTTATTTCAATTTTAATTAATGGATTTAAATAATTATTTTTAATAAACTTTTTTTCGTCCATTTGTACATTGTAAAATAAAACCAAATGAGCTAACTCAAATGGTTTCAGCTATGGAAAATATATATCAAGGCAAATGGAATCCTAATATGCTGGCCGATTATTGTTGGACCATCAAGAGGGCTGCTCCACAGGCAAAATTAAGCAGAAAATCGTCATTTATTACTTTCTAGGTGAGTCCTAATGTTCGAATATTGTGTAGTTACGAATGTAGAACATATTAAAGTGTTTGAAATTATAAATCCCTGCCTCTCGGAAACCTTGCGTGATGGAGAAAAACCGATATCATATTTGAATTCAGGAGAAAAAATACTATCATAATCACATATTTTTCTTTCTGAGACAAAAAAAAGTTTATTTTTTGTTGCTCAGTGTTATTTGTATATTTCATATAGAGGGTTTCGATTGTTGGGCGTGTTCTCGTTAATGTTCGTATTTTTTGGCTCTTTGATAATTTCAATAAGGTACGAATATTAAAATGTTAACACAATTTTAACCTCAACGGTGTTCTACCATGAATTTTAAAAGTACAGATTTAGCAACTAAATCGATTTTCTGGTTTAATTATTTTGGATTTTTTCTTGTTTATAATTATTAGAGCAAGGCAATTAATGATTTTGCATCTTTTTCTTATGAAGGTTGAAACATTGCTTGCATATATGAAAATGTACGGCATTAAAAACGGATTAAATAAAAGCAATTTGTTAGGGCATTTTTTAACTTTTCTAGGGTTATGTCTTTTTTGGCAATTTTTAGGTCATTTTGAGCATTTTTTTACACTTTTCTGGAAGGATATGACATTATTTGTATTTGATTTAAGATTTTTATTAT
Organism: Diploptera punctata; assembly: GCA_030220185.1. Classification (NCBI taxonomy): domain Eukaryota; kingdom Metazoa; phylum Arthropoda; class Insecta; order Blattodea; family Blaberidae; genus Diploptera; species Diploptera punctata. The sequence continues at coordinate 372,455 of JASPKZ010008385.1, forward strand.
AATTCAGTATTTTTCCTTGTCAATACAATTTCTTGGAATTAAGTAGTTGTTTTGCTAACTACTACCCCTATTTTTCAAGGTATGTGCATAATGATCTTGCCCATTTCTAGGAATTTTAGTCAATTTCTTAGAGCTTATGCTAGCTTCTACCCTTATTCTGATTGTTAACTGCAATTAAAAATTGCTGTAAAAGTGCACTGTTTAATTGAAATGGATTTTCTGCATTAAAAGGTACTGTACTATGTATTTTTAACTATTTTTCTTTTAATATTTTGATGCCAAGTTAAATTTTATGTAATTCAGTAATCAAGTGAGTACTTAATCTAATAAATAGTATTTTTATTGGTAATTTTTAACTTTTTATTTGTCATTTTTTTATTTTATTGGTCATTTTTTGCATTCTTTAGGTCATAAATGCATTTTTTTACTTTGCATTTTTTACCAATTTATAGGTCATTAAATGCCTTGCCCTAATAATTATTATCCCATTCAATATAGGCCTACACAAATAGGCTACGATAGAATTAAGTGAAATACTTGCCTGTTTCCTGGGAGAAGGGGTACATAACAACAATCTCTGTAAACACCAGTGTCATTGCCACTGTATTCTTGAAGTGCAGAAATATTTATTTTCATATTAGTACACGTATGTGTTACTAATGGCGATCGCTTTCGATCAATGCAAGAAGTCGATTCAACACTTTTTTCAGTTGAATTGTTATTTGTTTTCATATCTAGTAAAACTGGGGGAAGAGGAATGTGACACTGCATAACATGTTGCTGGACAACAGGACGTCGTACTGTAAATAATTAATATTAACAATTACAATTTATAATTAGATGGAAAAAATCATAGAATAAGTTTCTGAATTTATATCTAGGCCTACTATATAAAAATGAATGAATGTTCGTATTTTATGCGCTGTCTTACCGTTGATATGATTATAGTGGGGCTTTTAGCAAAATGTTCAGAGATTTCCCGGAAAGATTATAGGCTATAAGAGAGTTGTAATACTCAACCCCTTCACCCTTAGAAATCACTCTTTGTAATGAAAAACGTGAAAAAGGGATTTTTTGGACGCTCAAATGGCTTACGCTGCCTGAACTGCCTAAACCATAACCAATACACAACATTAATGTATACAGAATCGAATATCTCAAAAACCTCTAAAAAAAGTCCGCGACAGTAAATGATTATCTTTAATGGATAACCCACAATAACCATTTTTGTATTTAACTTTCACAGGGAAAAAACACTATGAGGTTTAATTTAAGAATTAAATTAATATTTTTAATACCCCACTTCATATCCTTTATTCTTCTGGACTGCAGTTTCGGAGCTATATCTCCACATCAGTAGGCTCTCTTCGACCGGTGTTATGTCGTTTCTTGGCGGTTTTCTTCTTCCTTCTATCGATCGACCGATGAACATCTGGATCAAATCAAAATTTGTGGGAGTTTCGAAATTATGACTTTTTCTTTCTTCTTGTTTTTTTTGTGGATTTTGAAAACTCATGAATTTATAAACTCCCGCAAATTTTGATTTGATCCAGTGGTTCATCGGTCCACCGAAAGAAGGAAGAAGAAAACCGCCAAGAAACGACATAACACCGGTCGAAGAGATGGAGATATAGCTCGGAAACTGCAGTTCTAGGAGAATAAAATATATGAGGTGAGGCATTAAAAATACAAATTTAGTTCTAAAACCATTTTTTCTTTCATTGATGCTAAGAAGATCGGAATAAGTAGATTCCCGGGCAAGCGTAGTAGCGAATGGCGGGCATTCTACGAATAACTCACAATAACGAATTTTGCCAAGAAGATCGAGATAAGTAGATTCCTGGGCAATGTCGGGCAATCAGCACGGGGTATCTAAAAATAATTACTATATAAATTTATAATTATTTTTCCATTTACTTATTCAACTAAATATAAAAACACAATGATTTCGTCTTTCAGCTCATTTATGCCAGGAAGATCGGAATAAGTAGTTTCCAGGGCAAAGCCGGGTAATCAACAAATTCATAACTATTTTTCCATCTACATATTTAACTAAACATAAATACGCATTAATTTTCGTTTTTCAGCTCATTTATGCCAAGATGATCAAGATAGGTAGATTCCCGGGCAACGCCGGTAGTCAGCACGGGGTATCTAAAAATATTTACGATATCAATTTGTACTTTTTTTTTCAACTTACTTATTCAACTAAACATAAAAATCATCAATTTTCATTTATTTAGACCCAGTAACGCACGCCGGTTATTAGCTAGTCTGATAGAAGACATTACACAGAGATCAAGTTACAGAAATACAATGCAATAAATGAAGTCATAAAAATAAATTTTGGTAAACAAATGTCAACCGCAACAAAATTGAGTTTACACAATGTAACTTCAAAATCAGGACTGAAATATAGCAGCGAAAATTGGATATTAAATTCTAAAATCAAATCAAAATCGCAAGCGGCACAGATGAGATTTTTACGTCAATTCCTAAGTTCGACAATAATGGATAAGCAAACAAACTCAGACATACGCGGTAAATTAAGAGTTCAAAATATAGTTGAAGGAATTCAGAATTATCAAAGTAATTGGTTACAACATGCCCAAAGAATGGATCCATTACGCTTTCCTAAATTAGTATTGCAGTAACAACCTAAAGGACTTCGAGATAGAGGAAGACCAAAATTAAAATTGACTGACCAAAGACATCTTGAGATCTCACAGGAACAGGCTCTAATGACCTAAATGTAAATAAGTTAATGATAATAATCCATAGTAATTCTGCCCGAAGGCAGGTCCTTCACTGCAGTCATAGCATTTTCATGCTATGCTTGCAGCTTTACTAGGGAATTGTAGGTGTGGTAGCTTCCCGTTGCTTTCCACACCGGTGAAGGATGATGATGATGATATTGATAAGGATGATGATGGCCATATGATTTCGGGGACCGTTTGAGCCTTAAAGTTTTTCCTGACATTTGTCTTACAGGTGAGGAAAAACTACGATAAAAATCTCACCCAGAAAAACTGCCCCGACCAGGGATTGAACCCGGGCTCGCTGCGTGACAAGGCAGCACGCTACCTCGAGACCACAGCGGTGGGCAATGATAATAACAATTTACAATAAATAAATAAATTAATTAAAATGTGACCGGGATGAGTGAAGTATGCCTACGCATACACCGTATCGTCTTTGAAGTGCACTATGAGAACAGACTTGGAATGTAAATAAAACCAGGCTTTGATACTACCGCCTGGTAACTACGAAAACGATTTGTACGAAATAATACATCAACTACGTAATTCAGTGCTATCTGTTCTACATATAAGGGCACCTTACTTATTGCTTACGTGATGTGTTTGTACTGACAGCGGATACGGGGGGGCTTGAATTCACTATGATACATATACAGCTAGGAGCTCACAAGAAGGCGACCGAGGCGTGAAGAGAGAGAGGCTGTTATTGCTGTGAATCCCTAGTACACGTGGTTCTAGGCTTTGATACTACCATGTGCTCTTTTTTTTTTTTGCAGCCATGTTATAAATGCATGTATTGTTGTGCTTCTTCTTCCCTTCGCTCTATGACCCTCTGAGAACCATGACATCTGCCAATTCTTCGCTATTCCTAGCTTTCTGTCTCCATATTTTAACCTTCAGTTGTCTTAAGTCTTCCTTAACCTTAACCAACCATCTTAGTTTCTGTCTTCCAGCCTTTCTTCTTCCTTCTAAAATCCTTCTTGCACTTCTTTCCTGCTCCATCCGCAACATAAGTCTTACCCATTCCAGCCTCTTTCTTCTATCTCCTACCAGATCTAAATCCCTACACAATTCTTTCAATTCTTGATTCGTTCTAAGTCTCCATGTATCTTGTTCTTGTACTGCTTCATACATTTTCCTTAGTATCCCCCCCCCCCAGTATTTAATATGAACTTATGTACTTTTGATAATATTCGTGTTTCGCTTCCAAAAATAACTACAGGGAAAGCATGTGTTGTAGTTACTAAAATTGTTTAATTTTCATTACAGTGTTTATAAAGATTTGCGTTTTATTCGCCCAGAAACGCGACTAATATTTTCAGGACACGTAGTAAACGCTAGAAATGTTATGACTCTAGTATTACGTCACACATTCCTAATGCTCGCCATTTCGTCAGCTCTTAGCTTGTAGTCGAACTGGCGGCACCATGACCCTGGGATCGACTCAGCCTGTAACGTAAATGAGTACCAGATGTTTGTTCTGGGGGTAAGGGCGTTAGTCATGTAGGGGTGACAACCCATAGTGCTGATTGTCTAGAAAGGTGGGACCCTTAACCTCCTACTACCTCAAGGGCCTCCTAAGGCCTATAGTTAGACTGCTTTACATTTACATCCCTAGTAGAATCGTAATAAACCTTCCTCCAGGTTAAGTCACCCCGAACTCTAACCATGATTATGACTACAATATTATCCTATATAGGCTGACATCTGCAATTTCAGAAAAAACAATTCTAACTGATCTATCGAGACTGTGATGTAACAAATTAACTTTATAGACCTATTAAATTTTGCTAAGACCAGCTTCAAGGGCTAGGGGTCAGCGTTACTGACTACTGTTCATGAAGTTTCGGGTTCGATTCCCGGTCAGACCATAGGGATTTTTTCTTAAAGGGAATTATTCCTGTGGTTGCCCATGATCTGGAATTTAGGTTAAGAACTCTCCTGGCGCTTCATTATCATTTATCACCCATCATATCACCGGGGTAACGTAACTCCGCCTTCCAGATGCCCCAATATAAGAAATGGATTACAATTCCGCCAATGCCAGGAAAGAAAGCCAGAAATGTCATAAAAAGACAACCTGGTGGCATTAGACAAATAAAAAAAAGCTAGTGTTTAAACAATAGTCAACGGCAATAACGTGGATTTGATTCTAGATTGCTAATCAATTCTATGTGAATTTTATGTTCGTTGGTGGTTAAAATGACAGAGTAAAGAAATTTATATAGGCATTGGTTCCAGTTTGAACAACAAACTATGTACGAATTATGGGGGAAAGAGCTAATTTTGACAGACGTAATGTACCTTTATAGTAATGTTAGCCTTTCTGGTTGTTTTCTAAGTTTTACTTATTAAACGATTTAAGCGTATTTATTGACGTTTTATTTTTAGATGTATATCATATAACCTAAACGTTTTTCCTCACCTGAAATACAAATGTCAGGAAGCTTAGGGCCCAACGGTTCCCGAAAATCATCCGGCCATCATCACCCTTATCATTATCATTATCATCATCATCCTTCACCGGTGTGGGAAGCAACGGGAAGCTACCACACCTATAATTCCCTAATAAAGCTGCAAAGTATAGCATGAAAATACTAAGATTGCAGTGAAAGACCTGCCCTCGGGCAGAATTACTATGAATGAATGGATAGCCTAAACACAATGCTAACAAGGATTATGGATTACTCTATGACCTAATGTTAATATGACATTATATTGTAACGAACGTCATATTTAGCTATAGCCTACATTTTGTCTCTTATGCTTCACAAATGCTGGTTTAGGAACAAATATAATGAACTTTAAGAAGTAGCTTATTTTTTTAGATAAATGATCAACCATCATCATCTTGGGATCCGAAATTGATCTTCTCTGCTGTATATTATTAAACTTAATATAAATATGCTGCAAAGCATACCATGAAAATACTAAGATTGCAGTGAAAGACCTGCCCTCGGGCAGAATTACTATGAATGAATGGATAGCCTAAACACAATGCTAACAAGGATTATGGATTACTCTATGACCTAATGTTAATATGACATTATATTGTAACGAACGTCATATTTAGCTATAGCCTACATTTTGTCTCTTATGCTTCACAAATGCTGGTTTAGGAACAAATATAATGAACTTTAAGAAGTAGCTTATTTTTTTAGATAAATTATCAACCATCATCATCTTGGGATCCGAAATTGATCTTCTCTGCTGTATATTATTAAACTTAATATAAATATGCTGCAAAGCATACCATGAAAATACTAAGATTGCAGTGAAAGACCTGCCCTCGGGCAGAATTACTATGGATGAATGGATAACCTAAACACAATGCTAACAAGGATTATGGATTACTCTATGACCTAATGTTAATATGACATTATATTGTAACGAACGTCATATTTAGCTATACATTTTGTCTCTTATGCTTCACAAATGCTGGTTCAGGAACAAATATTATGAACTTTAAGAAGTAGCTTATTTTTTTAGATAAATGATCAACCATCATCATCTTGGGATCCAAAATTGATCTTCTCTGCTGTATATTATTAAACTTTATATATATATATATATATATATATATATATATATATATATATATAGGTATAAATGACAATAAAATTTGGGGATGAAAAAGTTTAGATACAAATATGACATTCATTAGGATGGCATAGTCCCAAATAAAGCAATTTCTTCTCTTATGTATATTGTAAACTGTAGATTTTGTACAGTAATGTGTGTAATATATATATATATATATATATATACACTCAATGATAGGCAAAGAAGGCAAGACAATTTGGGGATGAAAAAGTTTAGATAAAAATATGAAGTTTAGATAAAAATATGGTATTCATTAGGGTGGCGTGTCCCAAACAAAGCAATTCATGTAGGAGAGTCATTAAGTGTATGAACACGGCTTCTATCAAATGAACGATACAATGAATATTTTGAATAACGTTCTCCATTTTTCAAATTTAATAACTTACGCCCGAAATGTAATGTAGTTAGTAACATACGCTAGGCAAAAACAAAAATAAGTTTAGGATGAGTATACCTTTTACCAGTTTATGGCTAAACTGTATTTCTATCATAGATTATTATTTGTTAAGTTAGGAAAGTGGAGGTAGAAATATTCAGAATACCCAAAAATGCAGAGTTTATAAGAAAACGTTATGGATATCTATTTATGATAACTAGGCCCAACAAAATATTAAGTGGCCTAGTTGAATACTGCAAACCTATCTTTAATTGTTTTCATTAATGGAATTTCTCAGTGATAATAGTTTAATATAGTTTGCATGGGATTCTTTAAAGTTAGACTTATATGAAGATCTAATCAGGAATTATTGCTAAATGTGTGGAAAAATCTCAGAGAGTTTTTTTTTTTAATTCTAACCTATTATTAACGTGTTCTTTAAATATTAATTGAATGAAACACATTTTATTAATTCTTTCTTACCTGAATGATTATTATGTGCCAATATATAAAACAGGCGTGAACTGAATGAAATAAATGTTATAGCTCCAAGAATAAGAATAAATTTCCTGAAAGTAATATTTTTAATACGCACAGACATATTCAACAATATAATTAAAACGAACTACGAAGCCAAGAAACAAAAGTTTAATAATGCAATGAAAAAAAAAAAGAAATAAAGACTCAGAGCAATTATTATCCTTGGTCAGAGACTCAAATTTCAATATGAAACTAAAACTGATTCTTAATTTCAAACTAGAACAATATAATATACTATTTTCAACCATAATTTACCATAAAAATTAACAACAAAAATACTTTTTTCCTACTATAAAATGGATGTTATGCATCAACCGGCTAAGCGCCATTAAAAAAATTGAGATTTTGATGTCATCTGTTGCTCTGACTCATGAAGTAATTTACGCACATTTTTAGTGCCAAATATTTAAATATAGACTTATTATTAGAGAAAGATGCAAACGCCATCAGTCCTATCAGAGATTCTATGTTTTACAACAAACGGCTATGAAACCAGATTTTCATAAATGCTAATTTAAATTTAGCATCATACAGCTAAGCGCCAAATGTAACAGCTCTTAGATTGTCCATGCATAACTGTCAAATAAGGAAAATAACTTGCAATACACGGTATTGTTAGTTTGGCGCTACAATAAATAGCGAAGGTTGACTTAAACTTTAAACGTATTTTTCTCGAAACTTATATAATGACGCATAGCTGTTTGATGCATAACGCCGTCCAAATATGATTATTGTACTATCAGTAGAACCATTGCAGCCTATAGGGTAGGCTCTATGACAATAATTAATACCAATGTTCACTTTTCGGATCTGCTTCAATTTGTTACAATATTTTAGCATAGTAATTATGCTCCATGTCTCATGTTCCAAAGGATGCGGGTTCAAACTCGGTTATGGTCGATGGATTTTTTTAGGATGGAAAAATCCAAGGAACAAGTTGTCCGGGAGAGACTTTAAGCAGTAGGTCCCAGTCTGAAGAATTTCAGGCTCGTAAAAGAACCACAAGCCTGAATAAAAGCGCTCTACAAAATTTACCGACCGTTTCCCATTTAGTAATAACTAAGTTCCCACTATGTCTTCTCGAGACGCAAGTCGACTCCCATCACTTGCTGACATCTATGGGTAAATGAGAATAACTAAATTAACTTCGTCAATAACATGTCAATAATAAGGGAGCACCTTAATCTCGGCACATGGAAGGAAGGGACTTTAGAAATAAAACATTTTTAAATCGTTCATTTCTAGAAATAAACTCATTAGCATACAGCTAATGCTAAATATAAACCTAGAATTTTATGATGAATATCGACAACACTCCATTTTATACTTTGGTGACATAACACCGAATTTTATCGAGTCGGTTGGCTCAGACAGCATTTGAGACTCATTCCGAAGGTCCCGAATTCAAACTATGTGCCGACAAAGCTGACTCAATTTTTTCCCCCTGGTTTTCCTAATCCTCAAGGCAAATGTTGGGTTGGAATTCATTATCAGTGAGATTGTAAAAGTAAGGAAGTGATCCCACTACAGGCCTCAGGAGGCCCTTGGGGTAGTAGGAGGTTAGGGCTCCCACTTTTTCTTGACAATCGGCACTTGATGTCAGCCGGGTTGTCAGCCCTGCGTGACGGCCGCCTTTACCCCAGAACAAGCGTCTGGTACTCATTTCAGTTAGAGGCTGAGTCGACCCCAGGGCCATAGTGCCGCCAGAGGGTTTTGGGTCAGTTTAAAAATCCTGACCCCACCGGGACTCGAACCCTCGACCCTCCGGCTTGTAGCTCAGTGCCTTAACCACTACGCAACCACTGCAACCAGATCATACTATTTATTGCCAAAGGAACGCAATATTGTAAGGACGAGCTTTCTTTAATATGGTAATTATAACACATAAATATTTAGTGAAACACGACTCTGATTGGTTGTAAAACAGAAATCATTGAAACGTGATTGGTCATTGACTCCCATTTGGGGCATGAGTTAAATAGTCATAGTAATGCCACGAGTGATTTCCAAATTATCGATAAATTCACGACTCACGAAGTGTGGAGTTAATTTATCTAGAGAATTTGGAAATCAAGAGTGGCATTTGTTAGGACTATTTAACGAATAAAATTAAGCTGTTTACTCACAAATCATTATTTAAATATCCATCCATAGTAATTCTGTCCGAGGGCAGGTCTTTCACTGTAGTCATAGCATTTTCATGCTATGCTTTGCAGCTTTACTAGGGAATTGCAGGTGTGGTAGCTTCCCGTTGCTTTCCATACCGGTGAAGACGATGTTGATGATAATGATAAGGATGACGATGATGATGATGGCTATATGATTTCGGGGACCGTTTGGGCCTTAAAGTTTTCCTGACATTTGTCTTACAGGTGAGGAAAAACCCCGATAAAAACCTCACCCAGAAAAACTGTCCCGACCGGGGATGAAACAGACTTATAACATTTATTTCTTCCAAATTACACAAAATAGAAGCACAATTCCAACATTGCTGAAAAGAGTAAAGTTTGAAGTTCTGATCACGGCCGCATTGGCGCTGTTCCTTGTGTGTATTACAATAGCGACACAACAGGGCGTTGGATTGGAAGAGAAGGAGCAGAAGATCAATTTCATTACCGGTGGCCTCCCAGGTCACCACACCTAACCCCGTGTGATTTTTATCTGTGGGGATACGTAAAAGACCGTGTTTTTATCCCCCTCCCCTATGGCTGACACTCTTAAAAATCTGCGACATCGAATTGTTGAAGCTGTGATTTCGATAACGAGAGACTAGCTGATTCGTGTGTGGCAAGAAATGAGTCACCGTTTTGATATTTGTCGTGTAACACATGGTGCTCATATTGAATGCATAAAATAGTGAAATTTGAAGTTGTCTCTTTCCAGGAACGTTGGAATTGTGTTTATATATGTATATATTGTAGTTCGAAAGAAATAAATGTTTGAAGTCCGTTCCTTCTTTCTGAATAGCCCTGTATGTTAACGAATGCATAGTGAGAATTGTCTGGAAATATAAATTTTTGTGTCTATGTACTAAAGTTAGATTGAGAGCATTATAGTGGTATCCTTATTTGAATTACTGTATATAATTCTCAATATGATAAAACTTCAATCCACTCGAATAAATACATTGTCATTCACAGCCATTCTATGACAGTTATAAGATAAGATATGATATGATAGAAAAACATTTGATTTGTTAAGTAATCATTAAATTCAGTGGCGGCTCTTCAGATTATGTAGATTTCTTGTTAGTGAATTACAGCCCACTCTACTCTTTCTTAATATACGGATATTTAAAAATAACATGTTATTCAGTCATTTCTACCTATCTTTCGTAGTATTAAACTGCTTTTAAAGCGCTTAATGCAAAATAATGTTAAGTATCCGTGTAAAATGATCAGTACGCGACTTTTAGATATATTTTCTAGAAAATATTCTAAGTTTTTTTTTCTCAATGCCACCAGGTTTTCTTTTATGACATTTCTGGCTTTCTTCCCTGACAATGGCGGAACTGTAATTCATTGCTTAGGTTGGGGCATCTGGAAGGCGGTGTTAAGTTACCCCGATGATATTTCATTCCATAGTAATTCTACCCGAGGGCAGGTCTTTCACTGCAATCATAGCATTTTCGTGCTATGCTTTGCAGCTTTACTAGGGAACTATATGTGTGATAGCTTCCCGTTGCTTTCCACACCGATGAAGGATGATGATGATGATAATGATAAGGATGATGATAATGGCCGGATGATTTTTGGGGACCGTTAGGCCCTAAGCTTCCTGACATTTGTCTTGCAGGTGAGGCAAAAACCCCGAAAAAACCTCAACCAGGAGCCTGTCCCGACCGGGAACCGAACCCGGGCCTGCTGTGTGACAAGGCAGCACGCTATTTCAAGACCACAACGGTGGACTCCCGATGATATGATGGGTGATAAATGATAATTAAACGCCAGGAGAGTCCTTAACCTAAACTTAACCTACATTTCAGACCATGGGCAATCATAGGAATTATTCCCTTTAAAGAAAAATTCTTATGGTCTGACTGGGGATCGAACCCGGGACCTCATTAACTGTAGTTAGGAACGTTGACCACTAGCCCATGAGCCTGGTACATTCAAGAAAGAAAGACATTTTCAATAGCAAATCAATGTATGACAATCAACCAAGAAAGAAAGACATTTTCAATAGTATATCAATATATGATAATCAATAGAATATTGACCCAGAAAGAAATACATTTTCAATAGCAAATCAATGTAAGATAATCAACCAAGAAAGACATTTTCAACAGCAAATCAATGTATGATAATCAACCAAGAAAAAATACATTTTCAATAACAAATCAATGTATGATAATCAATAGAATATTGAACCAGAAAGAAAGACTTTTCAATAGCAAATCAATGTATGATAATCAATAGAATATTGAACCAGAAAGAAAGATGATAATCAACCAAGAAAGAAAGACATTTTCAATAGCAAATCAATGTATAATAATCAATAGAATATTGAACCAGAAAGAAATACATTTTCAATAGCAAATCAATGTATGATAATCAATAGAATATTGAACCAGAAAGAAAGACTTTTCAATAGCAAATCAATGTATGATAATCAATAGAATATTGAACCAGAAAGAAAGATGATAATCAACCAAGAAAGAAAGACATTTTCAATAGCAAATCAATGTATGATAATCAATAGAATATTGAACCAGAAAGAAAGAAATTTGCTATTGAAAATGTCTTTCTTTTTTTAATTTACCAGACTCATGGGCTAGGGTGTAATCATTATAACAATGGCAACAGTGGTGATAAGGAAAAGGCATTTAATAACCTGTTCTACGCCATAGCCGAATGGTTAACGGCATTAATTACTTGATATAATACACGGTGTGACGGTCGAATTCAGAACTATACTGTGCCTACTTTACGCTACCTTCTACAATCAATCCTAATTTCTACATCTACATCCTTTGGTAGGAGTCATTAGACCAAGTTAATCTAGTTACGCTTATTTCCCCATAGATGCCATGAATGGTATGCGGTCAATATACTTACCCAATGAGACATCTAGCAGGAAACTAAGGTATTGATAGGTTGATGAGGTTGGTACATTTTGGTTAGAGACCTTTTTATTCAGCCTTAAGGATCTTTTACTAGCCTGAAAATCTTCAGACTCGGGATCCACAGCTTAAAGTTCCTCCCGGAGGACCTGCTCCTTTAATTTTTCTCTCCTAAAAAATCCATCGACCCCGGCCGGGTTTGAACCAGCAACCCTCGGGACCAGAGGCAATAATCGTAATTACTGTAACTTATTAACATATTATAATATACTGTATACTCAAAAATATTCACAACTGCTATGTTCCGCCTCATCTTTTCACTGGCCTTCCTATATTCCTTGATCCTCTTGACTTGCAGTTAAATGCTGCTTATGGTAATATTATTACATTTTCTTTCTACATGTCTAAACCATTTATCTCCGTATCTTTGATTTTTTTTTTCATTCAGTGGATTATATTTAACTCTGTTCTTATATCTTTATTCTTTATCCGATCCAAACTTGTGCAGCCTTATATTATTTTAAGGAAGTTCATATCTACACTTTGTATTCTACTTTGTAATTTTTCAGTCATTACCCAAGTTTCGCTCCCATTAAGTAATGCAAGAATTGCCAATGTTTTATAAAACTTCAATCTATAGACTCTTCTCGTTTTCCTAGCCCGTGAAGTGAAGATGAAGAAGAAGAAGAAGAAGAAGAAGAAGAAGGAAGATCTAAAATGAGGTGGGTAGATGAGTGGCTAAAGAAAAATGCACAATTTATTGATGCCGTAGGCCTATGTGATTAATTATCTGAGATATACAAATATGTTGATTCCCCCCCCCCCCCAAAAGTCTTAAAATAAAGTGAGAAGTTGATCTCAAAGTAATCTAAAATCAGCATAATTGCAATGTAAAATTTGTATTAGTAGTTGCTAAGACAGTGTAGCCAACTTATCACAAAATCCGCTAACAAAGAAGTAAATGCTGAACTAATCTGTTGTACTAACTCACCCATTTTTCCACCCCAACTTGCCCAAACTAACACTAACTTGCCCATTTTCTCATCCTAACGTGCCCACTAATGTAGGTAGACTCTTGCGATAGAATCATTTTATGCATTTCTTGTGATTTTCTTTTTTTTAAGTTTATGGATTTGGGTTTCAAGTCGGCCGCGGTGGACTAGTGGTTATGCTCCTTGCCTCTGGTCCCGAGGGTCGCGGGTTCAAACCCGGCCGGGGCCGATGGATTTTTTTAGGATGGAAAAATCCAAGGAGCAAGTCCTTCGGGAGGGACTTTAAGCCGTGGGTCCCGAGTCTGAAGATTTTCAGGCTCGTAAAAAATCCTTAAGCATGAATGAAAGGCCTCTAAGCAAAATTTACCGAATTTTCCCGTCCTAGTATTACCTTGGTTTCCTAGATGTCAGTATGAGGCGGAACGCTGACCACGGAGCACTCAAAATGACATCTATACGAAAACAAGTGTAACTAAATTAGTTTGGTTCAAATTCTTCCCTGTAGGGGGGAGAGTGCCTAAATATCTGTAAAGGGAAAACATGAGCGTACAATACAATACAATTTGCGTTTCAATAATTCTAATTTCCAAAATAATTCAGCCGAAAAATTAATTCTCTAGCTAGAATTATTAAAACGCATATCCATTAATTAAAAAAATCCACAAGAAATGTAATCACATCCAAAAATATAATATAGCAAACATGTTCGCAATTTGTTCTAGCTGGAACATGTATTATCATCTTATCGCATTCGTCAAACGACGTTAAAAGTCACTTGTTCTCCGATCGAATATTCACTGGTGGCATAGAATAGCCAAAAGGCTTTATAACAGAGAAGGAAAGGAAGATACAAGCATACATAAAACATTAAACAACAAAAGATACATAAACCGATACCTTGCTAGCAATGAAGAGGTCTGATCTTTTCACTGCGCCTTGTTTAATCCTGTATCGGATGCCTTCTCCAAACTCTTTTTAATTTCCGTACACACTGGCACAATCAAAAGTCTGTAGCCGGCGTCAATTGCATCTCTCACTGCTTGGGCGACTTTACCTGGTTTAGACTATAAAAAAAGCAATTCTCAGATTGCCAAGATAATATTATGTTTATATAACGACGCCCTTCAACAATGAATGTGATTAGCGCCGCATTTATAGGTTCCTAGATATTTAAACTGATATTCCGAACATCATTTTTAATAAAATTCAGATTATTTTTGTAAATTCTTGGGACAAAAGTGTTGTAAAATTTTTAAAAAGAGCAATATATAAGAGTATGATACAAGTATCTAGTCTTTACTTGTTGTGTATGACTTCAGTCGTCTAGGCTTGCAGAGCCACCTTACTTACTCACTGGCACTATCGAACCCGTAGGTTCATGGCGGCGCGGACATAAACTCTCCTCACATCCCTATCCTGAGTTAATGCTTTCCAATCATTTCCTGTATAATCTACTTTCCTCAAATCATAGTTAATGCTATTCTCACACATCATTCTTGGTCTACCAACTGGGCGTTTTCCCTCTGACTTTCCTACAAGAAACTTCCATGCACGTCTTTCATTCCCCATACGCGCAACATGTCCTGCCCATCGCAGTCTGCGAGACTTAACTGTTCTTATTATATCTGGCTTCCTATAAAGACCATGTAGTTCATTGTTATGTAGTCTTCTCCATTCACCTGTCTGTTCATCTCTCTTTGGTCCAAAAATGTTCCTAAGTACTTTATTCTCAAATAATTGTAATCTCCTTTCCTCCCTTAAAGTAAGAGTCCATGTTTCGCACCCATATAATATAACTGGTAGAATAATAGTTTTATATGTTTTCAGTTTAACGTTTTTTGAAAGGAGTTGGGACATCAAAAGTCTCTGTAATGCATAATAGCACGCATTTTCAGAATTGAGGCTATGTTTAATTTCTTTGTGCATCTCATTCCTATTCGTGATTATTGTTCCTAGGTATTTGAATTCATCCACTCCCTCAAAATTTCCCTCATTTGTCATTAGTTGTCCATTTCATATAATGTATTTCTACGTGTGACCATATACTTAGTTTTATCGATATTTACTTCCAGTCCTAGTATCTTTAGTGTTACTCAATAGTGTGTGCGTGTTGTCCTTTAGTATCTCCTCGCTATCGGCCAATAGTATTACATCATCAGCATAAACTAACAGCTTATTAATACCACGGAGTTGTATAGGAGATAGAGCCACCACTGTTCAAATTTATCTCTATAAGCATTTATATAACCTAGATTATGGTAAAATCAAAGATTGAATATTATCTATCTTCAGTCGAATCAGTGACATCCAGGATGGCGGTTAACGTACCTTC
Organism: Diploptera punctata; assembly: GCA_030220185.1. NCBI lineage: Eukaryota > Metazoa > Arthropoda > Insecta > Blattodea > Blaberidae > Diploptera > Diploptera punctata. Next base: position 388,119 of record JASPKZ010008385.1, read on the forward strand.
ACTCAAACTGAACAATGGCTACTCCATTCCAATATTTGGTCTCGGCACTTGGAAGGTATGTGTGACTATTGCTTAGATCAGTTATTTTCAAATTGTTTGATCATAGATCTCTTCGGATCAAAAACCAAATTCACGGTTGGCTGAGTAGCTCAACTGGTAAGAACATTAGCGCGTACAGCTGGATATCTTGGGTTCAAATCCTGATCCAGGCACATTTCTTCTCTTTAGACGTATTAACTATTATGAATGGCTTATCTGAGTATATTAATTTTAATATTATGTTCAATTATAATTCAAGATAGATTTTCATAAGTAATGCCACGAATGATTTCCAATTTATCTAGAGAATTTGGAAATCAAGAGTGGCATTAATTAGGATTGTTTAACGAATAAAATTAAGCTGTTTACTCACAAATCATTATTTATATAGTTATTTTTAAATATTTAGATATTTAATGTAAACGGCGATGTTTGAAAACAAATGACAAATGTTTGGTTATGTTTCATTTGTTCATCACTGCAACTTGATCATACTATTTATTGCCAAATAGGATCGCAATATTGTAAGAATGAACCCTAGTGGAGAAAAAAAAAATGAAATGCATCAAACTGTATACTATAACCAACATTATATGTTATTAAGTCATTATTTTTCGGAAACAACTCAGCAAAATCAGTATTTAAAAACACAATTATTGAACATGCAATTATCAAATGTGTAGGTCGAAGGAATCTGTTCATTATTTGCTATATTCAACGTATTTGTTAGAGAGTCAGTCACTGCAAAAGAATGCTCTGAACTGTTCAGAATATTAAAAAGGAGAGGAGCTTTCTTTATTTAGGTAATCAAAATTCTAAAATTATCGAGGTTAAACACGACTGTTATTGGCTGTAGAACTAAATTCATTGAAACGTGATTGGACATTGACTACCATTTGGGGCATGAGTTCAATAGTGAGTAAAACATATGAATCCTCTTTTGTGTTAACACGATTTATGTCTGGACATGGAAAGTTTAAAACTTATCTAAAAGGTTTCATATTCGATCTCCAAACGGATATATCCCGTGTCATAAATTTACAGCACATAAAATAAATTCAATACTGAAAACAGAGGCTTCTGAGCAAAAATTATCTGCCTGTTCACGCCCATTTTGAAATTCAATGCTAATGTCATTCATTGTTAAATGACGTCATTAAATAAAAATGCTATTATCATGGTAATCTGGGAATTGCTTTCTTTATAGTCTAAACCAGGTGAAGTCGCCCAAGCAGTGAGAGATTCAATTGACGCCGGCTACAGACATTTTGATTGTGCCTTTGTGTACGGAAATGAGAAAGAGGTTGGGGAAGGCATCCGAGACAAGATTAAAGAAGGCACAGTGAAAAGATCAGACCTCTTCATTACTAGCAAGGTATTGGTTTATGAGTCAATTTTTTATACAGATTAAAACTAGATTCTTATAACATAATCATAAAATATGCTCAATTATGAATTATTGTTCCGTAGAGAATACTGACACAATATCCCCTCTAGCCGTACACACTTAACTTGGGCGAGTAATACCTCTATGTCATATGCAAGCACAGGGCTGAATAGCGACCTATATACAGGGCTATTCAAAAAGAAGGAACAGACTTCAAACATTTATTTCTTCCAAACTACAAAACATAGAAACACAATTCCAATATGCCTGAAAAGAGAAACGTTCAAATTTCATTATTTTATGCATTCAATATGAACACAATGTGTTACACGACAAATGTCAAAACGGTGGCTCATTTCTTGCCAAACACGATTGAGCTGGTCTCTAGTTACCAAATTCACAGCTTCAACAATTAGATGTCCAAGATTTTCAAAAGTGTCAGGCATAGGGAGGGATAAAAACACGGCTTTGTACGTAAACCTACATATAAAAATCACACGGGGTTAGATCTGGTGACCTGGAAGGCCACCGGCGATGTAATTGATCTGCTCCTCATCTTCCAATTCAACGTCCTGGAATGGTGTTATTCAGATAACGTCGGACGTGGTTAGAGAAATGCGGCCGTGATCTAAACTTCAAACTTTTCTCTTTCCAGAAATGTTGGAATTGTGTTTCTATTTTTTGTAGCTTGGAAGAAATAAATGTTTGAAGTCTGTTCCTTCTTTCTGAACAGCCCTATATTTTGAATTTTGTGTTCTTGAGATCAATATCAACACAATTAATACATTTTAAAAACAAAACGTGGTATAAGGATCACAAATTAAATAAGTAAAAATAAAGTTTGTCCCGCGCCGTAGCCGAGCGGTTAAGGTAGGAAGCCTTGGCGCAGAGCTACGGGACTTGCGCTGGTTCGAGTCTCCATGGGGGAAGAAATCTTCTCATGGTATTTCGGCCAGTATGGGACCGGTGCCCACCCAGCATCGTGAGGCAATTGGGTAGCTACAATAAGTAGCGGCTCCAGGTTGAGGAACCAGCTATAACGGCTGGGGGAGTCGACATGCTAACCACATGTCACCCCTACACTGGCTGTTGATCATCTACCTCTGTGATTGACACATGTGGATGTGAAGGGCCAGCAGCCGGCTGGTAAAAGGGCAACCGCTGAAAAGTGGAAAGACCCTCAATCGGAAAAATAAAGTTTCTAAAAACAGATGTTTGAAAATCTGGTGGCCACTGACTATTACAAATGAAAAGTAAGGCCTACATCTCGAAAGGAGATATGGATTCCTGGAATAAACCTAGAAGTAGGATTAACAAAAAAACAAAACTAATAATAAGTCAAGATTTTCTAAGAACCTGAACAAGTTATAATAATGTTTATAGGTAATAGAAGGGCAATTCATAAATTAAATAGAGAAAATTAAAGTAGACTGGATACATACTTAAAGGGAAATTAAGAATTTAGTAAGAAGAGCATTCAAATAGATATCCCCATGCAGAAATAACAAAAAGGCATTTTCTAGAATTACATGCTTAATTATAAAAAAATAAAGAAGAAAATAGTTTGAATGAAGTCAAGGTTTTGGTTGTAAACAGAGTAAGATGACGAACTTTCATTAAGGGCCAGTTTCGCCAAGAGAGGTAACTGTATTACGCCAGTTTAAGCTATGCATTATACATGGGGAAAACTGGCGTAATACAGTTAACCTCTGTTGGTGAAACTGGCCCTAAGACTCTTAGGAGTTACACTATGTTACTGCTACTGCTAATATTGACTATTAGCGTGTTCAAATATAGGCTAAGGGCCGGTTTCACCAACATAGGTAACTGTGTTACCGCAGAATTAAACAGCAAGTGACAAATTGATTTGTTGATAAGTAATTTAATTTACAGCTCTGGAATACTTTCCACCTGCCTGAGCTTGTAGTACCTGCCTGCAAGAAAACTCTGGAAAATCTTGGACTTGATTATCTGGATTTATACCTCATCCATTGGCCTATGGCATACAAGGTAAGACGCAAAAAAAAAAAAGAGCATAAAAATAATAATAAATTTAATGATTTGAGGGAAGTAGATTATACAGGGGATGATTGAAAAACATTGGCTCAGGATAGGGATATATGGAGAGCTTATGTCCGCGCGGCCATGAACCTACGGGTTCGATAGTGCCAGTGAGTTAGTTAGTTAATTATATTATATTCTATATTAACATTTATGCATCAAATATTTTTTAGAATATTAAATTATTTATTTATTTAAATTTATTATTAACTCCTTAATATCCTGCTTTATAGGTTATTATTATTATTATTTATTATTATTATTTATTATTATGATTATTTATTATGATTATTATGATTATGATTATTATTATTATTAATATTATTATTATTATATTTATTATTATTATTATTATTATTATTATTATTATTATTATTATTATTATTATTATTATTATTATTATTATTATTATTATTATTAGGCGGCTCCGTGGCGCAAGCGGTTAGACGCTCACACCGCTGGGATCCCGAAATCGAATCTCGGAAACGGAGCTTGGGCAGGTTTTTCTCCCTTTTTCCCTGCCACAAATTGTATTCCACCATGTCGTCATACTCATCTCTTCCATTTCGTTTATACGCCCCTGTGACGGTGCGTCAGGAGTGGACGGCCGGCACCCTTGTAGTTCACAGACCTCTATAAATGTAGGGGCTTCATCTAATCTCATCCCTCCGCCCGACCCTGAGTTTGACACGAGTTGAGGATATTTATTTTGTATTATTATTATTATTATTATTATTATTATTATTATTATTATTATTATTATTAAGTAGAAAAGGAAAATAATAAAGCGATAGTAAATCTTAATAACTTGCGTTCCCTAATGTGGACAAATACAATGAACTAGATCTAAATCTACAAACATTTCAAAATAAAATTGAAAACTAAATATTTTTCCCTTGTGCGTTTATTTTATTATATGGTAGGGCTAGTCCACCGCCGTGGTCTCGAAGTAGCGTGCTGCCTTGTCATGCAGCGGGTCCGGGTTCGATTCCCGGTCGGGACAGGCTCCTGGGTGAGGTTTTTTCGGGTTTTTTCCTCACCTGTAACACAAATGTCAGTAAACTTAGGGCCCAACGGTCCCCGAAAATTATCCGACCATCATCATCCTTCACCGGTGTGGAAAGCAACGGGAAGCTACCACACCTACAATTCCCTAGTAAAGCTGCAAAGCATAGCATGAAAATGCTATGATTGCAGTGAAAGACCTGCCCTCGGGCAGAATTACTATGGATGGATTATATTATATTATATATTATTTTGTTATAATTTTTCAGGAAGGAGGAGAGCTGTTTCCCAGAGTATCTGAGGGAAAATTTGCTTATAGCGATGCAGATTACGTGGATACTTGGCCAGAAATGGAAAAATTGGTGGACATGGGACTTGTACGCAGTATAGGAGTGTCAAATTTCAGTTCGAAACAAATAGAACGAGTGCTGGCTATAGCTCGCATCAAACCAGTCACCAATCAAGTGGAATGTAATCCCTACCTGAACCAGAAGAAGCTTCAAGAATTCTGCAAAAAGAAAGATATTCTTCTCACGGGCTACAGTCCTTTGGGGTCACCTGATTCACCTTTCTTAAAGCCAGATGTACCAAAACTATTGGAAGATCCGAAGTTAAAGAAAGTAGCAGAAAAATACAAGAAGTCTATTGCCCAAGTTGTACTGAGATATTTGGTATGAAAATCTGTTATTGCCCTTTAGTTATTCACAATTGGCTTTTAAAAATTTAGAATTTATGCCACCCACATAATCTGATACTTGTCTTTAGTTTCTATTCTGAACCAAAATCCATCCAGTTATATTACTCTCCCAAGTTAAGTCTGCACGCCAGAGGGTAGTGTGTTATCTCTAGTGTCGCCAAAATAGTTATGTATGGAAAGGAGAAACTTTAAACACATGTGAAAGATTATTATAAGGTTGTCAAATTTAGTTATTTAGTCGATGACTGCTGAAGGTTTCGGATCATTTAAAATCAAGCACTTGCCATCTCTCTATTACCAGGTTCAACACACAACACAGGGAACGAGAATTGGCAACATGTAATGTGGAAGGCAAAGAAGAGACAGCTCATACCTAGTATGTAACATGGTTGCCGGATTATTCATTTGGTCATAACCTACTGTAGATGTCGGATCATTTAAAAAGCACAGTATTTGCCAGATCTCCCCTCCCAGTCAAATAACACAACACAGGAGACAGGAAGTGACAACATAGTAAGAGAAAGAAGCGAATCGAAAGCACATTCCTAGCATATTTACCGTGTGCAGATTAAACTTGGACGAGCAATACCTACTGTATTTTTAACTCCATGGCACGACAGGCTTAAAAAGCCTGGCGGCTACTGGTATCAAACCCACTTGGTGGACAATCGTCCAGCCAGTATAGGGGTGACATACGGTTAGTAGGTAAGGTCCCCAAGCCGTTATTTTTTTTTTCAACCTGGGTCTGCTATTTATTGTAACTACCCAAATTCCTCACGAATGCTGGATTGGCACCGGTCCCAAACTTGCCAAAACTTCAAGAGAATTTTCTCCTCTTGGGACTCGAACCAACGCAAGTCTCGTAGCTCTGCACCTTACAACGCTCGGTTATGGCGCGGGACAAACTTAACGAGTAATACCGCACATTTCAACGTTATTCTTTATCTTCTTAAGGTGTATTTTTAAAATTCAGAAACACAAAGACTTAAATCGGTCCATTATGCACCTCACCAAATTAGAAATAAATATATGAAGGAGGGTAACTCTGTCCCTTATGGAACTCTTAATTCAATATCGAATTCCCTATGACTCTCCATTAGCTCCTATATTAAGCAGCTCATAACTTTGATCCCTATTTCCGCAAGTTCGTTGAAAATATTATTCTCCTACCTGTGTCTATGGCTTTCTGTTTTCTATACCCAAGAGTTCCCATTACAACTTTGAAAGCATTTCTATTGTCAGATATTCGAGCTATAATATCTGCCTATCATAATGTATTAACAATATTTAGGCAAATATTTAATGATGGGATTCCTTGTTGTGAAGATTTCTCAATTATAATCATATAATTGTAATCTCAATAATAATAATAATAATAATAATAATAATAATAATAATAATAATAATAATAATAATTATTATTATTATTATTATTATTATTATTATTATTATTATTATTATTATTATTATTATTGTATTGTAAGCCCATGTTTTCCCTTTACAGAGATTTAGGCGCTCTCCCCCTACAGGGAAGAATTTGAACCATACTAATTTAGTTACACTTCTTTTCGTATAGATGTCATTTTGAGTGGTACGTGGTCAGCGTTCCGCCTCATACTGACATCTAGGAAACCAAGGTAGTACTAGGACGGGGAAATTCGGTAAATTTTGCTTAGAGGGCCTTTCCATTCAGGCTTAAGGTTTTTTACGAGCCTGAAAATCTTCAGACTCGGGACCCACGGCTTAAAGTCCCTCCCGGAGGACTTGCTCCTTGGATTTTTCCGTCCTAAAAAATCCATCGACCACGGACGGGTTTGAACCCGCGACCCTCGGGACCAGAGGCAAGGAGCATAACCACTAGTCCACCGCGGCCGATAATAATAATAAATAATAATAATAATAAATAATAATAATAATAATAACAATAATAACAACAATAACAACAATGACAATGACAATGATAATGATAATAATGACAATAATAATAACAATAACAACAATAACCACAATGACAATGACAATAATAATGATAATGAATATGATAATAATGATAATAATGACAATAATGATAATAATGATAATAATAATAGATAATAATCGATTTTATACCTTATGGTATCTTAGGATCCTATTTTCGACTACTTTTAGCTTGTTTTATTCCAGTAACTAACAAAGTAACTCACTGACTCTATTGAACATGTAGGTTCATGACCGAACGGACATAAGCTCTCCATACATATCTATCCTGAGCTAATGTTTTCCAATCATCTCCTGTATAATCTACTTTCCTCAAATTATATTTAATGTTATTCTTCCACGTCATCCTTGGTCTACAACCTGGGCGTTTTCATTTCCTTTAAAGTAAGAGTCCATGTTTCATATCCATATAATTTTAGTTTAATATTTTTGAGAGATGTTCGGACGACGAGAGTCCCTGTAATGCACAATAGCATTAATTTCCAGAATTGAGCCATGTTCAATTTCTTTGTGCATCTCATTGCTATTTGTAATTATTATTGTTCCTAGGAATTTGAATTAATCCACTTCTTCAAAATTCTCTTCATTTGTCATTAATTGTCCATTTACATTATAAGTATAATGGGCGAAGATATAGTGTTATTGTTGTTTACTCTACAATCCCAATTTCTTAGTCTCACTCAATAGAGTATCTCTTTAGTATCTCTTCACTATCGCCTAATATATTTGCTTCTCTTAAAAAGTTTTTACCTTTATCTTTATTTGTTATTTTTTATATGATTTAAACTTTTTCTGTAAAAAAAAGTCACTAGAAACAGCAAATTTGTTAATGTAAATGCAGGTATTTTAGATATAAATTCATTGAAGTAAGTAAAATAAAACGTTTGGCATCATAGCGACTATCAAACTATGATCCTCCGCCATTTTAAAAATTTAAGACACTTACTACAGACGTTAACTACATTTATTATAAATGAAAACCAATTTTAAATTACATTTTTTTTTCATTTCCAGGTACAACGAGATGTAATTACAATTCCAAAATCAGTAAGCAAAGAACGCATTAGTCAGAACATTGCTATTTTTGATTTTAAATTGTCGCCCGAAGACATGGCGTATCTGGATTCTTTTGATTGTGGAGGCCGCTTATGCAGCTTGGACCAGTAAGTTGTGCATTTTATATAATTAAATGTTATTGTTTGGTATTTCATATATTTTGTCAAAATACATTGCGCAGTATTAACCGTTTTCGGTTACTAAATAATCATTCAGCTTAGTTTAATCTCTGAAGATTAACATGACATTTGTTCATCGTTATATAATATGTGTGTAAATAGATCCCGCTACAGGCCTTAGAAGATCCTTAGGGTAGTAGGAGGTTAAGGCTCCCACTTTTCTAGACAATCAGCACTTAATGTCAGCCTGCGTGACGGCCGTCTTTACCTCCAGAACAAGCGTCCGGTACTCGTTTCAGTTAGAGTCTGAATCGATCCCAGGATCATGGTACCGCTGGAAAGTTTGGATCAGTTTAAAAATCCCGACATCACCGGAACTCGAAATTTCGACCTTCCGGCTTGTAGCATATTGCCTTGACCACCAATGCAACGATGTGCTCCCTCGTTAGACATTATATTTTAGCAATTCTTTAACCATCAAATTTAATTAACATCGTTGACAACCTAAATACGTACAATCTATCATTAGTGGAAATTAAATCGAATCAGACGGTAGCGTTTGACTCATATTCGAAAAGTTCAGGAATCAAACTCCAGTGTTGACAGATCTAAGTTATGTTTCTAGTTTCCTTCAGTCATTAAAGCAAATATTGTGTGTTTTTTTTAATTTCTTTCTTTGTCGTTTTCTTTCGTTTACACTGTAGTTCCTTTTTGTTTTAACTTTGTTAACCTTTTTTCTTATCTTATTCACACATACAAGCACAAGACAGGTCACACACCCATACCCAAGGTTGAGATTTAAAATTCCCTACCCCGCCGGAAATCGAACCCGGGTAGCCGGAGTGGAAGGTAGGGACTCTACCGACTACGCCACGGCGACGTACCGTTAGGATTTCATTTCCAAGTCCAATTTTATAATAATCACCATTTCATAGTAGCATTTAGAAAATAGAAATCAGTATAATTTGTATAAAAAAGGAGACTAGACTCTAGATTTGTACATGGCATGAATGAAATTAAAGATTCTGGAAGCGATTTGTCTTTAAATAAAGCATCTACACGTATAAATAAGTATGAAGTAAAATAAATTATTACGTGGATTACAATTTCTTTTCGTAAAATGTTATGTCAGCGACCAGCAATGATATTCATATTTGAATCTAGACTAGAATCTCAGAGTGTTTTCAAGCTATGCTTGCAGCTTTTCTAGGGAATTGTAGGTGTGTTAGCTTCCCGTTGCTTTCCACACTGGTGAAGGATGATGATGATAATGATAAGGATGTTGATGGCCAAATTATTTCTGGGACCGTTTGGGCCTTAAAGTTTTCCTGACATTTGTCTTACAGGTGAAGAAAAACCCCGATAAAAACCTCGCCCAGAAAAACTGCCCCGCCCGGTGATCGAACCCGGGCCCGCTGCGTGACAAGGCAGCACGCTACCTCGAGACCACAGCGTTGGACATGTTTTAATATAATTGATTATATATAAATAGGTTAAGACAAAACAGTTAGGTACCATTTTCTACTCTGTTTGTCAACCGACTTTTTTTATTTAGTAGGCCCTATATATTGACGAGCTTTAGTGTATCAAATAAAAAAATGGAAGCAGTAAGTTTTGCCGTTTTGAACTGCAAGGCAGTGTTTATGGAAAATCTCCATGGTGCAACAGAAGCATGTGATGTACAAAGGCCATGTCCAAAAATTATCTGCCTTTTTTAACTGCAAGGCACTAAAATCCAGCGCCAAAGCTCCTATTTAAACTATAGGGAAGTAATACATGTGCATGTATTATATAATATAGATATATATCTAGTACTGATAACCTTGCCGCTCCACCCCTCCTTAACAAACAAATACCGTTATTATGAGTTTGGTAACATCTACCCTCTGTAGGTAGGGGGACACTGGCTTACCCCATAAGGTCTGTAGTAACTATATGGGTTGAAATAGAGTGTACCAGTGTTATTTAAGAATATTTATTGACTCCTATACAAGGAAAGATGGATTTTTACGTCCAGATTTTATTAACGTGATACGGAAACTCTGGGTTTTAACATTACGATTCCAAAGATCTCAAATTTTCATCATCCTTAAATTCCATGGACTTCTGTCTTAATACAAATCGTAATTCTAGGGCGGATTACCTGCTTATTTACCAAATAAAACTATCAAAGTTTTATATGATTTTCATAAATATTTATTTTATTCAAAATTCATAACAGCTCTTTCAATACACTGTACATTCGTGTGATGAAAAAAAAACTTCCTAGCGCGGTAGGCCTAGAAGCCATTGGCCTACCAGCCGGCTGCTGGCCTCACATCTACACGTGTTAATCACAGAGGTAGACGATTATCTAGTCAGTGTAGTGGTGACATGTGGTCAGCATATCGGGTCCCTCCAGCCGTTTTAGCTGGTCTTCTCAACTTGGAGTCGGTGCTTATTGTAGCTACCCAAATGCCTCACAATGCTGGATGGGCACCGGTCCCATACTGGCCGAAAATCCAGAAAATTTCTTCCCCCCCCCCATGGAGACTCGAACCAGCGAAAGTCCCGTAGCTCTGCGCCAAGGTTTCTTGCCTTAACCAATCACTCGGCTATGGCGCGGCGCGGGACTTCGTCTGATGAAGATACAGTATTTTGAAACAATGTAGAATGTTAAATAAAATAAATATTTATGAAAATTATATAAAACTTTGATACTTTTATTTTAGTAAATAAACATCATGAATTTTCATCAAGTAAACACCAAATCAATTTATTACGGATTACTTGTGTTCTTTAGGAACATTTATTTATTGGCTGTTTTTATTATCTAGCTTGTAGTAAAAATTCACTTAATACACGATATTTATTTATTTACAGATGTATGCATTTTTTTGTTACAGCGCCACGGATCATCCGCATTATCCATTCAACATAGAGTTTTAAATCAAAATGATGGAATAAAGATTTTAACAATGTAACTTGCGTTTTATTTATTCTAAGGACCACTGTACTTATTTCACCTTTCAATTTATTGTACAGATAACCGAAATACCTATATTGCAGGAAACACTGGTTGATATAAAACAGGGCTATTAATAAGTGCTTACTAAGTATGAAATGGCGACCCCCCTCTCCTACCCACATACAGGTGCACTCCCAATAAAACAACACAACTGGCAAGTGAGTAGCCTATCCGACGTGGGGTTGAATATAAGTGGTGTCTTTTCACGCCTAGTGAGCACTTGTTAATAGGCCTGCTATAGAGAGACTGTATGTAACTAGGTAAAATTCTATTGGCTACAATTGGTCCGGTTTAACATTATTTAAAAGTAAACTATCTAAATCTGCCAAACTAAGATTATACAAAATACCAATAAGACTAATAGTGACCATGGACTCTCAAAGAAACAATCAAACAAAAATGGTTAATTTTTGAAAGAAAGATACTTAGAAACATTTATGGTCCAAATAGAGCACCAGACGAAACTTGGAAAATCAAAACAAATAGTGAATTAAATAATATAATTGAAAATCAAAATACAATCAATCATATCAGATCTCTTAGAATTAGATGGTTTGGTCATCTGATGAGAATGGATCAATATAGATTAGTTAAAAAACTATATAAATGGAGGCATACAGGAACTATATAGAACTGTTGGTAGATCTAAGATGAGATGAAAGAGTGATGTTTGGGAGGACTTGAAGAAGATACCTGAAATTGGCAGAAGATAGGAGAGTCTGGCGGAAGATCATTGAGAAGGCTAAAACATTCCATTTTGAATTTGTAGTGCCTTAAGATGATGATGATAATTGGTCTGGGTTGTCTAGTACGTGATAACCACTCGTTCCAGGGTTCGTGGTCCATGGATTTTTAAGGCATACAACTCTTGATTATGGCTTCTTTTAGAAGGGAAGTCAAGCGTTGAGTCACATAAAATAACCTCAAATATGAAATAAAATATCGGCCGCGATGGACTAGTGGTTATGTCCCTTCCTCTGGTCCTGAGGGACGCGAGTTCCAATCCGGCCGGGATCGGTGGATTTTTTACGAAAAATCTAAGGGGCAAGTCCTCCGGGAGGGACTTTAAGCCGTGGGTTCCGGCTCTTAAGATTTTCAGGCCCGTTAAAGATCCTTAATCCTGAATAATGAGGCCTCTAAGCAAAATTCACCGACCTCATAATTCTAGTAATGCCTTGTTGCCTACCAGAAGTCTCATTGGGTCGGTATGTCGACCGCATACCATTCATGACATTCATAGACAAACAAGAGTAACTAAATTAACTTTGACTAGTAACTCCTAACAAAAAAGAGACGCTAAGGCTCAACAATGTGCTGTTACGCATTAGATAGAGATAGACGAAATAAATACCTCTGAGCAAAATATATCTGTGGTTTCACGACCATTAAGCTGTTAAGAGCGTCATTAAATCAAATATTTCCAACTACCAACTATTGGTTACAAACAGGAGCTTGAAGCGCAGTAGTATATTTTCTGTGTACTCACCAGGGAAAGTAACTTAGTTGTTTGGGAAATGAGGTATACTACACACAGAACCACTGCGTCTGTATTCTGTTCACTCTCGTATGCACCGCAGCTGCGTACTAGGCTGCGTAGCTGACTTGCGCTGTCACATCGCATGCATACTCCGGTTTCAGTTACCTTGTTCTTACTATACATCACTACAATGCCAACAAAGTTACTTTCCCTGGTACTCATTACATCCATCAAATAAAATTAATTTAGTATTTATAGAAATGGTTCATAATAAATCTATCTGCAAGCTTCACAATTACCCACATCAGTCAGGCAGGGGAAGCAGGAAGATTTTACTATGATTTTTATCGTTTTGCAGTAACTCTCTAAGACAAGTATACCTATGTCAAATTGTGACCCGATTAACGCAAATGGTCATTTACATGTTTTGACATATTTTAATCCCAACCATGGTTCGACAGAGAATGTTACGAAGAAAGGAAGGAAGTCCTCAAGTCACTGCACAGAGCAAGGACATCCTTAAACTCTGAAGACTTGAAGCTATATAACGGAAAAAGAAGACAATACAAAAAATTGCTGAGAAAAAAAAGGGCGTATCATCTTGAAAAGGAAGCAAAGCAGCTGATCAAATTGGCAATGGACGATCCTTTTACGGCCCTCAAAACAACAAGACCATACTTTCCGAACATGATACAAATGCAGACTTGGGTAGACCACTTTCGTGATATTCTAAACCAGAACAGAAATGATTTGGCGTTCCCTGCACCTTACAAGCAACACCAAACATTCACAAAGTTCGGAGCAAGAAATATTAACAGTTATAATGGAAACTAGAAATAAGAAGGCCGCAGGGCCTGACGGAATTGCCAACGAGCACCTGAAACTGGCGGCACCACACCTAGTACAGACATGGGACCAGTTATTCAACAAATGCCTAGAATGCGGGACCATACCAGAAAAATGGAGACACTCAACAATCAAAATCCTTTACAAAGGCAAAGGCCCTACATCATCACCAGATGCTTACAGAGGCATAGCACTGGAAAATTCATTATTCAAAATCTTCTCAAAGATTCTGACAAAGAGGGCTATACGACCTTGCAGACAACGCGATCCCAGAGGAACAATTCGGCTTTAGGAAGGGAAGAGCCACCATACACGCCATAAACAACCTGTTGACAGACATCCAAGAATCACTCAGACACCCCAAAGGTAAACTGTACACAATATTTATCGACTTCACAAAAGCGTTTGATCTACTTGACAGACAGATCATAATGAAGAAGCTCGAAAGGATAAGTGGAGACAACTATTTGTCACACATCATCAGATGTATTATGGCAGTAAATAAAGTGACCATAAACGATAACGTAACGACATCGGCTCCTATAATACAAACAAATGGAGTTCTCCAAGGCGACCCAATAAGTCCTCTGCTATTCAACATCACAACTGCAGACATCGCACATGCTTTAAGATGGCAAACAGTAAAGCTACCATATACATGTACGCAGATGATATGGTCCTATGCGCGACAAAGCACAGAGATCTACAGGAAAGTTTCAACACCCTCATAACATGGACAGAAGAAAACGGGCTCCACATAAATAAAAACAAAACAATGCAGATGGTCTTCAGAAAGGGAGGAAGAGTCTCAACACACGAATGGTGTACTATGGACAAGATCCACTAAAACAAACAAGTCATTACAAATATCTTGGAGTAACCTTTCAAACAACGGGCACATGTTTCAGCAAACATGTAACTGAAAAAGCTATCGCAGCCATAAGAGGCATCAACGACATAAAATACATAAATAGACTGTCACTAGATACAGCAAAACAGCTATTCACCGCAAAGATTATCCCAATACCTCGTCTATGGCCTGCAAATAATATGGAAATACCTAAAGAAAAACGATCTAAAGCAACTTGAAAAAGTAAAAGCCACTTTCCTAAAAAGAGTTCTCGGTGTATCAAAAAATACTCCATCTCGACTTGTATATGAACTGGCACGGGAACCATTTCTAATAGAAGAGCTAAGGATATCGCTACATCTACCGGCAACAATTCATTATGACGAGCTTCTAGCGGAAAGAGTGAGGAAAAGAAACGAGATTGATTTGGACTTCTACGCCACAGAAGCAATGATAAATCGAACGTGGGCGAACCCTGACCAACCACAGCGGCATGTACTTACTCGATTCTCTACACATGGCTTTCATCACGAGATATGCAAAAAACCAGGATTTCACCAAGCGGACGAATATTGTGTGTGTTCTCTGTGCGGATGTAAATGCAGCCAATACCATTTAGAACTGTGTACGAAAAGGACAAAAAGCTTAAACGCTTACAGCAAGAGAGTATTTTAATGCACATTTGTGCGCAATTCTACTTATTATTAATTTAATTTAATGTCGGCCATGTTGGGATAGGGATCGATATCAAGCGATCAGGTGCAAGAAAATAATGATCTCACTATCAGAATGCAACAATCCCTGGTAAAGACTATGAAAATGCACATTGTGCACAATTCTTATAGTATTATTATATTCTGTAGACTATTCACTGCAGACCACACGGTCCATTGGATGACGAATCATTGTAAACAAGGACCGAATATAGACTATTATAATAACAAAGAATTTGTTTGGTTGATTTTTATTTTTCACAATTTGTTTTCCTCGTTGTTTTTGTGATGTTCAAAAAATCCAAGATTTTGTGTTATTGGTTCTTTGAAAGGTTCAGTTTATTAAAATATAGGCCTATTTGTAGTATAAAATTTGATTTTTACTCTGTTAGTTACAGTTTTGACAATTATATAAATTAGTATGATTTGTATTAATGTTACTCTTTACTTTTCACAGTTTAAGTTTTACTTTGTTCCTTCCGGGAAATTCTCGTATAAGACTTGAAAGCATAATAATAGTCCCTTCGATTGGTTGCCGGCCAAAGGAAGGCAAGACCAGTGATGGGGCTGCCATCTTATAGCCTCTGGTCAGGCTTTTCTGGAGAAGAAAAGAAAATAAAGGAAAGAAGAAATGGAAGAAAGGAAAGACTCCCTAGCCCTCGGATGCCCTAATAGCGTCGGGGTCGAAAAAAACAAGAGTTAACCAAGAGAGGTTAGATAGTAAAGTTAAAAGAGTGCTAAACACAAGTAAGTGGAAGAAATGTTTTGCTCAGCTTGGGCACCTTGTGGTCGCCATCCACATATCCCCTAGATGAGGACGCCTGAGGTCCTAGTTATAATAAAAGTTTAGGAATTATTAATCAAGTTATGAAACCATCCCTTGTACAACAAAAACACCAGATTACGTTTATATAACACTTTGGCTAGACCGGTGTTGACCTATGGTAGTGAAGCATGGACACTAAGAAAACAACATGAAAGCAGAATAACGGCTTGTGAAATGAGATTCATGCGCAGAACAGCGGGTTACACCAGATGGGATCGGAAAAGGAACACCGATATCTTAAAAGAATTGAAGACTACGCCAATTTTGGAATATATTAAACAGTACCAACTAAATTGGAAACACCATCTTGAAAGAATGAGTTCAAATCGGATCCCCAAAGCTGTTTATAATTATATACCAAGAGGACGAAGATCACTGGGCCGTCCTATGAAACGCTGGAGGGAAAATTTTCTATAGGATCGTAACAGGCCTTGGCCTAATACTTGGAAGGAAGAAGAAGAAGTTTTACTTTGAAAATGAGATATAATTAAAAATGCCGCAATTAGAGCTTACCTAACAAGCAAAACTTAAATTCAGTTCTGGCGGTAAAAAGTGGACATCACAATTTCTTCTTAACCTTAATATAAAACATACATATGGATGGATTTAATATATATAATTAACATACTTTATGTTTCCTAAAAATATTTTATAACCACAATTTGGGCAATTAAGTAGATTATAGTTATTTTTGGACACCAATGTTGTATATTACACTTGTTTGATTACTTCCTTTTTTACTGAACGATTATACCATTTCCGTATTTTTAATATGGACACCACATAACACAATTAATTTCGCTGGTTAGGTAAGGACAAGTTAGAATATATCAGATCAGTTTACAGTTTATTGAATAACATCTTACATTAAGACATTTCCCACTATCCGTTTTCGAGAATTGCGATTATGTAGGCCTATAAAAAAGTACCTTGGTCGAAAGAGTGACGATCTTTCACCATAATAATACAACCGTCAAGAAATGCGGACGTGGATTGCACTGGGGTAAATATTTCCGAAGGTAAAAATAGTCCCCCATTCGGTTCTCCGGACGGGGACTACTTCAGGGAATCCATGCCAAATGCTCAAACACAGGGACATGCTCCTAGGAGCATGGGATTTTAGGTCAATATTTATATACAGTAGAAGTGGGGCACTAGAAATATTAACGCAGGAATTAGATAAATCACCTTTGGATATAATCACTTTACAGGAAGTTAGATGTCCAGGAGAAGGTAATCAGGAAGCATTGCATTACACTATGGAGGTGCAGCTAGACCTGAATTTGGAATGGGTATTTTAGTTCGTAGCTACTATTTAATTTTGTACTAGAGCATGCCATTAAATCTTTAGAGAATGAGGAAGGCTTACAACTCAATGGTATTAATAAGCTGTTAGTTTATGCTGATGATGTAGTACTATTGGCCGATAGCGAGGAGATACTAAAGGACAACACGCACACACTATTGAGTAACACTAAGAAATTGGGACTGGAAGTAAATATCAGTAAAACTAAATATATGGTCACACGTAGAAATTCAGTATATAATGGAAATGGACAGCTAATGACAAATGAGGGAAATTTTGAGGAAGTGGCTGAATTCAAATACCTAGGAACAATAATCACAAATAGGAATGAGATGCACAAAGAAATTAAACATAGGCCTCAATTCTGGAAATGCATGCTATTATGCATTGCAGAGACTCTTGATGTCCCAACTCCTTTCAAAAAACGTTAAACTGAAAATATATAAAACTATTATTCCACCAGTTATATTGTATGGGTGCGAAACATTGACTCTTACATTAAGGGAGGAAAGGAGATTACAAGTATTGGGGAATAAAGTTCTTAGGAAAATTTTTGGACCAAAGAGAGATGAACAGACAGGTGAATGGAGAAGACTTCATAACAATGAACTACATGGTCTTTATAGGAAGCCAGATATAATAAGAACAGTTAAGTCTCATAGACTGCGATGGGCAGGACATGTTGCACGTATGGGGAATGAAAGACGTGCATGGAAGCTTCTTGTAGGAAAGCCAGAGGGAAAACGCCCAGTTGGTAGGCCAAGAATGAGGTGTGAGAATAACATTAACTATGATTTGAGGGAAGTAGATTATACAGGGAATGATTGGAAAGCATTAGATCAGGATAGGGATGTATGGAGAGTTTATGTCCGCGCGGCCATGAACCTTCGGGTTCGATAGTGCCAGTGAGTGAGTGAGTGAGTGTGAGAAGTATCTTCTCCGCTATCCCAGATATCATGTTCGTCAGTGATAGGATATCATACATAATTCTAAACGATTTTGTAAACGAAATGTACATAGTCCCACAGCAGAAAGGATGATAAGATCAAGGATGAGTTCTATGAAGAATTAGAATGCGTATTTAATAGTCTTTCTCGGTAGACCAAGAATAAGGTGGGAGAATAACATTAACCATGATTTGAGGGGAGTAGATTATATAGGGAATGATTGGAAAACATTGGCTCAGGATAGGGATTTATGGACAGCTTATGTCCTCGCGATCATGAACCTACGGATTCGATAGTGTCAGTCAGTTAATTAGTTAGTTAGTATTGATTTTCGACAGTCAAGGAACTAAAAAAACATTTTAAATAATTTACTAATGTATATTATAACATATTTTTCACCGAAAATAACTAAAATAAACAGTTCAGTGAAGGAACATACTTAATTAACATGCCTTGATTAAAGTGTCAGTTTCATATTTTAGGCCTATTCTATAAAAAGCATAAAGCAAAATCCTTTCAAGAGGATTTAATTTAGTTTCACTAGCAAAATATTACTTGATAATGTACGAACATTTTATCTGTATTAATGAAAGTTTATTACTATTATTATTGTTATTTTGATAGGTGGACGTCGTACAATCGTTATGGAACATTGAACACATATTTGAATGGAATTCTAATATACCATCAGAAGAGTTTTAGCGTGAGTTCCCCGATATTTATTTCTGTATTGTTTATGTTAAATTATTTAGTTATTTAGGCATAAATACATAGACCTGTCAATTTTAGTTCACGTAGAAATACATGACCATGATTTTTTGGTAACAATGCTTTGTATTGATTTTTATTTATTTTGTAAAATCAGGATTTCAAAATGGCTTCTAAAGAGGTTCCTAATCTTGCATTCAGCAATGGCTATTGCATACCAGCGATTGGATTAGGAACTTGGAAGGTAAGTGACAGTTGAAATAGGGTTATTCTAAAAAAAATGCTCTCTCCAATCTCCTAACTTCAATAAGTAATAACGTACGCTAGAAATGCAACATAATTAATAACCTTAAAAACATAAGATTAGGCGAATTATTTTATTTAGCTTTATTCAGCTTAAAGCTAAACTATTTTAAAAGTTAATTATTTAAATTTGGAGACAGTAATATTCAAAATACCCGCAGTGTCTATTCTACAAATGCGAGTCAAACTCCTGAAATTATGTCTCCTAATCACTAAATATTTGTTTTAAATATCCACAATGGAAACAATGATTTGGAAATAATAAAAGGAATAGTTAAAGGTTGAGCTGCAATAGCAATGTTGAATGGAATTTATATATGCCACATATATCAAAATTGACAACAGCTCCCATTGAGAATTTAACATGAAATTCCAATTACTTTCACTATTTAAAAAGTGCAAAAATTAAATGGAAACATATATAAATTGTTTACAAAGACTGCCGCAATGCTTGGTGAGTAAGTGTGCATTTTTTTGGATAAATTGTAAATTAATTATATGTAAAACTGAAAATGTGATTAAATTCTGACCTGAAGGTATATCTTATTTTTCTAACAAGGGAACTGTCAACTATTGCATGCCGGGACCTACCTTGAAATTTCTTCCATGAAGCGTTGTGATGTACCAAGGCCTTTTTAACAGCAAGTTACTAAAATCAAGCGCCAAATCTCTCATTTTAACTATAGGGAAATAAAACAACTCCAAAATTGGTAGATGGGATAACCCTCAATACATGTCGTCCGTGCCGCATCCGGTCTCACACCACTTCACTCTTATTCATGCAGGGACTCCATGTGATCCGTACAGTGGATTGCCATTGCTGGATTCTGGTTTCGATATCTGTGCCTTGCAGTTTAAAACGCAGATAATTTTTTTGACATGGTCTTGGTACATCACAACGCTTCTCTGAGAGAAATTTCAAGATAGGTTAGGCATGCAATTGTTGACAGTTCCCTTGTAAGTAAAATCTACGCCTATATGACATCAAAGCTTAACTCATACATAGATTTATAAATTATTACGATTAAAAAACTTATTTTCTTTGAAAATACAATAGGAAGTAACATTATGTGGTTTTACTTAATAAATAACTTTGGTCTGTATTATTCTTATCTCATATAGTTGTTTCTATCAGACATATGTTTCAAGGCATGTTTGCCCCATCTTTAGTTGGTACAGACTGATTTTTCCCCAAGTTGTCGGCCTAGGATTTCAACTCCTATTCCCTCTTTCTGTGGTCCAAAGAACTTGCTAATTAGGTTCCTCTCGCCGGGAATTTCAAAATTCATAATTCTCTCCTTGCTCTTCTGTATGTAGATTTTTCCCTCCATATGGTGAGTTCGTTTGTGTTTTCTGTTTTAATAATTTTGTGTTCACATCTATTTTGTGTTTTTCTAACCAAACGTGAGCAGCTACTGCAGATTTTTCTACTTCCTTTTATTTTTATTTTTTTTACATTTCTTAAGTGTTCTTTGGTTCTAATGGTTAAATGGGAAAAATCAGTCTGTACCAACCGAAGATGGGGCTAACATGCCTTGAAACATATGTCTAATAGAAACAACCATATGAGGTACGAATAATACAGACCAAACTTATTAATTTATTTTATATTTATAGTCGAAACGGGATGAAGTTACAAAGGCAGTGGAGATAGCACTAGATGCTGGTTATACACACATTGACTGTGCACGTATTTATGAAAATGAAGATGAAGTTGGAGCAGCCATTCAAAATAAAATTAAAGAAGGAATTGTGAAAAGAGAAGAACTTTTCATTACTAGCAAAGTACGTATTTACTCATATTTAAATTAATGTTGGGAAGTAAACATTATGAGGTTATATCATTAATAGTGAGTCCATGACTGAAGATGAACGAAAAGTCGTTTGAAACCAACGGTCTCAAAGAAATTTGAAATTGTATGAAGCGATTTATTAAAAATATGTTCTCCACTCACTATTAACGTATTTACTAGAAAGTTCTTTTTATATTGATTTCAACTCCTTAGGTTGTCAAAAAGGTAGTAACACGTATGATGACAAATGATCTCCTTGATTGGCTTTTATCAGTAGTAAGAAAATTCTTATCTGGTAGCCAGTTCAAATACTAAGGCATTGGATAAATAATGGCAACACTGTTGTAAACCAACGCTACTATTGGTGATCATGTATGCTGTTGAGCAATCTTTGTTGTATAAATCTGTAATATTGAAAGTCTTGAAATAGCAGTATTTTGTGTTTCTCAGTTTAGTAAGTAACACAGCCTTAAAAAAAGATGTTCAGTAGAATTTGTTAGAAGGTGGAATTGAGAAGTACTCGAACATCCACCAAATTCGCCATTCATGAGCCCTTGTGTTATAGCTTATTCTCAAAGATCAAAGAACATCTACGAGACATTCGATTTCAATCAAAAGTTGTTATCCAAAAAGCTCTAGAACGATAAGTGAAAGAGATACCCAGAAATAGCGCTGCAGATAAAGTTCGCCATCTTCCAATAATTTGGAAACGTGTAATTGACTTGACAGAAGACTATAAACAGAGTTCGTATTGCCAAAAGTAACTTAAATATTTTTTTGTAATGTTACAGCAGTATCGCCATTACTTATCGAATTCCCTGGTAGATTATTTAATTAGCTAATTATATGCAATAAGATTTGGTGAAAGATATATTAGTTGAACGCCTCGGCCATCTGACATGGCCTACGAAGCTAATAAAATAGACTGTAATCTATAAAATAAGTGTAATTATTTGTATTACCTATGTTAATACGAGCTAAATTATTTAATTAAATCATTTAATTAAATATATTTTTTTATCCAACAAGGAAACCGTCAACCACTGCATGCCAAAACCTACAATGAAATTTCTCCCAGAAAAACGCTTGTGATGTACCAAGGCCGTTTCCAATATATATAGGTTATATATCTGCTGCTTTTAACTGCAAGGAACAGAAATCGAAGTCAGAATCCAGCAATGGGAACCTACTGTGCGAAGTAGATGGACTCTTTGCTTGAATAGAGCGGAGTGGAGTAAGAAGAGGACGTGAACGACAGGCAGTGAGGGTTATAATTTCACCAAGTCAGGAGTTCTATTACTTCCCTGAAGTTTAAATGAGAGATTCGGCGCTGGATTTTAGTGCCTTGCAGATAATTGTTTTGACACGGCCTTGGTAGATCATTATGCTTCACTGGGAGAAATTTGAAGGTAGGTTTCGACATGGAATTGTTAACAGTTCCCTTATTAGTTTAACCTTTCCCTTTAGAGGCGCGGCGTGGACAACAGGTTGTGAGGATTATCTAATTCACGAAATAAGAATTGTATTAAGAGAGTTATCAGATGACTAAAAGTAATGGTCTCTAAAACCAATCAATAGCAATTTAGCGCTTACTTCTGTTGAATGAAGAGAATTAGTTAATTTTATAACATTAAGTTGTACTTCACTTTAGTTTAAATGAGAGGTTTGGCGCTGGATTTTAGTGCCTTGCAGATAATTTTTTTTTTTTTTTTTTGGACACGGTCTTTGCACATCACAACGCATCTCTGGGAAAAATATCATGATAGGTTTCGACTTGCAATGCTTGAACAAGTTCCCTTATTACTTTTCCTTTTATAGGTATTTTTACATGCCCATGCCACCTGGGCCTTACAGGCACACGACCTGACGAAAGTGGATTTTTAAAGTTATAAAACATGTTAGCTAACAGAAAAAAACTTGACGAACGTGTTTTTATAAATATTAAAATGTAAAATTCTTATTATTTATATGTAATATATAAAAATCACGAAAGGGAATATAATACTATGAGATTTATAAATGAGTTGGAGAATTTTTTTTATATCTCACCTCATGAAGTTTCATGTTTTCATGATACCGGTTTCAAACGTCATTTTATTTTCATCTTCAGTCAAACTTCAACTCATTTTGACTGAATGCGAAGGTAAAACGACCTTAGAAACCGGTATCTTGAAAACATGGTACTTTATGAAGTGAGATATAAAAACATTTTCTCCAACTCATTTATAAATTGAAAATGCATCGTAGTGTTACTACCGTCTTTAATTTTGGTTAAATACTATGAAGTTATTTGCAGCTTTGGAACACATACCACCGCCCAGAATTGGTCGTACCGGCTTGTCAAACTTCTTTGAAGAAGCTTTGTTTGGACTATTTGGATCTTTACCTTATACACTGGCCATTTGCGTTTAAGGTAATAATTAATAAATTAAGCCCTAAGCTTACAATCAAACTTTTAGTATAAATTGTGTAATTAATATTAGAACTTTATTACATTGTTAAATGTCCCGCGCTGTAGCCGAGTGGTTAAGGTAAGAAACCTTGGCGCAGAGCTACGGGACTTGCGCTCGTTCGAGTCTCCATGGGGGAAGAAATTTTCTCATGGTATTTCGGCCAGTATGGGACCGGTGCCCACCCAGCATCGTGAGGCATTTGGGTAGCTACAATAAGTAGCGGCTCCAAGTTGAGGAAACCAGCTATAACGGCTGGGGGACTCGACATGCTGACCACATGTCACCCCTAAACTGGCTGATGATCATCTACCTCTGTGATTGACACATGTGGATGTGAGGGGCCAGCAGCCGGCTGGTAGGCTAAGGGCCTTCTAAGCCTGTCGCGCCAGGAGTTTTTATTACATTGTTAAATACAGCATTATCAAGGGAAATATCACAAGGGTTTCCGTCTTGTTCGATAAGAGAGGAAAACTTGCGTGGTATTTTAAAAGTACTGAATGATAATAATAATAATAATAATAATAATAATAATAATAATAATAATAATAATAATAAAGTCAATATGATATTGATGATAATGATGGCCAGATGGTGCTCGGGGACCGTTTTAAGGCCTCCCTGGCGCATCATTACCATCATCATCAACTCTCATATCATCGGGGCAACCTCAGAAATGGGTTACAAGAATGCCATGCCAGGAGAAAACACCAGAAATGACAACCTGGGGCATTTGGAAAATAATAATAATAATAATAATAATAATAATAATAATTACAGTAGTATTTAGTGAATATTTTTTTAAATAAAGAATGTTAATGAAATGGAAATAAGCTACATTTACATCTATAATGGCGTAACAGCCTAATGTTGGGTCTTATCCTCTCCTTTCTTAGGACTGACTAGTAGACCAAGTTAATTTAGTTACGCTTATTTCCCTACAGATGTCATGAATGATATGCTGACAACATACCGACCCAATGAGATATCTAGTAGGCAACTAAGGTACCGGTACCACTAGGATGTGAAGGTCGTTAAATTTTGCTTAAGGCCACTTTATTCAGGTGGTAAGACTTTTTTTTTCGAGCCTGAAAAATCTTCAGACTCGGAACCTACCGCTTAAGTCCCTCTGGGAGGACTTACTTCTTGGATTTTTGCATTCTTTAAAAAAAATCATCAACTGTGGCCGGGTTTTAACCCGAACCCGCGAGTATTAGATATGTAATGGTCATAAAATTTCAATATTAGGTATTTTGAGGGTTTTTAATAAAAATTACAGTGGGAATTAACACTATGAGATATTTTCAACGTATAAATGAGTTCACGAAAATGCTTTTATATCTCGCCTCATGAAGTTTCGTATTTTCACGATACCGATTTCAAAACGTAATTTTACCTTCATATTCAGTCAAACTCTAACTCATTTATAAATTGAAAATTAGAGTTTTACCTTCATCTTCAATCAAACTCCAACTAATTTATAAAATGAAAATTAGAGTTTTTTTAATACAAAGGTGAAATGACCTTTGAAACCGGTATCGTGAAAACACGGAACTTC
Organism: Diploptera punctata; assembly: GCA_030220185.1. Classification (NCBI taxonomy): domain Eukaryota; kingdom Metazoa; phylum Arthropoda; class Insecta; order Blattodea; family Blaberidae; genus Diploptera; species Diploptera punctata. The sequence continues at coordinate 413,244 of JASPKZ010008385.1, forward strand.
ATCAAGCGAAATATAAAAACTTTTCTCTCAATCATTTATAAAAATATATTTATATGAATCGAAGCCGGGTCAGGCCTATAAAATTTAATTTTGAATTAATGCAAATTTCACTTATTACAGGAAGGCTGCGACTTGATGCCAACAGATGAAACCGGAAAATTTGAAATAAGTGAAGTGGACTACGTAGAAACTTGGAAGGGAATGGAAAAATGTGCAGAAATGGGTCTTGTTCGTAGTATAGGATTATCCAACTTCAATTCTCAACAAATTCAACGCGTGTTAGACGCATGTTGTATTAAACCAGTGAACTTACAAGTGGAATGCCATCCCTATTTTAATCAGAAGAAACTTCGTGAGTTTTGTAATGACAGAGATATTGTGATCACTGCATACAGTCCTTTGGGATCACCTGACTCTCCATATTATAAAGAAGGAACCCCTAAGCTTCTAGAAGATGCTACATTGAAAGAAATGGGTGATCGGTTAGGAAAAACCGTAGCACAGGTTATACTTCGCTATTTGGTAAGTATCCCTCCAAGGTATCTTTATCTTGTCGTGATGGAATGGCTTGCGTGCTTATACTGCAGCCACTGATTCTCCGGCCCTGACGTTTTCAGGACAGTGTTGCCGATATGGATATCCAGTGGGAGTGACCGATACTAGTAAAATACATGGTAAGTTTCCGTTGAGGTGTTAGTTCACAGTAATATAATGTACGGTTAAAAACTATAAAATAGTTACCTTGTAGGTCCGTCTCCTCAACCTAAGTTGTTTTAAAACTCTGTAGGCCTGGGACTAGTCCCGAAAGGCCTACAGAGTTTTAAAACAACTTAAGTTGAGGAGACGGACCTAAAATGTAATTATTTTATAGTTTTTAACCTACATTATATTACTGGGAGTGACCGCTTTATGTATGCGGTTAGCAGACATACAGCTGGCAGCATCTCAGCAATTTCAAACCTTACTAGCGTGCTATAGCTACGTCAAGAGCAGTGATTGGTTGTGGCAGACATTTACTCCCAATACAACCATTTCCTTATTGGCAGTAGAGGGCGAATTCTATCTTTACCCCTCGTATAACCTAAACACAAGAGCCGGAGATATGGCGGCTGGGGTATAAATAACACCGAGAGGTATGCCGGCGGTATTATCGCCTCACTAAGGTGGCTGTCCAGCGGCTCGCTTTGTTTCCCCGCAGCTGTTATATATAATTAAATACAAAGATGCCGACTACCGCCACCATAATTCCGCATGTTAATCATTGTCAAATACTGTCGCGCAGCATGCGCTTTTATATAAACTGACGCAATAATAGCATTGCTGCCAAAAAGGTTACTAATGCCGACCAGGTAAAATGCGATAAGCCAGACGATAAACAGTACCTTGGTAGAAAGAGTGAAGATCTTTCACCGTAAGATACAACGTCAGGAAACGCAGTCATGTGGTCCACTGGGGTAAAATTTTTCGGAGGTAAAATAGTCCCCATTTGGTTCTTCGGGGAGGGCTACTTCAGGGAATCCACGCCAAAGGCTCAAACACAGAGGTATTAACGCGGAAATTTGGTAAATCGCCATTGGATATAGTAGTTTTACAGGAAGTTAGATGACCAGGAGAAGGAAGCTTTGAATTATACGTAAGTTACTACAGTGGTGCAGCAAGATCTGAATTTTGAAAACGCCCAGTTAGTAGACCAAGAATGGGGTGGGAGAATAGCATTAACCATGATATGAGGAAGTAGATTATACAGGGGGATGATTGGAAAACATTAGTTCAGGATAGGAGTGTATGGAGAGCTTATTTCCGCGCGACCATGAACTTACAGGTTCGATAGAGTCAGTGAGTTAATTATTTAAGTATCATACTTTAATAATCATTAAATTAATCAGATTTTACATCTAGCATTTTTTTCTCCAGGACTAGTTTCGAGGAACTTTCCCCATCGTTAACTGTCATTTAATTAAGGTAGAATTTTTTATCGCTCACCTCATATGAACAATATGAGGTGAGTGATAAAAAAAATCTACCTTAATGAATATACCTCATAGTGAGAATTCCTAAAATAAGTGTCATCTAATTGTTGATTTCTGTTACGTCTCCTCTCTTTGTTGGCGGGCCGATGAACTTCCAATGTTTTCCTCCGGGAATTTCAAAATCCATGATCTTATCGTTGTATATTTCATCATCATCATTAGTACAACAACCATAAGTGGGTTCAAGGCTTCCTTCAGATTTTTTTTCTCCAGGCTTCTCTATCTCTGACAACCGTCCACCCAGGAGTTTTAAAGTTTTGACATTCTGTAGTACTCCATCCATCTCAAATTCGGTCTTCCAGTTCTCCGTCTTCCTTCTGACTTGCCATCTATAATTATTCTTCTAACTACTTCCCTTTTTGTCATTCTATGCGTATGTTCTGCCCATCTTAATCTGCTTAGTTTAATATCTGTAATGATTTCTGATGATTTATAGAATTCATATAATTCCCTGTTATATCTCATTCGCCATATTCCATTTTCTTTTCTCTTTTTTTTTTTTTTTTTTTTTTTTTTTGTATTTTTGGAGATAGATTTTTTTCCCAACCACTTGATATGAGAAGTGGTGAATTCCGGTTAAAAACAGAAACTAACATTGAGGGACTACGCCTGTCTAACAACGCGACCCCCTGTCTGTCTTCAGCTTGCAGTGACAACTATGTCAGTCGACTTCGGTTCTTTGGAATTGTTTATATATTTTATTACGATTTTCTACGATTTTCCCCATTCCATTATCTTTTATTTGTTTTATGTACGTGTGTTTGTCACTGAACTCCTCCTAAACGACTAGAACTATTTTGATTAAATGTTTTGTGTGTGTCTGATTGGGCCCCTCGATGATTTAGATTTACAATTAGACCCTCTAAAACCATTGGGTGTAGGAGTTCACCTGAAGTAAAAATTTAAAAGTCGTTCTTGCGGTCACATTTTTCGATGTTTCACAACGAAACTCAGTACATCCTATTAAAAAAACCGAGGTAGGTAGTGTCCAAAAGTGAGTGAAATCCGACAATTAGAAGTGGGTGTTTATCTGAAATCCGAAATTAAAAACTAACACCACCATGTTTGGTTCGTCTCAGCGTATACCATAAAATTTAATTATAATTAATATTTAATTTATTTAGGTGTAGCACCTCACGCCAGGTATTTGCTAGTATTCTTATGTAATAATATTGCATCTGTGCTCTTTATGCTCAATGAATTCTAAACAGCCACTCATTTTCTTGAGAAATTAACCGATTTAATTAAATTGTGTATTTTCCAATACTACCAATAATTTTCGTGCTTTGGTTACCGTACTAGGAGGACCGTGGCGTTAATATGGTATATTTTTAATTTACGGACCATTTCGACAGACCATGTGACGTAGGTGATGTATACTAGTAGGCCATTGTGTATGATTTAACTTTAATGATATGAAATTACGATTGATGATGGATGGCTCGTAATAATAATAATAATAATAATAATAATAATAATAATAATAATAATAATAATAATAATAGGCCTAATAATAATAATAATAATAATGCTTTTTTAAACAGGCATAGTTAAGGCCTTCTCTTCCACTCAACCGACGAATAATGAAATCATATAAAAATTACATACTTATTATGATTTTAATAGTATATTACGATGCGAGGTTGGGAAGTGGTTTTTACAGAATCGAGGGAAAATATTTAAAAACCGAGCGATAGCGAGGTTTTTAATTTCCGAGATTCTGTAAAACATTTCACAAACGTGTGTTGTATATTATTTTTTGCGCGATGGTGTTATCAAAATAACAAATAATAGTAAAATAATATCTTTGTTGGAAATATGTGCGTTCATTATAAACAATTGACTAACGTTAACAGTGTGGGCAATGTTTATTAGTTGAAACAACAGGAGCCTTGAGAACAATTATTGATTATATGGCCGCAAGTACGTATTTATTGTTTTATATTGTTTCAAATAAAGTTCAGTTCATTTAAAATGCAGTGGTTTGTTTCGTATAATGTATATTAACACTACCTTTAGGATGTTTTCTGAATATACATTGTACGTAATATAGGTTATATAGAGGGCAGTGGTTTTACTTCTCGCACGTGGGTGTAAATGTAATATTACAGTATAGTTATTTAGGTTGGCAACCCCGAAATGTAGGAAGTTGAACTTTCAATAATGGTCGCCATTGCTGTAAGTACGACAAAACGCACTATCGCGCAAAAAATACATTAAAAATATAGACTAAACAAAGCACAATGCGGATGTTGTCTTCTATTAGCTATCACTAACAAAACATGCAATAAAATTAAATGAGGTAATACGAGTATAGGCCTATGCTTCCTATATGAATATTTGGCATTGGAATTTCAACCCAAAATTTGCCTTGACCATTGAGGAAAACCACAAGTAGGCTAATAGATTAGTCTGTTCCGAGATTAGAACTCGCAAATATCGAGCCTACTCCATCAGTTCTTAGAACATGTTAATTAGAATATAAACGAAAAGTTTATTTATGTACAAACAGGTGCAGTTGGGAGTGGCAACAGTACCCAAATCAGTGACACCGTCTCGCATTCAAGAAAATTTCAACATTTTTGATTTCGAACTGACGGCAGAAGATATGGCATGCATTGATTCACTGGATCAAAATCTTCGTTACATTCCTTTCGAAGAGTTAGTATCATTTGTAATACCTTTATAAATAATTTCATTGCTCGGCTTATTACACTTATAGGGAAACGTCAGTTTTATACGGACGTCTCTCTCTAAGATCGGATGACTGGATTAATTAATAAGAAATTGTATCTTGTATAGCAATTAGTATAAATACAGGTATCTCTAAAGTCACTATCCATTTCAGTGAAGCAAAGCAACCATTGAAAAATCAATGTGTTGTTGCTGTGTTGTTTTCAAATGCTGGGCCTTGGCAACGAAGCCATTAGCGTTCTTGCTCTCCAATATTTCTCTATGGTGGATCCAACAGGTAATACTTCACAGGTTTGTAGATGTTCTCCGTTCATTTCTTCGTCCTTGTTGAATAGAGGACAATTTGGATTCGTGTAGATTCCTATTTTATATAAATGTTTGGCCAAATAGTCATGTTCTGTCTAAATTTTGCTACTGTAGTTTTACGTGGAATTTCTGGAATACCAGCCAGCGTAAATGTTGAAATAGCATTTCCTCTATTTCTGATGGCGTGGTTATACCGCCATTACTCGGTCCTCATAGCCTCATTTGTGAAAGCAGGTTGCACCACGAGCAGGTTGAGAGTTCAGATTTGGATAGGAGAAGTTATGGAATGCACTTCACTATCCTTTGCAACCCTAAAAAATCAATGTTATTGTTAAGTTTTACACACATTCTACTGCCTTTCTACATGACAGCCATCTATGTGAAAACATACTATTTCCGCTGTGAAACGAAATGTAGACCTTAATATTTAAACCGTAAAAAAAAAGGCCTGCTGCTCCTGTAATATGATTCCGTAAATCAAGCAGACGTAGAGTGAAGCGCAGAATTTTTCTCACTGTGTTGCGAGGGGCATTCAATCCCTACTTAGGCGTCGAGTTGATGCGTTCGGACTGGCAATTTGAACCTGCCGCACTGTTCCTGCTGATACGCGTGGCACCACAGGTGCTGCTGTAGTAGTACAGTACCAGTGTATGATAAGAGATATCAGCATGCTACTTCGACACTAGCGCGGCTTGTGGCACATACGCAAAACACACCAAGTCTCCCATCTATACCTTCTAATCTGTGTACGTGTGGTATGGCGTGTCTCATTCTTACTCCTTACACACTGCCCAGTAGAGGCCAGTACGCTTAAATGTTTACAAGGAGACGAATGTGTGCCTTTGTTGGGGCTGGTTTACGGAATTTAAGAGTAAATTCAGCTCTGACATCTTCATATGACAATCCGCTTGCCCAAGCAAAAACAATTGCAAACTTTCTTCCCTGCTGAACATACTGCACTAATATTTAATTTTAGGAAATTACATTTTGAGGTTATTTTAATTATATTATTTTCAGTCTCATCATCTTACCTCAACAAGAACAAATCAACATTAATATTGAGGTAAGATGATCAGACTGAAAATAACATAATACTGCAATAAGCTAACAGTGTATGCAAAGAAAGGAAAAAAAAAAGTAGTGTTTTCATGGAAAATGATAGCGACTTTAGAGACACCGTATTATATAGTGAAAGGATTATTTCTAGGACTGGGATAAATAATAATATAACTAAATACAATACATTATATAACAGAAATGAATATCGTATTTTACGGACTATAAGACGCACTTTTTATTCGAAAAATTGCCTCCAAAATTCAGGTGCGTCTTATAGGCCTACTTGAAATTAATATAAAATGTCCAGTGTTTGATTTAAAATTCCCGCCAGTCTTAAAAATGCCATATATTCGATACCGCGGGAATTATCTCTATCTGGCAACATTGGATTCAAATGGCAGAAAACATTATAACTAAATCTTTCAAGAAGTGCGGCGTAAGTAACACTCTCAATGGCAGTGAAGACCATCTTATATATGAATAGAACAACGATGACGACGACGACGAAGAAGAAGAAGAAAATGCAGATGACGATTTTCAGGGATTTTAAAGATAAGAACGGTTTTATAAACTAAGATTTTTTTTTAGTCTGGCTTTGCAATCTAATAATAAAAATGGCAAAAATGTTATAAAAAATTCTTAAAAATTAAGGTGCGTCTTATAGTCCGTAAAATACGGTAGTTGATAAAAAACAATGGAAAACATTTTAATATAGTTATCTAAACCGTATATTCATCAATTATTAATGAGTTTTTATATAAGAAATATGAGGTGAGTCAAAATATCCAACTCATTAATAATTAAAACAAACCTCATAGTGCTATTTCCTGCATATATTAAATTCATTCATCATTTGTGTATCAAAGGAACTGTCAACCATTGAACACCGAAACCTACCTTGAAATTTCTCCAAAAGAAGCGTTATATGTACCAAGGTCGTGTCAAAAAAAAAAAGAAAGAAAAGAAAAAGAAAAGAAGAAACTGACGTTTTTAACTGGAAGGCACATAAATCGAAGCCAGAATCCAACAAAATCAACCCATTGTACAGAGATGGACCGAGTATGAGCGGAGTGGAATCAGGCGGGACGCGGCGTCGACGACAGGTAGTGAGGGTTATCCAGTCTACCAATTCAGGTGTTGTATTACTTCCGTACAGTTTAAATGAAACATTTGGTGTTGAATTTTAGTTCTTTGTAGTTAAAAAGGCAGATATATTTTTTTTTTTTTGCACATGGCCTTTGTACATCACAACGCTTTTCTGGAAGAAATTTCAAGCTAGCTTTTGGCATGCAACGTTTGACAGTTGCCTTGTAGACAGTTATTAATTCATTATTATGAAATTAATTTTTAATTTTTATTAGGATATTTTAACATATTTTAGGTCATTTTTATTATATTTTAAGGGAATTTTATAAATTATTTCTATACAATTTTTAGGTCATCGACATCCGGGCTCTATTTATCAGTTTCGGTTTTAAATGCGTTCTTTTACATATTTCACAACTGTGGTCTCGAGGTAGCGTGCTGCCTTGTCACGCAGCGGGCCCGGGTTCGATCTCCGGTCGGGACAGTTTTTCTGGGTGAGGTTTTTATCGGGGTTTTTCCTCACCTGTAAGACAAATGTCAGGAAAACTTTAAGGCCCAAACGGTCCCCGAAATCATATGGCCATCATCACCATCATCTTTATCATTACCATTATCATCATCATCATCCTTCACTGGTGTGGAAAGCAACGGGAAGCTACCACACCTACACAATTCCCTAGTGAAGCTGCAAGCGTAGCATGAAAATGCTATGATTGCAGTGAAGGACCTGCCTTCGGGCAGAATTACTATGGATGGATATATATATATATATATATATATATATATATATATATATATATATATATATATAATAGAGAGAGAGAGAGAGAGAGAGAGAGAGAGAGAGAGAGGTAGAGAGAGAGAGAAGGAGAGGAGAGAGGGAGGGAGAGAGAGAGAGAGAGAGAGAGAGAGAGAGCGAGAGAGCAGAATGTCTATATGTCTATACCCGTAAATCCCCGTATGGGGTGAGTTATTGAACCAAGCCAATTTAGTTATGACATTTCCCTACAGATGTCAGCGAGTGACAAGCGGTTAGCTGCTATCGCCTCAAAGAGACACCTAGTAGGCAACTAGGACGTTACTTCGATGGGAAAGGACGATAAAAAATTCGCTAAGAACCTTTAATTCAGGCTTGAAGTTATTTTATGAGCCCAAAAATCTTCAGACTCGGGACCACGACTTAAAGTCTCTCCCAGAGGACTTGCCCCTTGAATTTTTGGATCCTAAAAACAATCCATCGAACCCGACCAGTTTTGAACCCGCGATTCTTGGAACCAAAGACAAAAACTTGATCGCTAGAATGCAAATGTGATATACGTAAATAATTTAAAATAAATCTTGGCAACTTTCTTTAAACCACACATATTCAATGTAGCCTACCGTATTTTTTATTTTACTAGTAAAATGCTAATTTCTATGCTACAGAACAAATCACCATCCCGATTATCCATTCAACATAGAGTTTTGACGTCATTGATTACAGCTGGCAACTTGAAGAATTTAACACTAATGGAAACAAATCTTATGTTTTTTTGTGATTATTGTCTAGAGGATATTTAAAATCGATCATTTCAAATATTTTATAGGCCTAAGTATTTTTAAGTTACACATAGTGTTGAATGTAAAATATTTCGAGCACTGAATAAATTTAAGAATATATTATTGTATTTTTGTACTTCTAGTAAATATTAAATAAGTCCATGACACAACAGGCCTAGAACGCACTTTGCCTACCAAACCGATGATTGGCCATTCATATGTGCCAATCACAGATGTCGTCGATCAATATATGTGGTAAGCAAGTCACGTCTCCCAGCCGTTATAATTGGTTTTCACAACCTGGAATAGCCACTTCCTGTAACTATCCAAATTCCTCATGTTACTGGGCTGGCACCGGTACCATACTGGTCGTAATTATACAAGAAAATTTATTCCTCCATGTTGACTCAACCAACGTATGTCCCATAGCTCTGTGCCAAGACATTGATGCCTTAGGGTGGATACACTTTGGAGCTATGATAAACGATACTTGAAACAGCGTTGCTTTGCTAGAGAAAATTAAAACAGATATTTACATTTAAGGTGTTCAGGTTGGATCAATGATAAGAGCAACGACAAACGATACAAGATACGAAAAGGAAACTTTTATTTTCGTCGCTCTTATAATTATATATATATATATTTTTTTTTCAAATGCCCCAGGTTTGTCTTTCGACATTCCTGGTTTCTCTCCTGGCATGGCGTACTTGTAACCCACTTCTGAGGTTGGGGCGCCTGGAAGGCGGGGTTACGTTGCCCCGATGATATGATGGGTGATGATGATGATGATGATGATAATGGTGCGCCAGGAGAGTCCCTAATCCCAAGCATAACCTAAGATGAATATGAATGATGATGATTGCGATGGCCATATGATTTAGGGGACCGTTTGGGCCTTAAAGTTTTCCTGACATTTGTCTTACAGGTGAGGAAAAACCCCGATAAAAACCTCACCCAGAAAAACTGTCCCGACCGGGGATCAAACCCGGGCCCGCTGGGTGACAAGGCAGCACGCTACCCCGAGACCACAGCGGTGGACCTTATAATTATATATATATACTAGCTAATATCCGGCGTGCGCTGCTACGCCTAAATGAATGAACTATTAAAGGTTAATTAAATTATATAAACTGCGCCGAACCAAACATGATGGTTGCTAAGTCTGTATTTAATTTCGAATTTCGGGTAAATCCCCAATTCCAACTGTTGGATTTCGCTGATTTTTTGATAATACCTACTTCGGTTTATTTTAATAGTATATACCGAGTGATATAAAACATCGAAAATTGCAACAGAGAGAATTTAAAATTTCCGTTTCGGGTGAACTCCTACACCTAGGCCCCTAATGGTTGTAGAACATAATAGGTAGCGGCTAAACTCTCGCTGTACCTGAAAACCTACTTACTTACTTACTTACTCACTGGCACTATCGAAACGGTAGGTTCATGGCCGCGTGGACATAAGCTCTCCATACATCCCTATCCTGGGCTAATGCTTTCCAATCATTCCCTGTATAATCTACTTCCCTCAAATCATAGTTAATGTTATTCTCACACCTCATTCTTGGTCTACCAACTGGCGTTTTCCCTCTGGCTTTCCTACAAGAAGCTTCCATGCAAGTCTTTCATTCCCCATACGTGCAACATGTCCTGCCCATCGCAGTCTACGAGACTTAACTGTTCTTATTATATTTGGCTTCCTATAAAGACCATGCAGTTCATTGTTATGTAGTCTTCTCCATTCACCTGTTTGTTCATCTCTCTTTGGTCCAAAAAATTTCCTAAGTACTTTATTCTCAAATACTTGTAATCTCCTTTCCTCCCTTAAAGTAAGAGTCCATGTTTCGCACCCATATAATATAACTGGTATAATTATAGTTTTATATATTTTCAGTTTAACGTTTCTTGATAGGAGTTGGGACATCAAGAGTCTCTGTAATGCATAACAACACGCATTTCCAGAATTGAGCCTATGTTTAATTTCTTTGTGCATCTCATTCCTATTTGTGATTATTGTTCCTAGTTATTTGAATTCAGACACTTCCTCAAAATTTCCCTCATTTGTCATTAGCTGTACAATTCCATTATATAATGTATTTCTACATGTGACCATATATTTAGTTTTACCTACATGTACAAATATTCATGAAGATCGGTTGAGTGGTTTAGAAGTCTATAAATCACAAACACACGCAGGATGAATTGCTATAAAGTTTTTTTTTTCGTTGCTTGCCATTGTGATCGAGTATTAATCGAACTCAAGTTATCAGCCAAAATGGACATTGATAAATTTATCACTTGTGAATCTGTAGGTGATGCATTGTGGAATCACAAATGTAAACATCAGTATAATAGATTCAGGGGCCTATAGTGGATAAATTATTCCATTACTTTAATAAATAATTTGTCGTATTATGTACGTAAAACTTTTCTGTACTCTTCTATTATACTGTAAAAAATGGGACTCTTCCTAAATGTTTGTACAAAGTGATGAATTAGTCACAGGGCATGTATATAGAATTTTCGCGGTTGATTCAGCAATACAAATAATTTTACTAATGAAATTTCATAAATAAATTATATGATATTTTAAAGTACGAATATGTAAAATAAAAAATAAATAAATAAATAAAAAGCGGGTCAATCACAAAAGTCATTCCGGGACAAATAAGCTGAAGCCTTGAACCCCGGGTTCCACTCTATTCAAGAAAGTAACCGAATAATTGATCCACCACTGGAATACAGGTTATTCCACTCGCGGTGCAATTAATTGTATCTTTATATTTTGTAACTTGTAAAAGGTTTTTTTTATCGGGTTGTCTTTTATGGCGTTTCTGGTTTTCTCCCCTGGAATTGGCGGACTTATAATCCATTTATTAGATTGGGGCACCTGGACGGCGGAGTTAACGTTACCCCAATGATATTATGGGTGATAAATGATAATGAAGCTCCAGGAGAATTTTTAACCTAAACTTAACCGTGCAAGAATTTCAACGAAAAAATGCACTCTCTATGTTATTAAAACATTAAATTATGAAATATTTACCTAAACGTCCGTCTCCTCAACTTTTTTAGTCATTTATTATTAAAACATTAAATTATGAAATATTAGTCATTTATTATTAAAACATTAAATTATGAAATATTTACCTAAAACGTCCGTCTCCTCAACTTTTTTAGTCATTTATCTCTAGCGCGTTTGGGACTAGTGCCATCATCAGCAGTTTTGAATCCTGCTGATGATGGAACTAGTCCCGAAAGCGCTACAGGTAAATGACTAAAAAAGTTGAGGAGACGGACCTTTTAGGTAAATATTTAATGATTTAATGTTTTAATTTTGAATAAATCCTCAACGGAACTTCACCACGAATCTTATTAATGTTAATCTATGTTATTATAACCATTGATATTTCACCACTTTCTCGTTTCTCCAATATGAACATCTTGCTTTGCTCATGATATAATATCTTCGTTTATCGTCGTTCTAGCGCGGATGCTCCTAGTCCGCTCGGCTACTGCTGGAGAAGTAAACATTATAGGCCTATGTCAATACAACGAACGTTCAAAACACACATAGGCTTAAGAATTTTATATTTGTCTCCGTCGGAAATATTGTTTTATGGTGATAGTAAACTAATTGTGAAAAATATGTGTATAGTAGTTCTATTACTTTTTTATTTCTTTCTTCTTTAATAGACAATGTAATATCCAAGATTCATAATGATGGAATGAAATGGTGATTTGTTTTATTTATTATTATTATTATTTATTTATTTATTTTTCCTCCAATGCCCCAGGTTGTCATTTTCGACATTTCTGGTTCTCTCCTGGCATTGGCTTAATTGTAACCCACTTCTGAAGTTGGGGCACCTGGAAGGCGAAGTTACGTTACCCCGATCATACGATGGGTGATAAATGATAACGAAGCGGCAGGAGAGTTCTTAACCTAAACTTAACCTAAATTCCAGACCATGGGCAACCACAAGAATGATTCCCTTTAAGGAAAAATTCCTATGGTTTGACCAGGAATCGAACCGAGACCTCATGAACAGCAGTCAGAAACGCTGACCACTAGCCCATGAGGCTGGTCAAAAACTTGTGCCGAACGGGGATCGAACCCGGGACCTCTGCGTGACAAGGCTATACGCTAGTACCTCGAGTCTCGAGTGCACAGCGATGAACAATGTGATGGATGAATCCTGGAATTTTAACCCAGCATTTGCCTTGACGAGTGAGGAAAACCTCAGTCAGGTTATGAATTAATTCATCATCGGTAATGGTGAAGACTCCAGTCATCATCATCCTCTTATCGTGTTCTCCTTTAGGAAGGTCGATTCCAAATATGCCTCCAACCATCTCTATCTTCCCACGATTACCTTCTTTTTAGTTCTACCCAGTCGTATCCTCTTTCTTGTAAACTTTTCTTCGCCAGGTTAATCCACATTTATCGTGGTCTACCTGGTGGTCATTTTCCTTGTATCTTGAGATTTAACAATTTTGTGGTAGTCTTTCCTTTTCCATTCTTTTTAAATGTCCAAACTATTTTAGTCTATTTTTTTCTATATCTGTTGTTAATTTTTCAACATTTAATGTCCCCCTGATTTTGCCGTTTCTTATTCAACATCTCCTTATTTTGTGTACCATTCCACGTAAGAATTTAATTTCTGTAACTTGGATTCTGCTCAATTCCTTCTTTGTATATATCCAAGTCCCAGCTGCTTATGCTAGAACTGGTTTGAAATAAGTTGTCAGTATTTGTGTCAATTATACTTTTTTTCTGCGTTAAGGAAAATTAAAAAAATGTATACCGGTATATATATATTTCAATTTGCGTACCGGTACTCTTCTGCACAGTTACAACACCACTTGGTTAAGAGTACGCACATTTTGTAATAAAATTTGTCTACAACGAATATATTGTTATATATCAATTGCATATTGTTCCACCGATATTAAATTTTCAGCCTTATTGGCTTAACAACAAAAACTAAACAAATAATAAGCACATGTGAAATAAAAATCTTCAGAACTATTCAGGGGAAAACGTTATTTGATAAGATGCACAACACAGAAATTAGGGACAAATGTCATATTCAAGACACAGCCAAATTTAACAAAGATAGACGAAAATATTGGAAATATCATATAGAAAGAATGGGAGACAACCGACTTGTAAAAAAAAAAAAAAAAAAAAGGAGCTAAAGAAGATAGACCTATGGTCGGGAGAAGAACATGAAGTCCAGCGAAGAGCTGGATAGTCAATACTTCTTACTCCGGGGAGTGATTTTGGAAATAAACAGAATGAAAATCCTACAAATTATGAATAAGAAGAAGAGCCTTAAAGTAATTACAATAATGAAATACAGATTTTAGTCCGAGAAAACAATTGATATGGATTTTATAGAAAAAATAGGGAAATATGCATTTAGGAGGCCGGGCACTGACAACTGCTTCAAGATCAAAAACTTTTCCCCCCTCAGCTACAAAGTTCAAAAACTATAAAGTCCTCCATAAAATATAAAAAAAATAACTTAATGATTTGTATGCAGAAATTACGTTTTAAAAATATATGGCGAAGGAATGTCTTTACTAATAATTAATAAAGACCCTAATTATCCGATATAATATTTTAGCCGTGTCTTGCGTAATCTACATAAAATGAGTTAAATATCGGTAATAAATATTTTCATTATGCATTTAAGAAAGTTGGACTTACATGTTGCAAATTATTTTCAACAATTAGCAACTTCCTGATAATTATATATAATAAAGGATGCATACGCCAAAAATGTGAAAAATCTAGCGATAAAATGTAATGCTGGTAATCCTGCTTTCTACAGCTGTTGAATCAAGGCTGTTTTTGTTTGGTCTCTGCGTCTGTTAGCCTGCTGTTAGTTCATAAACACGATATCACGCCATGACTCTCCAGCAAGCTCCTTCATTAACTTTCAGCAATGGTTACAGTATTCCAGTGATTGGATTAGGGACATGGAAGGTGAGATAAATAAATATTTTATAATCATATTCATAATTTTTTAAATGTCACATGTTTAACGGTATGTGAAGAAGAAACAGGATTCATCAAACTTATTAGTACATAATCTAGTTTTAATATACGAGGTTATTTAGATTTATGTATAGGCCTAATTTTATTTAAGAAAAATAGGTCAAAATACAATGTCTTGGATTTTTTACCTATATAAATGATGTTCATTTGCTTTACTCAATAAATAATGAACACTGAGCCAATGATAATACCATAAATTTTAAATATTTAACAATAATGTCTGATTTTAAGATAATAATAATCACTCAAATTGAACCAACATTCTTGTTTATTTTTTAATTTTCTTGTCATAGAACTTTAACGCCTAAGGTCATATCGCGTCTATTTATTTTTTAATGATGTTACGAAATTGTGAATTAAGTCCCGATAATGAAGTCACGGAATCGATTCCGTCAAAGCCGATGGAAATTTTCGAACGAGCTTTGAAAGATACGGTTTCCTCCGGGAGGGTATTAAAACCTATGGATTTAATCCCATTTTTACATGTTAACCATAAGGTATGAAAAGGACATTCCTAGCAAAACTCCCAGGTATAGGAGCTTGTCCCTCCCCCCTTCCCGGACGCCAATTAACCATAAAAAATTGGCGACCTTAATTTAAATAAACAACTACTAACACCTAGAACATTGCACCTGATGTTCAATAAGTTAATAAATGCGGCAGGTGGGCCCGGCATCAGCGTTTGCCGTCCCCGATAAACGAGTTCCGCTGCAGATACAATAGTCGGCTATTGAAATTAGTGTTCATATGATTTACTATAGGGGGCACGCCGTAGCGTAGTGGTTAAGGCACTGAGCTACAAGCCGGAGGGTCGAGGGTTCAAGTCCCGTTGGGGTCGGGATTTTTAAACTGACCCAAACCCTCTGGCGGCACTATGGCCCTGGGGTCGACTCAGCCTCTAACGGAAATGAGTACCAGACGCCTGTTCTGGGGTAAAGGCGGCCGTCACGCAGGGCTGACAACCCGGCTGACATCAAGTGCCGATTGTCTAGAAAAAGTGGGAGCCTTAACCTCCTACTACCCCAAGGGTCTCCTGAGGCCTGTTGTGGGATCACTTTTACTTTATGATTTACTATAGTCTCTCTGGTTTAACTTTACAAGAAATTTGTAGAATGAGGCAACTGTACTCGCCCCTCTCACTCGTATCAGCGTTGTCACTATTTCTTCACCAGATGTTAATAGGGCAAAGGGGGAAGAGGAAAACTGAAAACAGGCTGGGTTCTTTCTTTTGTATATGGATTAAAGCGGTCAACGATCTACCCTTGTATTATCTTCATCTCTCTCTCTCTCTCTCTCTCTCTCTCTCTCTCTCTGCCAAGTTAAGCCAGCTATACAATAACCTACACTACAGAAGGTATTAACCAGGACGTCCACTCAAAAGACTTCTGGATGGTGTTTCTCTTGAGGCCGAAACAGGTCAACAAATGGCCTAAATTCGTGAATGTACTATGATGATGATGATGACAGAAGGTATTAAAAAGGGTGTCCCTCTAGTACAAAAAATTTACGTCTTACTTCGTCTATTAGTTCTCCTGATTTTTCGTACAATATTCTCTTTTTAACTCACGGATTGTGTGTATAGGGCTTATATATAATATACTAGCGAACACTCGGCGTGTCCTGCTACACCTAAATACATTACATACGTATTTTTATTTTTAGTTTAATAAGTTGAAAGAAAATTACGGGTTAATTAAATTATATGATGTACACTGCGACATTCAAAACAAGGAAGTTACTTACTCACTGGCACTATCGAACCCGTAGGTTTATGGCCGCGCAGACGTAAGCTCTCCTACATCCCTATCCTGAGCTAATGCTTTCCAATCATTCCCTGTATAATCTACTTCCCTCAAATCATAGTTAATGTTATTTTCCCACCTCATTCTTGGTCTACCAACTGGGCGCCTTCCCTCGGGCTTTCCTACAATAAGCTTCCATGCAAGTCTTTCATTCCCCATACGTGCAACATGTCTTGCCCATCGCAGTCTACGAGACTTAACTGTTCTTATTATATCTGGCTTTCTATAAAGACCATGTAGTTCATTGTTATGTAGTCTTCTCCATTCACCTGTGTGTTCCTCTCTCTTTGGTCCAGCAATTTTCCTAAGTACTTTATTCTCGAATACTCGTAATCTCCTTTCCTCCCTTAGAGTAAGAGTCCATGTTTCGCACCCATATAATATAACTGGTAGAATAATAGTTTTATATATTTTCAGTTTAACGTTTTTTTGAAAGGAATTGGGATATCAAGAGTCTCTGCAATGCATAATAGCACGCATTCCTAGAATTGAGCCTATGTTTAATTTCTTTGTGCATCTCAAGTTGCTAGAGACAATTTTTTATTTCGAATTTCACGTAAACCCCCACTTATAATGGTCAGATTTCACCGATTTTCCGAAAATTTTCACCTCGGTTTATATTAATAGCATATACAGTAATGCTCCTTATACACGGTCCCCTTATTCGCGTTTTCATTATTCGCGGGTTAAAAAATTTCGACACAATTTCTGTATTCGCGGCTAAAAAATTCTTTATTCGCTGATCCAGTCGGTATTTATTAACGCATTGGCAACATTTTTTACTGCAGGCACGTGCCAAGGCGGCTTTTACAAAGAGTGATTCAAATCAAATGGACGAATTAATATCAAAGTAAAATAAACTTTATCACTAAGCCTAAAGTTCGTTGTTAAAAGTCACCGCAGCTGTATTTCACGTGCCGCTATCCCCGTTGAATAAATGCCGCCTCGCCACGATCCGTGTTTTATTGTTTCAACTTGTCATTCGTTGCAATAATTTTGATTGAATAACACGCGTCTATTCTGCTTTGTTGCCAATTTGTAATGTCAAGTAAAAGGAAAATTGTTCAAAATCTCTCATTAATTGATTTTATTTTGATAATTTTTACTTTATTTTGGAACCTTGGAACATATCCCCTATATACCCATACAAATTACTATTCCATATTCGCGGTTTCTATGTTCGCGGCATATTTGCGGAACATATCCCCCGCGAATAAGGAGCTTTTACTGTATTGAGTTTAGTTGTGAAAACATCGAAAATTGCGATTGCTAGAGCGATTTTTAAATTTTAGTTTCAGGTGAAATGCTACGCATAATTGTTTCAGTGAATAATATATAGCGACTAAACACTGGCCGAAAACATGTACAATACGTACAACAAGTTTTCTATTCATATTCAACTCGTAATATGGTCCGCGAAAACACATACGACAATTAACTGTGCATTAAAAACACGCGCGTATTTGAATACAACGTTCTGTCAAAACTTCAAGTTAATCGACCGACTACTTTTCGAGTTTTGCGACCACAAACATACGCAGGCTGAATATATATTAGATTCTCCCAAAAATCGCAGGCTGTCAAAACAGGGGACCTAGAGGTCCATAACATCTATCTATAATCTCGTCCCCGAATATTTGTCATTAAACATTAAAGAATAACTCTAACTTACGACTTCAGCGGATCCTGTTTACCGGGAACGACACCGGGCCCGCTAGATGCCGAGTGCCGTAGAAAATATCATAATTCACTCTGTAGTATATGAATAAATAAATTTACATTGCCATAATTTATTACAAAGTAAATGTTATGAAATCAAACTTAGTGGCTGTGATGATATTAATCGTTGTATAACATCCATCCATCCATAGTAATTATGCCCGAAGGCAGGTCCTTCACTGCAATCATAGCATTTTCATGCTATGCTTGCAGCTTTACTAGGGAATTGTGTAGGTGTGGTAGCTTCCCGTTGCTTTCCACACCGGTGAAGGATGATGATGATAATGATAAGGATGAATGCCCAGAAAAACTGCCCCGACCAGGGATCGAACCCGGGCCCGCTGCTTGACAAGGCAGCACGCTACCTCGAGATCACAGCGGTGGACTTGTATAACATAGTAAACGAATTTCATATGCAAGACTAAAATAAAATTAACATTGTAGTGTTTTAAAGGAATTACTGTGATCAGCTTGTATTTTATTTATGACGCAGTTTTATATTTCATTCTTATTTATAGACGCTTTAACATCCGTGGCCACATATCGTCCAGAATCTTAAAGTGTCAAAGTAGTCTATGATTCCATTGTTTTGTCATGTATTTTTCTGATAAAAACAACTATTTTTACCGCTGTGGTCTCGAGGTAGCGTGCTGCCTTGTCAAGCACCGGGCCCGGGCTCGATCCCTGGTAGGGACAAGTTTGCTGGGGGAGATTTTTTCGGAGGTTTTTCTCACTACGAAGACAAATGCCAGGAAACTTTAAGGTCTAAACGGTCCCCGAACATCATATGTCCATCATAATCATCATCATTCATATTCGCCTTAGATTAAGTTTAGGATGAAGGACTCTCCTGGCACACCACTATCATCATCACACATCATATCATCGGGCTAGCCGTAATCCAGTCTTTCTGGCGCCCCAACCTAAGAAGCAAATGTCTAAAGAGAACACCAAAAATGTCTAAATAAAAAATATAACGATTCTTCTTAAGTATATTCTTTATATTTGACAACAGGTATATAACTTGGTTTGTTATGTATTCTAAAATACCTTTTCAGGATTCTTGGTCATGTCTTATAGTATTATATTATTCGGCTAGGAATCCCGAAAAGGTATTTTAGAATACATAATGATATCCGTGAAAGTCTTAACCATTAGGCCTATATTGGTTTGTTATACAATCACAAACACACAAAAATAATCTTAAATAATTTGAGATATGGGTCATATTTTCAAGAAGTATCTTCCATAAAATTATTTTATCTATACAGGGCTACTAAAATGGGGAATTTTTTTGGACAAAGAAAGATGAACAGACAGACAAATGGAGAAAACTTCATAACAATGAGCTACATGATCTTTAGGCCCATAGGAAACCAGATATAATAAGAACAGTTAAGTCTCATAGACTTCAATGGGCAGGACATGTGACACAAATGAGGAATGAAAGAGGGGCAAGGAAACTTCTAGGAAATCTCAATGGCTATAAATGAAATCTAGTGAAGCTTCTAAATGTTTGCAGATGATCAAATAATTTTTGCAGGGGATGAAGATGATATGAAATATATGATAAATAAACTAATGGAAGAATATAAAAAAATGGGGACTGAATATAAATTTACAGAAAACAGAATATATGTGTTTGGGAAAGGATGTGGATGACCTCATACTTGAAACAGGGAAAATAAAAAACTGAATTTTTTTAATATCTTGGGTCAATAATTACAAGTTTAGGTACCTGTGAGAGAGATGTACAGACTAAAATTGCAATGGCAAAAAATGAAACTAAGACATTACATGGAATAATTTGGAACAAAAATTTTAGAATGGAAACTAAAATGAAAATTTATAAGAGCATAATACAGAATATTTTGTCATATGGAAATGAAACTTGGTCTTTGACGGAATTACAAAAGAATAAAATTAAATCAGTTGAATTTGATCATTTTAAAAGAAGCCTCCAAAAAACAAGACAGGATAAAATAAGAAATGAATTCCTTTGGAGAGAAATTAATGTCACCACATCTCTTGTTAAGAGAATTGAAAATCAAACACTGTACAAACATGTACAAAGAATGGAAAATGAAAGATGGCCAAAAAATATATACCAATGGTCACCCCCTGGAAGAAATAAACATGGCAGACCAAGATGGAAATGGAAAACCTACGTCAGTACCATAATGGATGATAGGAATTTGGAAGAGGGGGATTGGAATGATAGAGATAAATGGAAACTGAAGACAGCAAACCTATAAGGGGGGAAAGCCGAAGAAGAAGTCAATTTTTCATGAGAAAATAATACATTTGTCCCAATGATTAATTTTTAAAAGAACCTGCTCATATTATCAGTATGTGTCAATAAAACAGACACATTTAAATAATGTTTATCTAAATGTGAGTTTAATAACACAGTTTTTATAGTTGGGTTATGAAATCTAGACATAAGTACACATTTTCAATATCTGACAGTTCTGATAACATTCTTTCATGATAAGGAAACTATTTCAAAGTCTGTTAGGGGTAATGATTTCAATATGGTTAGAGCAAAGATAACATTTTGATTATATAAAACATAGGCTGCATTTTAGTGCATAAAGTAATTTTTTAAACTGTTTTAAATGATGGTAAAGGCTCTTGTCCTCCCAGCATCTCTCAAAAAAACATTAAACTGAAAATATATAAATTTGTTATTCTCCCAGTCATATTACATGGTTGTGAAACATGGTCTCCTCTTACTTTAAAGGGGGGAGAAAAGATTTACAAGTATTTGAAAATAAAGCTGTTGGAAAAATGTTTGGGCCAAAGAGAGATAAACACATAGGCAAATGGAGAAGACTACATAACAGGGAGCTACAAGATCTTTATAGGAAACCAGATATAATAAGAACAGTTTTTTTTCAGCACGACAGGCCTAGAAGGCCCTTGGCTTACCAGTCGGCTGCTGGCCTCACATCCACATGTGTTAATCACAGAGGTAGATGATCATCTAGCCAGTGTAGGGGTGACATGTGGTCAGCATGTCGGGTCCCCCAGCCGTTATAGTTGGTCTTCTCAACCTGAGTAAGAACAGTTAAATCTTGTAAACTGCGATGGGTAAGTCATGCAGCATGAATGGGGAATGAAAGGGGGTCATGGAAACTTCTTGTAGGGAAATCAGAGGGAAAACACACAGTTTGGCAGACCAAGAATGAGGTGGGAGAATAGCATTAATCATGATTTGAGGGAAGTAGATTGTACAGAGGATGATTGGAAAACATTAGCTCAGGATAGGAATGCATGGAGAGCTTATGTCTGCATGGTCATGAACCAATAGTGCCAAGGAGTTAATTAGTTTTAAATAAAGAAAAAAATACTGGTACAAACTGTCAGTTTCTATGGCTTTGAAGAGATAGGGCTAACTAAAATGGTTGTTTTAAGTGGATAGAAAATGAGAAATGACAGCGCAAAAAGGTCAGTCTTATTTTTAATTTTTTTCTATCATTCAGGACATGATTAAACTTCATCATCATCATCAGCAGCAGCATCAAGGATTAGACCTGCTGGTCTGTTCCAATCTCATGTTAGAATTGGTCTATCCATCTTTTACTGGGTCTTCCAACATTTCTTCATCCTAGTGGATAGTATTGTATTGTAAGCCTATGTTTTCCCTTTACAGAGATTTAGGCGCTCTCCCCCTACAGGGAAGAATTTGAACCATACTAATTTAGTTAAACTTGTTTTCGTATAGATGTCATTTTGAGTGGTCCGCGGTCAGCGTTCCGCCTCATACTGACATCTAGGAAACCAAGGTAGTGCTAGGATGGGAAAATTCGGTAAATTTTGCTTACAGGCCTTTTCAATCAGGCTTAAGGATTTTTTACGAGCCTAAAAATCTTCCTGGAGGACTTGCTCCTTGGATTTTTCCATCCTAAAGAATCCATCGACCCCAGCCAGGTTTGAACCTGAAACCCTCGGGACCAGAGGCAAGGAGCATAACCACTAGTCCACTGCGGCTGATCCTAGTGGATAGTAATGGATCCATTGTGGTCCATCCATTCATCTCTGTATTGTGTAATTCTATCTAATAGTTTGAATATATTCAGTTCTCTTCGTATATCCTCACTTCGCCTTTGATCCATTATTGTATAGCCAGCCACACTCCTCAGAAACCTCATTTCTGATGATTCTATTTTTCGTTCCTGGTTTTTGATTAAGACCCAATGTTCCGATCCATATAGTAGTGTTGGAACCGCCATTGTTTTAAAAAAAATTTAAAGTGTTTCCTTTCTAGTTCCTTTGAGACTTTGTTTTATAATTAAACTTTATATCAAAATTTATTCTGACTATTGTCCTGCACTGTAGTTGAGTAGTTAAGGCCGGATACCTTTTGGTGCATAGCTACAGGACTTGTACTGGTTCGAGTATCCATGGGGGAAGACATTTTCTCATGGAATTATAGCCAGTGTGGGACTGGTGCTTACACAGCATCGTGAGACATTTGGGTAGCAACAATAAATAGTGGCTCCAGGTTGAGAAAACCGCTATAATGACTGGAGGACCAAACGCTTACCACACTGACTGGATGATTGTCTACCTCTATGATTAATACTTATGGATGTGAGGCCAGTAGCCAACTAGTAGGCCTGTCATGCCATGGAGTTTCTATTCTGACTATTTTAACATCAAGAAGTTTACATTTTAATTTTCCAATTGCAATGCTAATCACATGACACTTGTCACCTGCTAAGCAATGACAGTAACCACTTCAGTTGACCTTGGTTATTTGAAGCTCTTATGTTATATGGATTTATTTATGGGTCCAGAGCACACACAATAAAATAAGAATAACAATAGATATTATAAATAATTCCAATACTACTTGCAATAAATAATTACATTTTCAGATTCTAAATCTGATACTCTTTTCTGCCAAAATATTTCTTTTTAATATAGTCTAAAGTAGGGTGTCCATATACTTTCAATGTAAAAGGGGACATGAACAAAAAAATTAAAGGAAAAACCTGGGACATTAACAGTATATAAAAGGAAGTTTCAGAAATTGTATGAAAAAAAATTATACAAATTGTACATATAAGTTATGCCTATTTTTTATTGTCCATTAAAATTACTTACTCAGCTACATTATGTCTACTCTATCTACACAGATGCACTTGCATTGCTGTTCTTTGATGATTTAGGCCTATGTATTTCATCAAGTAATTTATTTTCTATTGAAATCCTATCATAAATTGAAGTACATGATACATCGTTAAAATGTGTTTTTACCACGAGCAATGTTTTTACAGTTTCAACTTTTATTCTGTTTTTTCAATTGACCATAGTGCATCGTGGTCATACAACTGGCGCTTTCTAACGTTCATATTTATAATTACATAGTAAAGAACAAAACGAAAGTCGCCATTCATAAATACATCAACAAAGCATCATCCCAAAAGTGGGACATTTGAGCATCCCCAAGAAAACTTTTGGGACAGAGGGACATTTAAAAAAAAAAAACAAGACTGTCGTGGGAAAAACGTGATGAATGGACACCCTATTCTAAAGTAAAAATTAAATATTTTAAATTTAATATTTTAAAGTTTTGTTCTTTTAGACATTTCTGGTATTCTCTCCTGGCAATAGCATAATTGTAACCCACTTCTGAGGTTGGGGCCATGAAATGCAGGGTTACGTTGCCCCAATGATATGATGGATGATGACGATAGTGGTGCGCCAGGAGAGTCCCTAATCCTAAACTTAATCTAAGATGAATATGAATGATGATGATTGTGATGGCCTATGATTTCGGGGACCATTTAGGCCTTAAAGTTTTCCTGAAATTTGTTTTATAGGTGAGAAAAAATCCTGATAAAAACCTCACCCTGAAAAACTGTCCTGGCTGGGGATCGAACCTGGGCCTGCTGCATGACAAGGCAGCACGCTACCTCGAGACCAGAGCGATGGACAGATATAATATTCTATATTCCCAATCTTAATATATTCTTTTTTCATATTCATATCCATGTTCTAGCTTAAGTTGTCTTAGTCAAATTAATTCCATTCCGAGGCAATATATTGGTGCTCTGAGCTGAAATTCTACTCTTCGGTGGCTTGCTGGGCCGGCCTTTGGTGCTTTTGCTTTTTTATCAAGGTAGCCTTCCTCTAGATGAGTTGCTTTCACCAACTGATTAATGTAATAAATTATTTATTTCAGGCCAAGCCTGGCCAAGTGGAGCATGCTGTGGAAACAGCAATAGATGTTGGATATAGACACATAGACTGTGCCTTTGTATATCAAAATGAAAATGAAGTGGGGACAGGCATCAACAATAAGATTAAAGAAGGTGTAGTTACAAGAGGTGAACTCTTCATCACGACCAAAGTAAGTACATTTCATAAAAAATGTAATATAAAAATATGAAGCTTTACCACTTAAAAGTAATTTATAATTTCTCAATAAAAATACTTCAAATAGATGTCGTCAGATGGCATTGATGATAGCGATGGCACTAGCCTTCTGATGAAAGAGAATTATATAAGTGGAAAGAATTGTTGACATTCATATTGGAATTCGGATGGTGTAATCAGTATCATACTAATGCGCAGAGTTGGAGATCCGGGGTTGAGTCCCAATCCAAATGTTAATTTTTCTTTCTAAAATAAAATTATGTCCAATTCTGGAAAGTGTTAATTTAAAATATAATCATTAGCGCTAAGATATTGGGACTGGAAATAAATATCAATAAAACTAGATATATGGTCACACACAAAAATTAATTATATAATGGAAATGGACAGCTAATGACAAATGAGGGAAATTTTGAGGAAGTGGCTGAATTCAAATACCTAGGAAACAGTAATCACAAATAGGAATGAGATGCACAAAAAAATTAAACATTGGCTCAATTCTGGAAGTGCGTGCTATTATGCATTACAGAGACTCTTGACATCCCAACTCCTTTCAAAAAGCATTTAACTGAAAATATATAAAATTATTATTCTACCAGTTATATTATACGGATGCAAAACATGGACTCTTACTTTAAGGGAGGAAAGGAGCGAGTATTTGAGAATAAAGTTCTTAGGAAAATTTTTGGACCAAAGAGAGATGAACAGACAGGTGAATGAAGAAGACTACATAACAATGAACTATATGGTCTTTATAGGAAGCCATATATAATAAGAACAGTTAAGTCTCGTAGACTGCAATGGGCAGGACATGTGGCACGAATGGGGAATGAAAGGCGTTCATGGAAGCTTCTTGTAGGAAAACCAGAGGGAAAATGCCCAGTTGGTAGACCAAGAAGGTGGGAGAATAACTAATTATGATTTGAGGGAAGTAAATTATACAGGGGATGATTGGAAAACATTATCTCATGATAGGGATGTATGGAGAGCTTATGTCTGTGCAGTCATGAACCTATGGGTTCGATACTGTCAGTGAGTTAGAGTTAGTTATATCAAAAGTTTGCATGTTACTTAATAGAAAATATGTTAATGTGACAAGCATCTAATTCAAGTGTCTATAGTCTCCAGAATTCATCAACATCATCATGAAATTATTTAAGTTTAGATCGAATGAGCCATTCCTATGAGATCTCAAGATGTGTTTGGTCAGTCCATCTTAATTTTGGTCTTCCTCTATCTTAATGTCCTTTAGGTTGTTACTGCAATGATAATTTAGGAAAGCGAGATAGGCCCATTCTTTGGACATGTTGTAACCAATTGCTTTGATAATTCTGAACTTCTTAAACTATATTTTGAATTTTTAATTTATTGCATATGTATCTGTGTTTCTTTGCTTGTCCATTTCTACAGGCAGAATTTTCAAAATTCTTATATGAAACTTACACAAATAAAAATATAGTGTAGAATATAACAACAAAAAAAATCATTATCATCACAAATATGCTATTATTGTTATGTATTTTGAAATATAATTTTTTGCACGATGGTGTGTTTTGTCGTACTTACCAGCAATGGCAACCATTACTGAAAGTTCTACTTCCTACATTTCGGGGTAGCCAACCTATATAACTATATTATAATATTACATTTACACCCACGTGCGGGAAGTAAAACCACTGCCCTCTATGTATACTGCGTACAATGTACAGTAAAACCTGTCTATGAAGGAACATGACGGTTCCTTAAATATATTTCCGTCTTGGCAGTTTTCCTTCTTATAAAGGGTTTCCAAATTACATGCTTGAATTTTCTCACGCTGTGTAAGGGTTTTACATGCACGCTTTAAAGACAACGTATTGACTGAAATACAGACAAAATAGTGTATGTAACACAGCTCAGTTTGCATGGCAATACAAAACAACTTTATTACACAAAAGCGAGAAGGAATTAAGACTGAAGAATTTCTCAACTCCCTCGCAGGTAACATAAGAAGTCAAGGAAAAGAAAGGGATTCCCCGCTGTCATACATAAGCAAGGGTATTCCCGCAGTACAATGGCAACACAAGAAGGTAAAACGATATAATGCAAGAAGCGTCATATGCAGAATTTTCACGTGTGGTCATTAATACTGTAATTAGAATGTGCTTAAGAATAATTTTCTGTCTTACTGAGGTAAAAATTAACTATTGGTACTTTAAAAATCATTTCATTTCTGTGTTATGAAGGGTTCCGGCTTATACAGGACGATTTTACATATAAAATCGTACGGATCTGGAGATCTACAGGTTTCCTTCTTATAAAGGTTCCGGCTAAGACAGGTTTTACTGTATATACAGAAAATATCCAAAAGGTAGTGTTAATATACATTATACGAACAAATCATTGCATTTTAAACGAACTGAACTTTATTTGAAACAATATAAAACAATAAATATGTACTTGCGGCCATGTTATCAATAATTGTTCTCAAGACGACCTGTTGTTTCAACTAATAAACATTGCCCACACTGTTAATGTTACTCAATTGTTTATAATGAATGCAAATATTTCCAACAAAGATGTTATTATTTTACTATTATTTATTATTATGAAAACACCATCATGCAAAAAATAATGTACAATGCACGTTTCTGAAGTGTTTTACAGAATCTTATAAATTAAAAACCTTGCTATCGCTCTCTATTGAAGGGCAGAAAAGGGCAAATATGTGATAATAGTACTGGATTTTTTTTTTTATTTATGGAGAACTATTAAACAAAAAATTAACCAATTCTGAAATGGTCAGGTTTTGCAACCTACTGTTTTTCTTAGAATGACCCTTCAGTGTTTCATAAGTAATGCATAAATACAAAAATTAACAATAAATGTCTTCTTAAAACAAGAAGCCACCATTTGTGTAATCGAGCAAATGCTTGTAGCATTCGGCGATCGAGAATTAACAGTGTATAAGAGAAAAATTTGCATTTAGATTGGAGTTTCTCAGGTAGCTTAGTGAAAGAGCATTGCCTAGAAAGCCAAAGGTCCTGGGTTCAAACCCCGTCTGAGCATATAATTTTTCTCTTCAAAAATTAAAAAAAAAATAACTTTTTTTTAAGACTTTTAATATCTCAAATTTAACATTTTGAAAGAAATATTTTACAAACAAAAAGCAAAAAATCAGCAATTACTCCACAAAATTTTCTAGATCATCCTATACTTCAGTATTGCCTAACATTTTGGGATCAGATTGAGAGTAACAATTTTCTTTCCCATTATATTTTAGAATTTGGATTATTTATGTATTATTATTAATAATATTATAGTTAAATACACCACTATAGTACTTAAAGTTTAAATTCACACATATCTTCTCAATATTTCAAATAGGCTTATACTTACAGTAAAAATGTAAACATGAAATTATTTGAACGACAATGCATTTAGAGTTTGGATTTTTACCTTTGATTTAGTGACAGCACTGGGCAGTAATGTCTACTTCCATCTCTGTTATCACAATTCGGAGATTTCACTTCAATGGCTCCTAAAATAACTTGTTCCTTTGTTTTGATTTCTGCAGGTTCACTGTTGAGAACATGAGAAATCACATTTAAAAATGTACTTCCAAACATATAAGTCATTTCAAAGCAAAATCATAAACTATTATTTGGTTTGATGATCTTGAAGAAGATTTCTGGGCTGTAGGCCGCAGTCTCGAGGTTTGAAGTTCTCAGACGTTTTGCCAGAGACTGCATCTGGCATCCTCAAGGGTTGTCTTCTTCAAGATCATCATAGCAACTCTGGCCAATACATTAATCACCTCTATGGGGAGGAAATCTACAGATATATACGACAGTCTCAAGACAACCCTTGAGGATGCCAGACGCAGTCTCTGGCGAAACGTTGGGGAACTTCAAGCCTTGAGTCTGGAAATCTTCTTCAAAATCATCATAGCAACTCCAGCCGTGAAAGCCCAAGTCGATACATATTATTTGGTTTATTTCAATTAAACTCTATTATTTGTAATCAATTAATCAATTGATTCGGTGTTTACTTGATGAAAATCCATTATGTTTAGTTATTAGATAAAATAAAACTGTTAAAAGTTTTACACAATTTTCACATTTATTTTAATACAAACTCATTACAGCTGTTTCGGTACTCTGAACCTTCTTCAGATGAATACTGACCGAATTATTTGTAATTATATCTGAAGAGAAAAATATATACTCAGACTGGGGTTTGAACCCAGGACCTTTTGTTTTATGTGAATGCTCTACCAACTGAGCTACCTGAGCACTCCAACCTAAATGCACATTTTTTTCTTATACACTGCTAATTCCCGAGTACCAAATGCTATGAACCGTTACTCGATCATGCAAATGGCGGCTTCTTTATTAAAAAGCCCTTTATTGGGAATTTTACATTACATTATAAAGTCAGTACAGGCTCTTTTGAAAGGTTCACTGTTGTATGATCGAGTAGCAGTTCGTAGCATTTAGCAATTGGGAATTAATAGTGTATAAGAGAAAAATTTGCATTTAGATTGAAGTGCTCAGGTAGCTCAGTTGGTATAACATTCGCATAGAAAGCAAAAGGTCCTGGGTTCAAACCCTAGTCTGAGTGTATATTTTTCTCTTTAAATATAATTTATACTTCATTGATCTGTTATTTATACTTAAATATATTTGTTTCTAAACTTTCTAATAACATATCAACCATCCAAATTTCAATTAGTGATTACTTCACACAGGTTGAGGTTAACTTCTACCATTATGTCTATGCATCCAATTATTTAACGTTGACTGATTTAAAAAAAAATTCTAAGAATACACATTTTTGACTTCTGTCTTTTTTGTGATTGGCTATTACATAAAAATATTATATTTTTCAAGGATCAAAAATTTCAAAATATACCATAATACCTTTTGACCAATAGAAATCTAGATATTTTAATTAACATTCATTAAGAATTCAAAGCCTTAATAGTTTGATGTTTTTATTATTAATTTAACACTTCTCATTGAAGGATAAATTATATTTGAAGAGAAAATTTTTTGCCTAGACCAAGACTTGAACCCGGGACCTTTGGCTTTCCGGGCCAAATGCTCTACCAACTGAGCTACTGAGGTGAGTTGCGATCTAGATGCCAATTTTTCTCTTATATACGTTGTAATTCCCTAGCGCCAAATGCTTTGAAACCTTTGCTTCTATCTTTGCAAATGGCGGCTTCTTAGTTAAGAAGACATTTATTGAGAATTTAATACTACTTTATGAAGCCTGTAGGGCTTCTATTGACATTTTTATTATTAATTTAACACTTCTCATTGAAGGATACATTATATTTGAAGAGAAAGAAGAGGGAATTACAACGTATATAAGAGAAAAATTTGCATCTAGATTGCAACTCACCTCAGTAGCTCAGTTGGTAGAGCATTTGGCCTGGAAAGCTAAAGGTCCCGGGTTCGAGCCTCGGTCTAGGCAAAAAATTTTCTCTTCAAATATAGCTTAATAGTTTAATTTTTTTTTAAATAAAATTAATTTTTACAGCTTTGGAATACATATCATCGTCCAGAACTTGTAATTTCAGCATGCAAGAAATCTCTTGAAAAGCTTGGCCTTGATTACTTAGACCTCTTCCTCATTCACTGGCCTTTTGCTTTTCAGGTAAGTTATTACTTAATTATTTGATATTATCAACTTCATTTTCAAGTAGCTATTAAAAATCATATGAATTAAAGAAGGACATGTGGTATGAATGGGGAATGAAAGACAGGCATGAAAGCTTCTTGTAGGAAAACCAGAGGAAAAACGCCCAGTTGGTAGACCAATAATGAGGTGAGAGAATAACATTAACTATGATTTGAGGGAAGTAGATTATACAGGGAATGATTGGAAAACATTAGCTCAGGACAGGGATGTATGAAGAGCTTATGTCCGCACGGCCATGAACCTATAGGTTCAATAGTGCCAGTGAGTTAGCTACACTCTAATTCAATCCAGGAAGTTACTACAGACCTTACGGGCTACGCCAGTATCCCCCTATGTACAGAGGGTAGATGTTGCAAAACTCATAATAACGGTATTTGTTTGTTTAGGGAGGGTCAAGGGGCAAGGTTAGCAGTACTTTTTTCCAAATCTATGTACTATACATTTAAAAAACATAGTTTATCTTTTACAGCATGCTAACTAGTTTTATAGTAAATATGAGAGTCGACACTTTCACACAGGATAGTACAGGTCCACACAAGCTCAGTGATAAGTGTTAACCATTTTTTTCTTTAAGAGAGGGTGGCTTGGACGGCTACAACTTACAAGCCACCTGCTGTGTTGCAATCTTCAGTTTTATATAAGGATTTCTCGAGAAAATACTGTTAAAATGGCAACACAGTTCCCTATTCCAAACACGCAGTAACTTCCTGAGTTGAATCTGACTGTAGTCATGAATTTAAAGAAGGCAAAAATATTGTTGTTGGGCAGTGAAAAACTCATAAATCTATTAACCTTCTAAAACCATGTAAATGCACTAAATTCTACCAAGTGCAAAATGAATTGGTGTGTAATCTGCACAAAATCTGTAACTCCTTTCTACAATGTGTCAGTATCTAATGTCTCACTCCTTAGCCATTTGGTTTAAGGCATCATGCCTTGATGCAAAGCTATAGGACTTAACTGATTGGAATCCCCATGGGGAAAGAAATTTTCTCATGGAATTTCAACTAATATGGGACTAGTGTGCTACCCAGCATCATGAGGAATTTGGGCAGCTGCAATAAGTAGTTCGATCCCCGCTCGGGACAGTTTTTCTGGGTGAGGTTTTTATCGGGCTTTTTCCTCACCTGTAAGACAAATGTCAGGAAAACTTTAAGGCCCAAACGGTCCCCGAAATCATATGGCCATCATCATCCTTAACACCATCATCATGATCCTTCACCAGTGTGGAAAGCAACAAGAAGCTACCACACCTGCAATTCCCTAGTAAAGCTACAAAGCATAGCATGAAAATGCTATGATTGCAGTGAAAGACCTGCCCTTGAGCAGAACTACTATGGATGGATATCTGAGAGACCCAACATGGTGACCTCATTACCCTATACTTCCTGGCTGATTGTCCACCTCTACTGGGGGCTTTCTAGGGTTGTTCTACCATGATATTGGAGTTTAGAGTCAACATCCAATGGTAGATATGAAAATTTGTTTAATAATTTCATGCATAATTTCTGTAACGTTGCTTTTCTCTCCTGTAAATTTCATGGATATTTATGCAAATTTGTTTTCAGTACAACTGGAACTTAGTTTGGAATTGGATACATAATGGAAATTATATATATATATATTTTTATGTTATAATTAAACTTTGACTTTGACATTTAGCAATGAAATGAAAAATAAACACCTGAACCAGGATTTCAATCCACGACCTCTAACTTGATACATTAGTGCGCTACCAGTTATGCGATCTAGCCATCCTAGCACAAACTTTTTCCTTTATACATATTTTCTATTTTGAGAGGTAGCGGGAAATCAAAATAAAGAAGCATCAGTGCTATAAAGTAAAAATTCTCTTAATTTGCTTACTTATTATAGTAGCCAAGAGAGGGCAGTGAGACCGAGTTTCCACTACCTCTCATGATAGAGAATATATATAAAGGAAAAATAAATATTTGTGCTAGGACTGGTAGTGCACTAACATATCAGGTTAGAGATCTCGGGTTCAAATCCCGGTTCAGGCATTTATTTTTCTTTCATGTCATATATATATTTTTCTATTATTTTTACTTCCTTTATTTCAAGTGTTAGAGAGCAAACTATATTTTCTTACACACATAAACATAAAACCATTAAGGTAGAATATGTTTATCACTCACCTCATATTGTTCATATTGAACAATATGAGGTGAGTGATAAACATATTCTACCTTAATGAATATACCTCATAGTGAGAATTCCTAAAATAAGTAATAAAACCATTATTTGACCAATTAAAATCCACTCATACGAATGATTTGTTTACAACTGGAGTTTTACTCAGAAGAGGTTTAATGCAAAACGAAAGCACAAAAGTAAAATGGATGGCATTTCAACATTTACACACACTTACAGAATCTCAAGTCTGAAATAAGAGGTCTCTGATCAAAATCTGTTGGCCCTTTCATGCCCATATTCGAACTATGATGCTAATAACCTCTGTTGCTTAAAGAGTATCATTAAATATATTATTAACTGTAAATTGACTTTTTAGGAATTAACACAATGATGGAGAACTTTAATTAAGGGAAATTTGTGAATTTAAATTAATATTGGGAAGTAAACATTATGAGGATATATCATTAATAGTGAGTGGAGAACATATTTTTATCGACTCACCTCATATTATTTCAAATTTCTTTAATACCGATGGTTTCAGACAATATCATGTCCTTCTTCAGTCATGGCTTCCGGGTTCGAGTCTCGGTCTAGGCAAAAATTTTTCTCTTCAAATATAATTTATCTTTCAGTGAGAAGTGTTAAATTAATAATAAAAACGTCAATAGAAGCCCTACTGGCTTTATAAAGTAGTGTTAAATTCCCAATAAATGTCTTCTTAACTAAGAAGCCACCATTTGCAAAGATAGAAGCAAGGGTTTCAAGCATTTGGCACGAGGGAATTACAACGTATATAAGAGAAAAATCTGCGTCTAGATCACAACTCGCCTCGGTAGCTCAGTTGGTAGAGCACTTGGCCCGAAAGCCAAGGGTCCCGGGTTTGAGTCTCAGTCTAGGCGAAAATTTTTCTCTTCAAATATAATTTATCCTTCAGTGAGAAGTGTTAAATTAATAATAAAAACATCAATAGAAGCCCTACTGGCTTTATAAAGTAGTGTTAAATTCCCAATATATGTCTTCTTAACTAAGAAAGCCGCCATTTGCAAAGATAGAAGCAAGGGTTTCAAGCATTTGGCACGAGGGAATTACAACATATATAAGAGAAAAATTTGCGTCTAGATTGCAACTCATCTCGGTAGCTCAGTTGGTAGAGCACTTGGCCCGGAAAGCCAAGGGTCCCGGGTTCGAGTCTCGGTCTAGGCAAAAATTTTTCTCTTCAAATATAATTTATCCTTCAGTGAGAAGTGTTAAATTAATAATAAAAATGTCAACTAGCTGTAGAGTTTATTATTTTTTGCAGGAAGGATGTGATTTAATGCCAGCTGACGAATCAGGCAACATTATTCTTAGTGATGTTGATTATATGGATACATGGAGAGAAATGGAGAAGTGTGTTGATTTGGGCCTTGTTCGTAGTTTGGGAATGTCTAACTTCAATTCAGAGCAATTACAGCGTGTCATTGATGAGTCACGAATTAAACCTGTCAACTTACAATGTGAATGTAATCCGTATATAAATCAGAAAAAACTGCGCAATTTCTGCAAGGAGCGAAATATTGTATTCACTGCATACAGTCCTCTGGGATCATCTGATTCTCCTTTCCTCAAACCTGGTACTCCTAAACTTCTGGATGATCCACAACTGTTAGAAATTGGACAGCGTTTAGGCAAATCTGGTGCACAAATTATTTTACGGTACTTGGTAAGTAATTGGAAATTGTACATTGTTTTGCCAAATTAATAGGCAAATAGTTAAAGGAATAGCTTTTTTTATTTTCCATACCCAGATTGATTTTCCCCAATTGGCCTCCATTAAAATTACTAGGGCATTTGATAAGTAATGGCAGCACTGCTATAACATCACAAAAAATTAATTTAGGTCACTTTTGACATTATGAACTTCATTTATAGTCTCTTGTCAATTCAACTACATCATCATCATCTTCAAGGTATGGGCCTGTTGGCCCGTTCTGCTCCCCGGTGCACTATATGCTGCAGGTGTAGGTTGTCTTTCCAACAATGTTTTGGTCTTCCTACATTTCTTTGGCCTAGTAGTTAGACTTATACGAATGTGTCTAAATGGCACAAAGAGTAGGGTGCGTGTAGGCAAACAGTTTTCGGACACTTTTGAAATCCAGAATGGGTTGAAGCAAGGAGATGCACTATCTCCTCTACTATTTAATTTTGTACTAGAGCATGCCATTAAATCTTTAGAGAATGAGGAAGGCTTACAACTCAATGGTATTAATAAGCTGTTAGTTTATGCTGATGATGTAGTACTATTGACCTATAGAGAGGAGATACTAAAGGACAACATGCACACACTAATGAGTAACACTAAGAAATTAGGACTGGAAGTAAATATCAATGAAACTAAATATATGGTCACACGTAGAAATACATTATATAATGGAAATGGACAGCTAATAACAAATGAGGGAAATTTTGAGGAAGTGGCTGAATTCAAATACCTAGGAACAATAATCACAAATAGGAATGAGATACACAAAGAAATTAAACATAGGCTCAATTCTGGAAATGCATGCTATTATGCATTGCAGAGACTCTTGATGTCCCAACTCTTTTCAAAAAACGTTAAACTGATAATATATAAAACTATTATTCTACCAGTTATATTATATGGGTGCGAAACATGGACTCTTACTTTAAGGGAGGAAAGGAGATTACAAGTATTTGAGAATAAAGTTCTTAGGAAAATTTTTGGACCAAAGAGAGATGAACAGACAGGTGAATGGAGAAGACTACATAACAATGAACTACATGGTCTTTATAGGAAGCCAGATATAATAAGAACAGTTAAGTCTCGTAGACTGCGATGGGCAGGACATGTTGCATGTATGGGGAATGAAAGACTTGCATGGAAGCTTCTTGTAGGAAAGCCAGAGGGAAAACACCCAGTTGGCAGACCAAGAATGAGGTGGGAGAATAACATTAACTATGATTTGAGGGAAGTAGATTATACAGGGAATGATTGGAAAGGATTAGTTCAGGATAGGGATGTATGGAGAGCTTATGTCCATGCGGTCATGAACCTACGGGTTCGATAGTGCCAGTGAGTAAGTATGTAAGAGGTTTATAAGAAGCAACTTTTTATTATTGATTTCGTACATCTCAATGATGGAAAATCATATTTGAAGAGAAAAATTATACGCTCAGAACTTGGAAAAAGCCGTACTGGCTGTAATGTATAATTCCCAAATATGTCTTCTTAATAAAGGAGCCGCCACTTGCAAGATAGAAGCATGGCTTCACAGCATTTGGTGGTTGGGAATTACAATGTATATAGAGAGAGATTTGCGTTTAGATCGGTACTTGCTCAGGTAGCTCAGTTGGTAGAGCACTTGGTCTGGAGAACCAAGGGTCCCGGGTTCAAGTCCCGGTCTGAGCGTATAATTTTTCTCTTCAAATAAGAAGCAACTGTTTTGATAAACGATTATTTGGCATTCTTTGTACATGTTCAAACCAATTACATTTCTTTCTGTGTATTCTCTCGTTTATATTATATATTTGTAATTCATCTTTGATATCTTGACTTCTCTTTTGATCTCTTTGAGATACACCTGCAATTCAACTACATGTTGCCTAATCCTTGGAAGATGGCACACTCCATCTGCAGCAACATTTCTGGATATATCTCTCATGTGATTGATCTAGAGCTTTCTGGGTATCAATTCTTGATTAAAATTGAATGCCTCTTAGAGGTTCTCTGATCTTTGAGAATAAGTTATAATCACAAGGGCTCCTGTCTGGTGAATTTGGTGGATGTTGGGAGTACTTCCCAATTCTACCTTCTAAACAAATAATCTTCTTCTTCTTCTTCCTTCCAAGTATTAGGCCAAGGCCTGTTACGATCCTATAGAAAATTTTCCCGTATGGGAAATTCTCGTATAAGACTTGAAAGCATAATAATAGTCCCTTCGATTGGTTGCTGGCCAAAGGAAGGCAAGACCAGTGATGGGCTACCATGTTATAGCCTCTGGTCAGGCTTTTCTGGAGAAGGAAAGAAAATAAAGGAAAGAAGAAATGGAAGAAAGGAAAGACTCCCTAGCCCTCGGATGCCCTAATAGCGTCGGGGTCGAAAAAACAAGAGTTAACCAAGAGAGGTTAGATAGTAAAGTTAAAAGAGTGCAAAACACAAGTAAGTGGAAGAAATGTTTTGCACAGCTTGGGCACCTTGTGGTCGCCATCCACATATCCCCTAGATGAGGACCCCTGAGGGTAACTGAGTTAACACAACTTATGTTGAGATGCAATCAACACACAATATTAAACGATGGTTGGTACTGATACATTGGGTGGATTTCTCAACCAAAGTCTAAATGACGACCCTGGTTTTCCAATTTTTTTATTGTTTCCAAATCAAATTCCTCTTCTCCGCGTATACCGAAAACATGATCGAAGTCTTCAAGGTCCGACATCTTGGATAAAGCAGCAAGGTACGTGGCAAGGTTTCAAACTACATCAGTTTGCTCACTATTTGTTTCTCTGCTAAGTCACCTCGCCAGGTAGCTTAGGAATTTCAACAATTATTATCGCATGAACAGATTTTTGAGTATGCAAAAACGTAATTGGATGCAACTTTCTCAGCAGAGTACAGGCAGAGAACGACTTTTACGGTCTAATGCATTCATAAATTCGAGCCTAAATCTTGATCGCTGGGAATTTTAAAACTCATTGATCTAAATTTGTTCTTCTGAAATATATATTTTCCCAAACTGTTAATTCCAAGGGTTTTGCCAAATGTTTCAAAAGTTTAATAATTCTTTCATCCATTTCTCACACTATTTCATTTACATAATATTTTCTATTCATGTACTAGATTTTATAGATTTTTTAACATAATCTGATCTATTTATTTCCTATTCAGATTTAACATTCTACCTGACACTTAGAACAACGTAAAAATGTTTAAACATAGTAAATTTTACAGGTGCAGCAGGATATAGTGACTATTCCTAAGTCAGTGACAGCATCTCGCATTAGTGATAATCTCAATCTATTTGATTTTGAGCTCACAGATGAGGATATTACTTACATTGATTCATTCGACCAGAATCTTCGCATATGTCACAGAGACCAGTAAGTATTCTCTCCGATCAAAGACAAAAACTAACATTTTATTTTCAAATTCAAAAAGAAGGAAATATTGTAAGGTATTTTATTAAAGAAATTAAATCAGTTATTATACAAAGTTAAAATTGGGAAACACATTTTGAGGTTCTTAATTAATAAATTAATGAGTCATTTTAACATCTTACCTCATATTTCATGTTTTTCAAACACGGTAACTATAGTTTTCAAATGATCTTGTCATTCATTTTCAACCGCCATTATGACTACCGGATATTCGTTGGAATCTCCCTCTATAACGTTGCCATCTGGTGTTGATTTGACGAACTTCGAGATATCGTTGCCATCTGGTGTTGATTCGATGAACTTCGAGATGAGGTCACGTTCATCCGGAATGTCGAAATTCATAGATTTAAATTTGTTCTTCTGTATAAATATTTTCTCCCAAACTGTCAAATCCAAAGGTTTTTCCAAATGTTTTAGAAGTTTAGCTTCTTTTTCAATTCTATGACCTTCCAACAAACTATGTGCTGCAATAGCTGATTTTTCAATTTCACCATTTTTAATATTTCTAAAGTGTTCCTTTGTGCGAGTGTCCAAATTTCTTTTTGTTTTCCTATGTATACTTTATTGCAATCTCGACAATCAATTTGATAAATTCCAGATTTTTTACTATCTGGGGTGTTCATTTTCTTATTGGTTATTAATAAGTTACCAAGGCTAAATTTATTTATCGGTGCCAATGTAATATTGAATTTCTTGAAATTTTTGAAATTTGTTATGTATTCCAGGATGATAAGTGATTTTCTTAAATTGTTTTCCTTTCTTTGAATCAGATTGCAGGGTAGTGTATTCTTTTAATCTTTTTTGTTGTCTGAATTTCTTCAATTTAGTTATAATTATTTCCTTTCCAAAACCATTTAAATTAGCTATGTCCAAAATGTGATTGTATTCTTTCTTAAAATCCTCTTCATTTAGTGGAACATTCAATAATCTATATATCAAACTGTTGAAAATTGCATGCTTATGCGCAATATGATTGAAACCTGAAGACTTTATGTAATTGTCAATATGAGTATCTTTTCTGTATATATTGAATTCAATTCTTTGTTGTTGTTCATTCCTTCTTATGTAGAGGTCCAAAAATGGGATTTGGTTATTATTTTCTAATTCCATAGTAAATTTCACAGATTCATCCTGGAGGTTGAGTAATTTTAATTAAAATTTTAATTAAAATTACTCAACCTCCAGGATGAATCTGTGAAATTTACTATGGAATTAGAAAATAATAACCAAATCCCATTTTTGGACCTCTACATAAGAAGGAATGAACAACAACAAAGAATTGAATTCAATATATACAGAAAAGATACTCATATTGACAATTACATAAAGTCTTCAGGTTTCAATCATATTGCGCATAAGCATGCAATTTTCAACAGTTTGATATATAGATTATTGAATGTTTCACTAAATGAAGAGGATTTTAAGAAAGAATACAATCACATTTTGGACATAGCTAATTTAAATGGTTTTGGAAAGGAAATAATTATAACTAAATTGAAGAAATTCAGACAACAAAAAAGATTAAAAGAATACACTACCCTGCAATCTGATTCAAAGAAAGGAAAACAATTTAAGAAAATCACTTATCATCCTGGAATACATAACAAATTTCAAAAAATTTTCAAGAAATTCAATATTACATTGGCACCGATAAATAAATTTAGCCTTGGTAACTTATTAATAACCAATAAGAAAATGAACACCCCAGATAGTAAAAAATCTGGAATTTATCAAATTGATTGTCGAGATTGCAATAAAGTATACATAGGAAAAACAAAAAAGAAATTTGGACACTCGCACAAAGGAACACTTTAGAAATATTAAAAATGGTGAAATTGAAAAATCAGCTATTGCAGCACATAGTTTGTTGGAAGGTCATAGAATTGAAAAAGAAGCTAAACTTCTAAAACATTTGGAAAAACCTTTGGATTTGACAGTTTGGGAGAAAATATTTATACAGAAGAACAAATTTAAATCTATGAATTTCGACATTCCGGATGAACGTGACCTCATCTCGAAGTTCATCGAATCAACACCAGATGGCAACGATATCTCGAAGTTCGTCAAATCAACACCAGATGGCAACGTTATAGAGGGAGATTCCAACGAATATCCGGTAGTCATAAAGGCGGTTGAAAATGAATGACAAGATCATTTGAAAACTACAGTTACCGTGTTTGAAAAACATGAAATATGAGGTAAGATGTTAAAATGACTCATTAATTTATCAGATATTATACACCTATGGGGCATGCCATAGTGTAGTGTTAAGGCAGTATGCTACAAACCAGAAGGTCGAGGGTTCGAGTCCCTATAGGATTTTTAAACTGATTCAAACCTTCTGATAGCACCATGGCCCTGGGGTTGACTCAGCCTCTAACGGAAATGAGTACCAGGTGCTTGTTCTGGGGGTAAAGGCGGCCGTCATGTAGGGCTGACATCAAGTGCCAATTGTCTAGAAAAAGTGGGAGCCTTAACTCCTATTACTTCAAGGGCTCCTATGGCCTGTAGAGGGATCACTTTATCTTTACCTAATATACACCTAACAAGGGAACTGTCAACCATTGCATGCCAAAACCTACCTTGAAATATCTCCCACAGAAGCAGTGTGATGTACCAAGGCCATGTCCGAAAAGTTATCTGCCACTTTTAACTGCAAGGCACTAAAATCCAGCACTGAATCTCTCATTTAATCCACAAGGAAGTAATACAACTCCTGACTTGGTCGATTGAATAACCCTCACAACCTAACTCAAGCAGGGATGTACAGGGTCATCGAAAAAGGTTGCAGCAATTTCAAACAATCATAGCTCAGGAACTATTTGAGATATTAAAACGAGTATTTTTTTGTTAAATTCACCAACTCAAAAAGCTTTTTTTCTTACCTTAGAATGTTTCTATGTGCACTACACTGATTGCTCTGCAAACATCCAGCCGATAGTCAATTTTGGCCCAACAGCGCTGGATCATCGCAGGCATGATTGTTGCAACAGCATCGGTGATCTTTTGCTTTAAATGTTGCAGATCGGTTCACTGTACACAATGTTTTTGATGCATGATCAGGTGATTGGCCATTTCTTTTTTTATTGAGCA
This sequence comes from Diploptera punctata, assembly GCA_030220185.1. NCBI lineage: Eukaryota > Metazoa > Arthropoda > Insecta > Blattodea > Blaberidae > Diploptera > Diploptera punctata. The sequence continues at coordinate 454,024 of JASPKZ010008385.1, forward strand.
GACTATCACAGGAGATGTTTACTTAGATGTGCTGGAACAGCATGTTTTCCCGCAGGTAGGCCAAATTGAAGAAGAAAACAATGTAATGTTATTCTTTCAACAAGATGGCATTCCCCACACTTTTCTCAACAAGTTCGAGATGCTCTGCATGCAAGATTCCCTGATTGGTAGGTCCGGTCCTATTCAATGGCCTCCTAGAAGTCCCGATTTGACACCCCTAGACTTTTTTTATGGGGATACATTAAAAACATTGTGTACAGTGAACCGATCAGAGATCTGCAACATTTAAAGCAAAGGATCATCGATGCAATTGCAACAATCATGCCTGCAATGATCCAGTGTTGTTGGGCCAAAATCGACTCGGCTGGATGTTTGCAGAACAACCAACTGAGCGCACACAGAAACATTCTAAGGTAAGAAAAAAAACTTTTTGAGTTGGTGAATTTAACAAAAAAATACTTATATTTGAAGAGAAAAATTTTCGCCCAGACCGAGACTTGAACCTGGGACCCTGTTAAATTAATAATAAAATCGTCAAAAAAATACTTGTTTTAATATCTCAAATAGTTCCTGAGCTATGATTGTTTGAAATTGCTGCAACCTTTTTCGATGACCCTGTATATCTGCTTTGCATAGTGGGTTTCCATTGCTGGATTCTGGCTTACATTTCTGGGCCTTGCAGTTAAAAGTGGCAGATATTTTTTTGGACACACAACATTTCTCTGTGAGAAATTTCATGGTAGGTTTTGGCATGCAATGGTTGACAATTTCTTTGTTAGGTGTATAATAACTAGAGGCCGAATGTTAGGGAAAATGCCTACAGTTATTTATTATAGATATTGTAAAAGTGACTTCATATAAGTTCATACCGACGACCCTAGAGTTGTTTTCCATGAAGTTAATTTTGCCTATAAATGTCTATTTCAGCTTACAATGCCTATAAATGCCTATTTGCCATTTTCTCTCGAAATTAACTTAGCAATTCAATGAAATTAATTGAAATGGACAAACTTCGTGACTCATATCATTGCATAGAAACCTTTAATTGACTGGCAATATTATTTTTGATGTTGATAACACTGAATTCAGTCTGTAGTCCTCGTTCACAGACAGGTGCTTCAAAGACAAAGTTGTGCAGCAAGTGTATGTGGCTTTTTTTTTTTTTGCCTTTAGAACAGTTGTTTCATGATGCCTAAAGAATGGACAACAGTAAATAAGTAAAAGACAAAAAGTGACCAATTTTGTGAAAGAATTTGGTGTGGAAATATTCTCAAGTGACATTGTTTGCAAAGTGTGTAAAATTTCAGTGAATTGCGCGAAGAAGTGCCATGTTTCGCAGCACATACACGCTGCAAAACATAAGTATGCTTTAAGGTAGAATATTTTTATCACTCACCTCATATTGTTCTTCTTATTTGATTATAAACTAGTTTCGGAACATAGTTTCTGTTCCATCCTCAATATCGTCACGACCGTTGTTCTGTCGTCTTGAAGAGAACAACGGTCGTGACGATACTGAGGATGGAACAGAAACTATGTTCCGAAACTAGTTTATAATCAAATAAGAAGAACAATATGAGGTGAGTGATAAAAATATTCTACCTTAATGAATATACCTCATAGTGAGAATTCCTAAAATAAGTAATTATAAGTATGCTCTTTGTAAAAAGCAAAACAAGTTCCAAAATCATCTCTGATATCTTCATATGCTATTGATGGCATATGTTTATATTCTTTATGTAAGGCTGTAAAATTTTATGTTGTAGTCCATATTTTGTAAGAGCCTATTTTGATTTTTTAGTGTCTATATTAATTATTTTTAATGCCTTTTTGCCTGCCTATTTTGAGCTTTATAATTGCCTAACATCCGGACTCTAATAATAACTGAGCTAACACAACTTATGTTGAGATGCAATCAAAATACACAATATTAAACGATGGTTGGTACTGATACATTGGGTGGATTTCTCAACCAAAGTCTAAATGACGACCCTGGTTTTCCAATTTTTTTATTGTTTCCATATCACCTATAAAAATGACTGAAAATTAACAGAAATTGTTATGAAACCATAGACATGATTCAGGCATTTGTTTTTGTAATTAACAGCCGTAGATTTTCAGTTTTTATGGTTGTTATGGAAACATTAAAAATATCTGAAAACTGCAGTTGTGGTTTAAACCTCATTTGAGAAATTCACCCATTGTGTTCAGCAATTACATTCCCAGTTGTGTCTGCATCATAAATATTGTAAATTGTTTTTTTCCAGTGAGGTATATTAAAAAATATGCATATTTTTTAAGATAAGTGAAATTATCCAATGAAGCAAATCAGTTTTAGAAACACGATCTATGACAGCCATTTTCCAAATGATAACAATGTTTCCATTAATCTTTAAAGGAAGTGACACTATGAGGTTTATTTTAATTAATAAACTGAGTTAGGTTTGACAACTCACTTCATAACTGTAGATTTCTAGAAGACTAGTTTCGATATTCTATGTATCACTCTCAATTCCATATAACAATGTATTAAACTAGTGAAAGAGGGTGTTAATTTAGCTTGCAGTAAAACACATTGTTAAAAATAACATATCTTGATGAAACAGAATTTTGGAAATACTTCAGAACATGCGATGTACACATTTTTCTAAGTTCCAATTGTACACCATGCGAATGCACCAACAAGGACAAAGCAGATTACACTTTGAAATCACGGGATGCAGCCAACATTTACACGATATTTAACAAATCTAAAAGCTAACCTAATACAATTTAAGCACTCCAACCTATGAAAGAATGCAACACCCAAAAATAAATATAGTAAGTTCTGAAATTCTGAAGTGTGTGTGTACAGGTAATTAGTGCATATGTTGGCTGCACTAGAACACATCATTGTTGTTGCATAGAATATTTGTTAAAATCAATATGGCTGCCACATCTTCATGCTACGTACGTAGTTAAATATCATAAAAAATATATTGAAATAATCGTTAGAAAAAATGTAAAAATCATTGTAAATGGTGGGAAAAAATTTGAGAAATTAAACCCTAAGATTAAAATTTGACAAGAGTTTGTGAAGGAATTGAAAAAGTTGCACCACAGGTTGTACTGTTTAGCCAGACCTTTTTTTCATAAATTGAATATGGGAAATAACATCACGGTATGAGATTTTCATTAGAAAAATTAATAAAATACGAGTTGTATCTCACCTCATACTTTTTTCCTCCCATCTTTAGATATCATTACAACTCGATGGGAGGGATTCCTCTTGAAAACTGTGGTGTCCATGCTTGAAGAACACGAAGTATGAGATGTTAAATATATAATTTTTACCTGGTAAATTATTAAACTTCTAGTTATTCTAATATGGAGGCCTTTCGAAAATAATGTTTCGTCTTCTGCATTTTAACTGGAACTGATGATGTTATATAGGTTGTATAACATATTTATGTCTGTAGTTATGTTCTCGTTGAGTAGGTCTTTATTCCTTGCTTCTTTTAGAATCTCTATGTCTTCAAGGATGCTGATCCTGTTGTTATTATACTCTTTGTGTAGTATTGACATAGAGTTATCGATTTTTTCAAATATACTGTATATACTAGAAACAGGTCATCAATTTGAAAAAATCGATAACCCTATGTCAGTACTACACAGAGAGTATAACAACAGGATCAGCATCCTTGAAGACATAGAGATTCTAAAAGAAGCAAGGAATGAAGACCTACTCAATGAGAACATAACTGCAGACATAAATCCATTATACAACCGGAATAACACCATCAGTCCCAGTTAAAACGCAGAAGATGAAACATTGTTTTCGAAAGGCCTCCATATTAGATAGAATAACTTGATGTTTAATAATTTGGTTGAGGTAACAATTATATATTTAACATCTTATTACATTACCTCAATGGTGCTTTAATATGAATTTCAAAAACGAAGTATAAGGTGAGATACAACTAATTTTTTATTAACCAAGATCTTTGTGTTAAATTATGTGTCAAAACAATGTAACAATTTGCTAAAACTTAAACTGGGACTAAATGTATATTGCCATCACATCTTTTTTAATTAATATTACTGTTCCTTGTTCCAGTGCTAAGGATCACAAGTACTATCCATTCAACATTGAGTTTTGAAGACATCCAAATCACAACATTCCTGACCCAATTTCTATGGATTTGTTCAATGAAGTTATATAACAAAACATTCAAAATGAAGATGGCAATAAGATTTTTGTTCTATAATTTAAAAAAAGTCAATGCAAATGTATAAGCAAGAATTATTGTATGTTTTTTTTCATATGAATAAATACTTTCAAGCTATGTTACTGGAGAATAAATAATATTTATATAGGAGAGAGAGGTATAAATATAATACATAAATATTTGGTGAACGGGAATTAACAGCATATACAGTGCAATCAGTATGGCATTGGACAGGAGACGCGGAGATTTCACTGTTACTGCTGGCGCACTTGCAGCGGGGAACACACAGCATAGGATTGCCGTGTCCAATGCTATACTGATCGCACTGTATAAGAGAAAAATTTGCATTTAGATTGGAACTTGCTTGGATAGCACACTCAGAGCATTTGCCTAGAGTGTGAAAGGTCCTGGGTTTAAGTCCCGGTCTGAGCATATAATTTTTCTCTTCAAATATGATTTATCCATCATTAAGATGTATGAAATGAATAATAAAAACATCAAAAGAAGCCTTACTGGCATTATAATGTAATATAAAATTCCCAAATGTCTTCTTAATAAAGAAGCAACCATTTGCAAGATAGAAGGAACGTTTCAAAGCATTTGGTGTGCGGAAATTAACAGCATACTTAAGAGAAAAATTTGCATTTAGAATGGAACTTGCTTGGATAGCTCTCTTGGTTAGAGCATTCGCCTAGAGTGTGAGAAGTCCTGGGTTCAAGTCCCAGTCTGAGCATATAATTTTTCTCTTCAAATATGATACAAAATAATCTTACTGTGTTTAAATAAAACATGAGTTCCAACATAACAGGTTTAATCAATTTTATACCACGAATAGTTATGAATGAATCTTAGTAAATTTTGGTTATATCTCTATTTTCATACCAAATTCAAGTAAGAGAAGAGAATTAAGGGATATGTATATTATTAAATTTTACATTAATTTACATTAACTTTTGGAAAAATCTAAAATTTGTATACACTTTAGTCACCAACCTGTGAACTATTTCATCCTTCACCTGCAGATTTTGAAAACTATTGAACCTGTTATCAATATTGCTCTTTAAAACTAAATATGAAAAAAAAAATGTGGTAGTACCTTATTGTTTTCTCCCCCTATTAAACGAAAAATATCCCTTACATCTGGTAAATGTTATATCTTAGATATAGTGAAGTTATTTAATTAAATAAAAATAAAACTTATGTGATTTTCATATTTATTAAAATATAAATTAATTACAGCTGTTTCAGTACTTTATACCTTCTTCATATCATACTTCGTAAGTTATGGATTTTCATCAAGTAAACGCCAATTCAATTATGATGATCTTGAAGAAGATTTTTGGCCGTGGTCGTGAGGCCGAAAATCTTCTTCAAGATCATCATAGCAACTCCGGCCGTGAAAGTCTATGTGAAGCCAATTCAATTGATTATATAGTGAAGTCTTAGTGTTATTAAAATGAGCTCATGCTTGGTAATTCAAAGAAAGTCTAGTTTAACAAATATAAAAGCCAAGAGCTCATTGTTTGGGGAGGGGGAATCCACATTCAAAAACCAAAGAAAGAAAAATTAACTAATTTTAAAATTCCCAGTGGAGTTGATTTCACTCAGAGGTTCATCGGTCCACCAACAGATAGAGTAAGAAGCATTGCTCCTGGACGACAGAACATTGGTCATGGAATTACTGATGATGAAACCACCTGGGTTTCAAAACTGGTCTAATTAGAAGACGGGATATGTTGCTCATTTGCTACTATGTCATAACTCAAAAATTGTCGATTTTGAGTTATTGGTACTACATGAAAGACAAAACTCAGTTCTATATTCAGGAAGAACGATGTAAACTATTGTATACAATAATGAGTTGGTATAGTAATTTGATATTTATGACAAATACAGGCAAAGATATATGGTTCATCGGAGAACATTTTGTTTAAACAACTCACCTCATAGGATTCATGCTTCCATGATACTGCGGTTTCAAACACAGTCATGTTCATCTTCAGCCATAACTCCGACTGACGAAATTCTTCGGCCGTCAACTGTTCTTTTGTCACCATCTTCAGTGCTACCATCTATGGTTGAATTTAAAAACTTCGAAATCAAAGTAATTTCGTTAGGAATATCAAAATTCATTGATCTATCTTTATTTCTCCCAAACTGTCAATTCCAATGGTTTCTCTACTTGTTTTAAAAGTTTAGCTTCTCTTCCAATTTCATGATGTTGTAATAAACCATGTGCAGCAATTGCAGATTTTTCAATTTCACAATTTTTAATATTTCTGAAATGTTTTCTTGTCCGAATTTCCAAATTCGTTTTTGTTGTATAGATTGCAATAAAGTTTATATAGGAAAAACAAAAAGGAATTTAGAAATTCATACCAAAGAACATTTCAGAAATATTAAAAATTGTGAAATTGAAAAATCTACAATTGCTGCTCATAGTTTATTAGAACATCATAAAATTGGAAGAGAAGCTAAACTTTTAAAACAAGTAGAGAAACCTTTGGAATTGACAGTTTGGGAAAAAATATACATTCAGAAAAACAAAAATAGATCAATGAATTTTGATATCCCTAACGAAATTACTTTGATTTCGAAGTTCATAAATTCAACCATAGATGGCAGCAATGAAGATGGCGACAATAGAACAGTTGACGGCTGAAGAATTTCGTCAGTCGGAGTTATGGCTGAAGATGAACACAACTGTGTTTGAAACCGCGGTATCATGGAAGAATGAATCCTATGAGGTGAGTTGTTTAAACAAAATGTTCTCCGATGAATTTTAATGATTATATCTCATAATGTTTACTTCCCAACATTAATTTATTATAAAGGTATATGGATTTCAAACCTTTAAATGCTTCTCCTGAAAAACTATGTTTTTTGAGTTATGACATTGTTGCAGCAAATGAATGATGTGTTCTTATATTAATGTCATTAACAGTTATGTCTTACATTAATTCTTTCTTTTTATTGTGAATGGGTCTTAAGATTTGCAATCCTAGAACTTTCATAAATTACAAATACACATACCTTTAAACACTGGCTCACTGTAAGGATATCTACTCCAGAATGTATATTAAGGCTGCGTCATGGATCTGAAACACTGCGAAAGCCCTCTACTTTAACATCAATAATTTATTTTCGATACTGCATAAACCAACTTCTCACAAAGATACAGGCTAATACTATCCGTCCATCTATAGTAATTCTGCCTGAGGGCAGATCTTTCACTGCAAGCATAGCATTTTCATGCTATGCTTTGCAGCTTCACTAGGGAATTATAGGTGTGATAGCTTCCCGCTGCTTTCCATACCGGTTAAGGATGACGACTATTTAACTCGTGCCCCAAATGGTAGTCAATGACCAATCACATTTCAATGAATTTTGATTTACAACCAATCATAGTCCTTTTCATCTGGATTTTATCAATTTAATTTTATCACAATAAAATCAAGCTCCTCCTTTTTAACATTCTGAATAAGTCAGAGCATTCTTTTGCAATGACTCATAACATTCGTTATAAACAGTTTTATGTGTTTCAGTTTTTCTCCACTAGGGTGCATTCTTACACTATTGTGATCCTTTGGCAATAAATAATATGATCTGGTGCAGTGATGAACAAACGAAACAACAATGTATCTCATTTGTTTTCAAACATTGCCATTTACATTAAATATATAAATATTTTAAAATAACTATATTTAAATAATGATATATGACTAAACAGCTTAATTTTATTCGTTAAATAGTCCTAACAAATACCACTCTTGATTTCCAAATTCTTTAGATAAATTGGAAATCACTCGTGGCATTACTTATGATAATGATAAGGATGGTGATGATGATGATGCTGGCCGGATGATTTTTGGGTACTGTTGGGCCCTAAGCTTCCTGACATTTGTCTTACAGGTGAGGGAAAATCCCAAAAAAACCTCACCAAAGAGCCTGAACCGACTGGGAATCAAGCCCAGGCCCACTGCATGACAAGGCAGCACGCTACTTCGAGACCACAGCGGTGGACACTAATACTATAGTGTTTCAAATTAATCTATACACTCTCTGAAATAGTAATCAAATCAGACAGATATGCAATTTGTTTTTTTTTCTGTTTTGACCAAAAAGGTCATTTGTCACATTACAATCTGAACAAAGACTTACAAGGAAACTGTCAACCATCGCATGCCAAAACCTACCTTGAAATTTCTCCCAGAGAAGCATTGTAAAATCTAAAAAAAACTGCCATTTTTAACTGCAAGGCACATAAATCGAAACCAGAATCAAGCAATGTCATTCCACTGTATGGAGCAGATGGACTCCCTGCATGAGTAAAAGAGCAGAGTGAAGTGAGACAGAATGCGGTGCAGACGGCAAGTAGTGAGGGTTATCCAATCTACCATTTCAGGTGTTGTTATAGTTTAAATGAGTAATTTGGCACTTGATTTTAGTGCCTTGCAGTTAAAAAGGTAGATACTCTTTTGGACACTCCTTTGTACATCACAACATTTCTCTGGAAGAAATTTCAAGGTGGGTTCTGGCATGCAATGGTTAATAGTTTTCTTGTTAGAATGACACACTGGCTGTATTGTTGCTTCTTCTTCTTCGGCTTTCCCCCACTTATAGGTTTGCTGTCTTCAGTTTCCATTTATCTCTAACATTCCAATCTCCCTCTTCCAAATTCCTATCATCCATTATGGTGATGTAGGTTTTCCATTTCTATCTTGGTCTGCCACATTTATTTCTTCCAGGGGGTGACCATTGGTATATATTTTTTGGCCATCTTTCATGTTCCATTCTTTGTACATGGCCATACCATTTAAGCATTTGATTTTTAATCCTCTTAACAACAGATGTGGTGACATTCATTTCTCTCCAAAGGAATTCATTTCATACTTTATCCTGTCTTGTTTTTTGGTGGCTTCTTCTAAAATAGTCAAATTCAACTGTTCTAATTTTATTATTTTGTAATTTTGTCAAAGACAAAGTTTCACTTCCATATGACAAAATATTCTGTATTATGCTCTTATAAATTTTTCATTTTAGTTTCCTTTGTAATATTTTTGTTCCAAATTATTCCATGTAATGTCTTAGTTGCATTTTTTGCCATTGAAATTTTAGTCTGTACATCTCTCTCACAGGTACCTAAACTTGTAATTAGTGACCCAAGATACTTAAAAAATTCACTTTTTTTTTTATTTTCTCTGTTTCAAGTATGAGGTCATCCACATTCTTTCCCAAACACATATATTCTGCTTTCTGTAAATTTATATTCAGTCCCCATTTTTTATATTCTTCCATTAGTTTATTTATCATATATTTCATATCATCATCATTCCCTGCAAAAATTATTTGATTATCTGCAAACAACAATGAATGCAGTACTTTTCCTCCTATAGGAATACCCATTTCCAAACATTTTTTATACCAGATGAACAAATGTTTATAAGTTAAGAGCCTGGTCTAAATAAATGTTAAAAAGAATTGGTGACAAATGCATCCCTGCTTAAGGCCTTTATTCACTGTGAATTCCTCTGTTAAATTATTCGGTATTTTTACTTTAGTTTTGGTATTACTATAGATGTATTGCTGCTAATGGAATATAACAGGAATCTTCAGTCTGATCTCAGTTCCTTCATTGTCTTTGGTTTTGTGAAGATGAAAAAATCTTCTGATGGTAAAATGGCATGATGTTCATCTCCTCTCAACTGTCCATAAATGCACTATAATGGAACTACCAAGGACTCAGGATGAATATCAGATAATACAATCTACAACAATGGCAGATTGTAATCAATGCAAAATCAGTACCAACAAATCAGACTAAATGTTTTCATATTACTCATTCAAGGAGGGAGTCCGTAAAATGGTGTAAAAAATTGTTTTTTGCACGATAGTACTTTCTGTAGTACTTACAGCAATGGCAACCATGATTGAAAGTTCAATTTCCTAAATTTTGGGGTTGCCAACCTATAAATAACTAAATAACTATACTGTCATCATCATCCATGCAAGTATTAGGCCATGTGGCCAATTATGGTCTCAAAGAGGAATTTTCCATCCAGCACTTTTTTGGACGTCCCAGCGATCTTTTGCCATGGGGGCAGTAACAAAGCATGGCTTTTGGAATTGAATTCATAATTTTTACTTGATTGTAAACTGCAAAATCAATTTTTTTTGCAAATGTCCCAGGTTGTCTTTCAACTTTCCTGGTGTTCTCTCCTGGCATGTCGTACTTGTAACCCACTTCTGAGGTTGGGGCACCTTGAAGGTGGGGTTACGTTACTCCGATGATATGATGGGTGATGATAATGATAGTGGTGCGCCAGGAGAGTCCCTAATCTAAGATGAATATGAATGATGATGATTGTGATGGCCATATGATTTCGGGGACCATTTGGGCCTTAAAGTTTTACTGACATTTGTCTTACAGGTGAGGAAAAACCCCGTAAACCCTCACCCAGAAAAATTGTCCCGACTGGGGATTGAACCCGGGCCCGCTGCGTGACAAGGCAGCATGCTACCTCAAGACCACAGTGGTGGACTAAATCAATAAATCTTTGGCCACTTGCATTTTAATGTATCTTCTCCACGTCCTACACAGCACTGGATTTTTCTGTTCCTTATCCTGCCATTAATATCTCCCACGATTAAGAGTATATCTGATTTATTTACATGATTAACAATTGTTTGTAGTTTAGAATAGAATTTGTCATTTTCTTCTTCTTCGCCTTCTATTGGAGCATAAATTCCTATTATTGTTATGTATCCTCATGAGAGACTTGAAAGCAAATATACAAAACTACCAGAACAACTGGAAAGCCCATCTTCAATGAATGCCGTCTCATAGAATTCCAAAAGCCATACTTCGCTACTGTCCTCAAGGCAAAAGATCGCTGGGACGTCCAAAAAAGCATGGGATGGAAAATTCCTCTTTGAGACCGTAACAGGCCACATGGCCTAATACTTGCTTAGATGATGATCCTCATGAGAGTTTTAGTCTTACTTGAATGATTCCTTCATTATGAAAGGTGTAATTATCTATTGACGATCTAAATTTCTTATGCATCATTAACACTACTCTTGGATTGTAATTTACTCTGGTATAAAACTTTAAATAATTTTGTGTAATTATTACAAATTACCTACCTAGTGTGGGAAGTAAAACCACTGCCCTTTATGTATACTACGTACAATGTATATACAAAAATATAAAAGGTAGTGTCAATATACATATATCAAACAAATCACTGCATTTTAAATTAACTGAACTTTATTTGAAACAATATAAAACAAATTTACTTATTTAACAATATGAGGTGAGTGATAAACATATTCTACCTTAATAAAATAAATTTGTTAAGGTAGAATATACCTCATAGTGAGAATTCCTAAAATAAGTAATAAATTTGTAAATTAATGAGTCATTTTAACATCTTACCTCATATTTCATGTTTTATCAAACACGGTAACTATAGTTTTCAAATGATCTTGTCATTCATTTTCAACCGCCATTATGACTACCGGATATTCGTTGGAATCTCCCTCTCTAACATTGCCATCTGGTGTTGATTTGACGAACTTCGAGATATCGTTGCCATCTGGTGTTGATTCGATGAACTTCGAGATGAGGTCACATTCATCCGGAATGTCGAAATTCATAGATTTAAATTTGTTCTTCTGTATAAATATTTTCTCCCAAACTGTCAATTCCAAAGGTTTTTCCAAATGTTTAAGAAGTTTAGCTTCTTTTTCAATTCTATGACCTTCCAACAAACTATGTGCTGCAATAGCTGATTTTTCAATTTCACCATTTTTAATATTTCTAAAGTGTTCCTTTGTGCGAGTGTCCAAATTTCTTTTTGTTTTTCCTATGTATACTTTATTGCAATCTCGACAATCAATTTGATAAATTCCAGATTTTTTACTATCTAGGGTGTTCATTTTCTTATTGGTTATTAATAAGTTACCAAGGCTAAATTTATTTATCGGTGCCAATGTAATGTTGAATTTCTTGAAAATTTTTTGAAATTTGTTATGTATTCCAGGATAAGTGATTTTCTTAAATTGTTTTCCTTTCTTTGAATCAGATTGCAGGGTAGAACCTCATAATGTGTTTCCCAATTTTAACTTTGAATAAATTTGTACTTGCTGCCATTTTATGCCTGATTGTTGTCATAGACTGCTGTAGTCTCAACTAAATTATTTTTGGCATTTACCATATAAACATTGGCCAGACTGTTAACGTTAGTCAGTTGTTTATAATGAATGCAAATATTTCCAACAAAGATATTATTTTACTATTATTTATTATTTTGAAACACTGTATCAAAAAATAATGTACAATGCATGTTTGTGAAGTGTTTTACAAAATCTCAGAAATTAAAAACCAAGTAAAGAGAGGTTTTTAATCATTTCCTCACTTATGTAAAAACCACTTCCCAACCTCACATTCTAATATACTTATTTCCAATGTTTTTATTATTAATTTCATACATCTCAATGATGGATAAATCATATTTAAAGAGAAAAATTATACGCTCAGACCGGGACTTGAACCCGGGACCCTTGGTTTTCTAGTCCAAGTGCTCTACCATTTGAGCTACCTGAGCAAGTACCGATCTAAACGCAAATCTTTCTCTATATACGTTGAAATTCCCGCCCCAAATGCTTTGAAGCCTTTGCTTCTATCTTTGCAAATGGCGGCTCCTATATTAAGAAGACATATTTGGGAATTATACATTACATTATAAATGCCAGTACGGCTATTTTCGATGTTTTTATTATTAATTTCATACATCTCAATGATGGATAAATCATATTTAAAGAGAAAAATTATACGCTCAGACCGGGAATTTCAACGTATATAGAGAAAGATTTGCGTTTAGATCGGTACTTGCTCAGGTAGCTCAAATGGTAGAGCACTTGGACTAGAAAACCAAGGGTCCCGGGTTCAAGTCCCGGTCTGAGCGTATAATTTTTCTCTTTAAATATGATTTATCCATCATTGAGATGTATGAAATTAATAATAAAAACATCGAAAATAGCCATACTGGCATTTATAATGTAATGTATAATTCCCAAATATGTCTTCTTAATATAGGAGCTGCCATTTGCAAAGATAGAAGCAAAGGCTTCAAAGCATTTGGGGCGGGAATTTCAACGTATATAGAGAAAGATTTGCGTTTAGATCGGTACTTACTCAGGTAGCTCAAATGGTAGAGCACTTGGAGTAGAAAACCAAGGGTCCCGGGTTCAAGTCCCGGTCTGAGCGTATAATTTTTCTCTTTAAATATACTTATTTCCATTTCCTGGAGCTGGCCCTCTTCAATCCACACATCGTCTATTGAAAACAGAGTAATGAGAAGATACAAATTCACACCTTTATGCAGAAAGTAGCAGAAATGACTTTACAGTCCTGACTGAGTATCACAGGACAGCTTTTAGGTAACAATCAGTCTGACTGAAGATGAAGACAAATGGCCTTTGAATCTGGTATTGTGAAAAAACAGAATTTTATGAGGTGAGATGTAGAAACATTTTATTCAACTCATTTGAAAATTCAAGTACACATACTTTTGTTATATTTAAATTAATATCGGGAAGTAAACATTATGAGGTTATATCATTAATAATGAATGGAGAACATATTTTAATCGACTCACCTCATGGACGCCATGACTGATGAAGGACCTGATATTGTCTGAAACCGTCGGTATCAAAGAAGTTTGAAAATGTATGAGGTGAGTCGATTAAAATATGTTCTCCATTCATTATTAACACATACTTTTATTAAACATATTGAAAAAAAATACAGTGTCTTTTATGTGGATAAATATGCCACTTCCAAATCAGGAAAAGGAAGAAGGTATGTATACACTTAAATATAAATATAGGGTATTTATGAGTAACAATGTGTTTTAATAAAATATTGTTTATTTATTAAATTAGATTAAATTACATATTAAAATTATATTAAACTCAAATGTCACCTGAGGGCCGAGTCCATGGCTGATATAAGGTTCAACAGATGCTTCAGAATTGCCTGCGGTGAGTCTTTATTTCCATTTTGCAATGTCATGCTGTAGAAATTTTTATATGTATTTCCCAGCCTGAAAAAATTACACATATAACATAAATGGAACTGTATCACTGGAAGAAATAACGTCTAATATTCTGAGTAGAGAATGTGGAAACCTGATGATTTGATTAAGGTTACAATTATCTAGTAGCATTTCCCTCCCTTCTTCAGACCAATAAAGAAATTGGTATATTTAGGAAATTTGGCATACCAGTTTCAAAAAAATTTCAGCAAATTTAACATTAAATTAGTACCGAAAAATTATTATAGCCTGAATAGATTAATTAAAACCAACAAAAATGAAAAGATTAATTAAGGCAATAAATCAGGGATTTATGAAATTGATTGCAAGTATTGTGAAAAAATATATGTAGGAAAAACAAAAAGGAACTTAAATACAAGATTGAAAGAACATTTTAGAAATATTAAAAATGGGGAAACACATAAAACTGCAATAGCTGCACATGCATGGTCGAAAAACACAGAATCAAAACAAATGCCAAATTATTGAAACTGTTATAGTATAATATTTAATTTTAGGAAGTGATATTTTGAGGTTATTTTAATTATATTATTTTTAGTCTGATCATCATACCTCAATATTAATGTTGATTTGTTCTTGGACATGTTTCAAAACAATTCTGGACAAGCTGACGATAAAACAGAATTGTTTTGAAACACGTCCAAGAACAAATCAACATTAATATTGAGGTAAGATGATCAACTAAAAATAATATAATTGTTATAGTATATTGCAATACATGTGAGGTAAGCACTTGTTACAGATCGAGAAAAAGTTTGAAAAAACGAGATCTGTTACATGCTTACCTCATGTGTATTGCATACTATTTTTTGGTCGATGTGACTAATTTTTATTAAATATAGTAATGAATTAATTAAAATATTGGTTGGATGTAAATTACTTCTATGAGAAAGAAACATTTGGTGATTGTTGCTATGGAGACATTTTTATATGTAGTACCGTGATTAGAATCTGTTTGATAATGTTATTATAGAAGGAGTCATGGTAGATGATAGAGAAATTGAAGAAGCCTGGAGAGTGGAATGTTCTGCATTAATTCCAGAAAAGTCTAAAGAAAGGTAAGAGTTAATGTACAAAACATTCAAGAAATGTTTTATTTTACTTACTGAACGTGTGCTTTTTGAGTCAATAACAGCGTTGCAATTTGTTTTGTTTGCATAGCAACCAGGTTAGAAGTGGGAACGTTGACTTACTTCCAGTAACAACAATATTGGTAAGTATAAGAAATTAGCCACATCGACCAAAAAATCTAAGGAACTCAACACTTTATTTTTCATCATTAAAGATATTAAAATTACTTACTCTTTCTTATTAAGACACAATTTTGTAAGATTACGCAGCAGAAACTGTAGTCTCTGCTCCAACAGCTTGACAAGAGATAATTCCTCAGCCTCCTCATCTTTACTATCTTCCTTCTCATTGTTAGGAGACACTCTCACTGCTTGAGCTCGTTCTAACATTAACTTGAGGATCGGCCGAGCTTGTATCACATGTTCTAATGCTGCCTGGAATGCTTTTACTTTTGCAGGGGCACTTGTAGCATCTAAGAAAAATAATTACATATAAAGAACACTTATATTATATGGATGTGAAACATTGAGAAAAGGAGATTATGAGTATTTGAGAATAAAGTTCTTAGTAAAATTTTTGGTCCAAAGAGAGATGAACAGAAAAGTGAATGGAGAAGACTATACTTCTTTCGGCCTTAGTTTAGGTTATAATGTAAACAGAAACACGTGGTTAAGTGTGATTTCATTGGCCACATGAACCTAATGACATTGTTGTCCAGCGGCGTAGATCAAAACGTAGTTCCCTGATCAATCTACATTTTATATAACTACTATGTATGAACAAAATTATCGCAAAAATAATAAAACACAATATAACATATGAAAAAATGACAATGGTGAACAGTAAGTATAAATTTATATAAAATTAAATTTAACACCATTTCGCACAGACGAAGAGGGATATTCAGTTGTTCCAACATGGCCGCTTATGTTGAATACATTGAACATCAGAGGGGGAAACCAGTGAAAAGTGGTGATAATTTTTGAAATGCGTACAGATGCAGTGACTTTGGTAAATTATAGTTTTTGCCAAAACTTTAGAACTTCATTTCCAGGAAATACCTTGGACTCACCCCTTCTCTTTTCCACTCATAAATTCCAGTGAATAAAAGGCAACCCTTCTTATCCTGCTTTTAAATACCTGTGAAGAAAAGCAACAATTGTCCTTCAATAAGATGCAGAAATGCTTACAGCAAAATATCGCTAATAGCCGACTTGAGGTAATGGTGTGAGGCAAGGTTCTTAAGTTTTGGTGAAAATAATGCCACCTGAATTTGACAGCAAGTCAGATGGTGCGTAAAATAGTACCATTGCTCCACCAATCACAGATGCCTGCAGAAGGATTCTTTTTGTGACTTTGTTTACAGTACAACATGAAATAAGGCCAAAAGCAGTATAGATAACAGTGAACAACATTGTCTTTATAGAAAGCCAGATATAATGAGAACAGTAAAGTCTCGTAGACTGTGATGGGCAGGACACGTGGTACGAATGGGGAATGAAAGACATGTATGCAAGTTCCTTATAGGAAAACCAGAGGGAAAATGCCCAGTTGGTAGACCAAGAATGAGGAAAGTAGATTATACAGGCAATGATTGGAAAAACATTAGCTCAGGATAGGGATGTATGGAGAGCTTGTGGCCATGAACCTATAGGTTCTGTAGTGCCAGTGAGTGAGTTAGTTAAATAAATATTACTACTACCACAGTAACAAATACCATCAATAGTAAAGAGTAACATTTTTCTGCATGAACCAGGAATCGAACCCCAAACCTTCAGCTTTATGCACTGATGATCTACCACTGAGTTAATTCAGGCATCCTTCCTATCCAAGCACAAACTTCTCTTATAATTATATTATTTTTGGTCTGGACATCTTACCTCAATATTAATGTTGATTTGTTCTTGGACATGTTTCAAAACAATTCTCTGTTTTATCTTCAGCTTTCCCAGACTGGGAAAGCTGAAGATAAAACAGAGAATTGTTTTGAAACATGTCCAAGAACAAATCAACATTAATATTGAGGTAAGATGTCCAGACCAAAAATAATATAATTAAAATAACCTCAAAATATAACTTCCTAAAATTAAATATTAATTACAAACTTCTCTCTTTGAACTCTCTACCCTAAAGTAGTGAAATAATGACATATTAGGAATTAACACTATGAAATACCTAGTAAAATGTGTCTATATTATTCTTACCTCATAGATCTAATCAATTTAAATATCTTGGATATTATCTCTCTATTTGGGATGAAAAGGATATCCCTGAAAAAATTACTAGTTATAATAAAAGTATTAATCAAGTTATGAAACCATCCCTTGTACAAAAAAAACACCTGATTATGTTTATATTACACTTTGGCTAGACCAGTGTTGACCTGTGGTAGTGAAGAATGGACACTAAAAAGACAACATGAAAGCAGAATAACGGCTTGTCAAATGAGATTCATGCACAGAACAGTGGGTTACACCAGATGGGATTGGAAAAGGAACACTGATATCTTAAAAGAATTGAAGACTATGCCAATTTTGGAATATATTAAACAGTACCAACTAAATTGGAAACACCGTCTTGAAAGAATGAGTTCAAATCGGATCCCCAAAGCTGTTTATAATTATATACCAAGAGGACGAAGATCACTGGGCTGAAGCGCTGGAGGGAAAATTTTCTATAGGATTGTAACAGGCCTTGGCCTAATACTTGGAAGGAAGAAGAAGAAGACCTCATATCGTTGTTTCTGTTGGACATATGTTTCAAGGCCAGTTAACAAGCTTTGAAAAAAATATATCTAACAGAAACAACGATATGAGGTAAGAATAATACAGACAACACTTTTTATTAAGTTCAACAACATAATGTTTATATGTGTTTTATTATTCACTAGCTAATACCTGACATGCACTGCTACGCCTAAATAATTGAAAATTAATGTGCTTTTATGTTTAGTTGAATAAGTATAAGGAAAAATAATTATAAATTTATATTTTTTAGATACACCGTACTGACTACCCGGCATTGCCAGGGAATCTACTTATCCCAATCTTCTTCTTCTTCCTTCCAAGTATTAGGCCAAGGCCTGTTACGATCTTAAAGAAAATTTTCCCTCCAGTGTTTGAGGGAAATTCTCGTATAAGACTTGAAAGCATAATAATAGTCCCTTCAATTGGTTGCTAGCCAAAGGAAGGCAAGACCAGTGATTGGGCTGACATCTTATAGCCTCTGGTCAGGCTTTTCTGGAGAAGAAAAGAAAATAAAGGAAAGAAGAAATAGAAGAAAGGAAAGACTCCCCAGCCCTCGGATGCCCTAATAGCGTCGGGGTCGAAAAAACAAGAGTTAACCAAGAGAGGTTAGATAGTAAAGTTAAAAGAGTGCAAAACACAAGTAAGTGGAAGAAATGTTTTGCACAGCTTGGGACCTTGTGGTCGCCATCCACATATCCCCTAGATGAGGACCCCTGAGGGGCTTATCCCAATCTTCTTGACATAAATGAAGCTGAAATACGAAAGTTAATTTGTTTTATGTGCAGTTAAGTAAGTAGCAGGAAAAATGTATATCGTAATTATTTTTAGATACCCCGGCATTGTCTGGGAATCTACTTATCCCGATCTTCTTGGCATAAATGAGCTGAAAGACAAAAATTAATGTACTTCTTATGATTAGTTGAATAAGTAAAATGAAAAATAATTATAAATGTATATCGTAATTATTTTAAGATTCCCCGTGCTGATTACCCAGTATTGCCCGGGAATTAACTTATCTTGATCTTCTTGGCATAAATGACCTAAAAGACAAACACTTGTTATTGTGAGTTATCCATAAAAGAACACCTGTCAGGAATCTACATACTTGTCTCAATCTTCTTGGCATTAATGAAAGACAAAAATAGTTATGGTGAGTTATCTGTAAGAGATAAACATATGCTATCGCGAATGTTTTTGTAAAGCTTTTTGAGATATTCAATTCTGTGTACATTAATTTTGTGTACTTGTTATGGTTTAGGCAGCAAAAGCAATTTAAGCGTCCAAAGAGCTACTTTTTTCACATTTTCCACTACAAAGGGCGTAGGAGTTGAGTATCACAACTCTCTTATAGCCCATGTTCATCCCGGGAATCTCCTGAACATTTTGCAAAAAGCCCCATCACAATCGGATCAATGGTATGGCCGCGCATAAAGTACGAACAAACAAACAAACAATTTTTATATATTAGATTTCATACATCTCAATGATGGATAAATTATATTTGAAGAGAAAAATTACACGTTCAGACTGGGAACCTTTCGCACTCTACGCAAATGCTCTACCGAGTGAGCTCCAATCTAAACACAAGTCTGAGCATACAATTTTTCTCTTCAAATATAATTTTTTCCTCATAATGTTACTTCCTATTGTAAAAAAGCAAAGTGATCCCATTACAGGCCTCAGGAAGCCCTTGGAGTGGTAGGAGGTTAAGGCTCCCACTTTTTCTGGACAGTCAGCACTTGATGTTACCAGGGTTGTCAGCCCTGCATGACGGCAGCCTTTACCCCCAGAACAAGCGTCTAATACTCATTTCCATTAGAGACTGAGTTGACCCCAGGACCATAGTGCCGCTAGAAGGTTTGGATCAGTTTAAAAATACTGACCCCACCAGGACTCAAACCCTCAACCTTCTGGCTTATAGCTTATTACCTTAACCACTACGCTATGGCACACCCCACTTCCTATCGTATTTTCAAAAAAAAAAAAAAGAGAGAAATATATACCATTTATTTAAGAAAAATTGTATCATCGCACCTCATATCCATCTTATTAAACTGATTCGGGACCTAATTTGGGCAAGCGATTTTGTTCATATAAAATGAAGAAATAAGCTCATACTTACTCTGAGCCTGGTATTCTGCAAGTGCAACTCTCTCCATTTGTACCCTGAGGAACTCAGATGGATGTTCCAGCTGTTGAAGCAGACAAACTGATTTCTCATAATGCAGTCGTGCCAACATCAACATATTCTTACGTCTAGTTTCATCACTTGACAAAGTTCTATATGATTTATGATACAATGAACCTAAACGATGATGGATGGATGCTGCTCGAAACTGGTAAATTGGTTGTCGTGGTCCTGGTGTTTCCAAGTCACAGTACTTGAGTGCCTTCATGAAAACTTCAACCACTTCACGTTCCACTTCCTCCTGACTCTATAAAGTACGTAAGTAGCCAAATTACATTAATATAATAAATTTGGGAATTTTTACATTATGAAGTTTTCTTAATAAGAATCAAATGAATCGTGAATTATTTTAACTCATATATCTGTGTTAAAACTGCAGTATCGGGAAATATATAATTCCCATCTTCAACTGTTTTCACAACTGTCAATTTTTCATTATGCTGGTAATTTTCTAAATTGCCATTTGGTGTACTTTAGAAGAACTTTATAATCAAATTTTGTTCGTCTGGAAACTCAAAGTTCATGGTTCTAGTATGGTTTTTTTAATATATTTTCCCAAACAGTTAATTCCAAAGGTTTAGATAGATGTTTCAAAAGTTTTGCTTCTTTTTCAGTTCTATGATTAATAAACTATGTGCTGCTATTGCTGATTTTTCAATTTCATCATTTGTTAGGTTTTATTACAAAATTTTTATATCTTTTTTTATTTTTATATTCCGTCTACCTGACACATAGATTGGTAAATACTCCTATGAGCAAAGAAAACTATGAAAAAGAACACATAATTAATGTTGCAATAGATAACAGTTATGAAGAAAATAGGTACACAAGAAAATAAATAAATTTAAAAGACAAAAATTAATAAATGGAAGCACACACAGACTTGTGAATGTTCCCATGAGCAAAGAAAATTACAATAAAGAGAAAGAACACATCATAAAAATTGCTAAGGATAATGGTTTTCAAAAGAAGGTGATACACAAGAAAATAAATAAATTCAAAGAACAAAAAGTCATCAATGAAAGTACTCTTCAGACAGATAAAAATATAGGCAAAAAATTCAAGAAGTTCACATACCATCCTTTGGTATTTGACAAGTTTCAAAAAATTTTCAACAAATTCAACATTAAATTAGCACCTAAAAATGATTACAGCTTAGGTAATTTCATAAAAACCAACAAAAATGAAAAGATTGAAGACTGCAAAAAATCGGGAATTTATCAAATTAATTGTAAAGATTGTGAAAAGATATACATAGGAAAAACAAAAAGGAATCTAAATACAAGATTAAAAGAACACCTCAGAAATATTAAAAATGGAGAAACTGAAAAATCTGCAATAGCTGCACATGCCTGGTCAGAAAAACATAGAATAGAAACCAAAACAAAATTACTTAAACAATTGGAAAAACCGAAGGAACTCACAATTTGGGAAAAAATTTACATATGCAAGAATGAAAATACAACTATGAATTTTGAAATACCCGATTATAAAGAAAGAGGACTGATTTGGAAATTCTTCGGTCGGCCACCAGATGGCACGGAGGTCAGTCTGCAGGATAGAAGGCCGTTGGACGTCAGTTGTGAATGTGACGCAGCATTGAGAATGTCACAAAAGATGTGAAGAAACCCAGGGTCTGCTATGAATTATGAAGTATGAGGTGAGTGAAATAATAAAAAATAAACAAATGGAAGCACACTTATAAAAGAAACAGAAAAAATAAAATTCGAGAAATTCACTTACCATCCATTGAAACACTATAAATTTCAAAAAAATTTCAAAATGTTTAATATAAGATTAACACCAAAGAATGAATACAGCCTTAATAGGATAATTAAAACCAATAAAAATGAAAGAATTGAAAATGAAAACAAATCAGGAATTTATCAAATCAAATGCAGGGATTGTGACAAAATTTATATTGGAAAAACGAAAAGAAATTTGAAAAGAAGGGTGAAAGAACATCTTAGAAACATCAAAAATGGAGAAGTGGAAAAAGTCAGCAGTAGCTGCTCATGCTTGGTCTGAAAAACATTTAATTGAATCAAAAGCCAGTCTAATTAAACAAATAGACAAACAAAAGGAACTCATGGTTTGGGAAAAGATCCACATTCAGAAAAACAAAGGAAAACTTATGAACTTCGAAATTCCTGCAAATTTTGACTGATCCAAAGGTTCATCGGTCCACCAACAGAGGGAAGAAGAAGAGTTTCTTCCGATCGACATAACACCAGTCGCCAACAAAGTTCTGACGATGAGACAGTTATAGTCTCGAAATCGTGATCAACTTAGAAAATTTATATGAGGAGAGATAAGAAACATTTAATTTCACCATAAATTAAACCTCATAGTGATTAATTCCTATAAAAGTTAAATTCTAATGTGTTCCTTAGTTCTAATGGTTAAATTTCTCTTTGTTTTCCCTATGTATATCTTATCACAATCTGCACAATAAATAAGTTTGGTCTGTATTATTCTTACCTCATACAGTTGTTTCTATTAAACATATGTTTCAAGGTATGTTTGCTCCATTTTCAGTTGGTACAGATTGATTTTTCCCAAGTTGTCAGCCCTGGATCTCGACTCCTGCTCCCTCTTTGTGTGGTCCAAAGAACCTGCTAATTACGTTCCTCTCCCTGGGAATTTCAAAATTCATAATTCTCTCCTTGTTCTTCTGTATGTAGATTTTTTCCCCATATGGTGAGTTCGTGTTTTCTAACTGTTTTAACATTTTCAAACAATCAGCACACTCTATTTGGGATATTCCAAATTTTTTGCCATCATCAATCTTTTCATTTTTGTTGGTTTTTATTAGTTTATTTGTGCTGTATACATTTTTGGTGCTAGTCTGATATTAAATTTTTCAAAATCTTTTGGAATTTATTGCGTCTCCATAGATGATATATGAGTTTCCATGGCACACAGAAAAACATAAAATTGATGTGAACACCAAATTATTAAAACAGAAAATATTAAAGAGAGAAGATCTACATCCAGAAGAACAGGGACAGAATAATTAATTTTGAAATTCCTGGGGACAGCAATTAGTTATGCAAGTTCTTTGGATCACCAAAAGATGGAGTAGGAGTTGATATCCAGATCAGACAAATTAAAAATCAACGGTCTGGACAAGCTGATGATGAATCAGAAGTGTTTTGAAACATGTCCATAGAGAGGAAGTCATAACTGAAGAAAACTCCTGGCGCGACAGGCCTACAAGGCCCTTAGCCTACCAGCCAGCAGCTGGCCTCACATCCACATGTGTCAATCACAGAGGTAGATGATAATCAGCCAGTGTAGGGGTGACATGTGGTCAGCATGTCGAGTCCCCCAGCCGTTATAGCTGGTTTTCTCAACCTGGAGCCGCTACTTATTGTAGCTACCCAAATGCATCACGATGCTGGGTAGGCACCGGTCCCATACTGGCCGAAATACCATGAGAAAATTTCTTCCCCCACGGAGACTCGAACCAGCGCAAGTACCGTAGCTCTGTGCCAAGGCTTCCTGCCTTAACTGCTCGGCTACGGCGCGGGACACTCATAACTGAAGAGGGACAAGATATTGTCTGAAACCGCTGGTATCAAAGAAATTTGAAATTATATGAGGTGAGTCGTTAAAAATATGTTCTCCACTCACTATTAATGATATAAACCTCATAATGTTTACTTCACAATATTAATTTAAACGACCTAAAATGATTAAACTTTTATGAGGTACGATGCAACAGACTCAACTTGTTTATTAATTAAATTAATTGATTCAAAGTTAAAATTGGGAAACACATTATGAGGTTCTTAATTAATAAATTAATGAGTCATTTTAACATCTTACCTCATATTTCATGTTTTATCAAACACGGTAACTATAGTTTTCAAATGATCTTGTCATTCATTTTCAACCGCCATTATGACTACCGGATATTCGTTGCCATCTGGTGTTGATTTGACGAACGTGACCTCATCTCAAAGTTCATCGAATCAACACCAGATGGCAACGATATCTCGAAGTTCGTCAAATCAACACCAGATGGCAACGTTAGAGAGGGAGATTCCAACGAATATCCGGTAGTCATAATGGCGGTTGAAAATGAATGACAAGATCATTTGAAAACTATAGTTACCGTGTTTGATAAAACATGAAATATGAGATAAGATGTTAAAATGACTCATTAATTTATAAATTAATTGAATTGTAAAATTTTCAATCTTGGGGTCAGGAGGGGTAGTAGTGTACAATTTGTAATTGCTAGATTATACACCACCATTTCTCCTAGTCTCAGAATTGAAAATTCTACAAAAAAAATTTCCAATCCCTCTGGGAATCAAATGCAGACCAGCTAGCCAGGTTGGAAGCAAACTACTACCTAAGCTGCAGCAGAGCAAAATGTCGTATAAGAATACACGTATACATCAGTAAGAACATACCTTACTGCTGAGAGCTGGATAATCCTGTAATAAAGTTGCCATGGTGTACAGTGTAGTTGAAAGTTCCCAAATCACTGTATCCCATATTGTCGGGTTATTTCTCCGATCACCAAGAACTTGTACTGCTTTTTGATAGCTGCTTAATGCCTAGAAGATGGAAAACCAGATTAATTTAAGATTATACTTATAATGTTAAATGTAAGGAACATTTTCTCCTATCAAGCTGAAATTTTTACAGTGGAAAGGTTCATATATTTACTAGAGTCTTTTATCATAAGGATTTATATAGGTATGCATTTATATCAAAAATAAATTTTTTTTTCTTTACAAATATTTTCTTTCAGTTTTTTACACTGTATTTTGCAACCTAAATTCTTTAATTACTGAGCTATCACAACATCAATATGGTACAAATTGTATATGAGCACTATATTGAAGCCCTGAAAATTTCAGGTCTCTAGCTTTAATAGTTTAGAAGAAAATGCTCTTTATATATTGAAAAAATGAATGCTAACTATGGGAGAGAGTTGACGGCTCACACCCACATTTTAAAGGGACGGGGAATATATAAAACAAATAATAAACACACTTAGAAACAAGATACAGGCAAGATAATTATACCATATTAAAGAGGAATCTTTCTAGTATTTTAATTGATAAAAAATGAAAATGCATTTTTTCATTACATCTGGACTTCTGGGTCCCCTTAAAATGTTTCATACCTTGCCTCATATCCAGTCTTCTAACTAGACCAGTTTCAAAGCCTGGGCAGCTTCATCTACAGTAATTTCTCATCGACTGACATTATGTCGATCAGAAGAACTGCTTCTTCCTCCCTCTGATGGTGGACCGATAAACCTCCAGATCAACTCGGAATCCACAGGAATTTCAAAGTTTATAAGTTTTTGTTTTTTTTAATGTGGATTTTTTTCCCAGACCGTGAGTTCTTTGTGTTTTTCTATTTGTTTAATTAGACTGGTTTTTGTATCAATTAGATGTTTTTTCAGACCAAGTATGAACAGCCCAATTTTGTTCTGATAATTTCATAATGAAAAGCACTTAATGTATTTACCTTATTGTAGAAATGACGTTCTTGTCCCCCAAGTTCTGAATTTTGACTTCTTGTGTCAGGTGAATGAAAGTGTGCGCACATTCTCATGAGGCGTCCAGTGTTTGAGTGCAACAATGCAAGATTTGCTTCATCACGGACAGCTTCAAATGCCTTCACTCCAGCTTCCAGATGATGCAGTGACTTAGTGAATAACAACTGGAATACATGTTCCTCTTTGTTCTCCTCCTGGTAACGTGCTATAATAAAACAAACCCAAATTTTCTCAAAATTCATAGGACTCAACTTAAATTTTGTTACGAACTTTGTCGGTCAGCCATCAGATGGCACGGGAGGTCAGTCCCATAGTTAGCATTCATTTTTTCAATAAATAAAGAACATTATATTTTAAGAGAAAAATTTTCGCCTAGACCGGGACTCGAACCCGGGACCCTTGGCTTTCCGGGCCAAGTGCTCTACCAACTGAGCTACCGAGGCGAGTTACGATCTAGACGCAAATTTTTCTCTTATGTATGTTGTAATTCCCTCGCGCCAAATGCTTGAAACCATAGCTTCTATCTTTGCAAATGGCGGCTTCTTAGTTAAGAAGACATTTATTGGGAATTTAACACTACTTTATAGCCAGTAGGGCTTCTATTGACGATTTTTATTATTAATTTAACACTTCTCATAGAAGGATAAATTATATTTGAAGAGAAAAATTTTCGCCTAGACCGGGACTCGAACCCGGGACCCTTGGCTTTCCGGGCCAAGTGCTCTACCAACTGAGCTACTGAGCCGCCATTTGCAAAGATAGAAGCTATGGTTTCAAGCATTTGGCGCGAGGGAATTACAACATACATAAGAGAAAAATTTGCGTCTAGATCGTAACTCGCCTCGGTAGCTCAGTTGGTAGAGTACTTGGCCCGGAAAGCCAAGGGTCCCGGGTTCGAGTCCCGGTCTAGGCGAAAAAAAATTTTTCTCTTCAAATATAATTTATCCTTCTATGAGAAGTGGGGGCACGCCGTAGCGTAGTGGTTAAGGCACTGAGCTACAAGCCGGAGGGTCGAGGGTTCAAGTCCCGTTGGGGTCAGGATTTTTAAACTGACCCAAAGCATCTGGCGGCACTATGGCCCTGGGGTCGACTCAGCCTCTAACGGAAATGAGTACCAGACGCTTGTTCTGGGGGTAAAGGCGGCCGTCATGCAGGGCTGACAACCCGGCTGACATAAAGTGCCGATTGTCTAGAAAATGTGGGAGCCTTAACCTTCTACTACCCCAAGGGCCTCCGGGCCAGTTGTGGGATCACTTTACTTTTTTTCTATGAGAAGTGTTAAATTAATAATAAAAATCGTCAAATAAAGAACATTTTCTTCTAAACTATTAGAGATAGAGACCTGAAATTTTCAGGGCTTCAATATAGTGCTCATATATTTAATTTTAGGAAGTTATATTTTGAGGTTATTTTAATTATATTATTTTTGGTCTGGACATCTTACCTCAATATTAATGTTGATTTGTTCTTGGACATGTTTCAAAACAATTCTGTTTTATCGTCAGCTTTCCCAGACTGGTTTTATTTATGTTGCATTATGTTGCACCACCTGGATGTCGATGTCAGCTCCATCCTGTGGTTGGCCAAAGAACCTCCAAACAAGGTCACCCTCCATCGGAATATCAAAATTCATAACTCTGTTTCTGTTTACAAAAGAGCTGACTATTTGGGAAAAAATTTATATTCAGAAGAACAGAAACAGAGTTATGAATTTTGATATTCCGATGGAGGGTGACCTTGTTTGGAGGTTCTTTGGCCAACCACAGGATGGAGCTGACATCGACATCCAGGTGGTGCAACATAATGCAACATAAATAAAACCAGTCTGGGAAAGCTGACGATAAAACAGAATTGTTTTGAAACATGTCCAAGAACAAATCAACATTAATATTGAGGTAAGATGTCCAGACCAAAAATAATATAATAGTGCTCATATACAATTTTTACCATATTGATGTTGTGATAGCTAAGTAATTAAAGAATTTAGGTTGCAAAATACAGTGTAAAAAACTGAAAGAAAATATTTGTAAAGAAAAAAAATATTTTCGATATAAATGCATATCTATATAAATCCTTATGACAGAAGACTATAAATATATGAACCTTTCCACTGTACAAATTTCAACTTAATAGGATTAATAGTTCGGGAGAAAATGTTCCTTACATTTAACATTATAAGTATAGGACGTTCCGGGTCCCCTTAAAGAAAATGTTCTCAGATGAATTTTACGGGAACTGACATTGAGTCATGATGTCAGTTGAAAATGGGAGGGATGTTTCCTCTTGAAAACTGCAGTTCCTATGTTTAAGAAAAATAAACTATTAGGTAAGATATAAAAAATGACATTCATTCAGGTTTTAGATATTCGTTCTCAAATCCAACTAAATTGAATTTAAAGTACAAGTAACCAATATTGCTACTTTCACAATAGAAGCACCTCTTTGATGGTTTCTTTAAATCTCAAGGACAATTATACTGCTTTAGAATTATGCATGACTTAATGCCTCATACCTGCTGCCTGATTCATATACAATACTCCTAATTCGTTGTGAATATTTCCCAATCTTCGTTGTAAGTCGCTCTTTGGATTCAGAGTTAAAGCTCTCTCATAGCATCTGCAACTAGTCTGCAGCATTTGTTCCATGCTATCAAATGTTTCAGGAAGTAATTCCATTTCTGAAAAATAAACAGTAATAACTGGTTCAAACAGTAACATTTGAGACTCATTCTGGAGTCCTGAGTTCAAACCCGGGCACTGACCAACCTGATTGAGATCTTTTCCTGGTTTTTTCTTAGTAGTTAAACCAAATGTTGAAATATCATTACCAGGACCTATTTTATCAGATTCATTTTATAGTAAACAATAAGTATTAACATCAATAAACAATAATAAGATGAAGTATGAAGAAGTATAATAACTACTTATTTTAGGAATTCTCACTATGAGGTATATTCATTAAGGTAGAATATTTTTATCACTCACCTCATTCTATCTTAAAGTATAATAAATAAATAAATAAATAATTACAGAAATTAACAATGTATATAAGAGAATAATTTGTATTTAGATTGTAGTATCTCAGTTGGTAGAGCATTCACATAGAAAGCAAAAGGTCCTGGGTTCAAACCTCTGTCTGAGCATATATTTTTCTCTTCAAATATAAATACATCATCATCATTATTATTATTAACATTATCCAAGATTTGAGGGAAGTAGATTATACAGGGAATGATTGGAAAGCATTAGCTCAGGATATGGATGTATGGAGAGCTTATATCAGTGCAACCATGAATCTACTGGTTCGATAGTGCCAGTGAGTAAGTAAGTATTATTATTAAATTAATGAGTCATTTTAACATCTTACCTCATATTTCATGTTTTATCAAACACGGTAACTATAGTTTTCAAATGATCTTGTCATTCATTTTCAACCGCCATTATGATTACCGGATATTCGTTGGAATCTCCCTCTATAACGTTGCCATCTGGTGTTGATTTGACGAACTTCTTCAAAAATACAACAGATGGCAGTTTAGAAAATGATTCCTTCAAAAGAACACCAGATGGCAGTTTAGAAAATAATTCCTTCAAAAGAACATCAAATGGCAGTTTGGATAATTACCGGCAAAAAAAAAAATTGACAGTTGTGAAAACAGCTAAGGATGGTGACGATGGTTGCTGATACTACAGTGATGTCTTTTAAAAAAAACATAGAAGTATGAGGTAAGAAGAAATCATGATTCATTGAATTCTTACTTCCAATTATAACCAATCTCACAGTTAATAAATAAATAAATACCAGTTACAGTGGAAAACTCACGTGCAACGAATGAATCGTTATAGACTTCCAAAAGTCATGCTTTAATACCGTCATCAAGGGAAGAGATCTTTAGGGCGTCCTAGAAAAAGATGGACAGAGAATGCTTCAATGAAACCATAACAGGCTTTGTGCCTTAAACTTGTTTGGAAGATTTTTTAAAGAGAAACATATATGATTAGACCGAGGTTTGAACCCAGAACCTTTAGCTTTGTACACTAATGTTCTACTGTCTGAGCCATCACAAGGCCTCCAATCTAAATACATTTTTCTTTTATACATTTTTAATTCCCGAAAGCGCCAAATGCTATGAACTGTTTCTCGATAAGAATGGTGGCTTCTTATTTAAGAAGAGTTTAAATGGGAATTTTAACATTATTTTATAAAGATGTTGATAAAGATTTTTGGGCTGTAGGCCATGGTCGTGAGGCTTGTAGTTCCCCAACATTTCGCCAAAGACTGCGTCTGGCATCCTCAAGGGTTGTCAACCAACTCCGGCTGTGAAAGTCTACGTGAATACATTATTTTATAAAGCCTCTCAAAAAGAAGAAGAATATGAGGTGAAGTGAAAATATTTTCGATGTTTTTATTATTAATTTCATACATCTCAATGATGGATAAATCATATTTAAAGAGAAAAATTATACGCTCAGACCGGGACTCGAACCTGGGACCCTTGGTTTTCTAGTCCAAGTGCTCTACCATTTGAGCTACCTGAGCAAGTACCGATCTAAACGCAAATCTTTCTCTATATACGTTGTAATTCCCGCCCACCAAATGCTTTGAAGCCTTTGCTTCTATCTTTGCAAATGGCGGCTCCTATATTAAGAAGACATATATGGGAATTATACATTACATTATAAATGCCAGTACGGCTATTTTCGATGTTTTTATTATTAATTTCATACATCTCAATGATGGATAAATCATATTTGCAAAGATAGAAGCAAAGGCTTCAAAGCATTTGGTGGGTGGGAATTACAACGTATATAGAGAAAGATTTGCGTTTAGATCGGTACTTGCTCAGGTAGCTCAAATGGTAGAGCACTTGGACTAGAAAACCAAGGGTCCCGGGTTCAAGTCCTGGTCTGAGCGTATAATTTTTCTCTTTAAATATGAAAATATTTTACTTAAATAAATAATACCTCATAGTGTTGATTCCTAAAACAGTTAATGGTTATACAGTTAATTCTGTATTTGTTATATTAATGTTTTATTGTATAATACTATCACTTTGGAGCTTGTAAGTATTTTAAAGTGTCCCTTGAGTCACGCTACTAACATTCTGCAGGGTTAGTCCTTTGGAGGGGCTGCCTCCTTAAAGTCTTTGGACTTGCTTCCTTGTGTTTTATCCCCACAAGGAGGGTTGCCTCTTCCACCTTCTGCCGTTGAGGACTTCACTCGTTTCCCCGAGCTGGGTCTCTTATTTCATCCCCAGAGATTGGGTTGCCACTTCCACCATTTTCGCCGATCCAATATTTCTATCTCTGCCGTTGTGGTCTTTTGTGTTTGCAGCTTCCAGTGTGGTCGTTATTCCCATGTTGCGGATTATTCTCAGTTCCCTCTCCTCTTATCCAACTGCAAGCCAAGGCTTCCGGTTATGATCGTCTGGGCCATTGGTACTAAGCCTCCCTACCATGCCAAGGTGATAATCCACAGGGAGTAGAGGAATTAAACACAACAATAGTGATATACAGAACAAACTGGAAAGAACACATGGCAAGGATGACTGAGAATAGAATACCAAAAGCAGCATTCAGCTATTCATCACGAGGAAGAAGTAGTTTGGGAAGACCAAAAAAAAGATGGAAACAGCAGCAATTTGGAGCTGGAACAGAGGCTAGTAAATAAGCCTAAACCGTGATGAAGAAGAAGAAGATTGTATAATACCTGAATTATTTGGTTCTGGTACATCCTTCTCCACTTGAAGCATGATATCTTGATCTACTGTAGAAATAATGGTGTAATTCTCTTTATGTACTTCAATTCGTTTCCAATCTTGCACAATCATGAAACAAAAGTCCCCTGCTCGACTTAACAGATAACTGCGAAGACCTGAATAATTTCCTGAAGCTGACAGAATATGTAGGACGTGAACTACATATTGCAGAGCTCGACCTGTGCAACAAACAAAAATGTGTACTTATAGCAGTAGTATTATGAATTTAACCATCTCCTATATACTACTATCTAATACCCAGCATGTGCCGCTATACCTAAATAAATTTAAAATATAGGTACAAATTTTCATAAAGATAAGTTGAGTGACTTAAATAAATGAAACTATTTTCAATGTTTTTATTATTAATATCATACATCTCAATGATGGATAAATCATATTTCAAGAGAAAAATTATACGCTCAGTTACTGTTATCTTATATGTAGAGATCCGTGAAAGTGGTTTTATTTTTTGGGAAAATTTGTTTTAAAATTTCAAGATTTCGATGGTCTGAGCATATAATTTTTCCCTTTAAATATGAGTTCATTTGTGTTTTTTTATACTTATTAACTTAAATAAAAATATTGTGCATTATTTTCTGATCCTTCTTTGTCCGATTGAGGGTCTTTCCACTTTTCAGCGGTTGCCCTTTTACCAGCCGGCTGCTGGCCCTTCACATCCACATGTGTCAATCACAGAGGAAGATGATCAACAGCCAGTGTAGGGGTGACATGTGGTTAGCATGTTGAGTCCCCCAGCCGTTATAGCTGGTTCCTCAACCTGGAGCTGCTACTTATTGTAGCTACCCAATTGCCTCACAATGCTGGGTGGGCACTGGTCCCATACTGGCCGAAATACCATCAGAAAATTTCTTCCCCCATGGAGACTCGAACCAGCACAAGTCCCGTAGCTCTGCACCAAGGCTTACTA
The DNA here is from genome assembly GCA_030220185.1 of Diploptera punctata. Classification (NCBI taxonomy): domain Eukaryota; kingdom Metazoa; phylum Arthropoda; class Insecta; order Blattodea; family Blaberidae; genus Diploptera; species Diploptera punctata. The sequence goes on from JASPKZ010008385.1 coordinate 486,575, forward strand.
CCTTAACAGCTCGGCTACGGCGCGGGACTTCCTTCTTTGTAAGAATTTAAATAAGGAACACTCACCATAATTTTCAGCCACATAATCACTCTCAGCAAGAGTGACATATACCAAGGATGCTTTTTCATATAACAGCGTTTTTAGATGTACATTCCATGAAATGCTATCTGCCTGGCCCGGCTGTTGCCATATTGGCATTGTTTCAATCCTCGATTTACAAAGTAGAGCTTTGGGATTACTGATCTCTTTTTCTTCTTCTTCTTCCTCAACTACTTCCTCTTTTGCTTTCTTTTTCTTCTTCTTTGATGTGGGCTTTTTGTTTCCTGTTGAGCTGGAAGTTTGCTCAGTATCTTGTTGTTGGGAAAGTGGAGAATATGGCATAGGAATGGCTTGATATGGATGTGCCATCTTTGGAACTTCCAGTTTTTCCTCTTTCATCTGATTCTGTGGAAACAAACCGTTTATGAAGACAAGATTACTTCTCCTTAAATAATAACATTCTAGAAAGGGTAAATGTTTTTAAATAACTTGGCTACAAACTCACATATTTTAAAGAATTAGACATATCAAAGAAAATATCTAATTACAACAAATGTTTAGGTATAATTAATTAAATTTTTCATACATTTATTATGAGATATAACATTATGAGGTTATCGAGTCAATAAGTAATTAATAAGTCGTGATTATCTCACCTCACAAACTATGTGTTCTTCAAAGTACAGGACCGGTTTCAGGAAAAATCTTTCCTATCGTCAGCCATCTTTACGACTATTGAATTTTGGTCTACACATTCATCTTCAAAGATGACAACTTTGAAGATGAAGGTGTACCAAATTCAAGAGTTGTAAAGATGGCTGAAGGTAGGAGGGATGCCTCCAGAAACTGCAGTCCTGTGCTTGAAGATCATGGAATATGAGGTGAGATTTCACGACTCACTATTTATTACGAGGGGCATCCTGAAAGTCGTGAGCAACCAATTGTTAAAATTCAAATTTCAACAACGTAACAAAAACGACTGTAGGATCGTAATCTACAGAAGCTTATGATGAAAGTTAAAAATTAAATTGTACCTGTTGGTAGGTGCCGTCGTCCTCAACTTTGTTAAAATATTGTATATAAATTATATTATTTTTGGTCTGGACATCTTACCTCAATATTAATGTTAATTAACATTAATATTGAGGTAAGATGTCCAGACCAAAAATAATATAATTAAAATAACCTCAAAATATAACTTCCTAAAATTAAATATTGTATATAAAATTAACTGGAGCGCTTTTGGAAGTTATCTTCCATCTTCTGCAGGTTGAGCTTCCGCTACTCGTTGTTGTTGTGTATGGTGATGTATACTCCAACTATTTGTAGCAGCAATTGACTTGTTTTTGACGATCTTGTATAATGGGTTTGACTGGGGTGTGTTCTCATTAAGAAGTGAGGTGCTGTTTGTTTCCATTATAATTTTGAGGTTTTCAAATATATTTATCCTAGCTGGAATGTTTTCTCGGCAGATTATCGTGAGAGTATTTTCAATTGTGTTTATTCGATGACCTGTGTTAATGAGATGTTTAGCATAGCTTGATTTATCACTCATGTGTATGAAATCTTTTAGGTGTTCTTTATATCTTGTATTGAAATTTCTGCTTGTCCTGCCAATATAAAATTTCTTACAATCTTTACATGTTAGTTTGTAGACTTCCTTGTTGTTGAATTTGTTGTGTTCTTCTATGCCATTGTATATTATGTTGTTTAATTTGTTTCCTGCTTTATAAGCTATGTTAATGTTTTTATTTAACTTTTTCAAAGTTCTGGCTAGTTCTGTGGTTTCATTTCCTGTGTATGTTAATGTTACTCATGTTTTGTTGAGGACGACGGCATCTACCCACAGGTACAATTTAATTTTTAACTTTCATCATATGACTTCACCTCAACGGAATTTGATATGAATTTTACTAGTATTGATACAGAAGCTTCTATCACATGACCACACGCAGTGTTTCCAAAATGGCGGACATCAGTATTTCGTTTCGACAGCGCGCTGTCATTGAATTCCTTGTTAAAGAGGAACAATCTGCTGTTGATATTCACCCAAGACTTCAATGTGCATACGGAGATGCCTGCATGGGTGCCAGCAGTGTTAGGAGATGGGTGAAACATTTTAAAGATGGGAACACGAGTATCAAAGATGAGCCTTGTAGCGGTTGCCCACGCTCTGCCTCCATGGATCGCAACAAGGAAAGAGTTGATGCGCTCATTAGAGACGACAGGCATATCACAGTGAATGAAATCGCTACAAAACTTGCAGTAGGACGCAGTGCAAGAAATGATTCACAGCTTAGGTTACTGAAAAGTTAGTGCCTGTTGGGTTCCATGTTTATTGACTGAAGACTACAAACTTCAGAGAAGAACCATCACCCATAACCTTCTTCAGAGATTTCGAAATGAAGGTGATAATTTTTTGACGAGTATTGTGACAGGTGACGAAAGCTGGTTTCATTGCTACGAGCCTGAAACAAAACACCAGAGTATGGAATGGCACCACTTAAATTCACCATCAAAGAAAAAAGCGAAGACAGTGCAATCTGTTCGGAAAGATATGGGCAGCGTCTTCTGGGATGTGCAAGGTTGCATTCCGGTTGAATTTCTTGAACCTGGACAAACCATAAATGCTGCCCGCTACATCCAGACACTTGTGAAGCTCCATTGTGCATTGCACGACATATGCCCCGGAAGGAAGGCCATTCTGCATCACAATAACGTGCGTCCTCACACTGCTCATCCCACTGTGGAGAAGATCAGGACATTTGGGTGGGAAACTCTTCCACATCCTCCCTACAGTCCTGATTTGGCACCCTCTGATACCATCTTTTCGGTTCTGTGAAGGAGCAGCTGAGAGGCCAACGCTACGAGACACTGGAGGATATTCGGAAAGCAGTGCGTCAGTGTCTTCGGGCAGCTGGAACGGACTTCTATCATAAGGGAATTTTCAAGCTTTTATAACGCTGGACAAAATGTATGTAAAGAAATGGAGACTATGTTGAAAAGTGACACAAAGGTCTGTAGATTAATGTGGTGTACTTGTATTTGAAGAGAAAAATTTTCACTTTAGACCGAGACTCGAACCTGGGACCTTTGGCTTGCCGGGCCAAATGCTCTACCAACTGAGCTACCGAGGCGAGTTGCGATCTAGATGCAAATTTTTCTCTTATATACGTTGTAATTCTCTCGCGCCAAATGCTTTGAAACGTTTGCTTCTATCTTTGCAAATGGCGGCTTCTTAGTTAAGAAGACATTTATTGGAAATTTAACACTACTTTATAAAGCCAGTAGGGCTTCTATTGACTGTTTTTATTATTGATTTAACACTTCTCATTGAAGGATAAATTATATTTGAAGAGAAAAATTTTCGCCTAGACCGAAACTCGAACCCAGGATAATTATTATATAAAACTTTCCTCATTAGAGGATTGCCTCAAGGACAAAGTGATACAGACAATTAATTTTTGTAATTGATGAAATACATTTTGTAAATATATTTTTAAAAATTCAACTTGTAGACCTAATTGAAGTATACATACTATAAAGTAATTTTGTAAATATGGTTTCTTAAAATTGAAATTGATCCTCTAATGGCAGCGATGGCAATTCTAGAAAGATACACCCTGTCCAAATCTAAGGAATTCCAAAATTTGGCTAAGAATCCTGGTATAGTACCTCTTGCCCCGATCATCAATCCTGTGACAGTTATACTATCTAGTTGGTATTTATCTTTGTAATAGTCAATTGTTGGCTCATATATGGCTTTCTTTTCAGAGTCAACTTCCTCAGGTTGGCCACTATGAGTCTCAAAACGAATTGTGGGATCTAATATCATACCAATTTTAGAGGATGGTCTAAATGCAATAATATCTATTCGTCTGTTACTCCCATTAATGGCCACACCATGTACTTCCTCATAAACTGTGTATCCAAAATCTCGCAAGGCTTCTGCCATCATATTTCGAATAGTGTGGTGCCGAATATTTCTCAGTGATTCTCCAAATGGACAGGCCCCAAGGACGTGTGCAAGGGTTTCATGCTCTCTGCGACGTCTACAGAGGGTATTGTCCCTAAACCTGCCCGGCAAAGAACGCACCGCCGATACATTGGCTTGCATTTTAATTGCTTCTCTCCATTCGGAACAAGACAATCCCTGATGGTCAAGAATCCATTGATTTGCCGGTGTATATTCATTGTAGAGAACAACGCCTTTTCCTTTATGAGGAAGGTGACTCCGGAGAACTGCTTCTTTGTCTCTTAGATGTTTCCTTGCATCTGGCAGAAGACTTCGAGTCAATGGTGTACTTGGTTTGTCTAAAATAAATATTATGATTGTTAAAAAAAATGTTGCTCATGACTTTCAGTATGACCCTCGTAGTTATGCTACATTTTGTTTCTACTAAACTAATAATATCAGATCTTTGAGTTTAATATTTATGCACATACCAATAAATTGATGATTATACCTGAGCACTGTCCTGCCTACAATCATTATGATCACTAACATCAAAATACTGCAGACACTCAAGACCAGCTGCCACATGTTCCACTGCCATCTTACAACGTTCCTCTACACCACCACACACAGGTGGTGGAGAATTGAACTTGGATTCTTGATGTGTACCTTCTTCACGAGAGGATATACACAGTGATTTTACAGCTACACTGCTGCAGAATTAAGCGACTCTGTGAACAAACATCATTTGAATTAATATTGGGAAGTAAACATTATGAGGTTATATCATTAATAGTAAGCGATGAACATATTTTTAACGACTCACCTTATATAATTTCAAATTTTTTTTATACTGGCAGTTTCAGACAATATCTTGTCCCTCTTCAGTCATGGCTTCCAATGATGAAATTCTCTGGTTGTTGATTTCTCTAAGGACATCACCTCTTGTGCTGCCATCTTTGGTTGGGATTATAAACTTTGTAATTAAATTTTTATCCACCGGAATATCGAAGTTCATAGATTGATATTTATTCTTCTAAATGAATATATTTTCCCAAATTGTCAATTCCAATAGTTTATCCAATTGTTTCAAAAGCTTTGCCTCATTTTCAATTTTAGGATATTCTAGCAAACTGTGCAGCAATTGCTGATTTTTCAATTTCACAATTTTTAATATTTCTAAAATGTTTAGAAATCAGCAATTGCTGCACATAGTTTGCTAGAACATCATAAAATTGAAAAAGAGGCAAAACTTTTGAAACAATTGGATAAACCGTTGGAACTGACAATTTGGGAAAAGATATTCATTCAGAAGAATAAATATCAATCTATGAACTTCGATATTCCAGTGGATAAAAATTTAATTGCAAAGTTTATAATCCCAACCAAAGATGGCAGCACAAGAGGTGATGTCCTTAGAGAAATCAACAACCAGAGAATTTCATCAGTGGAAGCCATGACTGAAGAGGGACAAGATATTGTCTAAAACCGTCGGTATCAAATAAATTTGAAATTATATGAGGTGAGTCGTTAAAAATATATTCTCTACTCACTATCAAACATTATCATTATCTACTTTAATCAAAATTACAGTGGGATGTAACACTATGGAGTAATTTACAATTGATACATTGAGTCGGTTAAATAATTTTTCATCTCACCTCATGTAAGTTCCATGTTTTCACAGCCCCGGTTTTAAAGGCTATCATAAGTTAAAACTCAAGACTGTTTCAATAAATTAGAAAAATCCAAAGAACTTACAGTTTGGGAGAAAATTTACATTCAGAATTATATTTGAAGAGAAAAATTATACGCTCAGACTGGGGTTTAAACCCAGGACCTTCGGCTTTCTAGGCCAATGATCTACCACTGAGCTACCTGAGGAGTTTATGAATAATGTAAGAATTTTTTTTAATTTCCTGGAGGAAGGATTTGATTTGGAAGTTCATTAGTCAACCTAAAGAGGGAAGAGCAAGCAACATACAGAATTACCAACCAACAATTCAACAGTCAGAACAAGCTGATGATAGAATGTAAGCATTATCAAACATTTAAGTCAATTTTATCATCTCACCTCATATTTTTCTTTAGGGAGGTGATAAAATTTTACTTAAATAAGTAATACCTCAGAGCAAATTCCTAAAATGTTAAAACATGTTCTCAAGAATTCTATTAATTATGAGGTGAGATATTTATACCAATTCTAAAATTTATTAAAATAAACCTCATAGTGTTACATCTTATTAAAAATATTAATTACAGTTATGTTTAATATTCTGATCTACATTATACACTGCAAATCATATTCATTTACTTTTTTTATATTCAATGCCACTGTGTTGTAATTTTGACATACTGGTATTCTCTCCTGGCATGGCATTACTGAAACCCACTTCTGAGGTTGGGATGCCTGGAAGGCAGAGTTACACTGCCCCAATGATTAGAGATCCGTGAAATTCGTGAGTCACAATAACATGAAATGCAGTGAGGTTTTTATCGGGGTTTTTCCTCACCTGTAAGACGAATGTCAGGAAAACTTTAAGGCCCAAACGGTCCCCAAAATCATATGGTCATCGCAGTCATCATCATTCATATTCATCTTAGATTAAGCTTAGGGGATTAGGGACTCTCCTGGCGCACCACTATCATCATCATCATCACCACCTGTGATATCATCGGGGCAACGTAACCAGAAGTGGGTTACAAGTACGCCATGCCAGGAGAGAACACCAGGAATGTCAAAAGACAACTGGGGCATTTGCAAAAAAAAAAAAAAAAAATCTTTACCAAGAAAATATTATAGTTACCTTCTTCTCCAACACTCTGTTTGTCATCTTCAACAACTTCATCATCCACTTGACTATCAAGACAGGGAGCAGCAGGGTCTGTATCTGAGGGAACATACAAATCTGCGAGCATGTAATGAGCTGAGGTTACTATCTGGGGATATTTCTCCTTCGCCAACAGAGCGAGACAATTCTTCAGCAACATTCGTATTGTCCCTTGTTGTCTGCGTCCATCTGGTGAATGTTTCATGTTCCTTGCAACTCTAAACAACAAATACAGTCATTTACCAGTATCTAAAGATATAAATATATGTTGGTCACAGAATTAGAAATACAGAAATCATCTACTGTAGAGTAAAGGTAAAGGAAGGATTCTTGCTTGGATGGGAATGAAGCCTGGATTAGCTCAGTGGTCTGAGCATTAGCACGGAAAGCTAAAGGTTCGGGGTTCGATTCCTGGTTCAGGCAAAAATTTTTCTCTTTACCATTGATTTACAATAATTTAATTGTGTTTATTAATTTACTTATTTCTATCATAGTAATAGCTTTAGCTTCCCAATATTAATTTAATAAGGTTTTACATAATTATTCTTAAAGATATCACCTGTAGAGCAGCATGGCTACTGGAACAGTGAATGGATTTTGTTCTTTATCATCCGTTACTTCAGTACAAAGTGAAGTCAAGTCGTAAAGTTTAACTATATCATCATCTTTACCTGAAATGAAAAATAGGCATATTTAAATTATTGAAATCAAATGGTAAAGAGAAAAATTTATGCCTGAACCGGGAATTGAACCCTGAACCTTCAGCTTTCCATGCTGAAGCTCTTAACTATTGAGCTAATTCAGGCTTCCTTCCCATCCAAACATAAATCCTTCCTTTACCTTACTTTCTTGGTCCCACATTCAAATGCAATGAATCATCATTCACAAATACACAATGAATGGCTTCTACATTAAGAAGACATGAAGGGACTCCACATAGCTAAAGCATTATTTATTAAATTACGAAACTAAAGCTGTTACTACGATTGAAGTAAGTATATTAAAGTACACAACTAAATTTTTTTTCTTTACCATTTGATTACAATAATTTAGTTGTGTACTTTAATATACTTGTTTCAATCATAGTAACAGCTTTAGCTTCTTAATATTAATTTAATAGGCATATTTCTTTATATGAAAAAAATGTGAAGTTCAAAATTTGTAGGAAAAAACACTGAAGTATTAATAATCTTCTTCTTCTTCCTTCCAAGTATTAGGCCAAGGCCTGTTACGATCCTTTAGAAAATTTTCCCTCCAGCATTTCATAGGACGGCCTAGTGATCTTCATCCTCTTGGTATATAATTATAAACAGCTTTGGGGATCCGATTTGAACTCAATTAGTTTGATCCTTCCGGGAAATTCTCGTATAAGACTTGAAAGCATAATAATAGTACCTTCGATTGGTTGCCGGCCAAAGGAAGGCAAGACCACTGATGAGGCTGCCATTTTATAGCCTCTGGTCAGGCTTTTCTGGAGAAGAAAAGAAAATAAAGGAAAGAAGAAATAGAAGAAAGGAAAGACTCCCTAGCCCTTGGATGCCCTAATAGCATCGGGGTAAAAAAAAAACAAGAGTTAACCAAGAGAGGTTAGATAGTAAAGTTAAAAGAGTGCAAAACACAAGTGGAAGAAATGTTTTGCTCAGCTTGGGCACCTTATGGTCGCCATCCACATATCCCCTAGATGAGGACCCCTGATGGTGGTATTAATAATAAATATATTATTACAATCACATATCATCTAATATTTAATGTATTAGTCATTTAGGGTCGCATGTTTGGACGCATTAGACAGTAAAATGCCTTCTCTGCTGAGCAAGTTGTATGCTAATACGATTTTGCTTACTCAGAAATCTGTTCATGCGATAATAATTGGTTAAATTTGTAAGCTACCTGCGGAGGTACCTTACATGAGCAACTCAAATTAAAATCCCGAAGGGAACCGAACGGGAACCGATGGTAATCGATGTACTTTGCTGCTTTATCCAACATTTATCCAAGATGTCGGACCTTGAAGACTTCGATCATGTTTTCGGTATACACGGAGAAGAGGAATTTGATAGAGTCTACCAAAGAATTCAACTGGAAGAACAGGAGAATCGGCGTAATATTGCGTGTCGCAGACGTGTTTGTATACGGTATTATTTGCGGGATGCAAGCATAAATGCATTCCTCTATAGCAGACGAAAATAACGGGAGTGGTTTTATCGCTGAGAATTCTGGGTAATTCGTTGCCAATATTACGAAAACGTCGACTCTCGTGCATGACCGTTAAGTCGGCCGTTAATTCGTTCTCAGCAATTGCTCACGGTGAATCAGCTCACTAGTGATTGGAAGTAATTTGAGAGAGAGTAATGTTCTAACATACGACCCTTAGTCTACTTGGACATATTTAGACTAAATGTTGGCCGCGGTGAACTAGTGATATGCTCCTTGCCTCTGGTCCTGAGGGTCATGGGTTCAAACCTGGCCAGGGTCAATGGACTTTTTAGGATGGAAAAATCCATGGAGCAAGTCCTTTGGGAGAGACTTTAAATATGAGTCCAGAGTCAAACCAATTAAAACAATCATATCATCCGCTGCCAGATAGCAATAATTGACAGCATATACCTGTATCTATCTACCATTCGAAAGTAGGACTCAATAACATGCAGTAACTACACACAACTCAATTTTCAGAAAAATGTCACTTATACAGTTTTCACCTATCAAATTCAAATTGAAATTTCATAGGAAAAATCACTATGAAGTTTAATTCAAGATTTAAATCAAATTTCTTTATACCTCACATCATATTCAGTCTTCTAATTATACTGGTTTTAGAACCTAGGTGGTTTCATCTTCAATAATCATTCTTCATTACATGTATCCAGCCATAGCTGATGACACGAATCCATTGTATACTTATGCTATAAGTTGCAATGGGGCTGCGTTTGAACATGCAGCTTATGTGGGCATTCAAGGCGAGTGTCCACGAGGTTAAAAGAAAGAGATATAGGAAAGACAGAAATGAACCCTTCGGCCTCGAATACTCTAATACCATCAGGGTCGAAGAAAACAAGAGGTCAGGCAAGGGAGACAGGATAGGAAAGTAAAAGAGGGATCTGGTACTAGAAGAGGAAGAAATACCACATAGATTAAAGATAAAAGTAAGGAGCAAAACACAAGTAAATGGAAGCAACGTTTTGCTCAGCTTGGGCACCTTGTGGTCACCATCCACATATCCCCTAGATAGGGACCCTGAGGGTTCATCTTCAATAATATATATTCAACTAATGCTATGTCAATCAGGAGAACTGCTTCTTACTCTGTCTGTTGGTGGACTGATGAACCTCCGAATCAAAAATTTCAAAATTTTTTTTTAAAAAGTTTAACATAAGATTGGCATCGAAGAATGAATACAGCCTCAATAAGATAATTAAAACCAACAAAAATTACAAAATAATAACTTTGGTCTGTTTAATTCTTACCTCATAGTGTTGTTTCTGTTAGACATATGTTTCAAGGCATGTTTGCTTCATCTACAGTAGTTACAGACTGACAACGTGGGAAAATTCAGTCTGTAAACTACTGAAGATGAGGCAAACATGTCTTGAAAGATATGTCTAACAGAAACGATGATATGAGGTGAGAATTAAACAGACCAAACTTATTATTAAGTAAAATTTCATAATGTTTCTTCCTATTGTATTTTCAAAAAAAAAAAATTGAAGAAGGAAACAAATCAGGAATTTAACAGATCAAATGCAGAGATTGTGAAAAAAATTATATAGGGGGAAAGTAAATGAAAACCAAGGTGAAAGAACATCTTAGCTGCTCATGCTTAGTCTGAAAAATGATCAAATTGATATACAGTAAAACTTGTTTAATCCGGAATGTGAATAATGCAGAAATCTGTCCAATGTGAACAAATTTATTGGTCCTGGCGAAATAATAGCAATTTTACGTGTATTTATTTTGCATAAAACGGAATCTGTCCAATGCGGAAACAGAAGGATATTCCTACAGGATCATGAAAAAATGTTTATAAAGCGGAAAGACAGAGAGAGAAATAAATTAGTTTCCACTTCATTGAATTCTCGTTAGGCCAAAAAAATAATAAGGAATGATTCCTGCTGCCGTGTGAAGTAGAGATTCTACCTGTACCTGAAATTTTCTCTCGACCTCACTTCACACCCGTTATGCGAAATACAGATACCTGTCTTACAAATATCCACTGCACTGTAATATCTTAAATTAGTTTAAGTTCTGAGACCGATCTATCATAGGTAGCTTTCTGAATTTACGGAATAAAGATGGCTAAAATGTATGTATAATTGTCATTAAACGAAAAATGAATGTAATTGAAGATAAATTTCCAAATTTCCACACCGATGCTCCAAAGTCAAGCTCTAGCTCAATCCCTAGGGAATAATGATTTCAAGGCATCTTCAGGTAAACTGGACAGTTTTAAAAGACACAATGTATCGTGGAATGAAATTTGCAGAGAATCAAAGGATGTGAACGAAAGTGTAGTTAATAAATGGAAACCGAAACTGCATACTTTAATTTCAGGATACACTGCCTAAGAGACATTTTTAACGCTGAGGGAACGGAACTATTTTTTCACACGTTACTGTCAAAGTTGCTCATATATATGATTCACTTTTCAACGGCAGTGGAACTACAATTAATCGAAGGTTCATAAAAAGACATATGGTACTCTAAAATCTAAGATTATTAATAGGCCTAAGTTTTATTTTTTTATAACGCAGAATTTTGTCTAATGTGAAAAAAAAAAATTGGTCCCATGCGATTCTGTTTTGAGCAAGTTTTACTGTAAAAGCTAGTTTAATTAAACAAATAGAAAAACTAAAAGACCTCACAGTTTGTGAAAAAATCCTAATTAAAAAAAACAAGAAAGAAAAACTTATGAATTTTTAAATTCCCGGGGAATTTGATTTGATCTGGAGGTTCATTGGTCCAGATATTACCGAACAAGACACCACTAGGTTTTGAAACTGGTATAATTAGATGGCTGGACATGAGGTGAGGTATAAAGATATTTAATTTAAATCTTAAATTCAAATTGTATTTAATACTAATAAAATTCAATTTTAAAACCATTGAGGTGGATAGTCATAAAATAAAATATACCTTCTTAGGTAAGATCCGTCGTCCTCAACTTATAAAATATGTATTCTTTATGTCTGTAGGCCTTTCAGAACATCCGTTCCATCTCTGACAACACCACATTAGGACCAGCAGCATCAACCATCATATCAGATAATATAGCAAAGACAGACCTGCTGAAGATGGAACGGATGTTCTGAAAAGCCTACATACATAAAGAATACATATTTTATAAGTTGGGGATGACAGATCTTACCTAAGAAGGTATATTTTAACTTATTTTATTTTATCAAATCATATTTGTATTCTATCTAGTTTCAGGTACATTTCTCCAGAAATAGTGCATATGAAATATTAAATACCAATACAAAAAACAATATTCTAGAAAAGAAAATAAAGTTATGGCTTTTACCTTTAAACAACCAATATGTATGTCCTGCTTTGGTAGCATTTGATTTAAGGAAAGACAAAATATTCTGAGCCACATCCCTTATTACTTTTGGTGAAAATTTAGAATTCTCCATATGTGGCAAATCCTCTGTCTTGATTAGTTCATACTTCTGTACGATGCCATCTAAATGGTAACACATTACAAGTTCTGGCACATTGCACATCAGGTTGTCTAGCCAATAGTCGATTCCAGTAAGCACACTTATTGGTTTTGCCATATCCCTGAAATAATCAACAATATTTACAGTTATCCTTATACCATTATTATACTCAATTTTTAAGTATTTACATTATTAATTCTTAATCAAGAAACAATTTTTTAATTAAAAATATGTAACATATTTTCATGTTTTAATTGGTTTTAACATGTTCCAGTCCTAGAAAATTAATTTTTTAAAAAGAAAAGGGCCAAGGGATTTAATTTTCTCCGGCTTTAGTGTAATTTAAATGCCGTGGCACTAGTACCACTGCCGGACTCAAAGTGTTAACATGTTCATACCAGTTGTTTCTCATGTTGTCAATTCTATTTGTTAAATTAAAAATATTTAAGTCTTTCCTAATATCTTCATTTCTTTTTCTGTCCAAAATTGTCACCCCTGCTACTGAATGTAAGAACTTAATTTCTGAATAAACAATTAGGACTTGTAAGAAAGTTAAGAACTGCTACTTGGAATGTTAGAGGATTAGCTAATTTAGTTATTTTAAAATACAATAGGAAGTAACATTAAGAGGTTTGTTTAATAATTAAAACATTTCGTCTGTTCATTCTCACCTCTTAGTTTTTTGGTCGAACATATGTTTCAAGGCTTCTTAGCCCAATCATCAGCGATTACAGACTTATTCAGACAGTCTGTAATCGCTGACAATGGGGCTAAGAAGCCTCGAAACGTATGTTCGACAAAAACAACTATAAGAGGTAAGAATGAACAGACAAAATGTTTTAATTAATTTAGTTATATTTAATAACTAATAAATAGTGAGTTGTGAAATCTCATCTCATTAGTTACATTTATTTACTTACTGATGTCAACGAGTGACATGTGGTTAGCACAGTGCCTCATTGAGACATCTAGTAGGCAACTAAGGTATTGACTATTTAGGAATTAACACACTTACTTAATACAGTCTTTCCACTTTACAGCAGTTTGCCTTTTATTCCTGCTTTCCAGAGATTCCTATCTTCCCATTGTCCATCTTCCATATCCCTCTTCATCATGGCATCATATATTCCCTCATACCATGCTCTTCTACTTCTCCCCCTCTTCCTTCTGCCTGGTACCATCCAACCCAACACCTGTTTAGGCCACTGGTCTTCCGACATCTGTTGTACATGTCCATACCACTGTAGAGCTCTCTTTGTTATCCTATCGATAACAGTTTCTTGTGCATCCATTTCTTGTCTGATATATGTATTTCGAATGTTGTAGCCTGGATATTTCATACTTCTCTGTAATCCATCCATTTCTGTCACCAAGATTCTTTTCTGCATCCTTTCATTTAATGTCCAGCTTTCTGATCCATATTGAAGTACACTCTATTATTGCCTGTATAATCTCTTTTTTGTTTTGTTTTTATGGTCAAATTTCTATTCCATAAAAGACCATTCAGGGATCTAATCGCCTTCCTTGCACAATTTGCTCTGTTAATAATATCTTTTTCACAAGTACCAGATTTATCTATTATAGATCCAAGATATTTAAATCCTTCAACATGTTTAATTATCATATTATTATTTGTAGGTCTTCTGAATTTCGTCCGATTACCATATATTCTGTTTTACCCTCAGGGGTCCTCATCTAGGGGATATGTGGATGGCGACCACAAGGTGCCCAAGCTGAGCAAAACATTTCTTCCACTTACTTGTGTTTTGCACTCTTTTAACTTTACTATCTAACCTCTCTTGGTTAACTCTTGTTTTTTTCGACCCCGACGCTATTAGGGCATCCGAGGGCTAGGGAGTCTTTCCTTTCTTCCATTTCTTCTTTCCTTTATTTTCTTTTCTTCTCCAGAAAAGCCTGACCAGAGGCTATAAGATGGCAGCCCCATCACTGGTCTTGCCTTCCTTTGGCCAGCAACCAATCGAAGGGACTATTATTATGCTTTCAAGTCTTATACGAGAATTTCCCGGGGAGGGAAAATTTTCTATAGGAACGTAACAGGCCTTGGCCTAATACTTGGAAGGAAGAAGAAGAAGAAGAAGAAGAAGAATATAATTTATCTTCAGTCCACCTACCTCAAATGCATCGACCAACTTTCTAATCATATATTCCATATCTTCTTTATCTTGTCCTATTATCTGGTCATCAGTGAATAATAAATTGTGCAGTAATGTTGGCCATTAATGTTGATTCCCATTCCCCTACATGACTTATTCCATTTCATTAATACATCGTCTAAACATATCTTGAACAATGTTGGTGACATCCCACATCCTTGTCTTAATCCTTTTGTTATATCAAATTCTGAGGATACTCTATTTCCAACCTTAATACTTGCTTTACAATCATACATTATTTTTATAAGATATAACTTTTATGAGATAAGATGCCACAGACTCACCTTATTTATTAAGAAGAACCTCATTGTAATTTTATAATCTTTAATAATTTTCAATTTATCATGAATGGTGTAACAATAAAACAGAAGGGACCTTTCAAAGTTCAGGGGAAGGGGTGGTGGTGGTGGTGGTGGTGGTGGTGGTGGTGGTGCTGGTAGTGGTAGCAGTAATAGTTTCAAAAAGAGAAGAAATATCATTGCAGCCAAAAGATTAATATAAAAAATACTTAAGTACCTTAGACGCAAACTAATGCAAGGATGAGTTGCACCTCCAAATATGGGCATATCAGTTCCAATTAACATTTGTATGTCTTCAAAAGTCCATACGACATTGCGAGCAAATTTATGATTTGAAGCAGGATCAGGTAAATTCTCTTCTAATCTTGGCTCAGGCAATGGAGGCCATGACTGCAATAAGTAATATAATTTATAAACATGATTTTCTCTGTGAGTGTAAAATATATTTTCTTATATCTACACATCGGAAGGGCAATAAACAATAACAAAGCAGCACTGCAACACAGAGGAAACATAAATGAGGATTTACTTTAAATTTACATGTTGAACAATAAAAGAACATTGTGCAAGAATAATGTAAACTAATAAATTCCTCAGCAAATCAAATATATGGTCCAATTTTACTGTTTTACGGAATACATTTTTTTTTGTTAATTGTTGCAAGAAAACAAACAAATTTAACTTATAAGAATTAACAATATGAGGTATATTTGAATTATATTTATATAATTATATATGAGGTATACTGGTAAAATTTTAATATTTTTATAATAATTTGGAATGATCACCCGCAGAATGCCATTTTGTCATTGGTAGAGATCCGTGAAATTCGCGAATTGTGATAATGTGAAATGCTCTAATTTTGTCACTTTCTTATACCATTTCTTAACTCAACTTCCCATAACCTCAAAAAAAGCATTTATGAATAGCAAAATAATGCAAAATCCTACGATAACGCAAAATAACACCAAAATTTAAAATTTTCAACGAATCCCAGATTTTTTTTTTGTTCTACTCACGAAATTTTCATAATACATTTTTAAACACTGTTTTCGGATTCCATCTTCCTTTTAACTGCCATATCTGCTTCCTCCATGCACTCTTGCAAAGGGAAATGGTTGCAACACAGTTCACAACATAGGGGTAATATTTTCTGCCTTTCTCATGCTTAAATATGGCCTCTTCATAGATTTTAAGTTCTAAGGCCAATATGAATTCCAAGAAATATGAATTATTGTTTATTTTGTATTATTTCACTCACCTCATACTTCATAATTCATAGCAGACCCTGGGTTTCTTCACATCTTTTGTAACATTCTCAATGCTGTGTCACGTTCACAACTGAAGTCCAACGGCTTTCTATCCTGCAGACTGACCTCTGTGCCATCTGGTGGCCGACCGAAGAATTTTCAAATCAGTCCTCTCTCCTTATAACCGGGTATTTCAAAATTCATAGTTGTATTTTCATTCTTGCATATGTAAATTTTTTCACAAATTGTGAGTTCCTTCGGTTTTTCCAATTGTTTAAGTAATTTTGTTTTGGTTTCTATTCTATGTTTTTCTGACCAGGCATGTGCAGCTATTGCAGATTTTTCAGTTTCTCCATTTTTAACATTTCTGAGGTGTTCTTTTAATCTTGTATTAGATTCCTTTTTGTTTTTCCTATGTATATCTTTTCACAATCTTTCACAATCAAATTAATTGTAAAGATTGTGAAAAGATATACGTAGGAAAAACAAAAAGGAATCTAAATACAAGATTAAAAGAACACCTCAGAAATGTTAAAAATGGAGAAACTGAAAAATCTGCAATAGCTGCACATGCCTGGTCAGAAAAACACAGAATAGAAACCAAAACAAAATTACTTAAACAATTGGAAAAACCGAAGGAACTCACAATTTGGGAAAAAATTTACATATGCAAGAATGAAAATACAACTATGAATTTTGAAATACCCGGTTATAAGGAGAGAGGACTGATTTGGAAATTCTTCGGTCGGCCACCAGATGGCGCAGAGGTCAGTCTGCAGGATAGAAAGCCGTTGGACTTCAGTTGTGAACGTGACACAGCATTGAGAATGTCACAAAAGATGTGAAGAAACCCAGGGTCTGCTATGAATTATGAAGTATGAGGTGAGTGAAATAATAAAAAATAAACAATATTAAAAAACCTCATAGTGTTATTTCCTATCTACATAACTTAATAAATATGAATTATATTAACATATAAGGTAAGTTTTTTTCCCCCTAAATTTTTGCAGACATGATTATCAATTTTATATCAATCATTATTAAGTAATGTATATTCAAATCTGAAGAAAACATTTAAGTATAAGCAGTAACCTGCCAAATTTGAATAAGCCAACAATGGACCATGAGTAATTATATCATACTGATAGGATCGTAACAGGCCTTGGCCTAATACTTGGAAGGAAGAAGAAGAAAAAGAAGACATATACATAGTATTCTGCCCAAGGGCAGGTATTTCATTGCAAACTCAGCAATCTCCACTCTTTCCTTAACCCAGACTTCCTTTATGTATCCTTTTGTCTATTTCTGTTAGAGATTTTTCTCTCTTGCATTTTTTTACCTGGTGTAGATAAATGCCCTTTATATATAATTTCACTTCAAGCAGAATTTATGCTAGCTGAAGAAACACCAGTAAACTCAGCTGTTAAATTCACTACATCCTGGATATCTAACATGGGGAATTTATCACTCAATTTAAAAAATACATTTAAAACAATACGTTTCTCTCACCACTTTTCAAAGGTTTCCCTCTCTGATGTTTAACGTATTCAACACAAGCGGCCATGTTGGATTGACCAACTGACATAAGCAAAATGTTGTTATATTTAAATTTATACTTACTGTTCACCATTGTAATTTTTTCATATGTTATATTACTTTATTATTATTATTTTTGTGATAATTTTGTTCATATATAGTAGTTATATAAAATGTAGATTGATCAGGGAACTATGTTTTCATCTACACCACTGGACGATATCATTAGATTCATGTGGCCAATCAAATCATACTTAACCATGTGCTTCTATTTACATTACAACATAAACTAAGGCCGAAACCAGTGTCGATGTAAGTACAAGAAAAAAATGTTTATGGTAATTTTTCTTACTAAAAGTGTTACAAGGGAACTGTCAAACGTTGCATGCCGAAACTTGCCTTGAAATTTTTCCTAAGAAGCACTGTGATGTACCAAGGCTATGTCCAAAAAAATATCTGCCATTTTTAACTGCAAGGCACTAAAATCCAGCACTTAATCCCTCATTTAAACAATTGGGAAGTAATACAACTCTTGTATTGGTAAATTGGATAACCCTCACTATCAGCTGTCCATGCAGTGTCCCACCTCACTCCACTCTGCTCTTATTCAAGCAGGGAATCCATCTGCTCTGTGGGTTGTCATTGCTGAATTCTGGCTTTGATTTCTGTGCCTTGTAGTTAAAAATGGCAGGTAATTATTGGATACAGTCTTGGTACATCACAACGCTTCTCTGGAAGAAATTTCAAGGAAGGTTTCGATACGCAATAGTTGACGGTTCCTTTGCTATGAGCAAAACCTTTTCTTCCCCCTCAAATTTTAAGGGTGCAGCTTATATGCAAGGGACTGCTCATTTTTGTGTCAATATGGTAATTACAAAGTTAAAAAAGCTATCTATTGTAAAAACAAAAGTCTGAACCATAACCATTATTTTATAACCATTGTAACGGAATTTCAGTTTTTATATACTCATAATTCTCCCTAGAAGAACAGCAGTAGCTCTCTTCAGATTAGAAACGGGCCATGACTGTCTGGATGTCCACCTTCATAGAATGGGGATTGTCCCTAGAACTATGGAATGCTCCTTGTGTAGAGAAAATATTCTCCTAAGCAAGGAACATTTGCTAAATTGCAGGCGACTTGACCCCGAAAAAAAAGGACAGGAAAGACATTGCAGGGCTTTATTGGGAAGCAAGAGGACTAATGGTGTAAACAAAGCTCCAGCCATTTGAAAACAACAACAACATACTCATAATTATCAAGAAAACTATAAAATTATAAAACAGTTAAGTTTTAAACTTCGTTTTTGCAACGGACTATATACATTGATTGAGACATTGTGTATTCTAAGAATTAAATTAATGTTTTTATTACCTCACCTCACATCCTTTTTCTTCTAGACTGCAGTTTCGGAACTTATCTCCATCATCAGTAGCCTCTGGTCGAATGGTGTTATGTCGTTTCTTGGCGGTTTTCTTCTTACTTCTATCGGTGAACCGATGAACCTCTGGATCAGGTCAAAACTTGCAGGAGATCTTTGTTCCCTCTTGACTTGAGTCATCACTTATTTAACATTTTGACCTGATCCAGAAGTTCATCGGCCCACCGATAGAAGCAAGAAGAAAACCGCGAAAGAAACGACGTAACACCGGTCGACCAGAGGCTACTGATGATGGAGATAAGCTCCGAAACTGCAGTCTAGAAGAAAAAGGATGTGAGGTGAGCTAATAAAAACATTATATTATTTTTAGTCTAATCATCTTACCTCAATATTAATGTTGATTTGTTCTTGGACATGTTTCAAAACAATTATGTTTTGTCGTCAGCTTGTCCAGACTGGTTTGATTTATGTTGCATTATGTCGATGTCAGCTCCATCCTGTGGTTGGCCAAAGAACGTCCAAACAAGGTCACGCTCCGTTGGTATTTCAAAATTCATAATTCTGTTTTTGTTCTTCTGAATATAGATTTTTTCCCAAATAGCTCTTTTGTATTTTCTAACAAAATACTCAGAGTTATGAATTTTCTAACAAAATACAAAAAAGAGCTGACTATTTGGGAAAAAATCTATATTCAGAAGAACAAAAACAGAGTTATGAATTTTGAAATACAAAAAAGAGCTGACTATTTGGGGAAAAAATCTATATTCAGAAGAACAAAAACAGAGTTATGAATTTTGAAATACCAACGGAGCTTGATCTTGTTTGGAGGTTCTTTGGCCAACCACAGGATGGAGCTGACATCGACATCCAGGGTGTGCAACATAATGCAACATAAATCAAACCAGTCTGGACAAGCTGACGATAAAACAGAATTGTTTTGAAACATGTCCAAGAACAAATCAACATTAATATTGAGGTAAGATGATTAGACTAAAAATAATATAATTAAAATAACCTCAAAATATCACTTCCTAAAATTAAATATTAATAAAAACATTAATTTAATTCTTAAATTAAACCGCATAGTGTTCTTTCCCTGTGAAAGTTCAAGTAAATTGTGTATTCTGTTTACTCACCGTGGCAACAGGCATCGAAACAGGAGCTTCATCACTGTTATTCTGCGACTCATTTACTGAGTTCTTTGGTTCGGCTACAGCAATACTATGGTACAGAAATTTGGATACCAAACTTTTCTGCTGCAGAGCATAACGACTATTATTCTTGTGGAATATACCTTTATCCTGCAATAATACAATCAACAAGGTATAGTGTATATTGTTACATGAAAAGTAAAAGAAGGTAAAATGGTATCCTCTCACAAGAAATCTATTATCACTGATATATGGATGATTCCGAAAGTTCTCGACACACCTCAGTTTAGACTGACATGATCAATTTAAAATTAGCATCAGTTGTGTCACAGAAAATGCCAAATAACTTTAAATTCTAATAATAAAATCCGTGTTGACACACTCATATTCACTGATGATCAAGTTATAATGGCTTCTTCAGAGAATGACATACAAAGAGCAATTTTTAAATTAAATAATATTGCACAAGATTACAACCTAGACATTTCTACAACAAAAAACTAAAGTAATGGCCCAATGTGGCAAAGAAATGGAAAGAACGAAAATAGTACTAAATGACAAAACGATAGAACAAGTAAAAGATTTCAATTATCTATGTGTACATTTAGGTTGTAATAGTGAAAAAGACATAAATAATAAATTACAAATATTTCAATATATATGTGGCACCCTTAAAAGAACACTAGAAAATAAAGTAAGAAAAGGAACACATTTAAAATTTGATAAAGCATTGTCTGTACCTGCAATATTGTATGGCTCAGAAATATGGACTTTGAATAAACAGTCAATTAAAAGAATAGAAGCGGCAGAAATGAAATATTTACAATTTGGGGCAGGATATATGGATAAGGTCAAGATATGGGTGCACACGAATTCTTCTAAGTTCTACAGAATCGCAGTGTGCATGCACGAGTTGCTGTAATGGTTAATGTAGCTTCCTGTAGATGGCTCTCAACTTTGGGAATAAATTCCCAAATGCTAAAAAAAATGGACGTAAACTAACTTCCGATTTCCTAACCTAACAAAACAATTTACATGCATGTTATTTATTCCCAAATGCAAAAAAATGGACGTAAACTAACTTCCCATTTCCTAAACTAACTTCCCATTTCCTAACCTAACAAAACAATTTACATGCATATTATTTAATAAACTATAATGTAATTTTACATACACTAACATTAAATATGGTTTGGAATTATTTTCAAATGTTAGTAATTCCGATGTGAGAGCCACCTTGCAGATGTTACATGAATCATTTCTGCATCTGTAGAACTCGACATACAATATTCGCGAAATTTAGAAATATTTAAAAATCATAAGAAATGTTTATAAAATGGATCCAAAATGTTTAAAATAGTACGTAACGTTATTATAAATGGTTGAAAAGTGTTAGTGCATCAGTGGCATAAGAATGTTAGATGGAAAATTGTGTGTATCTTAAAGTGAACCTCAGCCGGATATACTTGAATGGATAAAAAACGGAATGAAGATATCCGTAAAGAACTACAAAATTCAGTTTGAAAGATAAAATACAAGAATGTAGGAGAAAATGGTATGAACATGTCTGCAGAATGGATACCAACAGATTGCCTAGGAATTGTATAAACTATCAACCAAGAGGAGGAAAAAGAGATCGGTGACCCACACAAAAGAGATGGACACAGCAGCTATAATACTTGGAGCTGGAACGAATCAAAAAGATGTAATCCTTGCAAGAATAAGAAGGAGGAGGAGTAGAAGAAGTAGAAGAAGAAGAAGAATAATAAGAAGAATTAATAAGAAGATTAAGAAGGAGAAGGAGAAGAAGGAAGAGAAGAAGGAGAAGAAGAAGTAAAAGTAGAAGAAGGAGAACGAGAAGGAGAAGAAGTAGAAGAAGAAGACGACGGAGAAAAAGAATAAGAAGAAGAATAAGGAGAAGAAGGAGAAAGAGAAGAAGAAGATGAAGAAGGAGAAGGAGAAGAAGTTGTGGCTCCTTTATAATTACCCTGAGACTTCATTGTATGGTAAGCCACAAGTAATTAAATTTATTTCTTCAAAGTTAAAATTGGGAAACACATTATGAGGTTCTTAATTATAAATTAATGAGTCATTTTAACATCTTACCTCATATTTCATGTTTTATCAAACACGGTAACTATAGTTTTCAAATGATCTTGTCATTCATTTTCAACCGCCATTATGACTACCGGATATTCGTTGGAATCTCCCTCTATAACGTTGCCATCTGGTGTTGATTTGACGAACTTCGAGATATCGTTGCCATCTGGTATTGATTTGATGAACTTCGAGATGAGGTCACATTCATCCGGAATGTCGAAATTCATAGATTTAAATTTGTTCTTCTGTATAAATATTTTCTCCCAAACTGTCAAATCCAAAGGTTTTTCCAAATGTTTTAGAAGTTTAGCTTCTTTTTCAATTCTATGACCTTCCAACAAACTATGTGCTGCAATAGCTGATTTTTCAATTTCACCATTTTTAATATTTCTAAAGTGTTCCTTTGTGCGAGTGTCCAAATTTCTTTTTGTTTTTCCTATGTATACTTTATTGCAATCTCCACAATCAATTTGATAAATTCCAAATTTTTTACTATCTGGGGTGTTCATTTTCTTATTGGTTATTAATAAGTTACCAAGGCTAAATTTATTTATCGGTGCCAATGTAATATTGAATTTCTTGAAAATTTTTTGAAATTTGTTAAGTATTCCAGGATGATAAGTACGTACAATAACATATCGATCATTATCGAAAATGATTCAGTTAAACCATTTTTTCTTAAGAAACTCTATATGAGGATGTGATTGTTATTAAATTTCTAACTCTTTGCTATGTAATTTTGGAAATATTTTCTTTTGTGTGCAATGTCTTCACTTCTTCTATATGACACATTGTATCCCAGATAATTAAAATTGCTCACTTGTTCTATTGTTTTATTCTATACCCTCAAAAAGCTAAGACATCATTCAGAAATTCACAGTGAATGGCTTCTACATTAAAAAGACATGATTTTTGAGGGGAAAAAACTTACAAAAATTAAAAGAGTCAATGCCAGTTTAAACCTGATTTTTACAAGTTTTTCTTTTTTCCATACACTGTCAAAAACATGCCAATCCTGGACTGGAAGATAAATACTTAACTAGGGTTACAGCGCAAAAAGTGAACATCCGAATTTCGAGATAATTTTGGTTTTAAAATGAAGCTTAGGACCACTAAACATGAAAACACAAAAAAAAAAAAAAAATTTGCAGACCATCCAGAAACAAATCAGTAAAATAACATATTATAAGCACTACAAAATACAAATTTCAGTTTACTGTACAAAACATCCCCTTTCCAATATAAATTTGGCATTAAAATGAAGCTTAGGATCATAATTTGGTTAGGTTAGCTTTTAGTTTAACTTTTATAGGAATTAATCACTATGAGGTTTAATTTATGGTGAAATTAAATGTTTCTTACCTCTCCTCATATAAATTTTCTAAGTAGATCGCGATTTTGAGACCACAACGGTCTCATCGTCAGCACTTTCTTGGCGACGGATGTTATGTTGATTGGAAGAAGAGTTTTCCAATCGACATAACATCCATCGCCAAGAAAGTGCTGATGATGAGACCGTTGTGGTCTCAAAATCGCGATCTACTTAGAAAATTTATATGAGGAGAGGTAAGAAACATTTAATTTCACCATAGCTTTTAGTTTCTTACACATATAATATAATTTATTTACATACCTGTAATTTAATATTGTCTTAATGCCATTCTATTTATTACTTTCACAGGTTAGAGTAATTTAAATAAGTTAGGTTAGCTTTTAGGTTATCATACACATATTCTAATAAATTATATTACAAATTTTGAAGATTATGTTATAAATAAGTGGCATCTATTTATTGAATATTTTGTGTAAGGACCAAATTTGCCGTTTTTCATTTTTGAGAAATACGTACAATAACATATCGATCATTATCGACAATTGATTCAGTTAAACCATTTTTTGTTAAGAAACTCTATGTGAGGATGTGATTGTTATTAAATTTCTAACTCTTTGCTATGTAATTTTGGAAATACGGCAGTGCACTTTTATTACAGTAACATATTTATTCTATTTTTGCATCTTTATTGAAGAAAACATGTTTTCACCCTGGACTAACATCTGAATATAAAATCTGACGCCACATAAAGTAAAGTAGTCCCACTACAGGCCTCAGGAGGCCCTTGGGGTAGTGAGGTTAAGGCTCCCACTTTTTCGGGACAATCGGCACTTAATGTCAGCCCTGCGTGACAGCCGCCTTTACCCCCATAACAAGTGTCTGGTACTCATTTCTGTTAGAGGCTGAGTCGACCCCAGGGAAATTGTGTCACCAGAAGGTTTGGGTCAATTTAAAAATCTTGACCCCACCGGGACTTGAACCCTCGACCTTCCGGCTTGTAGCGCAGTGCCTTAACCACTACGCTACAGCGTGACCCTTACTTCAGGTAATATAGGGAATAGTGCTTTATAAATTGTTATTTTACAGCTTTGTTTCTAGATGGTCCGCAATATTTTTTCATGTCTTCATCTTTGGCGTTCCTAAGCTTCATTTTAAAACCAAAATTATTTGGAAATTCAGATGTCCACTTGTTGCATCATACCAAATTAAAAATAAAATATATGAAAATCAGAATGATTGATAGGTTAACCCTGTTAATATTGAGGCTATGAAATCTAATTAATAAACTAGGATTAGATACCCTATTATTTATGAATTAAAAAATTATGCTAGAGTAGTAATAGTTATGGACTTGAAACTTAAAGAATTTGGCGGTATCTTAGTCCATTTAGAGGAATCTCCTTAACTAGAATAATTTGTCTTACCTTATCACTAAGTGATTTTAGTACATGATCAAAAACGAATTTCCTGAGCCATTCCCAATCTGTGTCAGTGCGAAACAAATGTTTATGAATGTCAAACTCATCAATAAGCAATGTGTTCTGAATCCGATGCACCATCATGCTAACTGGGCCTTTGCTATATGGGATTTTGAGAAGTTTTTTAATGTTTTCAGCATCTGACACCACGTCCACTTCACCAACACAATCTGGGAACATGTGTGCCATGCGAAAACTGCAACATATACAATTAACATACTGAGATTTAGAGATATATGTTCACAAAAATGCAACTTTCAAAACAATAAAAAATAGAAACATATAAAAAAAACATTAAACGCAAAGTGAACTAGCAACATGAAAGCAGAATAACGGCTTGTGAAATGAGATTCATGCGCAGAACAGCGGGTTACACCAGAAGGGATCGGAAAAGGAACACCAATATCTTAAAAGAATTGAAGATTACGCCAATTTTGGAATATATTAACCCATTCACCTCAGGTATAAATGTTAAATGTATTTTCCTAGAAACCGGATTTAAGTCACCGTAAATTAAGTCCCGTAGACTGCAATGGGCAGGACATGTTGCGCGTATGGGGAATGAAAGACGTGCATGGAAACTTCTTGTGGGAAAGCCAGAAGGAAAACGCCCAGTTGGTAGACCAAGAATGAGGTGGGAGAACAATATTAACTATGATTTGAGGGAAGTAGATTATACAGGGAATGATTGGAAAGCATTAGCTCAGGATAGGGATGTATGGAGAGCTTATGTCCGTGCGGCCATGAACCTACGGGTTCGATAGTGCCAGTGAGTAAGTAAGTAAGTAAGTAAGTAAATTATATTGTATATTTTCAGACATTCAAAACAAGCAAAAGATAACGGTACTTGAGATCACAACAAGGGTGAAGGCCAAAACACATTCCTATACTTTAAGCTAGAATTTTTATCACTCGCCTCATATTGTTCTTCTTATTATAAGAAGAACAGTATGAGGTGAGTGATAAAAATTCTACCTTAATGAATATACCTCATAGTAAGAATTCCTAAAATAAGTAACATAGTAAAGTAAAGTAAAGTGATCCCACAACAGGCCCGGAGGCCTTTGGGATAGTAGGAGGTTAAGGCTCCCACTTTTTCTAGACAATCGGCACTTTATGTCAGCCCTGCGTGACGGCTGCCTTTACCCCAAGAACAAGATTCTGGTACTCATTTCCGTTAGAGGCTGAGTCGACCCCAGAGCCATAGTGCCGCCAGAGGGTTTGGGTCAGTTTAAAAATCCTGACCCTAACGGGACTTGAACCCTCGACCCTCCGGCTTGTAGCTCTGTGCCTTAACCACTCCGCTATGGCGTGCCCCAAAATAAGTAACATTCCTATACTATTCATAAATGTTAACAAAAGATTACCCTGCCAAGGGATGTACAAAATATTGCAAAATATATAACAGCAGAGTTAAGCGAGTGTACCACGTCTTCTGAGTTGAAGGCCATTTTACTGCCAGCGAGTCTATCTCGTCTTTTGAGGCGAATGGGTTAAACAGTACCAACTAAATTGGAAACACCATCTTGAAAGAATGAGTTCAAATTGGATCCCCAAAGCTGTTTATAATTATATACCAAGAGGACGAAGATCTCTGAGCCGTCCTATGAAATGCTGGAGGGAAAATTTTCTATAGGATCATAACAGGCCTTGGCCTAATACTTGGAAGGAAGAAGAAAAAGAACCGGCTACTACCATGCTCACCTAT
This sequence comes from Diploptera punctata, assembly GCA_030220185.1. NCBI lineage: Eukaryota > Metazoa > Arthropoda > Insecta > Blattodea > Blaberidae > Diploptera > Diploptera punctata. The sequence continues at coordinate 513,468 of JASPKZ010008385.1, forward strand.
GGTTTTAAGATTCAAACCCAAACCGGTTGATACATTTTTAATGGCATAACTTCCTTCAGAAGAGAAGTGAAGCTATAATAAATAAGATGAATCCAGAGACATCTTACCTCATAACTTGTTGTGTTCTATTTGAACATGTTTCAATAAGCCAAGCATATCAACAGACTGGAAAAGCTGATGATGGTATGCATGATACATTGAAACATGTTCAAATAGAACATAAGTCATGAGGCAAGATGACTCCGGATTCACCTTATTTATTAAGAAGAACCTCATAATGTTACTTCCTAACTAACTCATTGGCACTAATGAACCTATAGGTTCATGGCCTATCCTGAGCTAATGTTTTCCAATCATCCCTGTAAAAATCTACTTCCCTCAAATCATGATTTATTATATTATTCCACCTCATTCTTGACCTACAAACTTGCATTATTCCTACGGTTTTCCTGTGAGAATGTGAAGCTTCCATGCCCCTCTTTCATTCCCCATTCATGCCATATATCCTTTCCATCACAGACTATGAGACTTAACTGTTGTTATATCTGGTTTTCTATAAAGATCATGCAAGCTCATTGTTGTGTAGTCTTCTCCATTCATTTGTCCGTTCATCTTCTTTGTTCCATTTCTAAAAACTTTATTCTCAAATACTCGTATCCTTTACTCCTCCCTTAAAGTAAGAGTTCATGTTTTGCATCCCTATAATGTAATTGGGAGAATGTTACTTCCTTTTGCAATTAATTAATAAGTGAAGCCGTACCATAAATTTACAGCACCTATATGAATCTCAAGCTGAAATAAAAGTCCTCTGGGACTAATTTGTAGATCCTTTCACTCTCAGATTTGAATTGTGATTTTATTGACCTTACTTACTTTTTTACTTTTGAGGGCCTCTCCACTTTTCAGCGGTCACCCTGTATTCCCATTCACCATTCTCGCCGATCACGCCATTCATCCTCCTCCAGACCTCGGTCGTTCATCAATCTATGGATCTCTCCTCTCCAAGTTGTTCTTGGCCTGCCCCTTGTCCTTCTACCAGAAGGTGACCATTCCAAAAGAGTTTTGGGCCACCTATCAACCTCCATTCTCCTGACATGGCCATACCACTGAAGAGCTCGTCTTTTGATCCTTTCCACCACTGTCTCCTCCATATCCATCATCTGCCTCACTTCTTCATTTCTTCTTCTTTCCAACCTGGACACCCTGGCACTGTGTCTTATTCCATCCATCTCCACTGCCAAGATCTTAGTTTTTTGTCCCTCTACCAAAGTCCATCCCTCAGCACCATAAGTCATTATGCTTTCCACAACAGACTTCAAAATCCTCTTCTTCGTGTGGTTTGACATGGTCATACTCCACAGTACTCCATTCAACATTTTTATGGCTCTTCGTGCTTGTACTAACCTGCTATCTACTTCAGCTTTACAACTCCCTGATTCATCAATAAGTGATCCCAAATATTTAAATTTTTTAACAGCTCTAATAATTCCTTGGGATAGGGATATATCTCGTCCACTTCCTCCTACTATAAGATTTTATTGACCTGATTCGTCAAATAAAATACTATAAAAATATGTCAAGTTCACCACTGTGATCTAATTATAACATGTTGTTGTCAAATGCTGGACCTTGGCAACGAAGCCATTCGCGTTCTTGCTCTCCAATATTTCTCTATGGTGGATCCAACAGGTAATACTTCACAAGTTTGTAGATGTTCTTTGTTCATTTCTTCATCTTTGTTGCATTGAGGACAATTTGGATTCGTGTAGATTCCTAATTTATATAAATGTTTGGCCAAATAGTCATGTTCTGTAAGCAGTCTAAATTTTGGTACTGTAGTTTTACGTGGAATTTCTGGAATAATATCTAGCTTCTTTACTAAAATATTCCATTTTTTTACAGATAAGTCTTTTTAATAAGGGGAGTCCATATTTCCATAATTCTGTCATTATTCCACTGGGTCCACTGGCTTTACCATTCTTTGCTTTTCAATGCCTGATTTATTTCTTCCTCTAAAATAGGTTCCATATGTGATGATATATTGTCCATATACTCTAAATTTTCACATTTTTGTCCCTTCCTTTTCTCAACAAGCAGATTTTTAAAGTGCTTCTCCCATTGTTCCATATTCACAAGATTTAAGCCATTTTTTTGTCTTTGGCTTTATTACAAAGGTCTTGGTTTTGTTTGATTTTATATTTGTTTTTAATTATTCTTTTTATGGATGCAAAAGGTAAGCTTTTAGTAGCATTCTGAATTAAACTGGAGTCTTTTTTGGCAAGAAAATCATCAGTGTCATTTCCAGTAATTCTACAATGTGCAGGTATCCATTGCAATTTAATTCTTTTCTGTAGTTTTTGGAGTTGTTAAATCATCTTGTAGCATTCTTTAGTTTGTATTGACTTAATTTTGTGTGAATTTATTGCATATATTGCTGCCTTAGAATCAGAGTGTTTGACAGCATTTTAAAATTTATTCATTCTGTATAGTAATTGTTGGAGTGAAATATAAACAGCCGTTACTTCAGCATCAAAATTTGTTGTGTGGTATCCTGCTGGTAAATAAAATGAAAATAATTCACATGTAATTCCTGATTCATCTGTGTAGACATGTAACCATTCTCTGGTGGATATCTCTTATTCACAGCTTCTAACGCTAGAGTTTTTAGTACAGGAGTGGGAGTTTCAGATTTTATAACTGGTTCTTCTAGATTTAGCTGAATGTTAATTGGTTCAAAAGTAAGAGGGTTTTCTCTGATCAAAATCTACTTATAACAATGTTCCCTCAAATGCAACACATCAGGGTTTGATTACCAGTTGAGACAAGTTTCCTGGATGAAGATTTTTTTGGGTTTCTTTTACAAAGTTATGGAATTGTACTTTTTTCACTGACAATACCATTTTTTATATCTATAATGTATGTTATTTAATTTCCAATACTCTCAGGAATCTTCAACCAAAAATAGAATATGATACACCAACTCACCTTGAGAAACCAGAAGAATGAAAAGGAACATATTGTAGACCATATGATTCAGCGGAATTGCTTAACCAATTTGATGGCGGTAGATTGAGATCTGTGTTGCACTGCAGCTGTGCAAAGTTGGCAATAGACTGCACAGCTGAGTATTTGACAACTGCCGTTGACTTAACAGGTTTGCGAGGGGAGTCTGGAGATGCATAATTCAAGTTTTCACCCTGTACAAACAGGAGAAATAAGATTATCATAAGTAATGCTACAAGTAATTTCCAAAGTATCAATAAATTCACGACTCACGAAGTGAATTTATCTAGATAATTTGGAAATCAAGAGTGGCATTTGTTAGGACTATTTAACGAATAAATTAAAGCTGTTTACTCACAAATCATTATTTAACTATAGTTATTTTAAAATATTTATATATTTAATGTAAACGGCAATGTTTGAAAACAAATGAGAAACGATTGGTATGCTTCATTTGTTCATCACTGCAACCAGATATATATTGCTAAAGGAATGCAATATTGTAAGAATGAACCCTAGTGGAGAAATTTATAACCAACATTATAGGTATTAATTAATTTCTGATGTCCTACGATGTAAACATGTCAATTATATTTTTCTGCAACATCATTTCCTAGAAAATAATTTGTTCAAGGAAGTGCAAACAGTGGTTTCTTTTTTTTGTGGTATAATCAATTGCTACAAATGTTTTTATATTATCTCCTACATGCATTATCTGCTGACATTCATGCACTATACATACAATCTGGTAGCCGTATTTCTTTGAGAGTCAGTCACTGCAAAATAATGCCATGACCTATTCAGAATGTTAATAAATAATAGTTTTAAAAAACTAAAACAACATGCTTTATTAGAAAACCGAACTAAAAAAATGAAAAATAATTTTAATTTCCAACACGCTTGGGATAAATAATTTTACCATCAAAAGCGTGGGGTGCTCTTATATCAATTAATATATTTGATAATAAACAGATATTGGTAAAAGTAAAGTCTCTAAGAAGAAAATGTAAAAATCATAAAAAAAACACCCCATGCTTTTGATGGTAAAATTATTTATCCCAAGCGTGTTGGAAATTAAAATTATTTTTCACTTTTTTAGTTCGGTTTTCTAATAAAGCGTGTTGTTTTAGTTTTTTAAAACTATTATTTATCTTTTAGTTTTTTAAAACTATTATTTATCTTTTAGTTTTAATATTTTACAGAATAAGATAAAAATGTAAATATCTTTAAATTCGATACTATTGTAGCATGAGCTAAAAGTAATACTCTTCTAAAGAAAACCTCCCAGCCGGATTTGAACCAGCGACCTATGGATTACTGAAATTATATACCACTAGAGTTCACCGCTCTACCAACTAAGCTCTTACAACGATTGACTAAGAAGTCGACAAGTCCGCAATCTGTTATACCTGTTTTTATTTTTTTGATTTTCTGATGATTCTGGACAGGATTTTAGAAACAAAATAAGAAATTATTGTGTTGTCACGGGTCCTTTACAAGTATACAACGTTTCAAGTCGATCCAATGTTTCTAAGTGGGTGAAAATGGTGTTCAAAAATTTCGTTACATAGATACAAAGGCACTTTTTTGATTTTCTGATGATTCTGGCCAGGATTTTAGAAACAAAATATGAAATTATTATATTGTCACGGGTCCTTTACAAGTATACAACGTTTCAAGTCGATCCAATGTTTCTAAGTGGGTGAAAATGGTGTTCAAAAATTTCGTTACATAGATACAAAGACACTTTTTTATTTTCTGATGATTCTGGCCAGGATTTTAGAAACAAAATATGAAATTATTATATTGTCACGGGTCCTTTACAAGTATACAAAGTTTCAAGTCGATCCAATGTTTCTAAGTGGGTGAAAATCGTGTTCAAAAATTCCATTCCATAGATTCAAAGATACTTTTTTTGATTTTCTGATGATTCTGGCCATGATTTTAGAAACAAGATATGAAATTATTGTATTACCACGGGTCTTTTACAAGTATACAAAGTTTCAAGTCGATCCAATGATTTTAAGTGGGTGAAAATCGCATTGAAAGATTCCGTTACATAGATAGATACAGGTTAAGCTAATATAAAGCGTGTAAAAAGGAGGAGCTTTCTTTAATATGATAAACTTCAGTTGATAAATTCAAGGTGAAATACAACTGTGATTGATTGTAAATAAAAAATCATTGGGGCATGAGTTAAATAGTAAATATAGAAGAAGAGCTATAGTTTACAATAATATAACTGAAAAATCAAGCGCTAGTAAAAGTGTAGTTGAGCCACATTTTTTTTATAATTATTAAATATTTATCTATGTATGCAACAATTTCGGATATACTACACTTCGGGTCGCAAGAAAATTCTTCTAAGTTCTATAGAATCGCAGTGCACATTCGCTAGTGCTCCAATTATCCCAGGTAGATAAATGCAACCTCCAGCAGTTGGCGGTATATGTATGTGAAATCAGTATGACCAACATTGACACAAAATTCCCAGAACTTGTCTAAAAATGTATAATTAACAAGAAATGAACTAGTGGAAATATGATTTTACGTGGTAACCGTCCGATATTTTGAATTTTTCATAGAATAACAGATATGAAGAGGTAATTTATTTTACGTATCAAATCACATTTAAAAAGCAAGGAACCTAAAAGCTAACCAAACCTAAATCAATTACTGTAACACAAATCAATTACTCTAACGTAGGTGAAATCCAGGGAACGTGGAAATGGTTGACAACATCTGGAGTATTTTGGGTTGTTGATGGTGGCAACGCTGGAACAACGTAGGAAGAGGAGGGAAAATAGCAGAGAGTAGCAAGTAAGCAATGTAGCACGACCATGTTTTACGTAAATATATAAATATAAAAAAAAAGATTGTTGCAACATTGGAAGATGTTTAAAATGTGTTTAAAAGTGTTGCAAAATGTTTTAAACGTGTTTAAAAGTGTTTAGTGCATCAGTGGAATAAGATATTAAATTGAAAATTTTTTGCGACCTGAACCCTACAACAGCCATTTCTTCAAAGTTCTACAGAACGTACTGCACATGCATGAGCTGCTCAAATGTTTCATGTAACTTCCACAAGATATCAGCAAAATTAGTGTTAACAACAGTTGGAGAATAACATTAACTATGATTTGAGGGAAGTAGATTATACAGGGAATGATTGGAAAGCATTAGCTCAGGATAGGAATGTATGGAGAGCTTATGTCCGCGCGGCCATGAACTTACAGGTTCGATAGTGCCAGTGAGTAAGTAACATTCTCTATTAATACTTACTTACTCACTGGCACTATCGAACCCATAGGTTCATGGCCACACAGACATAAGCTCTCCATACATCCCTATCCTGAGCTAATGCTTTCCAATCATTTCCTACCAACTGGGTGTTTTCCCTCTGGCTTTCCTACAAGAAGCTTCCATGCAAGTCTTTCATTCCCCATATGTGCAACATGTCCTGCCCATCGCAGTCTACAAGACTTAACTGTTCTTATTATATATTCACTATTAATTCCACAGCACATTTCAAGAAATGAACTTAATTTTGTTAGATTCCAATGGAACAAGTTAGTGTACACAAGATTAGTTTATTGTTTATTAAATAATGTGCATGTAATTTATTTTGTTAGGTTAGGAAGAGGGAAGTTAGTGTGCATCCATTTTTAACAAATGTATGGGAATTTATTGCAAAGATTGGTCATATCGGTTTCACAGCTACGTGGATCCACCTAGCGACAACTCTATAAACTTTTTTTAGAACTTCACAGATGAGTGGTTCCACCTAGCGTCAACTTTATAAACATTTGCGCATGTAGGACTTGGAAAAATTATGGTGGAAAACAAACTGAAGATTTTTCAACAATTTTAACAATCCATAACACAAAATTTATTTATGGTACCTGGAAACACTTTGTACAGTTTTGTAGAGAAAGTATTGAAATTTTTAATTCCTGAACTCACAAATCATCAATGTGTGATCCCTGCATCATGGCAATATCAAGTTCATTCCAAACCTAATGTAACATACCTGTATCAACACTTGTCACAGTTTATCGTATACATTCTTTCATTTAATTTAAATCCTGAAGTGGAAAGATGAAAACAATATCTTTCACAAATCCCCAAAGAAAAGTCACAGAAGACCTGTGGCAAGTGCAAATGATGTTACATCGGGTTTGGAATCAAACTGATGTCTGAAATGAGATGCAGGGATTGCACATTGAATGCATGCAAATTCAGAAATTAATCTCCATTTCCTCTATGAAACAGTGCAAAGTACTTCCAGGTACCATAGTTTTATTTTATAGAATTTTAAAGTTGTTTGCTTAATTTGTAGTAATGGTAGTCCTGTATAGATGTAAAGTCGCATCTAAACTCTCATTATTAGTTTTCACTCTTCAAAAATGCTAATTATACCTACTAAATTGTTATTTTTTATGGTTACATTGGTTTACTTAGATTACAATCATTCCAGAGTTTCCAAAATCTTTAAAAATAAAATAAAACTTTTTTTATTTTATTTCAATTTTAAAATTTTAAGTGTGGCCATTCTGAATTAATAAGTACATTGACTTGGCAAAGATCAAGGGCATAAGAATTTAATTGCAATGTTAGAGTCTCTACATGACAAAATTTATAGATTACTTTACCACTAAAGCAATTTTAATATACCTTTTCCATGTGACTATAAATCATCGTAATTGTTTATATTAAGATCTCTATCATAGTACTATTTTATATAAATAGTTTAAAATAAATTATAGCCTGAAGAATAAGAACAGTAAAAAAATGTTAAAATTTATCAATTAACTTTTAAAAGACATTTGAGTACATATGAAAGTAATAATTATAAAATGAATCTGACACACGAAAGAATATTCCAGACATGATCCATAACCTGACTTTACATACCATTTGTTCAGTTCGTAGTGTTTGTTCTCCTTCCATAGTATTCTCTAAAACTATATAAATACCAAGTAATAATTGTGGGTTCAATTGTTTGTATCCATTTTAAATAGCTGTAAAAATTGCATTCGATTACATTATACAATAATTCATACTGCCAAAATACCAAACCAGATATGCATACTTGCATAGAGAAAGAGCATGTGCCATAGGGGGGGGATCATGTGCATTCAACGCGAATACAAACTGCGCATGGGCACTACGCATCTCCTTCTACAGAGCGGTAAACTTTAAATAGTACAAACTGTAATTCCATTGTTCAATGTTTTATTTTTTTGGTTCTACTGATTTTTTATTTTTGTTTTCACATGTTTACCTCTTTTTTACTATTTTGATTTTGGCATAATCACAGAACACACACCTAGACCCAAGGTGGAGATTTAAAATCCCCTACCCGCCGGAATCAAACCCGGATAGCCCGAGTACGCTAGGACCGATCACTCCAAGGCAACGGCAAATTATTATCAAAGCATCAATCCGGGAACACTTATCAGATGCCCTAAACACTGAGAATTTAATTTACATTATACTTATCGGTATTTAAGTTATTGTAGCAATATTACTTTTGTAATTAATATTTAATTGGATCTAATAAAATGAAAAATTATGTGAGAGCGCCGGAAAGATGTTGATTTTTGCCTTCCCTTAAGAAAAATTCTGGCGCTTGATATAGTGGATTGTAATTTTCTGTGGTAACGATAGTGTGTGTGTGTGTGTGTGTGTGTGGTATATATATATATATATATATATATATATATATATATATATATATATATATCCATAGTAATTCTGCCTGTGGGCAGGTCTTTCACTGCAATCATAGCATTTTCATGCTATGCTTTGCAGTTTTACTAGGGAATTAATTGTAGGTGTGGTAGCTTCCCGTTGCTTTCCACACCGGTGAAGGATGATAATGATGATGCTAATGATAAGGATGATGATAATGATGGCCATATGATTTCGGGGACCGTTTGGGCCTGAAAGTTTTCCTGACATTTGTCTTACAGGTGAGGAAAAACCCCGATAAAAACCTTACCCAGAAAAACTGTCCCGACCGGGGATCGAACCCGGACCCGCTGCGTGACAAGGCAGCACGCTACCTCGAGACCACAGCGGTGGACTTTATATATATAATACACTAATATTTTCTCGCAAGGAGTTGGTTATTAAGAAAATTCAACGTCGCAGCCCATATCGTGTACAAGTTGACAACAACTTCTTTAACGATAAATTTATTATTATTATTTTATAATGATGAAATGAAATTCCAACTCAGCATTTGATTTGACTGAGAAAAACCACGACAAAATCAAGTGTGATCGGCCTCAGAATTCTAAGATGAGAACCTCGTCGGCTCCAGAATTTGAAGTCGAGAACCTCGAATATGTCTCTTCTTCTACTTCTTCTTCTTCTTCTTCTTCTTCTGCACTTCCTGGATTAGGCATTAGTTGCCTGTTCCGTCTTCACTAATATATCTAAGACCATCTCTTCCGAGGACGTCCGGCATCTCTTCTTCCTCTCAGAAAATAATGTAAGATTTTATTTGGTAATCTACTTTCTTCCATTCTTTCTACATGTTCTTTCCACTGAATCTTGTTGTTAAATATATTTTCTTTTATGGAGTAAATCTGTAGTCCTTCACGGATATCCTCGTTTCTTATCTGGTCCATTCTACTGCATCCTTTTACTCTTCTTAAGAATTTCATCTCGGCTGCTTGGATTTTACTTTCTTGTTTGGTAGTGATAATCCAAGATTCGCTCCCATACAAAAAGACAGGGACCGCCATTGTTTTATAAAATTTTAATTTTGTTTGTTTATGGGCTTTATTTTTCAATGTTCTATTTACTGTGCAAATATAAGTCTCAAACGTTCCTATTTTGTTGCAAATCTAAGTGAATTTAAAAAAAATATTAGGCCTAGTTATAAAAAAGCATTAATATTTTATTATTAACAGTACATTTCTGGATTTAAAAATTACGAATAAGCCTACTAAAATTTCAAATTCAGAACCTCAAATCTAAGTATCAAACACTAAAATATGGAACCTTCCTACTTTTGTTGCAAATCTAGGTGTCTTGAAAAAAAATATTAGGTCTACTTATAAAAATGCATTAGTATTATATTATTAAAAACACATTTATGGATTTTAACGATTACAAATACTAAAAATACATCTTAAATTATATTTCAAATTATAATATCCTTTACACCCGTCGCTTATCACTCGTTATTATGAGTTATCCGTAAAAGACATATGCTGTTGCGGACTTTTTTGTAGATTCCTCCCCCCCCCCCGATATTCAATTCTGGTGCACATTAATTTGGTGTATATATGTTATGGTTTAGGCAGCGTAAGCCATTTAAGCATCCAAAAAGTTCCGAAAAACATGTTTTTCACTATAAATTATGATTTTTAGGGGTGAAGGGGTCAGTATTACAACTCTCTTATAACCAAAAAGCATCCCGGCTGGACATTCTGCAAAAACCCCATCACAATCGGATGAATGGTGTAGTAATGTATAAAGGACGGACGGACAGACATTCGTTGAATATATATATATATATATATATATATATATATATATATCATAAGAAAAATAAATGCCTGGACGGGATTTGAACCCGGACCTCTGAATTGGTACTTCAGCGTGCTATCCATTACACCACCGGGCAAATCTAATACAAACATTTATTTCTCTTAAATATAATATATTCTCACTACATCTCGTAATAATGGAGAATATATATTTAAGAGAAATAAATGTTAGTATTAGATTTGCCCGGTGGTGTAATGGATAGCACGCTGAAGTACCAATTCAGAGGTCCGGGTTCAAATCCCGTCCAGGCATTTATTTTTCTTAACATGTCATAATAAGCTTGCATTGCTCAATGTCAAAAATTTAATTATAACATATATAGGCCTATATATATAGTCAGCTACTAGATGGCAGTGAAGACCGAGATCTCGCGACATCTAGTAATAATGGAGAATATAATACATATATAAGAAAAATAAGTGTTTGAATTGGATTCGCCTGGTGGTGTAATGGATAACACGCTGAGGTACAGACTCAGAGTTCCTGGTTCGAATCCCGTCCAGGCATTTATCTTTCTTATCATGCCATATATATATATATATATATATATATATATATATATAACAACAAAATTAGCATCTTAGAAGACATGGCAATTTTAAGAGAAGCTGAGAATATAAACATGCTAAACGAGAACATATCCACAGACCTGAATCCATTATATAATTGATACGCCAACATCAGTACCAAATAACATGCCGAGGATGAAACATATTTTGAAAGGTCTACATTATTATAAATAATTAACGAAGTTTTTTTTAACAAAAATCAATTTTAATTGAGGAGGACAGGTATAAAAAGTACTTAAAATAAATATTTTAATAAATTTCAAGTTAATTTAGTTACACTCATTTACCCACACAAATCAGCGAGTGATAGTGCGTCGGCCGAGCGCCTCAATGAGACATCTAGTGGGTAACTAAGGTGTTACTGGATGGGAAACGGTCGGTAAATTGTGCACAGAGGCCTTTTTATTCAGGCTTGTGGTTCTTTTACGAGCATGGAAATCTTCAGACTCGGGACTCACGGCTTAAAGTCCTTCCCGGAGGACTTGTTCCTTGAATCTTTCCATCCTAAAAATCCATCGACCACAGCCGGGTTTGAACCCGCGTCCCTCGGAATTATATACAAGCAACATAATCATTAGCCCATCGCGACAAGATTAGAAAAAAATATTCACTGCCATTTAATCACAATGTGAAGAATTGGCAACCCTTATCTGAAACAGAAAATACAGTTCCAGGTACCGTGGGAAATCCCCACAAGTTCTAAGCGCGCGCGCAAACGATCGAATACACTTCGCATCCTTGTACTTGCTTTTATCGTCCTCTAGACTTTTATCGATTTCAGTAATGATGGCTACATAGTGTCTGCCATAAATTAACAGCTTAGGTAGCGAGCTTTTATTTTTAATGTCTATTATTTTTTTAGGATCGTAGTTTTGTTAAGCGCCATACTGATTGAAGAATGGAGCCCATCTTCAGGGTAAGTTCTTTAATTCCTTATAGATTGTATTGTGTTGCCTTCGTGTGTCAAACCAAGGCTCTAAAAGATTGGATCCCTTTCTGAAAACGTGGTTTTTAATATAGGAAAATTATTATAAATTTTGACATAACCCATATCGATGGCGATAAAACCATAAATATTGTTTATTATTATTATTATTATTATTATTATTATTATTAACTACATGCCAAGAGGTTCAAGGAATGTAGGAAGGCCGGTGAAAAGATGGACAGAACAACTGTGAGGCAGAACAGGCATTTTGCCTAGCCCGTGAAGTGAAGAAGAAGAAGATTATTATTATTATTATTATTATTATTATTATTATTATTATTATATTTTATATTCCAATAGAGTGGTACTGGTATCTACTGAATTCTCTACTTTAATACATAAAAAAGTGAGGGAAAATTTGAAGAAGTGGGTGAATTAAAATATATAGGAACAATAATTACAAACAGCAATGATGTTTAGAAAGAAATTAAACATAGGTTTAATTCTGCAAACGCATGATATTATAAATTATAGGATATTGAGCAGACCAATAAGACTAATAATCTCACTTTACGTGTCCATTTATAAAGTTCCATATTCCTAAAAAGTTAGTTAGACTTATACGAATGTGTCTAAATGGCTCAAAGAGTAGGGTGCGTGTAGGCAAACAGTTTTCAGACACTTTTAAAATCCAGAATGGGTTGAAGCAAGGAGATGCACTATCTCCTCTACTATTTAATTTTGTACTAGAGCATGCCATTAAATCTTTAGAGAATGAGGAAGGCTTACAACTCAATAGTATTAATAAGCTGTTAGTTTATGCTGATGATGTAGTACTATTGACCTATAGAGAGGAGATACTAAAGGACAACATGCACACACTAATGAGTAACACTAAGAAATTAGGACTGGAAGTAAATACCAATAAAACTAAATATATGGTCACACGTAGAAATAAATTATATAATGGAAATGGACAGCTAATGACAAATGAGGGACATTTTGAGGAAGTGGCTGAATTCAAATACCTAGGAACAATAATCACAAATATGAATGAGATGCACAAAGAAATTAAACATAGGCTCAATTCTGGAAATGCATGCTATTATGCATTGCAGAGACTTTTGATGTCCCAACTCCTTTCAAGAAACGTTAAGCTGAAAATATATAAAACTATTATTCTACCAGTTATATTATATGGGTGCGAAACATGGACTCTTACTTTAAGGGAGGAAAGGAGATTACGAGTATTTGAGAATAAAGTTCTTAGGAAAATTTTTGGACCAAAGAGAGATGAACAGACAGGTGAATGGAGAAGACTACATAACAATGAACTACATGGTCTTTATAGGAAGCCAGATATAATAAGAACAGTCAAGTCTCGTAGACTGCGATGGGCAGGACATGTTGCACGTATGGGGAATGAAAGACGTGCATGGAAGCTTCTTGTAGGAAAGCCAGAGGGAAAACGCCCAGTTGGTAGACCAAGAATGAGGTGGGAGAACAACATTAACTATGATTTGAGGGAAGTAGATTATACAGGGAATGATTGGAAAGCATTAGCTCAGGATAGGGATGTATGGAGAGCTTATGTCTGTGTGGCCATGAACCTACGGGTTCGATAGTGCCAGTGAGTAAGTAAGTAAGTAAGTTATTAGAATGCCATATTATGATACATTTTGAACAGGTTTTGGAGCTATTAATTAATGCATTGAAGAAAAAATGCCTAATGCCATTGAAGGAAACAAAGTCAGTATTTGTATCTTGTTAACAAATAACACTGGTCAACAGTAGTTTTGTTGCCCTTGATATAAGATTAATTTCGGATGTATTTATGCTCACAATTCATGAAACTATCAATGGTTTTGGAAGATTTGCTCTGGTTTTTTTAATCTTTATTTTCATTTTACACTACAAAAATCGGAAAATATGAAAAAAAATGTAACAGATATATTTATAATGCCAATTGTTTTTTGAAAAATTAGTATGCACTGATGTAAATAGAAAGAAAAATATCGAAAACCCATGTTATACTTCAGTGAAACGCCTTTTATAAGATTTTCTTCTATAATTTTTAGGGGACAATCTCTTTTTAAAGACCAGCAGTAATCTGCCATCACGTGACGGTCCCATCTACCCTGATACCTTACCTCCATTACTTTTAGATCCTAGTGAAAGCGCACTCCCTGTTCGTCGCTATAATTTCCTAAATTATCCAGAAATCTATCCAGGTGACTGTAGAGAAAGTGTAACTTTATACACATATTTGCTCCCAGAATCTTGAACCTTGTCAACATGTTTTGCACAATTTCTTTATAATTTGGTGCTTTATTGTTACCTAGGAAATTTTCTACTACCAAAACAAAACCCTTCCAAGCTTCACTTTTCCGGAATACTCATAACTTTGATAAAATTTGCATCTTTCATCAATTGCCGAATTTGAGGACCATCGAATATTCCGCCTTTTAACTTTTACGTACTGAGCTTAGGAAATTTTCTACAAATGTATTTCAAACATTTTCCTTCCTTGTCCATCGCTTTGACGAATTGTTTTATCATATCCAGATGCACGTCGTGAGTACTTTAATTTTGTCAAATAACTGAGATCATGGCCGATGTGCGGAATGAGGGGTGTGAGATTGGGGATCACGTGATGTTTGTATATGTGAAAAAAATGCGCAGAAATCAAATCATGACTGGAAACATAAATGTTATTAGTAACAAGCCATTTACTGTTTAAGATATAAGATACGCAAAAATCATAAAAACTAGAGCACATTCAGCACTTTTATGAATATATTCGTAAACTGTGCACTTGAAAACATAGAAATTCGCTGAGATATCCAGGGCAACAAAAACATTTTTTTGTAGAGGTGTGTAATGAATGTAATTACCTGGGGATCAATATTAACTCAAAAATACCCAAGAAAATGACATAAAATATAGAATTAAAAAGGCAGATCGGTAATAACAGTGTTAAATGGAATTTTGTGGGATAAAAACATAAGAATAGATGCCAAATTACAAATTTATAAATCCATAATTAGCAGCATACTAACATACGGTGCAGAAACTTGACAATTGAATAAAAATTTGAGTTTAAAGTTTATGTCTATTGAAATGGATTGTTTTAGACACTTAACTAGACATTCTAAATTTTTAAAAATCAGAAATAGAAATAAAATCATTAGACAACAAATGAAAGTCCAAAATTCAATATTGATTTTGTGACAAACAGGCAGTTAGACATATACGTAGAATGCCAGTGACAAACTTACCCAGAAAAGCTTTGGAATGGATTCCACCTGGGAAAAGAAAGATTTAGATTTAGATTTATTTAGCCTGGTGGAGTTAAGGCCATGTGGGCTTCTCTTCCACTCACCAGGACAAACATATGTTACATATGAATACAAAAAATTACAATAATAATCATACTAAACATTTAATTATCTGTCAAATTGAATAATAATGAAAATAATGTCTAATAATACAATGAAATTAAATACAATTAAAATTAAATTAATGATAGAATGAATACAGAAAGGAATAACAACTCGAATCTACTATACATAAAAAGAAAAGAAAGAGAGGTCGACCTAGATTTAAATGGATGGATGATATAAGAAGAGATATGAGGGAGATAGGCCTGGAAGAATTGGAATGAGAAGATAGAGAAGAAAGGAGAATGAAGATCAAAATTTAAAATGTTTTAGCGCAGGAAGATGTTTCATTACATTGTAAACCTGTTTATAAATGAATAATAAATAATGATACAAAGTTCAGTAACCATCAGTATTATTTCCCCCTTGTAATTGGACAACTTTTGTATAAAACAATTTTCCATTTTATATTACATACAAAGATATCGAGTGGCCAAGATAAATGGGACACTCTATATACCATATACTGTGTTTGCTTAATAATTTAGAATATGTGATTTTTTTGCAGATGGATATGAATTCCACTGATTTATTAAGATGTAGCATTTGCAAAGATATGTTTGATCAAACCGAACACAAACCAAAGTTCCTTCATTGTCATCATTCATACTGTGTGCAATGCCTCACCGATATTCAATGCAAGGTAACCTTGTGCTTTTGTTATAATACATGTACCAGTACAATAAAATCATGATTTTTTGTCTACTATTTTTATTAACACTGTTTGATGGAAAATCCAACTCTTTTTCTCTCATTTTTATTTATTTATTCATTTATTTAAATGCAGATGTGTAATATTAAAAAAGTTTAGTACATATCTCTACATAAAATATTATATAAGATAACACTGGTCAACATGATTTTTGTCTCATGAGTACCAATAGTTGTACTTAATGCAGTTTTTTATCGTGTTTTCAAATATGTATTCGGAATTTCTCCATCACCCACAGTTTTTTTTATTTCAATTTCAATTAATGGATTTAAATAATTAATATTTTAATAAACTTTTTTTTGTCCATTTATTATCTTGGCACAGTGAGCGATGAGCAAGGGGAACACTTTCATCAGGAGATTTCAGCTATGGAAAAGAGATATCAAGGCAAATGGAATCCTAATATGCTGACCGATTATTGTTAGACCATCAAGTGGGATGCTCCACAGGCAAAATATAGCAGAAAATTGTCATTTCTTACTTTCTAGGTGAGTCCGAATGTTCGAATATTGTGTAGTTACGAATGCAGAAAATATTAAAGTGTTTGGAATTATAAATGCCTGTCTCTCAGAAACCTTGCATGATGGAGAAACACTGATATCATATTTGAATTCAGGAGAAAAAAATACTATCAGAATCACATATTTGTCTTACTGAGACAAAAAAAAAGTTTATTTTTTGTTGCTCAGTGTAATTAGTATCATTAGCAAATAGAGAAAACTACATAACAGTGAGCTACATGATCATTATGGGAAACCAGATATAAGAACAGTTTAGTCTCACAAATTGTGATGGACAGGACACGTGGCACAAAGGGGAGTGAAAAAAGGACATGGAAATATCTTGTAGGAAAACCTGAGAGAAAACACCCAGTATGCAGGCCAAGAATGAGGTGGGAGAATAACATTAACCATGATTTGAGGGAAGTAGATTATACAAGGGATGATTGAAAAACATTACCTCAGGATAGGGATGTATGGAGAGCTTATGTCCAGTGACCATGAACTTATGGGTTCAATATTGTCAGTGAGTAGGGGCACGCCGTAGCGTAGTGGTTAAGGCACTGTGCTACAAGCCGGAAGGTCGAGGGTTCAAGTCCTGGTGGGGTCAGGATTTTTAAAATGACCAAAACCTTCTGGCAGCACTATGGCCCTGGGGTCGACTCAGCATCTAACGGAAATGAGTACCAGACGCTTGTTCTGGGGTAAAGGCGGCCGTCACGCAGGGCTGACAACCCGGCTGACATCAAGTGCCGATTGTCCAGAAAAAGTGGGAGCCTTAACCTCCCACTACCCCAAGGGCCTCCTGAGGCCTGTAGTGGGAATACTTTACTTTATTGTCAGTGAGTGAGTTAGTTAATTAACACAGTTTGATGGAATATTCAACTCTTTTTCTCTCAGTTTTACTTATTTAATTGCAGATGTGAAACATTGAAAAGTTTAGTACATATCTCCAGATAAAATATTAGATAAGATAGTGCTAATAGCATTAGCAATTTAGATGAATTATTGCATTAACAAGAATTAAGTAAATATTTTTATATAAAAAACAAATATGGTTATCCTTGGAGAAAGTATTATAATTATTTACATTTTTTCAGTTTATTTATTTATAGTTAATTTCCTTGCTAATATTTATACAGTAGAACTTGGTTAATTTGAAGCTGAAGGGACGAGTTGAAAACTTAAAATCACAAAAGTTACATCTAAAATTAATACAGTGCATCAATATCCATTCGTAATCCGGGCTATAAAATAAAATAAAAAAGTGTATTTTGACTAAATTTTACAATAATGCAATTTATCTTTACAGTAAGAATCAATAAATTAGTTTATTATACCTTATTATTTTTCTCTGTTCTTTTAAGTACATTAGAAGGAAGAAGAAAGAAAGAAAGGGACAGTCTACAAACAAATTTAATTTATCTTGCTTTGTACATATTATTAGTCTTAATAGTCCAAGATCCAGCTGCAAGATTACTACGTTCATCGAGTGTATGAACAAATACATTTTTTCATAAAATTGTGAATTACTGAATACATTTTTGCTGAGTTGCCTATTAAAATTCGGCCGCCAGTAAGTTTAATTAAAATATAATCAATGTATTTATTCAAAATAATTTGATTTACTTGTTATTAAAATAAATTATAATCCAGTTTGCAGAAATCAATGAATAGAGCTTGAAAAGTTTTGGTTGCCATTGCACACTTGGCCATAAACCTCCTCGCGGCTACAGCAGGCTGTGACACCAATCAGTAATAAAATGGTGGTAAGCATGTATTGTTTTATATTGTTTCAAATAAAGTTCAGTTCATTTAAAATGCTGTGATTTGTTTCATATGATGTATATTAACACTACCTTTTGGATATATTTTTGTATATACATTGTACGTAGTGTACATAGAGGGCAGTGGTATTACTTCCCGCTGTGAGGGAACAATATAAAACAATAAATACGTACTTACCGCCATTTTATTCTTGATTGGTTTCACATCCTGCTGTAACCGTGAGAAGGTTTATGGCCAAGTGTGCAATGGCAACCAAAACTCTTCAAGCTCTATACATTGATTTCTGTGAACTGGATTATAATTTACATTCTTCACCATATACAAAACTACCAGAACAACTGGAAAGCCCATCTTCAACAAATGCCGTCTCATAGAATTCCAAAAGCAATACTTCGCTACTGCCCCCAAGGCAAAAGATCGCTGGGAGTCCAAAAAAGCTCTGGATGGAAAATTCCTCTTTGAGACCGTAACAGGCCACATGGCCTAATACTTGCATGAATGATGATGTTGATGGATTATAATTTACTTTAATAACAAGTGAATCAAATTATTTCAAATAAATAAATTAGTTACATTTTAATTAAACATACTGGCACCCGAATTTTAATAGGCAACTCAGCAAAAATATGTTCAATAATTCACAATTTTATGAAAAAAAATTATTTTGTTCATACATTCGATGAACGTAATAGTCTTGCAGCCGGATCTTGGACTATAATTATCATTAACATTATTATATTATCAATCTTAATTATCATTAATATTATTATACTATCAATCTTAATCTTACAGATATTATCTTATTGATCAAATTTTCATTTAGTATTTAATATTACAGTTAATTGTGATTACTATATTCTAATGTAACATATGTTTGTCCTGGTAAGTGGAAGAGAAGGCCACATGACCTTAACTCCACCATAAATAGTGTAGAACAGTACTAAAAGTACAATATTAAAGAGAATGTACAATATAGTACAGTACACCGATAACCACATTTTACCCCATACATAAATGAATTACAGTTTTAAAAACAAGCCTGAAATATCCAATTGTTTTTTAGAATTTAATCTGTTAAGTTTTTCAAATTCCTCAATCATGTTTAATGACTAAAAAACAACTTCACTTATTAATAAACTGTCCCTTGCCATAGCTGAGTGGTTAAGGCAAGACGCCTTGGCGCACAGCTACGGGACTTGCACTGGTTTGCGTCCCCATGGGGGAAGAAATTTTCTCATGGAATTTCGGCCAGTATGGGATTGGTGCCCACACAGCATCATGAGGCATTTGGGTAGCTACAATAAGTAGTGACTCCAGGTTGAGAAGACCAATTATAATGGCTGGGGGATCTGACATGCTGACCACATGTCACCTCTACACTGGCTAGATGATCGTCTACCTCTGTGATTAACACATGTGGATGTGATCCAGCAGCCGGCTGGTAGGTCAGGGCCTTCTAAGCCTGTCGCACTTGGAGTTTTATTAATAAATCACATAGGAAATAACATTAAGAGGTTCTTCTTAGTAAATAAGGTGAATCCGGAGTCATCTTACCTCATGACTTATTGTGTTCTATTTGGACATGTTTCGATATATAACATATATCTTTTAACCAAAAGATGGAGTGGGAGACGACATCCAGGGCCGACAACATAAAATTCAACAGTCTGGAAAACTGATGATGATATACATGACTCTGGGTTCACCTTAGTTATTAACTTCACTTATGTTGGCTTGTCCTTCAAAGTACTGACAAAATTCACACAGGTGATGAAGAACCTCCGATGATGAGGGAATTGGCATCTCTTCAGGCTCAAGTACTTTCTCTGCTTCACCAGACAAATTGCCACTATGTTATATCTCAAGAAAAAATATACACCTAGACTGGAGTTCAAACCCAGAACTTTTAGCTTTATATGCTAATGCTAATTCAAGAGAAAAATGTACCTAGATGGGGGTTTGAACCCATGATCTTTAGCTTTATAAGCTAATGCTAAGCATATAAAGCTAAAGATCAAACCCCAGTCTAGGCATTATATTTTTCTCTTGAAATATAATTTTTCGTTCAGTGCGAGGTGTTAAATTTATAATAAAAACATGCAACTTTCTTGTTTAAAACTTCTGCTAAAATGTCTTTGTTTGAGATATCCCCACACACACTGCCACATTTATGTTCATGTTGACGTATTCATCACCATTATCATAACATTTTAGTAGGATCTGTCACCTATAGTTTACTCAAGGTGATCTTGGTGAATCCATCTACGTCTTAGTCTTCCCAAATCTCTCTTTTCGTTTGGTTGGTATTGTAGAGGTAGTTTGGGTAATCTTCCCCTTTCCATCCTCAAAACACGTTGTTTCCAATTTTGTTGATATTTGGTTATATCATTTAATATATTTTCGACCAAGGAGAAGAATAACTTTGTTGTTAACTCGAGCATTAGCTACATACATTTTCGACTTTCATTTTTTTCTGATATCAATATTTTTTTGATGATGTAACCTTGTGAATCCAAGAAGTGGTCTCAAAAATCTCATATGTGCTGCATCCAATTTCTTTTTTATCTCTCTGATTCAGGACGCAAACTTCACTTCCATATTTAAGTGTTGATTTTGAAATAATATTATGTAATCTTAATTTGGTTTCTGTTGATATTGATTTTCCAAAATTTATTTTTATCTTATTATTTAATTTATTATATTTTTAAAATTTTATACCTATATCTCTTTTATTTTCTATTACGCGAGGGGGTCAGTTATGCCCCGCCGTATTGATAGCGTGAAGACCACTATTGTTTAAGTGGTCTTTGGCCCGAGCGGTTGGCCTTGGTTTTGGAGGATGAGTTCCACCTTTAAACATGTTAAAACACAGTAAACGAATAATTAACATAATTTATTAAAATAAAAACAAACATAGAGAAATATTAGATCAACAACATATAAAACAAGTTATTTAAAACAGCTGAAATCGCCACATTGTCAAACGTAAAAATATTCAAAATATTAATGTGTTAAAATTCAGAGAGAGAGAAACAATCATTTTAAAATATTCAACTTTGTTCGTTATTCTAA
This sequence comes from Diploptera punctata, assembly GCA_030220185.1. NCBI lineage: Eukaryota > Metazoa > Arthropoda > Insecta > Blattodea > Blaberidae > Diploptera > Diploptera punctata. Next base: position 535,045 of record JASPKZ010008385.1, read on the forward strand.
GTTCCTTGGACCATTTGGTCCCATATTTAATTCTAAGTCTGAAAATGACCAAAGAATGATAAAAAGGTTTCATATTACCAATGTAGCTGCCACCGTCCCCCAGCCGGGGGCTGCGTTCGGTCCGCCGCCCTTCTGCCTTCGTTAAAAAAATCGCGAATATTTTTATGATAAATTTTAAGTTTCTAATTGGGGAAATTTGGGTGTGGAAAGATCATGAACTAGTTGAAACCTTCATCTATGTCAAAATGGAAAGCTTGTTCTACTTTCACTTCGCGCCACTTACTTTATCTTTATCTAATGTGGTCATCTTTCTTGACCAAATAATTCTGGAATCTTTTGACATGGTTTTGATCCAGGATATAGAGATCCAGGATATAGAGATATGCCTTTTTTACTAGCGTTTTTTATATTATATGCGTATGAATTAATATGTTTTTCAGTGTGGATCATTTTTCCTTATTTTCTGATATAATACACATGTATATGTGTCTATCCTTCATCGCTTTTTTATATTATGTTATTAGTATTGCAGTTAGGCCCTAGTATTGTATAACATTTTCTGAAAGTATGTTTCCATGATAGGTAAAATTAGATGCTTGTTCTATTATATGTCCATTAATTTTTTATTTATTATGACATATTAAAATATGTAATTCCCTTACTGTTGACTCAGGCATCCGGTGGAGGGACACCTTCTTCATCTATGGGCTCAACACCCTCCCTTTTTTGTATAAACCTTGCCTTTCGTAAACAATTTACTATAGTTTTCTTGGTTACTTGAGACCATGCAGTGTGACACATTCATGATGAGTCAAGAATACTTGTCGTCGAGTTCTTGCTTTTGATCATGGAAATGTCTGACAAAAGGGTTTGGACGAGAAAAAGTTTATAAAAATGCTTGAGGTTTTGAATTATACCCTGGTCCATTGCTGCATAACTGATATCATGTTTGGGCAGAAAAAAATATAACTTTTACATTGTCCATAAGAGGGATGGAATTATGAGTGGAGCAGTTGCCAATAAGCCAGAGAATTTTTCAATTTTTTACGGTACATTTTTGTCTACTTTTAACAGCCAAATGTCCACAATTAATTCAAGCTTTCTTACTTGCTCTTTTCTCTGCAGGTCTTTATTTGACATTTTAAAAACATCTTGGATTTGCAGATTGTTCTATCATGAACAAAGATAGTTTTTCACTCCCATCCATGTTAGCACCTACTAGTAATGTGACTCTTTCTTTCCCTCAATTGCAACATTCTGTCTTCAAAGTAGGCGGAAATTAAAATAATAATGGAATCTAATTTCTTTTTATTTGTAGTTGAGACTCAACTTGAATCTCTTCTTAAAATAATGAAGGACAAAAAAAGATGTATTTAAATTTCGGTCTGTTAATAGTATCGTAATTGCTCCTGCCAAAGTTTTGTCTGGTATACATTTAAAAAATAAACCTGTTTAATCAACATTGAAGATGTTTCTAGCCTGTGTTTCTTCAATCATTTGTAAAACATCCTCTTTCCGAGAATTTGCTTCATCCAGATTCACACTTGCACTTTCATCACAGACAGACTTAAAAGAAATGTCTTTCAACCAACTGGTACTAGCCTTGAACTTACTTTTATCTAAACTTAAAAATAATTCTTCAGTTTTCACATGAACAAGGGGATCACTTAAAGGAATGTATTTATCCCAAGCTTGTTTGAATCACTTTAACATGCACTCATTAATATCAGAATTTTCCAGTTATCTCACTCTTTTTCAACTCTTTTCAGTTTCATTCAAGGTAGTTTTTAAAAATGTTTTCTTATTCTTCAGATACTACTAACATCCCATTCATCCCACTGCAAGGACATGGGTGCTTCCCTAGCAGAAGTTTCTTAACAAGACAAATTTAGTTATGCTTGATATTTTTATTATTACTTTAACACTTCTCACTGCTCATAGCATTTGGTGATCAGGAATTAACAGCATACAAGAGAAAAATTTGCGATTAGATTGGAGTTTCTCAGGTACCTCAGTGGTAGAGCATTGGTCTAGAAAGTCAAAGGTCGTGGGTTCAAACCCCAGTCTGAGTGTATAATTTTTCTCTTCAAATATTAGTTATGCTTATTTCTCTACAGATGTCATATAAATAGCATGTGGTTAGCATATCAAACCAATTAAACATCTAGTAGGCAACTAAGGTATTATTAGAACGATGAAAGTCAGTAAATTTGGTTTGAGTCTCTTTTTTCAGGCTTAAGGTTTATTTATGACCTGAAAATATCCAGACTCGGGACCCACATTTTAAAGTCACTCCTGGAAGACTTGTTCCTTGGATTTTACCATCCTAAAAGATCCATTGACCTCAGCTGGGTTTGAACCCATGACCCTGGGACTAGAGACAAGGAACATAACCACTAGACCACCGCAGCTGACTATTCTTCAGATTAGTTGACAAAGTTTTTGGTGGTATCCCATACTCTTTTGTGATTTCTGATTTTTCTTCAACCTCAAGAATGACAGCAATTTTTTTCTGCAAAAGTTAAGGTCTTGTACTTAACACTAAGTTTTCCAAAAGACATAATGACTCTGTTAACACTTCAAATAAAATATTTTTCCACCTGAACTTGTAAGTTAAGCATTACAAATAATATTTAATAAATAAAACTACAGATTATTTTCCATACAAGAACTATCATGGTGGTGCTGATATATTTGTTCAGTTTGTATATAGAATTGTAAAAATAATTAAAATGACTTGATTTATATTTGTCACAGAAAAAGACTACAGATGGTGGAGGAGTTGAATACATATGTCCAAGTTGTCAAAAAATTACCAGAGTAGGAAAAAAAGGGATTGATGCACTTCAGGATAATTTCTACATTCTTTCCTTGAACTCTGCAATAAAGGACAATGATTTATACCAGTCTGATGATGAAAGTGTTCCAAAAAGCAGGTTTGTATAAGTATTGAATTTTATTTTATAAACACACAACTTTATGAGGTGAGATGAACAAACATTTTACGAGGGTGAATCAAATATAAACTGGAATTGTTTACAATTTTATTGAATTAACAAAAAAATACAAAACCACCACCTCATTTTTCTACATAGTCTCCTGCATTTCCAACCCACTTTTGCCATTCTGTTGGCAACTTTTTGATGCCGTCCTTGAAGAATGGGGGATGACGTGTAGTCAGCCAGTTGCGCATGAACTCTATCGCTGCATTGTCACCAAACCACCTTCCTCCCAGGTCTTCTTTCAGTGGCCCAAACAAATGGTAGTCACAGTAGCCCAGACAAATCCGGACTGTAAGGAGGATGTTCCAGAGGTGTCCAATGCATTTTCGTCAGTTTTTCTTGTGTCAACCGAGTTCCTGGCTGAGGAGCCGAGGAACCCACCTGGCAGACAATTTTCGGAATTTGAGTTCATCACTGATGATGGCTTGAACACTTCTGAAGCTTATTCCAACGTGTAAAGCAATTTCAGAAATTATTACGCGCCAATCCTCCTCAATAAGGTCCCGTACAGTATGAATGTTGTCTGCAGTGATGCTTGTTCGTTGCCGTCTTTGGTGGGGCTCATTTTCCACTGAATCCCGGCCCGCTAAAATTTTTTTACGCCAATCATACACCTGCGTTTTCAAAAGGGTTGCTTCCCCAAACTGCGCATGAAGCCTTCTCAAAATTTCAGAAGGTTTAGTGCCTTCTTTCGCCAAAAACTTAATAATAATGTGTTGCGAAACAGACATGTGTACCTCTTGCTCGCTCATGGCGTACTGAAGCAAGTGGCCGCTCTTCGGAGTGTGACACATCAAGATCCCTACTCCAGACACCCCCACCAACTTCCCCTCCAAACTGCAACCTTTGCAGTTCGCTACCAGAGCCTCAGATACAAATTCCAGTTTATATTTGATCCACCCTCGTATCCAACTCAATTTATAAATTATAAATTACCTCATAGTTTTACTTCCCATATTATTTTTATTAAATTAGATTTTGTAATAGGAAAGTTAAGATACTTGAGCGAAGAAAAGGAAGCTCAGATGTAAATTTATTCTAAAACTAAATTCTGTATAGTCCATCATTGTGGCCTCGAGGCAGTGTGCTGTCCAGACTGTTGATTTTTACATTGTTGGACCTGGATGTCGACCCCTACTCCATCTTTATGCGATCCAAAGAACTTGCATATCAAATCTCTCTCTCCAGGAATTTCAAAATTCATTACATTTGAAAAGAAAAATATACGCCTAGACTGGGGTTTGAACCCAGGACCTTTGACTCTCTATGTAAATTCTCTTTCATCTGAGCTACCTGGGCCTCCAATCTAAAAGCGTATTTTTCTCTTACACATAGTTAATTCCCTAACCCTAAATGCTACGAGCCGTTGCTACGATTTTTGCAAATGGCGGCTTCTTTATTAAGAAGACTTTATAAGTAATGTTTAAATTCCCAATAAAAAGTCTTCTTAATAGAGAAGCCGCCATTTGCAAAATTGTAGCAACGGCTCATAGCGTTTGGGGTTAGGGAATTAACTATGTGTGAGAGAAAAATACGCGTTTAGATTGGAGGCCCAGGTAGCTCAGATGAAAGAGAATTGACATATAGAGTCAAAGGTCCTGGGTTCAAACCCCAGTCTAGGTGTATGTCTTTCTTTTCAAATATAATTTGTCCATCATTAAGATGTTTAAAAATGAATAATATTAACTTCAAAATTCATGTTTCTATCCTTGTTCTTCCGAATGTATAACTCAACTACTATGAGGTAAGATGACAACAGACTCTATTTATTTGTTAAGAACCTCATAATGTTACTTCCTATTGTAATTTTATTATGAAATCAATTAATTACTTGTTAATTAATAGAGGGTTAGAATTTTCATGACTGACCCCGTATTTGTAGATTTTTTAAAATCAATTTTGATATGTTACATATCATTATAAATTCTTTCTAACTGTAGAATCAGCCATAGGTGATTCTGTAGGTTAATTTCTGCTCCCTCTGTTGGCTGACCAATGAACTTCCAATCAAATTTCTTTCCCCGGAATTTCAAAATTCATTATTTTATTTTTATTTTTGTGGATGTAATTTTTTTTCCAAATTCTAAGTTCCTTAGATTTATCTATTTTTTTCTGTAATTTGGCCTTTGTTTCAATTATGTGTTTTTCTGACCATGCGTGTGCAGCTATTGCAGATTTTTCTATTTTCCCATTTTTAACATTTCTAAGGTGTTCTTTTAATTTTGTATTAAAGTTTCTTCTTGTTTTTCCAATGTATATTTTTTCACAATCTTTGCAGACAATTTGATAAATCCCCGATTTGTTGCCTTCATCAATCTTTTCATATTTGTTGGTTTTAATTAATCTATTCAAGCTATAATAATTTTTCGATACTAATTTAATGTTAAATTTATTGACATAGGCTTTCACAGCTTGAGTTAGTATGATGATCTTGTAAAAGATTTCTGGGCCGTTGATCATAGTCTTGAAACTTGTAGTTCCCTGATGTTTCACCAGAGACTACGTCCGACATCCTCAAGCGACAACAACCAACAGCCCAGAAATCTTCTATTACTCAACCGCATTAACTTTTTAGCCGGTGATGGAAAGCAAAGCGCTAGTGGTGAAGATGGCGAAAGTGTCTCCTTCCACTACTTGAAATAGGAGATGAAGTTAATGAAAGATCATCAGAGTTTGTATGTCAATGGGTTTCTGGATAATGTGACGTACAGAGAAATTAAATTAGCACTGATTTCCAGCTACTGTCAGTCAGACTTAAATTTGCATATACTGTGAATATAGGGTCCAACTTTTGCACTTGGCGTTGTCATTAACAACTGACTATATGTGACTAATGGAAAATAAACACTGTCACTACAATATAAGGGGACATGACGTAGCATAGTGGTTAAGGCACTGCACTACAAGCCAGAAGGTCGAGGGTTCAAGTCCCAGTGGCATCAGTATTTTTAAATTGACTAAAACCTTCTGGCGGCACTATGACCCTGGGGTCAACTCAGACTCTAACGGAAATGAGTACCAGACGCTTGTTCTGGGGGTAAAGACGGCCGTCACGCAGGGCTGACAACCCAGCTGACATCAAGTGCTGATTGTCCAGAAAAAGTGGGAGCCTTAACCTCCCACTACCCCAAGGGCCTCCCGAGGCCTGTAGTGGGAATACTTTACTTTTTGACTACAATATAAGACAAGGGTCTACTACCTCCAACCCCTACTCACACTTACCGCATTCTTTTAGTTCACAGTTTTTTCACATTGAAAGTTAATGTGGTCTAGTAACACAAAATCATCATAATATTAAATTTGCTGAATACTTTATAAAACTTATTATAGGCCAAAGGATGGTATGTAAGTTTCTTGAATTTTTTTACTAATTTCTTTATCTGAAGAGTACTCTCATTTACTAATTTTTATTTGATTACTTGTTCTCTAGCTCTATGGTAACTGCATGGTGCAACACCTGTTTTAAAGTTGCTGGTTTAGATTGCTCAAGACATGATATATGTAACCTGGAAGAAGGTAGAAAACAACTCGAAGCTCGAATGCAGACAGTTATGGAACAAACTGAAGAAGAGTTGAAACAAGAATTGCAGATTCTAGAGCCAAGCATAGAGCAACTTCGACTAGCACATAATACACTTGAAGAACAAATGAACATTCGTCACGAAAGTCTTGCTTTGGCAAGATCAGAACTTGAATCTCTCAAACAATTAAAGATTCATCATTATAAAGAAACAGACCTCGATAACAAAGTGGTAATTCTGAAGAAAACTGAGATGGTTCTATCGAACAGTCAAAAGCGATTAAAATGGATAAACAAGGAAGTAAATAATTATACTTCTCTGGACAAGTGTCATATTGTTATTTCAACCAATAAAATGTCAGAATTATCGTTAGATATAACAGGAAGCAGTTCCGTTGAGAAACAGGTGTTATTTTGGTTATCTCAAGTGTTACATAGTAAACAGCTTGAAGATATAACATGGGAACAAGTAAACAAGGGAAATAGAAAATCAAGAAATACTTCATTAAATGGATCAAGATACAATAGCCTTGCCAGTACTCCTGCAGTATCTACCGAATCATTAACATCAGCATCTCATCAAGCAGGAATAAATAAATTGGTTGGCAATTGCACACGTTGCTTCTTTGATATCTCTATCAATAGTGAAATGAAAGGCAGGTTTATAATTGAAATTCGACCGGATGTAGCACCTAAAATGTGTGCAAATTTTGTAGCTCTCTGTACTGGAGATCTAGGATATGGATATAAAGGCAGTAAAATTTTTAAAGCTCTTGCAAATGATCATATTGCTGGTGGAGATTTTATAAAGAATGATGGTACTGGAGGTCATTCTATATACAATAATAAGAAATTATTTGTAGGAGATAGATCTATATTACAGGATGAAAAAGGTGCTGTACGTATGCGAGGAATGGGTACCGATGGTATGAGTGGTGGAGGTATGGTTGGTTCACAGTTTTTTATTTGGGTCGGAGGTAGAGCATTTCGAACCTACAAGCGAACATTAGTATTTGGTTATGTAGTAGAAGGCCTTGAGCTGTGTAAAACAATTTCAAATTTAAAAACTCATAAAAACAGCAAAGGTGCATATATTATTGGTAGTAATGTGGTTATTGAAAATTGTGGAAAATTATAAAAATATTATTTAAATTCCTTATATCTTCTTCATACTGATAAAAATATTAACATTTGATTAAAGAGCCTTTTCTCTTATATAGTAATACTTAATTTTAAGAGTTGGTCCCAATGGACTAGTGGTTATGTTTCTAACCTTTGGTCCTGAGGGTCGCGGATTCAAACCCGGCTGTGATCAATACTTTTTTTAGGATGGAAAAATCCAAGGAGGAAGTCCTTCGGGAGGGACTTTAAGCCATGGATCCCGAGTTTGAAAATTTTCAGGCTCATCAAAGATTCTTAAGCCTGAATAAAGATGCCTCTAAGCAAAATTTACTGACTTTTTCATTCTAGTAATGTCTTAGTTAAGTTATGTAGGTAGGAAATAACACTATGAGGTTTATTTTAATTTTGTTGAGTTGTTTCTTGACTCACCTCATATTTCTTAACTCCCTCGCAGATCTAGATTTTGTCACTGTATTTGTGATATTCTCAATACTGTTCACGTTCACAACTGACATCCAATGGTCTCCTCTCCTGCATACTGACCTCCGCGCTATCTGATGGCTGACCGACGAACTTCCAAGTATGCAGGAGAGGAGACCATTGGACGTCAGTTGTGAACGTGAACAGCATTGAGAATGTCACAAATACAGTGACAAAATCTAGATCTGCGAGGGAGTTAAGAAGTATGAGGTGAGTCAAGAAACAACTAAAAAAAAAAGTCTTAGTTGCCTACTAGATGTCTCATTGGGTCAGTGTGTTGACCTTATACCATTCATGACATCTTTAAGAAAACAAGCATAACTAATGTATTGACTTAGACTTTCACGGCCGGAGTTGCTATGATGATCTTGAAGGAGATTTCCGGGCTGTAGGCCGTGGTCTTGAGGCTTGAAGTTCCCCAACATTTCGCCAGAGGCTGCAAGACAACTCTTTAGGATGCCAGATGCAGTCTCTGGCAAAACGTCGGGGAACTTTAAGCCTCAAGACCACGGCCTACAGCCCAGAAATCTTCTTCAAGATCATCAAAGCATAACTAATATTGAACTTTTATAGGAATAAAGCACTATGAGGTTTAATTTATGATTAAATTAAAATGCTTCATAAAATGCTTTACTTAGAAGTCTGGATATGAGGAGGGATATGAAACATTTTAATTTAATCATAAGCATAATTAAATAAACTTGGTCTAGTAACTCTTAACATAGGAGAGACTAAGGCTCAACCAACATTGGGCTGTTACACCATTGTATTCTCTATTTCAAACCAGTTGATAGAGATCCTCCCTTCACTCACTCCACTAGCAGGTACAGGCAGCTAGTAAAGGGGAAGGTACTACTCTCTGTTACAAATACATCAGTCTTCTAAATTATGATATGAAAATAAAATTATATTGGATTATATACTGAACAATTCAAAAATTTATAATAGTAATATAATAGTTATTTTTAAAACTTATACCTATATATAATTTTTTTTTTGATTCCACTTGTTTAACATCTTTGTATGCATATTCAAATCCCAACTTCGACTGTGTCTAAATTATGTTCAAATGTACACTGAAACTAATATATATATATATATATATATATATACACACACACACTCAAATGTTTAACTGTGTTTTCCTTATATCTATCACACAATAACTAAGCACTAAGTATTATTAAAACATATTATTATCTAAATATTTTTAAAAATGTATAAAAACTATCTATTAAATGCTAACTAGACACTTAATTCTACCAAATAAATTATGTATTAACTGATTTTCAAGACAATTCCAAAATCCATCACACTGCTAGAACTAAGAACAGTCTACTGAGAAAGACAAATGTTTTTTGTGCTGACAATACAATGTCAGTACTGAACTACACTATTAACAATAGATGGCCCTCTGCCGGTCTGCCACACCGCAAATTATCATACTAAAACTGTGTGTTTTGTATTATATTAATTATAGAAATGTTAATATAAATTCAAAGTATAACAAAATAAGCCAGAAATTAAAAACTATATATCAGATTTTTACAAAAATCCTCTGAAAAAAAGGATAAATTATAATATTTTATTTTCTGATTTTCACAGCTTTGGGGAGTTGGTTTATAACTGGTAACAGCCACATTCCCAGCTTTGGCCTAGTTATTGTATGCACCCCTACAGTAGTGGGGGTAGTAAAATGACGTCCCTTCTATCAACTCCGTTGACATAGATAATAGATTGTAGACTTAATTTTAAGATAGAATATGTAAAAATAGCAGATTTGTACTATTGGAAATATATATTTTTTTAATGCCCCAGGTTGTCCTTTTTTGGACGTTTCTGGTTTTCTCTTCTGGCATTAGCATAATTGTAACCCACTTCTGAGGTTGGGGCACCTGGAAGACGATGTTATGTTGCCCCAATGATATGATGGGTGGTGGTGATGATGATAGTAGTGGTGCGCCAGGAGAGTCCTTAATCCTAAGCTTAATCTAAGATGAATACGAATGATGATGATTGTGATGGCTATATGATGTTTGGGGACCGTGTGGGCCTTAAAGTTTCCTGACATTTGTATTACAGGTGAGGAAAAACCCGATAAAAACCTCACCCAGGAAACTGTTCCGACCGGAGATTGAACCCGGGCCCACTGTGTGACAAGGCAGCACGCTACCTCGAAACCACAGCAGTGGACTTATTGGAAATATGGGCAGGCAGGCAGAGATTGAACAATTTCCTTGAAAGGTAAAATAAAATGGGAAGCCATAATAAGAAAATAAGAGTAAAATAACTTGAATTCATGTAAATAAAAAAAGATGGTGTAAAGCAGCAATATAAAGTTTAATCACATTCTAACATGTGTAAAAAAGTGCACTCGGAAGGTGCAGATATTAGTGAAACAATCATAATTTTTTTGTGTGTAAAAAAGTAACAAGTTAATTTTGAAAAAGTTCACAGGAACTGGGAGCACAGCCATAGAGAAAGCAAACAAAAAAGTTTTTTCAAAACGATTGCGCTAGGTAATCAGAACGGAAGAGTAAAAAAAACACATCCGACTCACAAGATCACTGAGATGAACATGGCACTAATGAGTGTTGAAAATATAGTAACTGCAGACCAATGCAATACGATGTATCCATACAATGTGATGGACCTTGCGAGACCTGGCATCATGACTGCACAGGAATGACAAGCAATGAATTCAAAATACTAAAAAGAAAAGATTGCAAACTAATTTGGTTCTGCAGAAATTGGAAAATGGAACTGCTACAAAAGAGGAAAAGCAAAATGAAATTGAGAAACTAACAACAAAATTAGATGGCATTATGGATTTCTTGACGAATTAGCTAGGAACATGATATGAAAGCAGATTGCAATAATCCTAGAAATGGAAAATTTCTCAAATCAGTAGAGAATCATAGGCACAAGGAAAAACCCTCGAAACAAAACCGGCAGGGAAAAAATGAAGAAAGTTCTCCTGAATGAAACCACCATATGTAGCAGGCAAACAAGGAAGCAAGCTAGATGGAATATTTTTTAAAAAAATAATTGTTTTAAGCATTGACTGAGAAATGAAAATAAACCAAAATTATGAAGTTATTTTAATTGATATTTGTTGTTTTTATATTGAAGATTAAAATGAATATTTATCAATGATTAAGGAAACTTAAAGTTTTAATCTCCTTAATGGATAAATCTCCATTTTATCCTTCGATATATATATATATATATATAAATAGAGAATATGTATAAGAAAAATAAATGTTTGTTCTGGATTCGCCTGGTAGCGAAAGTGGTAGCGCACTGAGATATCAACTCAGAGGTCCGGGTTCAAATCGCATCCAGGCAATTATTTTTCTTATCTTGTCATAAATATATAGTATTTTATTCTCTTATGCAATTGTATTTAATTTTTAATTTATAAGTTTCACTTTTATTGTATTTAGTGTGAATTAAACACTTATTTCAGAAAGAGTACACTAGTAATAAAAAAGTATAAAGAACTTTCTTGGATTAATATTTTGTTCATAAACACTGTGATGGTCATATTTGAAGAGAAAAATTATATACTGAGACTGGTGTTTGAACCCAGGACTTTTCGCACTCTAGATGAATGCTCTACGAAGTGAGCTATCTGAGAAACTCCAATCTAAATGCAAATTTTTCTCTTATATACGCTGTTAATTCCTGTGCACCAGATGCTATGAAGCCTTTGCTTCTATCTTGCAAATGGTGGCTTGTTTATTAAGAAGACATTTGATTGGGAATTTTACATAACATTATCGGCTGCGGTGGACTAGTGGTTATGCTCCTCTGGTCCCGAGGGTTGTGGGTTCAAACCCGGCCGGGGTCGATGGATTCTTTTAGGATGGAAAAATCCAAGGAGCAAGTCCTCCGGGAGGGACTTTAAGCCATGCGTCCCGAGTCTGAAGATTTTCAGGCTTATAAAATATCCTTAAGCCTGAATGAAAGACCTCTAAGCAAAATTTACCAAATTTTCCCATCCTAGTACTACCTTGGTTTCCTAGATGTCAGTATGAGGTGGAACACTGACCACAGACCACTCAAATGACATGTATACGAAAACAAGTGTAACTAAATTAGTATGGTTCAAATTCTTCCATGTAGGGGAAGGGCGCCTAAATCTCTGTTAAGGGAAACATGGGCTTACAAGAAGAAGATAAAGCCTGTAAGGCTTCTTTCGATGATTTTATTATCCTGTGATGATTTCTAATATTAATAAATATCACCTCACCTCATATTTTGTCTTCTTTTATGACTGGTTTCGGAGAAATTACTCCATCTTCAGTATTTTTTTCTACTATTGTTCTGTCATGGTGATACACAGTTTCTTCCACCATCTGTTATTAGACTGATGAACCTCCAAATCAAATCACATTTGTGAAATTTCAAAATTCATTAATTTCTCCTTCTTATTTTTTTAATGTAGCTTTTTCCAAATCTTAAGTTCTTTTGGTTATCTATTTATTTTATTAATTTAGCCTTTTTTTATTTAATGTTTTTCTGCCCAGCAGCCACCCATGCATGGTCAAAAAAAAATCAAATCAAAAGAAAGGCTAAATTAATTAAACAAATAGAAATTTAGATATTAGATAGAATTGCACAATACAGAGATGAATGGATGGACCACATCAATAGAATGGATAAGAATAGAATTCCAAAACAGATTCTTCATTACAAACCACTAGGACAAAGAAATGTTGGAAGACCCAGTGAAAGATGGACAGACCAATTCTAGCATAAGATCAGAACAGACCTTAAGGTCTAATCCTTGATGCTGATGATGACGATGAAATAGAAATACCTAAAGAGCTCATGATTTGGGAAAAAAATTCTACATTAAAAAAAAAACAAGAAAGAAATTAATGAATATTGAAAATCCTGGGGAAAGTGATTTGATTTGGAGGTTCTTCAGTCTACCAACAGAGGAAGCATTAGTGTCTTCAAGATGACATAACAAAGGTCATGAAAACACTGAGGATGGAACCTAATTAGGTCCTGAAACTGGTCTAATAAGTGGGGTGATACATTTTTTCTTAAATAATAAATACATCATAGTGTTAATTCCTAAAAAGTAATTTTTAGTCTATGATCTGCATCGTGTTTCATCTTCTTATCTCTCTTCATCATCATTCCTAATATAACAAGCACCATAAACAAATACTTAAACATACACTCATCCTGCACTCCTATCTGTACAAAATGCAAGTATGCATTGACATCACCTATGTAATATGGTTTGCCAAAATGGTGCATAAATTGAAAATATACTTAATTGATGTCTTCTATGCATCTTGTGTGGAACCTAAAGCACAAAAGGACTGGAAGATCAAATGTCTCTATATGTCTATGCTGATGACATGGTCATCACTTCAAGAAAGGTGAATGCTCTCCAACAGGGCTTTAATGCCTTAATCACCTGGGCAAGAGGAAATGACCTGGCCATAAACAAAGAGAAAACGGTCACAATGGTCTTTAGGAAAGGAGGTAGAGTGAAGACCGGAGACTGCATTAGAACAGATCAAGGAGAGTTAGAAAAAATCAGCCATTATAAATATCTCAGCATTATCTTTCAGACCTCTGGCACCACCTTCAAGATACACATCAGAGAAAGAGCAGCAGTGGTTCTAAGAGCCATGAATGAAATCACCTGCCCTACTATCAATAGACACAGCTGTGCAACTCTTCAATGCAAAAATAATGCCAATAATTGCATATGGGATAGAGATTGTTTGGGAACATCTGAAGATAAATTACTTAAAAATCTGGGAAAGCGTCAAGGCCTCCTATCTAATGAAAATTCTAGCAGTCTCTAAATTCACTCCCTCAAGACTAGTCCATGTACTAGCAAGAGAACAGTTCTTCCTGGAAGACCTCAGAATGCGCTACTACCTGCCATCCACTAAAGCTTACGAACAACAGATGCAAGAGAGAAGACAGAAGCGGGATGCCATTCCTGAAGAATTCTACGGTACGCCTGCCATGATAAATAGGAGCTGGTGTGGACCAAACAAGGAACTAAGGCACCAGATAAACCACTATGCAGTCCACGGCTTTGATCACAAAGTGTGTGTGAATGTCACTTACTATCAAATCGAAGACAGTTGCAGATGTAAACTGTGCGGACTAAAGTGTGCAAGATATCATCTGGAATTGTGTTCCAAAGTGACAATGTCATTAACACAATACGCCAATTAATTAATTTTGCACGATTGTGCGCAATTATATTATTATTATAATATTTGAAGAGAAAAACATACGCCTAGACTGGGGTTTGAATCCAGGTCCTTTTAGCTATATACACTAATGCTTTAACTCTCTGACCTCCAATCTAAACACAAATATAATTTGTCCTTCAGTGAGAAATGTTAAATTTATAATAAAAACATAAACATATATTTACTGGGGAATTAAGGTATTTTTAATTCTTAAATTTTTTATTACTATTATTATTTAGCAATAAAACTAGCATTCAGTAATGTCCTTTAAATGCATAAGAGAATAAAATTATTTGATTGAAATGTTCCTGTTTTGATGAAAAATAATATAATTATTTAGACCCATGAAAAAAAAAAAAAGAAATATACTTTTTTGTCAGTATTATGTAAAGTTTGAAATGTTTTTTTTATTATGTTCCTGTATTTTAATATGATTGTTATTAATAAAGAGGAATTAAATTTTTAATTTAAAATATTTATTACATTCAAAATTCAATACTCTTCCTATCTTCCTCATATGAAAAGTATCTTATCCTTTGCTGAAACTACCATCAATTGGGTATACTTCGGACTTATGGTTTACTTGGGACATGTGGTATCAGTGACAGTTTGAGAGGTAGTAACAACAACTGCAATAATAATAATAATAATAATAATAATAATGAATGATCATCAATCACATTCATAAATATTAAGTTGAAGTGAATAACAATAGAATCATCACAGTTATATAAAAAAACTGCTATTAGTATCAGATCTGTTAAATGAAAGTTTAAATATCCAATTCTTCGTTCTTCCTTCCAAGTATTAGGCCAAGGCCTGTTATGATCCTATAGAAAATTTTCCCTCCAGAGTTTCCGGGAAATTCTCGTTTAAGACTTGAAAGCATAATAATAGTCCCTTCGATTGCTGGCCAAAAGAAGGCAAGACCAGTGATGGGGCTGCCATCTTATAGCCTCTGGTCAGGCTTTTCTGGAGAAGAAAAGAAAATAAAGGAAAGAAGAAAGGAAAGACTCCCTAGCCCTCTGATGCCCTAATAGTGTCGGGGTCGAAAAAACAAGAGTTAACCAAGAGAGGTTAGATAGTAAAGTTAAAAGAGTCTGGTATAAGTAAGTGAAAGAAAGGAAGAAATACCAGATCAGTTAAAGATAAAAGTAAGGAGCGAAACACAAGTAAGTGGAAGCAATGTTTTGCTCAGCTTGGGCACCTTGTGGTCGCCATCCACATATCCCCCAGATGAGGACCCCTGAGGAATGATACTATTAGACAGTGACATCTTGTGACATAAAAAACTGACTGGAGCTGACAAAGAATGCAGGAGAATTCATGCAGTGAAACAGGGTGCTGCAACACTACAGAACTAGCCCCAGCTTATGATTAAAAGAGCAACATCTCCCACGTTGGCCATTCAATAGACGAGAGTTGGCAGTGATATTGAATGACCAGCCCTTGTCAAAAATACAGTAACAGTTATACATGCCTACATTTTTTTAAGCGAGCCACAAATAATGTCAATAACTAACTACCTACCTAACTCACTGGCTCTATTGAACCCGTAGGTTCATGGCCACGCGGACATAAGCTCTCCATATATCCATATCCTGAGCTAATGTTTTCCAATCATCCCTGTATAATCTATTTCCCTCAAATCATGGATAATGTTATTCTCCCACCTCATTCATGGTCGACCAACTGGGCGTTTTTCCTCTGGTTTTCCTGCAAGAAGCTTCCATGCACCTCTTTCATCCCCCATACGTGCCACATGTCCTGCCCATTGCAGCCTACGAGACTTATCTGTTCTTATTATATCTGACTTTCTATACACATAATGTAGCTCACTATTATGTAGTTTTCTCCATTCACCTGTCTGTTCATCTCTTTTTGGCCCAAACATTTTCCTAAGAACTTTATTCTCAAATACTCCTCGTATACTTCTTTCCTTCCTTATAATAAAGAGTCCGTGTTTCGCAACCATATAGTATTTGTATTATTATTTTTATTATTATTATTATTATTATTATTATTATTATTATTATTGTTGTTGTTGTTGTTGCTGCTGCTGCTGCTGCTCTTCGAGATTTAAGAAGGGAGGGCTATGTCTGTAATTTTTTTGGGACCCATGTTTTTTTATCCATTTGGGATACATGGAGAGTCGGTATCTATGGGGGTAAATAAAAAGAAAAAAATGTCGACGGTATCTTTGGGGATAAAATAATTAAAAAATATCAGGTTGAGGAAGACCAAGGCGAGTGGAGTGGGTCGAGGGAGTTAAGTAACATCCTTGACTAATAATTGAACTATGCCAGTTGTGTAAACAGCACTGTGCGCTCAACTGGCGGTAAGTAGCAGCTTTAATAATTCCATACACAAGGCATTGGACGCGTAATTAATAAGCCGCTATTTCTCTATTCTCAAAGATTACATATGATTTAAGTAATGCAATCGATTTAATCCACCGTTCTTTTTAGAAAATAAAAAAGTGCAAAATATGTCGCTAAAAAAACTTCGAAACATTTCACATTACTTTTTTACCAAACAGTAAATAAATCCATCCAAATTTCATTATACTGTATTATTCATAAACTGTAGGCCTAAGAAATTTATTATGTTCAATGTTACTGAATTATATACTGGTATTACTGTATAAATAATACAACTATGCACAAATTATACCTATCTTGGAGTGCAAATGGGCAATACCCTTGGATACGTATCGAATTTATTATATTTACCATTCACGAATTAATAAAACTGCAATGTACTAAATGTACAATATATATTTTTTTTATTCATTCATTTTGAGAATTTTCCTCATCATTGAGGGTTTTTTCCAACCTATCTTAATGATTAAAATTAACTTTAAAAAGTGCATAAATGACTACGGACATATAGATTAGCAGTTTATAATACATATTCATAAATTTCCTTTAATTAAAGTTTTCCATCATTCTCTGTCCTCTGTGTCTTCATCCGTTACCAAATTATCTAATTTTATTCTGAATGTTATTCTTCCAGGTTGTTCTTGGTGTTCCATTTCTGCTCCTTCTTTCAATTTTCCATGTATGGACGGCCTTTGATAACCTTCCATCCTGCATTCTTCTTACGTGTCCATACCATATTAGACTTCTGTGTTTAAACTCATCCATTATACTTCTTTCTGCATTCATCCATAAAATTATCTTTAATTTACAACAAAAAATCGATTGCATTTTGTCCACATGTTCTTACTAGTAAATGTATTTTTACAGGTTATTTTGATTGTAAAATGATTAATTACACACAAAACTCAACACTTTTGAAATTCATGTTAAAGCACCGTTGAGGTTATGTAATAAGATGTTAATTATATATTTTTTTTACCTGGGAAGTCAGTCGTCATCAACTAAGTTATTAAATTTCTTCAAGTTATTCTAATATGGAGGCCTTTCGAAAACAATGTTTCATCTTCTGCGTTTTAACTGGAACTGATGGTTGATGGTTGTATAATGGATTTATACATAACGGCAGACATAAATCCATTATACAACCTATACAACACCATAAACCATTAGTTCCAGTTAAAACGCATTGTTTTCGAAAGGCCTCCATATTAGAATAACTTGAAGAAGTTTAATAACTTAGTTGAGGACGACTGACTTACCAGGTAAAAATATATATATATATATATATGTCCACCGCTGTGGTCTCGAGGTATCGTGCTGCCTTGTCACGCAGCGGGCCCGGGTTCGATCCCCGGTCGGGGCAGTTTTTCTGGGTGAGGTTTTTATCGGGGTTTTTCCTCACCTGTAAGACAAATGTCAGGAAAACTTTTAAGGCCCAAACGGTCCCCGAAATCATATGGCCATCATCATCATCATCCTTATCATTATCATTATCATCATCACCATCATCCTTCACCGGTGTGGAAAGCAACGGGAAGCTACCACACCTACAGTTCCCTAGTAAAGCTGCAAGCATAGCATGAAAATGCTATGATTGCAGTGAAGAACCTGCCTTCGGGCAGAATTACTATGGATGGATATATATATAAAATTAACATTTTATTACACACAAAAACTATTCGTTACATAAGATATATTTAATGTAAAAAAATATTAAAGAAAATCCATTTATTTTTTGCAATATTGTTCCTTTTTGCAACAGTTTAGTCCCGTACATGTTTTGGTAAGTTTCTTAATTTTATATAATTCTTCTTTTGTTTTAGTTTAATTTTTAAGTGGATCATATTCTGTCTACTTATAGAATAGGAATCGTCCATGTTATTTGTTGCGTGAAATTTTATTTCTGGCACGACTTAACTGCCAAAAATATTTTAACAAAAGACGAAGAGTACAGTCACCTCAAGCAACAAAAAGAAATATGGGGAATTTTATGCCACCAAGCCACCTACATAAATTCAAATAAACAAACGGAAAACACACAATTTATTGTTGCAGTAAGTGAATAATTACCCGAGAGAAATATATTCTCAAGAAAATCGAGAAATGCCTTAAAATGAACCGAGAAGTTGAGCTCAAAGAACCTAAAATCGTCATACTTTCAATTCAAAAAATGTATTAGTCATTTCTCAGACAGTGTAGCCTACCCATCACAAAAAAAAAACCGCTAACAAAAAAGTGAACGCTAAACTAATCTGGCATACTCCAAAACTCCAAGCGCGATAGGCCTAGAAGGCCTTGGCCTAACAGCCGACTGCTGGCCTCACAACCACATGTAATAATCACAAAGGTGGACGATAATCTAGCCAGTGTAGGGGTGACATGTGGAGTCGCTACTTATTGTAGCTACCCAAATGCCTGACGATGCTGGGTGGGCACCGGTCCCGTACTGGCCGAAATTCCATGAGAAAAGTCTTCCCCGAGACTCGAACCAGCGCAAGTCCCGTAGCTCTGTGCCAAAGATTCTTGCCTTAACCGCTCGGCTAAGGCGCGGGACAATCTGATGTACTAACTCATCCATTTTCGCACCCTAACTTGACCAAAATAACACTAACTTGTCCATTTTGTCACCCTAACTTGCCCACTAATGTAGGACTTCTGGGATAAAATTCTCCTATATGTGAGTAAACATGTTGCCAATTGGGTCTAATGGGAACATGTGTTATCAAGTTATCATATTGACTAACATGACACTATTAGTATAGCTGGCTTAACTTGATAAAGAGAGAGAGAGAGAGAGAGAGAGAGAGAGAGAGAGAGAGAGAGAGAGAGAGAGAGAGAGAGAGAGAGTTGGAGATACAAGGGTAGGTCGTTGACCACTTTAGTCGAGATACAAAAGTCAGTTGTCCTCTTCCCCCTTTACCCTATTATCATTTGGAGAAGAAAACCGTCAACACTGGTGCGAGTGAGAGAGGTGAGTACATTTGTCTCATTCTACAAATTTATCGTAAAGTTAAACCAGAGACTTTAGTAGTCTTTTGTCTTCGATCGAATATTCACAAGTGGCACGGTGTCATAGAATAGCCGAAAAATGCATTCAAATTAAGTACCTTTCTCATAGGTTAAAAAAGAGGAAAAAAAACACGATTAAATGGAAAATATCAATTCACTTGCAGTGTGTGTGTTTTTCCATCCGCTGCATTTTTCATACTTCGGGATCCATGCTGGGCGGATAGAGGACGTTAACATGGTCTATGGAGTATTTTTAATTTACGCGTCACTTCGATAGACCACTTTATGTAGATGATGTATTCTTGTATTGTGTGCGGAGTGTAGTATAGAATGTCTGTACGTTTATGTACACTACAACCACTGGATCTCCAGCTCTGAAGTTTAGGTTATACGAGGGATAAAGGAGAAACACGCCCTCTACAGCCAAAAGGAAATGGTCGAAGTAAGAGTGCACATCTGCCACAACCAATCACTGCTCTTGACGCAGCTATAGCGCGCTAATAAGGTTTGAAATTGCTGAGATGTTGTCAGCTGTATGTCTGCTAACCGCATGCATAAAGCGGCCCCTCCCACTGAATATCCATATCGGCAACACTGTCGTGAAAGCGTCAGGGCCGGGAATCAGTGGCTGGGGTATAGTGTAAAGTGCATTGAATGAGGGATCATGGTGAAGAGAAGGGAGAAGGTGAAACCCGGTGCCGGTGCATAAGTACTCCATCTGAATGTTCTAAAGGAGCCGCCAGACTTACTGCCCCCATCCGATGGACGAATCGCTATCAACAGTACCACATGTCTTCTGACCCTTTCCACTGTGTATGCGATATGCATTTTAAATGTAGGAATCTGGTGCACAATATAGCGATTGAAAATTGTTCACCACCACTACATCCATCCATAGTGATTCTGCCCGAGGGCAGGTCTTTCACTGCAATCATAGCATTTCCATGCTATGTTTTGCAGCTTTACTATGGAATTATAGGTGTGATAGCTTCCCGTTGCTTTCCACACCGGTGAAGGATGGTTATGATAATGGCCGGAAGATTTTCGGGGACTGTTGGGCCCTAAGCTTCCTTTGTCTTACAGGTGAGCAAAAAAACCGAAAAAACCTCACCCAGGAGCCTGTCCCGACCAGGGATCGAACCCGGGCCCGCTGTGTGACAAGGCAACACGCTACCTCGAGACCACAGCGGTGGACCCTATCTAACCCTCTTATTTCCGAGAGTGAAAACTTTAAATTGAATTGATATAATTAATTTACGATTATTAAAGCTTTGATCTTGGCGGAAATCGAACCAGAGTCTGCTAATCATGAAGCTATATGCTACCACCTGAGCCAAGTACGGTGGACTCAATTCAGCTGTTATCGGTATAATAACTAACTAACTGGCACTATCGAACCCATAGGTTCATAGCCGCGTGGACATAAGCATTCCTATCTTGACCTAATGTTTTCCAATCATCCCCTGCATAATCTACTTCCCTCTTTTTTTTTTGTCTACCAACTAGGCGTTTTCCCTCGGTTTCCCTTCAAGAAGTATCCATGCCCCTCTTTCATTCCCCATTAGTACATGTCCTGTCCATCGCAGTCTAATAGACTTAACTATTCTTATTTTATCTAGTTTGCTATAAAGATTATGTAGCTCACTGTTATGTAGTCTTCTCCACTCGCTTGTCCATTTATCTTTGGTCCAAAATGTTTCTTAAGAACTTTATTCTCAAATACTCGCATTGTTTTCTCCTCCCTTAAGATAAGAGTCCATGTTTCGCATCCATATAATATAACTGTCCACCGCTGTGGTCTCGAGGTAGCGTGCTGTCTTGTCACGCAGCGGGCCCGGGTTCGATCCCCGGTCGGGACAGTTTTTCTGGGTGAGGTTTTTATCGGGGTTTTTCCTTACCTGTAAGACAAATGTCAGGAAAACTAAAGGCCCAAACGGTCCCCGAAATCATATGGCCATCATCACCACCATCATCATCATCATCAGCCTTCACCGGTGTGGAAAGCAACGGGAAGCTACCACACCTACAATTCCCTAGTAAAGCTGCAAGCATAGCATGAAAATGCTATGATTGCAGTGAAGGACCTGCCCTCGGGCAGAATTACTATGGATGGACAATATAACTACGAAATAACAGTTATATACGTATATTTTCAGTTTAACTTTTTTGAGAGAAGTTGGGACAACAAGAGTCCCTGTAATGCATAATAACTACATTTGCAGAATTAAGCTTACATTTAATTTCTTTGTGCATTTCATTTCTGTTTGTAATTATTGTTCCTAGGTACAGTATTTGAATTCAGCCACTTCTTAAAAAAATTCTCTCATTTGTCATTAACTTCCTATGTGTGGCCATATATACCATATCATCATCATCATCATCATCATCATCATCATCATCATCCGGTATCATGGCAGCTGCCGCCGTCTTCCGGAAACCAAACGCCATTCCTCTCTGTCCAGCCATTGATCTTCCTCCAATGCTCTGATATTCATAGCTGCTTGTACCCCTTTTAAGTTTTTTTTCGGTCTTCCTCTCTTCCTCCTTTCCATTGGGATCCATTCCATAACAATTTTAGGCAATCTTTGCTCTGGCATTCTTTTGACATGGCCATACCAGTGTAATATTTTCTTTTCTATAATGTCTATGACATCCGGCTCCTCTTGTACACCCATAATTTCCCTCATTTCTTTATTTCGTATTCTATCCATTCTAGATTTTCCAGCTGATCTTCTTAAACATCCATTTCAGTACTTAAAATTATTTTTATTTCCCTGGTAGGAATTTGCCAAACTTCAGCACCGTATATTAAAATGCCCTGAATTATGGTTTGATATATTTATAATTTTCTAATTTTTGTAATATTCTTGCTCCACCAAACAGAGTTTAAAGCATTTATTGCTTGTTTTCGTTTGTGCGATTCTATATTTAATTTCCACTATGTTATCACCTGAACGGTATAATTTTGTTCATAAATAAGTGCATTCAATACTAGGTTTCACTTCTTCTCCATTGTTGAAATTTATATTTTCCATTTCTTCTCCTATACAGAGATATTTAGTTTTCTCAATGTTTATATAAAGTCCCCATTTTTCATATTCTTCTTTTAGTTTTTTAGCCATATATTCTATGTTATCGTGGTCTTGTGCTATTAATACCTGGTCATCTGCAAAATTTAGTGAAAATACATGTGTATTTTGTATTGTGTTGCCCATTTTTTGACATTTTTTCCTCCAGTCTCTTAGTACTCTTTCGAGATATATTTAGTTTTATTATATATATCTTAGTATTTTTTGTTGGCATCCTCAAATGAAACAATCTCAAGAATACAAAACATTTAATTTGTATTGGGCGACACATAGTAAATTGGCAAATGAAGTTTGTGAAAGAATTAAACACTCTTGTGTACGATGATAATAATAGCCCGAACAGATGTCGTGGTCGTCGAATAAAGAGCAATAAGTGTCGTCACAGGACAGTCACAGAAAAACATGGACCCGGCACTGTTCGAGCAACTTGCGAGCAGCATCGAGAGAAATGGAGATTCAGATCCAGACTCCAGCGCACTCTCCAATTTTTTCAAATACTGGTGAGTACGCGCACACCCGTGCTGCCTGCTCACCTGCCCAAAATAACTTTTAAAAACGGTGAACCTAAACAATGACTTTTCAAGAGAGTGCATCTATTTTTTATCTTCCCCGGATATCCTTTATACGTAAAATTGTCAGAGGGCTTATTTTTGGAAATTTTGGCCATAAATTATTGCGAAACATCGACATTATTTATTAAACTCGTAAATCCCAGTGTAGTTTTTTATACCTGGTTTCGTTCTAGAACATCATATTTAAAGCTGTGATGTAGAGTATTCTGTGCTTGGATAATTAAAATAGGCCTACTCTTTTATTCTATATTAACAGAACATAAATAATAATAATAATAATAATAATAATAATAATAATAATAATAATAATCTATCTATCTTCGGATTTTTTACAGCTGCTGCCGTCTTCCCGTGTCAAACTTCCAAAGCCTATGATCTTGGGCATCTTCAATGCTTAGCCCTCTTGCTTGCATTACTGTCTTCATGTTTTCCTTCCATGTTAACTTTGTTCTCCCTCTTTTCTTCTTTCTGGTCGGATGCCATTGATATAGTTGCTTCGGCCATCTCTCATCTTTCATTCTTAAAACATGTCCTAACCACTTTAATTCCTTCTCCTCAATTCTTTCAATTATGTTTTCTTCTGCTTCCATTATCCTGTTTCTAATTTCCTTATTTGTGAAATGTTCTAATTTTGACTTTCTGGCACTTCTGCGAAAATAATCCAGTTCTAGAGCTATTAGTCTATTCTTGTAGTACTTATTGATTGTCCATACCTCACTAACATACATTGCAACAGATTCCACCAATGTTTTACCAATATATATTTTTTTTTGTGTCTTTCCAAATATGCTTATCCCACCATATGGAATTTAACGACGATTTTATTTTGCTACTCAATTCAATTCTATGTTTTATGTTCTCTTTGCCTATATCTTCAATGCTATCCATAATTATTCCGAAATAATTAGTTTCACTTGCTTCATTTGGATTCCTTCTCCCAATATTAAATTATCTCTTTCATTGCTATTTATTGTCACTATTCTGTTTTTTGTAAATTTACTGTGAGACCCCATGATTCATATGTGTTTTTCAACCTTTTTATCGTGAATGCCATATCAAATTTGTCTTGCGCTAAAACCAGTTGATCATCAGCAAATTGTAATGCCAGCAAAAAACTGTTGCCTATTGGGATACCCATACCTTTGCAACTTTGTTTCCATTTCATTAATATAAATTCTACATAAATATTAAATAAAATTGGTGATAGACTGCACCTTTGTTTCAATCCCTTTGTGGTTTTTATATAGGATTAGATACTCGTATTATATTTCCAATTTTAACATATAATAATAATAATAATAATAATAATAATAATAATAATAATAATAATAATAATAATAATAATACAGATTTTCAATGTCTACACATCTTTCTGTGCCTAAAGTTTTATTTTCTTCTCCACTCGTCTCTATCCATCCACTCCATTTCCTCCAGTCCTCTTGTTCTCATTCCAGTTCTTATTTCTTGCATCCACGATTTTCGAGGTCTTCCTTTCCTTCTTCTTCCAGGTGGACACCATTCCAATGTTTTTATCTGGGTAACCTTTCTTCTTGCATTCGTCGTATATTCCCATACAAATTTAATTGATTGTATAATAATAATAATAATAATAATAATAATAATAATAATAATAATAATAATAATAATAATAATAATAATAATAATAAAGTGCTTTAGAGGATGAAGAAGGTCTACCACTCAGTGGTATTAATAAGATGTTAGTTTATGCTGATGTTGCAATATTAATAGGCGATATCGAGGAGATACTAAGGGCTAATATCCACATTCTATTAAGTAACATTAAGAAAAATTGAGCTGGAAGTAAGCATAAAAAAAGCTAAATTTATGTTCATACATATAAATACATTATATAATGGACATGGCCAGTTAATGAGAAATGAGGGGAATTATGAAGAAGTGGCTGAATTCTAATACCTAGGAACAATAATATTACAAATAGGAATGAGATGCACAAAGAAATTAAACATATCGCACCCCGACAGGAATAATGTCACAGCTCAAAAAAACCTCATTTTCCAGTATAGCAAACACAATGTTCACTTACATCACAGTTCAGATCGTTTAGGAATAGCTATAGGCATATGTATAACTTGTACCTTGATTACTTAGGAATTCAGTTGCTGACTTATTTTATACAGTTTAAACAAATTGTGTTGTTTTGAATTGGGGATTAACTCAAATTCGTGTTATGACGTTATTTTTGCCGGAGTGTAATCTGCTCAATTCTGAAAATGAATGTTAATGTGCATTACAGAGGCTCTTGTCCCAACTTCTCTGAGAAAACGTTAAACTGAAAATATATAAAACTGTTATTCTCTCAGTTATATTATATGGATGCGAAACACGGACTCTTGCTTTAAGGGAGGAGAAAATATTAAGCGTATTTCAAATTAAAGTTCTTAGGAAAATGTTTGAACCAAAGAGAAATGAACAGACAGGTGAATGAAGAAGACTACATAACAGTGAGCTACATGATCTTTATAGGAAACCAGTTATAATAAGAATAGTTAAGTCCAGTAGATTGCGATGGACAGGACATGTGGCACGAATGGGGAATGAAAGAGTGGCCTGGA
This sequence comes from Diploptera punctata, assembly GCA_030220185.1. Classification (NCBI taxonomy): domain Eukaryota; kingdom Metazoa; phylum Arthropoda; class Insecta; order Blattodea; family Blaberidae; genus Diploptera; species Diploptera punctata. The sequence goes on from JASPKZ010008385.1 coordinate 561,053, forward strand.
AGATTCTTGGAAGAAAACCAGAAGGAAAACGCCCTGTTGGAAAAGCAAGAATGAGGTGGAAGAATAACATTAACCATGATTTGAAGAAATTAGAGTATACAGAGATGATTGGAAAACATTACTCAGGTTAGAGATATATGGAGAGCTTATGACCGCGTGGCAGTAAACCTACGAGTTTGATAGTGCTAGTGAGTTAGTTAGTTGTAGCTAAACAACAAACTTACAATATTTATTTTTATCACAATAACTTATCTGTTAATAAATAACTGGCGTGCGCTGTTATACCTAAATAAATTAAATATGGTTTTTAAATTTTGGGTTCAGGTAAAATCCTACACCTTATGTTTTAGAGCATTAACAGCAGCTAAACACTCGTCGTACCTGAAAATGTGTATACACAAAGTTATACATTGTGACGAATCAAACATGACGGATTGCTGGAGTCAATTCTTATTTTCGAATTTCAGGTAAACTCCCACTTCTAATGATCGAATTTCGCTGAGTTTTGGATAATACCTATCTCGGTTTATTTTAATACCATATACTGAGTTTCGTTGAGAAATAGCGAAAGTTGCGACCGCTAGAGCGACTTTTTAATTTTTGTTTCAGGTGAACTCCCACATCTAATGTTTTTAGAGCATTATAGCAGCTAAACACTCGCCGTAGCTGAAAATGTGTACACATAAATTTATCAATACTAGTAAAATTCATATCAAATTCCGTTGAGGTGAAGTCATATGATGAAAGTTATATTGCGATGAACCAAACATCGCGGTTTGCTAGATTCAATTCTTATTTTCGGATTTTTTTTTTAATTTTCTTATTATTGTAATTTAGTGTCTGTCTGAATTAAGAGTAATTTACTGTGTTTCAACACAGCTGTTGTATAGAATATTTTGCGGCGGATTTCATTTTATGAGGAAATGCGTTTCAGTTTGCCGACATCTGAAAGTCGACAATTTTCACTGAAATGCCGATTTAAAAACATAATTAAGTTTCCTTCCTCTATTAGCTTTATCTTGTTTCGTTGGAGTGGTTTGCGCATTTAAATAAACCCGAGAACTAGGCCGGCGATAGTTTTGCTTGCAAAAAGCTCACTCATGGTGGATAGGTCAAAGGCGATAAGAAAAGTCCATGGCGCGACAGGCCTAGAAGGCCCTTTACCTACCAGCCGGCTGCTGGCCTTACATGCACACGTGTTAATCACAGTGTAGGGATGTCATGTGGTCAGCATGTCGGGTTTCCCAGCCGTTATAGCTGGTTTTCTCAACCTGGAGTCGCTACTTATTGTAGCTACCCAAATGTATCATGGTGCTGGGTGAGCACCGGTGCCATATTGGCCGAAATTCCACGAGAAAATGTCTTCCCCCATGAAGACTCGAACCAGCACAAGTCCCGTAGCTCTGCGCCAAGGCTTCTTGCCTTAACCACTTTGCTACGGAGCGAGCAACGGCGATAAGCCAGACGAAAAGTACCTTCGTCGAAAGAGTGACGATCTGTCACCGTTAAGAAACGCGGACATGAGTTTCACTGGGGTAAAAATTTTCGGAGATACAGTAATTGAAGAACATTAAGTCAGGATATGGATGTATGGAGAGCTTATGTGACACTAGGTCACAAGATAACAGTCTGCTAACAATTCCTCTTCATAGCACTTCCTCTTATTCTACTTCCTTCACAGTAGCCTTTGCCCGCTCTTGGAATTTCCTTCCTCAAGATATCAGGGGTTGCCGCACACTTGGCACTTTTAAGCCACGCTTATACAGTTACCTGTTGTCTAATAATTATTTTTTTCTATTTATTAAAATTCATACTATGTCATTAATAATTTTTTCTCGTTATTTTATATATCTTGTACATATTATATATTTAATTCGTTAAATCTAGAGTAAATCAAAATACATTATAAATATTAATTGTATTGTATTTATAACATGTAATCGTTTATGTATATTGTAATTTAGATGTAAAACTATTTTTTTTTTGTATTTTGTAAAACCTGGTTGAGTGGCAGACAAGGTCTTAAGGCCTTAACTCGCCAGGTAAAATATAGTTTTTTTTTTTTGATTGCGGATGAGCCCATGTAGGACTACGCAAAGTACTTAGAGGCGTTTCCTTTGAGACCAAATTTCTTTCATTCTTTTGCTATGAGCTTGTTTTCTCTCATCTGTCCAAGTTGTTCCAGTTTTTTTCTTCGGTTTGTCCTCTTGGTCAACTTGCCACTTATTCACCTTAATTCTAAATATATCTCTGTTTGGGATATCTTCTTTAGTAATTCCTGCCAGTTTAAGTCCTTTTTTACCATCAATCCACTTCATAGTATCCACTGGAGCTTTACTTCTGTTTTCGTAGAATTCCATTATCTGTTTTGTAATTAAGCCTATTTGAGTTCATTCGTTTAATATGGCCATAAAATGTTAACTTTCGTTTTCTAATATCACTATGAATGTCTGTATATATGTTTATTTCCTTTTTACTTCTGAGTCTAAATGTTTCATCTACGACTTGTGGACCTAAAACTTTTCTTATAATTTTGCATTCCTTTTTCACTATATTTTCGATATATTTTTTTCTGTTCAAAATTAATGTTTCTGCTCCATAGAGGCAGTTATTATTATTATTATTATTATTATTATTATTATTATTATTATTATTATTATTATTATTATTATTATTATTATTATTATTATGTCCATGCAGCCACGAGCCTTAGGATTCGATAGTGATAATGAGTTTGTTATTTAATTAACTAATTTCATTTATTATATTCCCAGTCGTTAGGTTAATGGCGATTTACTTCCATATTGTTTGTCAACGTTAAGCTAATGACTAGGAATGTACGCTGGCGTGCACTGCTACGCCTAAATAAATTAAATGTGTTTTTATTTTTTGTTGAATAAGTTAAAAGAAAATTACAGGTTAATTAAATTGTATGGAATACACTGCGACGAACCAAACATGACGGTCGCTAGAATCAATTTTTAATTTTCGATTTCAGATAAACCTCCAGTTCTAATGACCGGATATCACTGATTTGTGGATAATATCTACATTGGTTTATTTTAATATCACATACTGAGTTTCGTTGTGAAACATTGAAAATTACTACCGCTAGAGGAATTTTTAAATTTTCGTTTCAGTTGAACACCTATACCTAAAGGTTTTAGAGAATAATCGATTACGATTAAACACTCGCCGTGCCTGAAAACCTGTATGTACAAACGTTTCGCATCCATATAATATAACTGGGAGAATAAAAGTTTAATATATTTTCAGTTTTAAGTTTTTTTGAAAAGAGTTGGGATGACAAGAGCCCCTATAATACAAAATAGCGCTTTTTCAGAATTGAGTCTATGTTTAATTTCTTAGTGCATATCATTCCAATTTGTGATTATCGTTCCTAGGTATTGGAATTCAGCCACTTCCTCAGTTTCCTTCATTTGTCACTAGCTGTCCATTTCCATTATCCATCCATAGTAATTCTGCCCGAGGGCAGGTCCTTCACTGCAATCATAGCATTTTCATGCTATGCTTGCAGCTTTACTAGGGAATTGTAGGTGTGGTAGCTTCCCGTTGATTTCCACACCGGTGAAGGATGATGATAATGATAAGGATGATGATGATGATGGCCATATGATTTCGGGTACCGTTTGGGACTCACCCAGAAAAACTGCCCCGACCGGGATCGAACCCGGGCCCGCTGCGTGACAAGGCAGCACGCTACCTCGAGACCACAGCGGTGGACATTTCCATTATATATAATGTATTTCTATGTGTGACCATATATTTAGTTTTATTGATATTTACTTGCAGTCCCAATAAAAAATTGCATAGGCCTACATATTTACAACATTTTGGCCAAAATAAAATGGCTTATTGACTACATCCTAATCATTTTAGAGACGATATGACCTAAATGTTTTACAATATACAATGGTGTAATAGTCCAATGTTGAACCTTAGCCTACCCATTGTTAGGAGTTAATTTATTTAGGCTTATTTCCCTAGATATATCATGAATGATATGTGGTCAACATATCGACACAATGAGACATCTAGAGGCAACGATGAAGAAGGTAGATGCATTTTATACAGATACCTTTTTTTATTCAGCATTGCGGTTATTTTACGAGCCTGAAAATCTTCAGACCAAGGACCTACGGTTTAAAGTCCCTCCCGGAGGACTTATTCCTTGGATTTTTCTATCCTAAAAAACTCCATCGACCCCACCTGGGTTTGAACCCGCTACTCTCGGGACCAGAGACAAGGAACATAACCATTAGTCCACCGCGAAGGACATAAATATATTTCACCTTTGTTTAAAAGCCATGTAAGTCCCCATTTTTTCTTGGGTTTTATATTGCAAACATTTATAAATTTTTGGTCAATATAAACAGGGTTATTGACTACATCCTAAATATCCTAGAGGCAATATGACCTAAATGTTAAAGAGTCTAAAATAATAATGAAGTAAAAATTAAGTTATAATTAGTTTCTCGTTAATACTTTACAACATGTATCGCGAAAAAATGTTCATCATACACCATGCGCATGCGCCAACAAACGCGAAGCTGTTTACACTATGGAATCACGGGATGAAGCCAACATAAACACGATATTTAACGAACCTAAAAGCTAACCTATTGCATTTTAAATACTCTAACCTGTGAAAGACTAACCTAAAAGCTAGCCTAATGCAATTTAAGCACTCTAACCTGTGAAAGAATGCAATGCCTAAAAATAAATAGTAAGTTCTGAAATTCTAAAGTATATGTGTAAAGTTAATTAGTACATACTCTATGTTGGCTGCACTGGAACACATCTTTGTTGTTGCATAGAATACTCGTTAAAATCAATATGGCTGCCATGCTTTTATGCAATGTATGTAGTTAAATATCATAGAAAAAATTACTGAAATAATCGTTAGAAAAAATGTAAAAACCATTGTAAATGATGGGAAATAATTTGGAAAATGGTATCCTAAGAATAAAATTTGACAGGAGTTTACGAAGAAATTAAAAAAGTCACATGTTGTAAAGTTTAGCCATTTTCTCTTCTATCCTGTAAAATTTGCTTTTTTTAGGCTTAACCTTTTATAAATAAAGGCGATTGATTACACTGAGCAACAACAAAAAAATTCTTTTTTGTCTCAGAAAGAAAAATATATGATTCTGATAGTATATTTTCTCCTGAATTCAAATATGATATTCCATCACGCAAGGTTTCCGAGAGAACAGGCATTTATAATTTCAAACACTTCAATATTTTCTACGTTCGTAACTACACAACATTCGAACATTCGGACTCACCTAGAAAGTAAGAAATGGCGATTTTCTGCTATATTTCGCCTATGGAGCATCCCTCTTGATGGTCCAACAATAATCGGCCAACATATTAGGATTCCATTTGCCTTGATATCTCTTTTCCATAGCTGAAATCTCCTGATGAAAGTGTTCCCCGTTTTATTTTACAATGGACAAATGGACAAAAAAAAGTTTATTAAAAAATAATTATTTAAATCCATTAATTGAAATTTAAATAAAAAAAACTGTGGGTGATGGAGAAATTCCGAATACATATTTGAAAACACGATAAAAAAACTGCATTAAGTACAACTATTGGTACTCATGAGACAGAAATCGTGTTGACCAGTGTTATAGGAAGAATGGAGACTCTGTATTCATATAGAGAACAGCTGCGACTTACACAATATTGACAAAGTATAAGCTAACAATATTAATGATAGTCTTACAAACTGGAAAGCTGCCATTGTATCAGGGATATGAAAACAAACTTGGGTTATAATGAGATGTTTTGTGTTTTGATGGTGGAAACGCGAGCCCAGAGAACACCTTAAAATAGGCCATGGCCGCTAACCTTTCTGCCCTCGGCTGTACTTAAATTAAGAATATCGTCGTTGTTATTAAACATTTAATTCTATTAACCCAGTTCGCAACTAACAAGCAAGAAGCACGTGCTGTTGTCTGTTTCTACGAATCTGGCGGCAATACACTAGGGAAATGCGTCCTAACTTGGGAAATAATGCAAGAGTGCCAAACAGCTGCTGCTGGTTCGAATCCAAAGGAATAATGACCTCCATCCCTCAAAGTGCGTAGGAAATGAAATAACAAAGTGACGACGGGCAGATGAACCAGAACCGAATGCCAGGTATTGGATCTATTTTATAACAATGACATCATCCAATAGACAATACTTCTGACAACTGAAAAACGTATTTCATAAAAGGCCAGTATCTATAAGCTAGACATGTATACACAGTGATTCAAAATTTCTATTAACAGTTCTTCAAATTTAAATTAATAAATAATTTTATAAACAATTAATGAGTAGTGAATATCTCACCTCATTTAGAATAAATCAAAATACGTTATAAATATTAATTGTATTGTATTTATAACATGTAATCGTTTATGTATATTGTAATTTAGATGTAAGTCTATTTTTTTTGTATTTTTTGAAAATCTGGTTGAGTGGCAGACAAGGTCTTAAGGCCTTAACTTTGCCAGGTAAAATAAATAAAGCTATAAACTCCGTGTTCTTCAAAGCACAGGAACGGTTTCAGGAAATGTTTTTTCCTATCTTTAGCCATCTTTACGTATGTCGAAGAGAACACTTTAGAAATATTAAAAAGGTGAAATTGAGAAATTAGCAATTGCAGCTCATAGTTTGCTAGAGAAAACGCAACTCCTTTCAAAAAACGTTAAACTGAAAATATATAAAACTATTATTCTACCAGTTATATTATATGGGTGCGAAACATGGACTCTTATTCTAAGGGAGGAAAGGAGATTACAAGTATTTTAGAATAAAGTACTTAGGAAAATTTTTGGACCAAAGAGTGATGAACAGACAGGTGAATGGAGAAGACTACATAACAATGAACTACATGGAATTTATAGAAAGCCAGATATAATAAGAACAGTTAAGTCTTGTAGACTGCGATGGGCAGGATATGTCGCACGTATGAGGAATGAAATACTTGTATGGAAGCTGCTTGTAGGAAAGCCAGAGGGAAAACGCCCAGTTGGTAGACCAAGAATGAGGTGGGAGAATAACATTAACTATGATTTGAGGGAAGTAGATTATACAGGGAATGATTGGAAAGCATTATCTCAGGATAGGGATGTATGGAGAGCTTATGTCCGCGCGGCCATGAACCTACGGGTTCGATAGTGCCAGTGAGTAAGTAAGTAAGTAAGTAAGTTTGCTAGAGAATCATAACATTGAAAAAGAAGCTAAACTTCTGAAACATTTGTCGAAATCCTTGGATTTGGTAGTTTGGGAAAATATATAAGCCTAGATTCAGAACAAATTTAGATCCATTAATTTTGAAATTCCCGGTGAGCAAGATTTGATCTGAAAGTTTATCAAATTAACACTAGATGGCAGTTTAGAAGCTGAAGGTTAAGATACGACAGTCAAAAAGATGGCTGAAGATAGGATTGGTTTATTGGGTTTCTTAGCAAAGATTTTTTTACAGAGTAGAGTAGCCAGCCCTACGCTCAATCATCCATGACGATGATTTTCTGATGGGGTTTTCTTCCCTAGCTGATATATCTCAAGTATAGCGTCAAGAACTCGCTCTTTGTCGTCACACGACTTAGGGTCCAGGGACCATCACGTGGACATGCATGTGTAGCACTTGGTAGGATTAAATGGCATTTCTCAAGTTTGTGAGAGGTACACATCCATCAGGAAGATGTGCATCCTCGAGGCCACATAGTACCCGTTTGGCTCCCAAATTTACTATAAAATTAATAGTATATTACGATACAAGGTTGGGAAGTGGTTTTTACAGAAGTGAGGAAAATGTTTAAAAACCGAGCGATAGCGATATTTTTAATTTCCGAGATTCTGTAAAACACTTCACAAACGTGCGTTGTACATTATTTTTTGCGCGATGGTGTTTTCAAAATAATAAATAATAGTAAAATAATAACATCTTTGTTGGAAATATTTTCGTTCATTATAGACAATTGACTAACGTTAACAGTGTGGGCAATGTTTATTAGTTGAAAGTACAGGAGGCCTTGAGAACAATTATTGATAACATGGCCGCAAGTACATATTAATTGTTTTATATTGTTTCAAATAAAGTTCATTTCATTTAAATGCAGTGATTTGTTTCGTATAATGTATATTAACACTACCTTTTGGATATATATATATATATATATATATATATATATTGTATGTAGTATACATAAAGGGCAGTGGTTTTACTTCCCACACGCGTTTTGTAATATGTAGTATTACAGTATAGTTTTTTTACAGTACCGGTATAGTTATATAGGTTGCCAACTCCGAAATGTAGGAAGTTGAACTTTCAATCATGGTCGCTATTGCTGTAAGTACGACATAACGACATTATAAACTATTGACTAACGTTAACAGTGTGGGCAATGTTTATTAGTTGAAACTATAGCAGGCCATGGGACCAATTAGTTATAAAATGGGGGCAAGTACGTATTTATTGTTTTATATTGTTTCAAATAATGTTCAGTCCATTTAAAATACAGTGATTTGTTTCGTTTAATGTATATTAACACTACATTTAGGATATTTTTTTGCATATACATTGTATGTAGTATACATAAAGGCTAGTGGTTTTACTTCCCACACGCGTTTTATGATATGTAATATTACAGTATAGTTATTTTATTACGGTATACTTATTTAGGTAGCAACCCCTAACTGTAGGAAGTTGAACTTTCAATCGTGGTCGCCATTGCTGTAAGTACGACAAAACGCACTAACGCGCAAAGAATATTTATTCAACAAGTTTGACATGTACACATCTTCCTGTTCCCAATATAAGTTTTGATTCTCTTCCTCCATTCATCCCTATCCTTCTAGTCACCTTTCTGCAGCCATCTGTCCTTCGTCAAATTTATAATTCCCTCTATCCAATAAATTCCCTAATTTTATTTCCTAAATTAAAATTTATCTGCATATTAGTATAGTTTCTCGGGGTAATGTCAATGCCTCATAACAAAGCAGGCCCGGTTTCAATCCCAGGCCGAGACAAGTTTCCTGGGGTGATGGTTTTTCTGGAGTTTTTCCTCACATGTGAGGCAAATTGGTCTTTTAAGGCTCAAATGGTCCCCAAACGTCATCTGGCCATAATAATCATCATTATCATATTCGCCATGTTTACCTATAATTCCCTAGTAAAGTTCCAAGCATAGCATCAAAATGCTGTGTTTGCAGTGAAGGATCTGCCCTAGGGCCAGAACACTATGGAATAGATAGTATGAATGTGTGCGCGAATGGTGTGTTTCATCTTAATATTGTGTTGTCTAGGAGGAGGCCTATCACATTGAGCTGATCCCTCATTCAGGGAGGCCCTCTTTGTCCTTGTGTGGTCAAAAGAGTATTGTGTGATGTAGAGTTAAAAATCCCTCTCCCGACAGGTCGTGCTACTGTAAGGCACGAGTGGAGTGTGGCACGTAAAAGTAGGCCTACCTATAAGGCGAGAGATAAAACTGTGTCAATGGAATGGAATATTAGTACAGTTAATTAAGGTATTAAATATAAAATTGGTACCTAGTAAGCTAGTCGTCCTCAACTAAATTATTAAATTTCATCAAGTAGTTCCAATATGGAGCACGCCGTAGCGTAGTGGTTAAGGCACTGAGCTACAAGCCGGAGGGTCGAGGGTTCAAGTCCCGTTGGGGTCAGGATTTTTAAACTGACCCAAACCCTCTGGCGGCACTATGGCCCTGGGGTCGACTCAGCCTCTAACTGAAATGAGTACCAGACGCTTGCTCTGGGGTAAAGACGGCCGTCACGCAGGGCTGACAACCCGGCTGACATAAAGTGCCGATTGTCTAGAAAAAGTGGGAGCCTTAACCTCCTACTACCCCAAAGGCCTCCTGAGGCCTGTTGTGGGATCACTTTACTTTAGTTCCAATATGGAGGCTTTTCATAAACAATGTTTCAAACAATGAAACATTGTGTGACTGGTACCAGTTAAAATGCAGAAGGTGAAACATTCTTTCAAACAATGTAACATTGTTTGGCTGGTACCAGTTAAAATGCAGATGAAACATTGTTTGACTGGTACCAGTTAAAATGCAGAAGATGAAACATTGTTTGACTGGTACCAGTTAAAATGCAGAAGATGAAACATTGTTTTAAACAATGAAACATTGTTTGACTGGTACCAGTTAAAATGCAGAAGATGAAACATTGTTTCAAACAATGAAACATTATTTGACTGGTACCAGTTAAAATGCAGAAAATAAAACGTTGTTTTAAACAATGAAACATTGTTTGACTGGTACCAGTTAAAATTCAGAAGACGAAACATTGTTTAAAGCAATGAAACATTGTTTGATTGGTACCAGTTAAAATGCAGAAGATGAAACATTGTTTGACTGGTACCAGTTAAAATGCAGAAGATGAAACATTGTTTCAAATAATGAAACATTGTTTGACTGGTACCAGTTAAAATGCAGAAGATGAAACATTGTTTAAAACAATGAAACATTGTTTGACTGGTACCAGTTAAAATGCAGAAGATGAAACATTGTTTCAAATAATGAAACATTGTTTGACTGGTACCAGTTAAAATGCAGAAGATGAAACATTGTTTGACTGGTACCAGTTAAAATGCAGAAGATGAAACATTATTTGCCTCGTACCAGTTAAACTGCAGAAGATGAAACATTGTTTTTGAAAGGCCTCCATATTGGAACCACTTGATGAGTTTAATAATTTAGTCGAGGACGACTGACTTACCAGGTACCAATTTTATATTTAATATCTTATTACATAACCTCAACGGTGCTTTAATATGGTTTTTAAAAGTTTAAATGTTAAACTACAGAGATAGGGAGCAGAAAAAGCTTGGCAATAGTGGGGACATTTAAGATTGACAGTAATGTATTTGCCATTAAATAACCCACTCACCAATATATCACAGGTGTTGACCTACTGACATAGTTGATAGTAAAACTGGTTGCTTAATTCAGGGAATCAAGGTAGAGGACATTAGGGCATACTATTAATCTCTTGTTATAAGTATCCTGGTGTTAGTTAACTATGAAACCTATACCAACTAATTAACTCACTGACACTATCGAACGCGTATGTTCATAGCCGCGCGAGCATAAACTCTCCACACATCCCTATCCTGAGTCAATGTTTTTCAATCAATTCACTATATAATCTACTTCCCTCAAGTCATGGTTAATGTTATTCTCCTACCACATTCTTGGTCTACCAACTGGGCGTTTTCCCTCTGTTTTTTACAAGAAGCTTCCATGCAAATCTTTCATTTCCCATTCGTGTCGCATGTCCTGCCCATCGCAGTCTATTATTGCTTCACTATGATGGTTGTCCGTTTATATAAAAGCGGGTGCCGCGCGACAATGTTTGACAATGATTAACATGCGGAATTATTATAGTGGCGGTAGTCGGCATTTTTGTATTTAGTTATATATAACAGCTGCGGAAAAAAAAAAGCGAGCCGCTGGCATAGTGAGGCTACAATTCGAGACTTAGCTGTTCTTACTATATCTGGCTTCCTATAAAAACCATGTAGTTCACTGTTATGTAGTCTTCTCTATTCGCCTGTCTGTTCATCTCTTTTTGGTTCAAAAATTTTCCTAAGAACGTTATTCTCAAATACTCATAATTTTATTTCCCCCCGTATGTTTCTCACTGACAGTATCGAACCCATTGGTTCATGGCCGCGCGAGCAAAAACTCTCCACACATCCCTATTCTGAGCCAATGCCTTTCAGTTATCCCCTGTACAATCTGCTTCCCTCAAGCCATGGTTAATGTTATTCTCCCACCCTATTCTTAGTCTACCAACTGGGCGTTTTCCTTCTGTTTTATTTACAAGAAGCTTCCATGCATATCTTTCATTCCCTTTCATGCCACATATCCTGTCTATCCACTCTACGAGGCTTCCTATAAAGACCACGTAGTTTACTATTAATTAGTCTTCTCCATTCACCTGGCTGTTCATCTCTTCTTGATCCAAACAAATTCATAAGAACTTTATTCTCAAATACTCGTAATCTCCTTTTCTTCCTTACGTGTCGCGATACCCGCATTGAAAAAAAAAATCATTTTTTTACATAGTTTATATGGATTTAACAAAATGTTCCTACGTTACATTTAATATGCAGTGCGTTCTAATTTTAATACATTAATAGCTAGCCAAAATAAGTGAAGAAGAATAGATCGAAACGTCAGTAATGTAAAAATAGATCTTTGTAAAACGAAGTTCACCAAGTGTTGACGACATTTACATCCAGTCACGTATTTATACAATTCCAAGAAAGCAAAAATATTTTATAATGGGCAATTCCATCATAAAAAATATATTTTATCTCAAACTTTTGTCTGTTGTCCTTTATAAATGCGAGATTTGACGAAATTTTGACATATAAAATTTACTTTATTTCATATAAATGAGCGCCCATAACATAAAAAAAATAAATTGTCTTCTTTCCTGTAGATAATATATATTTTTTAACGATGTAACGAACGCTAAAATAAACTAATTCATTCATAATAAAATAAATACTTAAAAATAGACAATTCTTGATATTAAAAAATAAATTTAAATAATAAATTCATCATCATCCATGCAAGTATTAGGGCATGTGGTTTGTTACGGTCTCAAAAGGAATTTTCCATCCAGCGCTTTTTGGGCGTCCCAGTGATATTTTGCCTTGCGGGCACTAACGAAGCATAGCTTTTGGAATTCTATGAGACGGTATTCGTTGAAGATGGGCTTTCCAGTTGTTCTCGTAGTTTTGCATATGGTGGAGAATGGATTCTACATCCAACTCTTCCATAATTGCCTCATTTATTTTATGTTCCCATTTTGTATAGCATGCTGTACGGCGCATAAATCGCTCGTGGTTCAACCTGTTATTACAAATGAGGCTCTGAGGACCGAGTACTGGCGGTATAACCACATCACCATAATGTAGAGGAAATGTTACATTAGTGGGAACCCCACAATAATATCCCTCTGGGCCAGCAACCCATTGGGCGAAAAATTTACATTTGCTTACAAATTGATATAAACTTTATCATCATCATCAATGGCTCGACAGCCCCATGTGGGCCTTGGCCGTCTTCAGAAGCTTATGCCAGACTTCCCTGTTCTGAGCTTCATTCTTCCAGTTTTTTATTTTTAAAATCTTAATGTCTTGAATTATACCATCCTCCCATCTTAATTTAGGTCTTCCAACTTTTCTGGCCAATAGAGGTTGATCATTGTAAATTCTTTTTTTAATCCTTTTGCTGTCCATATGAATAATGTATCCAACCCATGCCAATCTATTAATTTTAACAAAATTCAGAATACTTGGCTGATTGTACAGTTTATACAATTCGTTATTGTATCTCTTTCTCCATACATTATTTTCTTTCACGGCACCAAAAATGGATCTCAGTATCTTCCTTTCAAAACACCCTAATAATTCCTCGTCAGATTTCAACATGGTTAAATTTTATAACCCAGGATAATTATTTGGTTTCAATATTGTATCAAAATATGAATGTCACAAAGTCAGACTTGTTTTATAATATGCAACAGAGAAGATAAGAAATGTTAAATTTTAGAATAATAATAATAATAATAATAATAATAATAATAATAATAATAATAATAATAATAATAATAATAATAATAATAATAATAATAATAGCTTTATCTTACCTGGCAGAGTTAAGGCCTTAAGGCCTTGTCTACCACTCAACCAGGTTTAAAAAAATACAAACAAAAAAAATAGTCTTAAATCTAAATTACAATATATATATATATATATATATATATATATATATATATATATATATATATATAAATACAATTAATATTTATAATGTATTTTGATTTACTCTAAATTTAACGAATTAAATATATAATATGTACAATATATATAAAAAACGAGGAAAAGATTAATGACATAGTATAAAATTATATAAATAGAGAAAAATTAATTATTAGACAACAGGTAACTGTATAAGCGTGACTTAAAGGTGCCAAGTGTGCGGCAACCCCTGATATCTTGAGGAAGGAGATTCCAGGAGCGGGCAGAGGCTACTGTGAAGGAAGTAGAATAGGAGGAAGTGCTATGAAGAGGAATTGTTAGCAGACTGCTATCTTGTGATCTAGTGTCAATATTGTGGTAAGAGGATAACTTCTCAAATCTGGACGCCAGGTAAGTAGGGATGTAGGAATTCAGAAGCTTGAAAAGTAGTGAAAGGGCTGCTTATTTATCTAAGAAGGGAACAGTCGGTCATTATATGCAGAAACATACCTTGAAATGTATCTCAGAGAAGCGTTGTGATGTACCAAGGCCGTGTTGTTAACTGAAAGTAATAACAAACTGAAGTCAGAATCCAGCAATGGAAATCCACTGTGCGAAGCAAATGTACTACCTGCATGAGCAGGGTAGAGTGCAGTGAGGTGGGACGCGGAGCGGATGGGAGATTGTGAAGGTTATCCAATCATCCAATTCAGGAATTGTATTACTTCACTGAGTTTAAATGAGAGTTTTGGCGCTGTATTTAGTGCCTTCCAGTTAAAAGCGGCAGAAGAGGTAAATGTTTTTGCACATAGGCCTATTTTCCAGGTATGGCTTTTTTTACTACAGTACAATAGTATAACCCAATGTCGAGCCTTAGCTTCAACTTTGTTAGGAGTTATTAGACCAATTTAATTTAGTTACGCTTATTAGCCCATAGATGTCATGAATGGTATGTGATCAATATACTGACCTAATGAGATAACTAAGATATTACTAGGATGATGAGTTGGTAAATTTTGCTCACATGCCTTTATATTCGGGTTTAAGGGTATTTTACGACTCGGGACCAATGGCTTAAAGTTTCTCCCGGATGACTTGCTCCTTGGATGTTTCCATCCTAAAAAAACATCGACCCCGGCCGGGTTTGAATCCGCGATCCTCGGAACTAGAGGCAACGAGCATAACCACTAGTCCCCCGCGGACGACAAGATTTTTTTTTTTCTTTTTTTGCGTTCCGTAAATGTTCGATATAGGACCCAAAAAATTATTTCCCACTGAATGGCCAATTTTTCAGATATTCCTTTTTTACGTTCCTTACGACACGGGACCTAAGAATTTATTTCCCATTGAATGACCTATTTTTTAGGTATTCCTTTTTTTTTTTTTTTTTTTACGTTTCGTAAATTAAAGTATAAAATTATGAAATATTTACCTAAAAGGTCCGTCTCCTCGACTTTATTAGTTATTTGTCTGTAGCGCTTTCGGACTAGTCCAATCATCAGGCAGGATTCAAAACTGGCGTTTCATTGAATCCTGCTGATGATGGGACTAGTCCCTAAAGCGCTACAAATAAATAACTAATGAAGTTGAGGAGACGGACCTTTTAGGTAAATATTTCATAATTTTATACTTAATTTTGAATAATATTACCTAAACGGAACATATCATGAATCTGATAAAAGTTTCGTAAATGTACAACGCGGGACCCAATAATTTATTTCCCACTGAATGTCCTATTTTTCAGGTAGGCCTACTCCTTTTTTTCACCGAGATATTTCTAGAAAAAGAAAACTTTTATAAAAACAAAAAAACAAAAAAAAAGGGAAGAAAAAATGCGTCAAATAGGAAAAGTTGAAATATCGTAATCTACTTTTATGACTTTTTTAAAAGTTAAAAATCAATTTTACAACAAAAAAATTATTTAAATATGTCTATCAAAATAGGAATTAATGGAATTGGAAGAATAGCATTTGATCTCTATATTTGGAAATGGCCTTATAGCTACTAAATAGCCTTTTTCTTTAAGTATTTGGGATAATTTTTTCATCAATAAAAGGTTTTTTTTTTATTTTCTTTAGTTATTGATCCTCCTAAAAGTTTTTGATTTCAATCGAGGGTGTCTTAAATGTATGACACAGAACCCACGAATTTATTTCCCATTGAATGGCCTATTTTTCAGGTACTCATTTTTTTCACCGAGATATTTCTAGAAAAAGAAAACTTTTAGAAAAACAAAAACAAGAAAAAAAGGGGAGGAAGAAAAAATGAGTCAAATAGGAAAAGTTGAAATATCGTCATCTACTTTCATGACTTTTTTAAAAGTTAAAAATTAAGTTTACAACAACAACAATTATTTAAATATGTCTATCAAAATAGGAATTAATGGAATTAGAAGAATATCATTTGATCTCTATATTTGCAAATGGTCCTTCTAGCTACTAAATAGCCTTTTTTTTAAGTATTTGGGATAATTTTTCATCAATAAAAGGTTTTTTTTATTTTCTTTAGTTATTGATTCTCCTAAAAGTTTTTTTTTTATTTCAATCGAGGGTACAACACAGAACTCACGAATTTATTTCCCATTGAATGGCCTATTTTTCAGGTACTCCTTTAATCACATATCTTAAATGTTCGACACAAGGACCCACGAATTCATTTCCCCTTGAATGGATTTTTACGAACTTAAAAAATCGATCGATCCTACCAGGAAAGACTATTCCAACTCAGTATTGGTCTTGACGACTTAAAAAAAACCCTCAGTGCTGTCAAATTCTATCGCCTAGGTCATCCAATTTGTAAAAACCTTGCATAACGTATGTTTCCACGACACAAGGTTTTTTTTTTTTTACTAATTGGCTTATCTTACTATCTGTCATAACAATGAGTAATACTTTACACACCCAACTTATTATCTACAGTTAATACCTTGATCCTACGTCACGCCCATTATTTGCTATGTTCTCGACTCTCATAGCGGTGCGTTCTTCCTACACGTTAGAAATAAAGCAAGAACGGTGCTCCATAACGCGGTGAAAATGTGAATAACAACATATTTCATACGGTATGTACACAACAACATTTTACTGTATATACAAAGCATATTGATATATGACGCCACACATGTGTAATGACTCCAGACAATCTTAAAACATACAATATTTTATTTGCATACTTTATTTTTATTATATAAGTTTACTAGCTAATACCCGGCGTGCGCTGCTATGCCTAAATGAATGCGCTTTTATGTTTAGTTGAATATGTCAAAGGAAAAATAATTGTAAATTTATATTTTTAGATACCCCGTGCTGATTACCCGGCGTTGCCCGGGAATCTACTTACCCCGATCTTGTTGACATAAATGAGCTGAAATACGAAACTTAATTGTTTAGTTAAATAAGTGAAAGCAAAAATTTATATCGTAATTATTTTTAGATACCCCGCGCTGTTTACCCGGTGTCGGGGAATCTACTCATCGCGATCTTCTTGACATAAATGAGCTGAAAGACGAAAATTAATGTACCTCTTATAATTAGTTGAATAAGTAATATGAAAAATAATTATAAATGTATATCGTAATTATTTTAAGATTTCCCGTGCTGATTACCCGGTGTTGCCCGGGAATCTACTTATCTCGATCTTCTTAGCATAAATGAGCTAAAAGACAAAATTCGTTATGTGTTGTTATGCTTGCACAGGAATCTACGTACTTGTCTCGATCTTCTTGGCATTAATGAAAGACTAAAATGGTTATTGTGAGTTATCCGTAAGAGATAAACATTTGCTTTCGCGGACTTTATTGTAGAGTTTTTTGAGATATTCAATTCTGTGTACATTAATTTTGTGTATTTGCTATGGTTTAGGTAGCATAAGCCATTTAACCATCCAAAGAGCTACTTTTTTCACGTTTTCCACTACAAAGAGCGATTTTAAGGGTGTAGGAGTTGAATATCACAACTCTCTTATAGCCTATGTTCATCC
Source organism: Diploptera punctata (assembly GCA_030220185.1). NCBI lineage: Eukaryota > Metazoa > Arthropoda > Insecta > Blattodea > Blaberidae > Diploptera > Diploptera punctata. The sequence continues at coordinate 578,832 of JASPKZ010008385.1, forward strand.
CGGAAATCTCCTGAAAATTTTGCAAAAAGACCCATGACAATCGGATGAACGGTATGGCCGCGCATAATGTACGAACAAACAAACCAACAAACAAACATTCATTTTTATATATTAGATATATATACAAGGTGAGTCAGGAGGAAAGGTACATGCTTTGAGGGGTGATAGTACTGGTGATTCTTAACAAAAAACATCTAATATACATATGACCTTTTCTTAACCGTTTCAGGGTAATTTAATGAAAACAACGAGGAACCAGAAAAGTGCAGGTGACAGTAAATCCAGATACTGTTATATTAAGTTTTGTTTAATTGTATTTGTTTCCTCACAAAATATGTTCAATATTCCACCGCCAACTACAATGCATTTTGCTGATCTGAGCTCATTCGTACATTCCTTTACTTGAGTACAAGTTTGAGTTTAAGTTCCTCTCTTCTGCCCACTCTGTGCTTGTAGACTTCGCTCTTAAACCAACCCCACAAACAGTAATCTAATGGAGTAAGATCAGATGACCTCGGTGGCCTAGCAATGATTCCACTGCGACCGATTCCTTGAAAATGTGTTACCAGAATACCTGGATGTTATCCTTTGGCAACACGAGCTCATATGTACTTTCAGCATGACGGGGCTCCTGCACATTCCGTACGGTCAGTGAAACGGCACCTCAATAAAAACGTACCCTGGGCATTGGATTGGTTGCCGTGGAATCATTGCTTAGCCACGGAGGTCACCCGATCTTACCCTATTAGAATACTGTTTGTAGGGTTGACTTAAGAGCGAAGACTACAAGCACAGAGTGGACACAAGACACCCTTCTCACTCGTATTTTACATGCTAGCGCTCAAGTAAAGGAATGTACGAATCAGCCCAGATCAGCAACACAACATCTGTCCAGAAGACCAGCAAAATGCATTGAAGTTGGCTGTGGAGTGTTTCTACATGTTCTGTGAGGAAACTTACACAATTAAACAGAACATAAGATAAGAGTATCTTGATTTACTGTGACTTGCACTTTTCCGGTTCCTCGTTGTTTTTATTAAATTACCCTAAAACGGTTAAGAAAAGGCCATATGTATATTAGAAGTTTTTTGTTCAGTATCACCAGTACTTATCATCTCTAAAAACATGTATGTTTCCTCCTGACTCACCCTGTATGTATATTGATCACCCGAAATAAATTTATACGTAAGTAATAAATAAATAAACAAAATAAATATCCTCAACTCGTGTCCAACTTAGGATCGGGTCGAGGGATGAGTGAGATGAACTCACATATATATATATATATATATATATATATATATATATATAGAGAGAGAGAGAGAGAGAGAGAGAGAGAGAGAGAGAGAGAGCTCTGTGAATGATGACAAGGGTGCCGGCCGATCTCGCCTGACACACCCCATCACAGGGGCAGATGAACGAAATGAAATGGATGAGATGAGTATGGAGAAAAGGTGGAATCAAATCGTGGCAAGGGAAACGGGAGAAACCCCGAGAAAAACCTGCCCAAGCTCCGTTTCGTCCTCCACGAAACCCACGTGGAGTGACCGAGACTCGATCTCGGGACCCTAGCGGTGAGAGGCGAGCGTATAACCGCTTATAACGTGGAGCCGCCAATAAAATGGAAAATTGTTTTATACAAAAGTTGTCCAATTTCGAGGGGGAAATAATACTGATGGTCAATGAACTTTGTAGCGTTATTTATTAAGGTAAACAAATGCACATTGGGGTAGGAAAAATTAATCGACTTAATATCCATCCATAGTAATTCTGCCCTAGGGCAGGTCTTTCACTGCAATCATAGCATTTTCATGTATGCTTTGCAGCTTTACTAGGGAGTTATAGGTGTGGTAGCTTCCTGTTGCTTTCCACGCTGGTGAAAGATGATGATGATGATGATGATAAGGATAATGATGATGGCCGGATGATTTTCGGGGACCGTTGGGCCCTAAGCTTCCTGACATTTGTCTTACAGGTGACGAAAAACCCAGAAAAAATCTCACCCAGGAGCCTGTCCCGACCAGGAATCGAACCCGGGCCCGCTGCGTGACAAGGCAGCACGCTACCTCGAGACCACAGCGGTGGACCAACTTAATATAGAGCTCCCAAAATAGCCATGACCTACTATGTCTAACAGTATATTCTTATTTTCCTCCCCATATACCTAGGCTAATAAATTGTGGGAGCACGCCGTAGCGTAGTGGTTAAGGTACTACGCTACAATCCGGAAGGTCGAGGGTTCGAGTCCCGGTTCGGTCAGGATTTTTAAACTGACACAAAACTTCTGGTGGCATTATGGCCCTATGGTCACTCAGCCTCTGACGGAAATGAGTACCGAACACTTGTTTTGGGGGTAAAGGCGGCCGTCACGCACGGCTGATATTAAGTTCCGATTGTCTAGAAAAGTGGAAGCCTTAACCTCGTACTACCCCAAGGGTCTCCTAAGGCCTGTAGTGGGATGACTTTACCTTCATATAATAAAATATTGTTAAATTAAAATCTCCAAGATAAGAATACTAACTTTTTTTAATGGCAGTATGTATTTTTTCTTCGATGCGTTAATTAAGTACTTCAAGACATGTTCAGAAATACGTGACAAATTACCATTCCATACTTTTTTAAGTTCATAATTATAGTTGAGGACGACGGTAGTATGCAAGGTAAAAACATTTTATAATTACCATTCTAATAAAGAGAACCCTAATAATAGAAACATAAAGTGGTCATGGAGAGGCAGTTCACTGACCTGCTCGATCTCCTGATCTTAACCTATTGGAATTTTTTCCTTGTGGAGTTACTAAAGATATTGTCTACAGGGATATTCCGACAACTCCAGAGAATATGCAGAGCCGTATTATACATAATCAATTGAGTTGGTGTTTACTTGATGAAAATCCATATGTATTAATTAAATAAAAATAAAACGTAGTTTTATTTGATTTTCATATTTATTATATAATTCAGTGACAGCTGTTTCGGTACACTGTACCTTCTTCAGACATGTTAACAAATTATGAATTGTGTTCCAACTGATCTAAGCAACAATAAAACAATATTTATTTAAATTTTTAAATTTAACAAAGGGGATTCATTCAAATCAAGTTGAGAATTTTAACAGTTTTTTACTACTTTTAAACTTATTAATTTCTACAGCCTCCAAAAGATCTAACTTCTTACCCTTATCACAAATATGTAAAATTTCAAAATTTGTGATAAGGGTAAGAAGTTAGATCTTTTGGAGGCTGTAGAAATTAATAAGTTTAAAAGTAGTAAAAAACTGTTAAATTCTCAACTTGATTTGAATGAATCCCCTTTGTTAAATTTAAAAATTTAAATAAATATTGTTTTATTGTTGCTTAGATCAGTTGGAACACAATTCATAATTTGTTAACATGTCTGAAGAAGGTACAGTGTACCGAAACAGCTGTCACTGAATTATATAATAAATATGAAAATCAAATAAAACTACGTTTTATTTTTATTTAATTAACGTATTATACATGTTTGTAATTAATTTCATTCAACCGGTAGCAGTGGAGAAATCAATCTCCTCGTTCATTCAGCGATTGGACACTGACAATGTCACCAGTTTGAGAACCTAATGTGAATATTCTATTGTTCATAATTCATATGGCAATACTATTATATAAGTAAAGTGATCCCACAACAGACCTGGAGGCCCTTGGGGTAGTAGGAGGTTAAGGCTCCCACTTTTTCTAGACAATCGGCACTTTATGTCAGCCGGATTGTCATCCCTGTGTGACGGCCGCCTTTACCCCCAGAACAAGCGTCTGGTACTCATTTCCGTTAGAGGATGAGTCGATTCCAGGGCCATAGTGCCGCCAGAGGGTTTGGGTCAGTTTAAAAATCCTGACCCCAACGGGACTTGAACCCTCGACCCTCCGGCTTGTAGCTCAGTGCCTTAATCACTACACTACGGCGTGCCCCCAATACTGTTATATGGCAGTAACAATCTCTCATTATGTTTACATTATAAAGTTATATTTATTACAATGGCACACCGTAGTACATTTTTGAGTGCTTAATTAACACTTCGAAGAAAAAATATATAGTGTCATTGAAAAAATAAAGTTAGTTACATAACTTGTTAATAAATAACGCTAGAAAGTTCACTAACCATCTGCATTATTTCCCCCTCATAGCTGAACAACTTTTGTATAAAACAATTTTTCATTTTGTACTTGCATACAAAGTTATTTTGAATGTTCAAGATAAATGGGACATTCTGTACAATATATACCAGTAGGTATGTTCCATCTTAGGAACAAGATCACAAGACTCTTCTTTACTTTTGATACCTCAGCATAGGACATGTCTCTGAATCTTACACAATATCTATGACTAGAGCATGGAACTCACTTCCCAGTCATGTCAGGGACTGTCAATCGCTATCATTATTTAAATCCAAATTAACTGATATAAGTTCGACACAATGAAAACATTAACTGCATAACAACTATATACAGCATTCCATTAATAATCATATAGGAAGCTACTTACTTTATTTTATATCATTTTAATTTTATTATATTCTATGTTTTTGTTAGTATTAGGTAGTATTAGATCACATCATCATAATATTTTGTTTAGTCTGTATTTTAATAATATCTTAAAATTGTAATATGTATGTAATTTTTGTATAATTCTACTATTCGCTGGTTGAGTGGAAGAGAAGGCCTTATGGCCTTAACTCTGCCAGATAAAATAAAGAATTATTATTATTATTATTATTATTATTATTATTATTATTATTATTATTATTATTATATTACTATTATTATTATTATTATTATTATTATATTTTTATTCGCTTATAAGTCCCACAGATAGAAGATTCTTTTGAAAAAACGAACAACAGGAAATTGTAGAGGATCTCTGTGAGTGAAACAAAAAAATCTAATTCTGTTTGAACGTGCCCAAAATTGTTTGAATGATTGAATATAGCGTAATGGGACCTTTTTAAACGATCTTCTTAATATTCACGAGTTAACGAATTGCAGAAATTGCTACATCCGCCAGAAGCTTCTAAAATGTGCATCCTCTTCAACGTTATGATAAACAGACTTCTGCACTATAACTGATAAATTTTATTTTCTACCACTTGTAACTAAGTTAAAACAAACCATCAATTTTCTAATTTTAGCCGATAAAAATAATTTCGACAGCTTTTAACTTCTTCTTCTACGTCATGGAATTATACCATAGACTTGTTTGTACATCAAGAGACAGTATCCCTCCATCTAGTTATGGGGCGCTCAACATTTCTTCTTTCTTTGGGTTGGTAGTGAAGCAAAAATTGTGAGTCTATTGGGTTTCATTCTTTCTATATGTTGAGGCCAGTTCGATCTTGAATTTTATCCATAACACTGTAGATGTTTAACTAGGTCCTTATTTCTTCATTATATTTATCTGACAATGTATAGCCTGCTACTAAACGTAAGAATATCATTTCAGCTACTTCTATTTTCCTTTTATCTGATCTATTAAGTATTCACTTTTCACAAGCATATATTAACATATGTGCTATTTATACGTAGTTTTATAGAATTTTAGTTGTGTAATTTTTAATACTTTTTTAGGGTTCTTCTAATTTTTAACTATAGAGCATGTTTCACTTTAATAACCAAATAATGTAATAAATTATATATATATTTTTATTTATATACAGAATTTTAATGTTTACACATCTTTCTGTGCCTAAAGTTTTATTTTTCTTCTCCATTCGTCTCTCTCCATCCAATCCATGTCCTCCAGTCCTCTTTCTCTCATTCTAGTTCTTATTTCCTGCATCCACGAGTTTCGAAGTCTTCCTGTCCTTCTTCCAGGTGGACACTATTCCAATGCTTTCCTGGATAATCTTTCTTCTTGCATTCGTCGTACGTGCCCATACCAATTTAATTGCTTATACCGTATATAATTTACTATTGAATAACCAATATTAATTTTTTCTCTTATGACAGTATTTCTTATTTTGTCTAATTTTGAACATCTTGCTGTTCTCCTCAAGAAATCCATTTCCATCGACATAAGTTTTTGTTCTAAGTTTTTGTTGAATTTCCAAACTTCAGATCCATATGTGACAGTACTTCTCACTATTGAATTATATATTTGTAACTTATTTTTCCTGGTTATATGTCTGTTCCACAAGACTCCAATTATATATATATATATATATATATATATTATAAAAGATGTAATAGTACATCACCATATGTTCAAATATTTATTTTTGTTGTATGTAATAACCAGGCTTCAGATTTTTTTTTGATTTTTAATGGACCATTTTGTCCTCCATTTGTATAAAGGAATTAGAGTTTTTAGGTTTTAACCATAAACACATGTGATGTACCAAGGACATGTCCAAAAAAAATGATCTGCTGTTTTTAACTGCAAGGCACTAAGATCCAGTGCCTAATCGCTCATTCAAACTATAGGGAAGATTGGTAGATTGGATAACCCTCACTACGTGCCATCCATGCTGCATTGTGCCTTACTCCACTCTGCTCTTACTCAAGCAGGGAGTCCATCTGCTCCATAAAATGTGTTGACATTGCTGAATTTTGGCTTCGATTTCTGTGCCTTGCAGTTAAAACAGCAAATAATTTTTTTTTTTAAATACGGCCTTTGTAGATCACAATATAGATCTGGGAGACATTTCAAGAGGTTTCGTCATACAATGGTTGATATATATATATAGGACCTATCGTCATGACGAAACACCGTTGAGGTCACTATGTAATATTTATAATATAAAAATAGAGTACCTGAGATCTCAGTATGTAATGTTGAGGAAGACTGAGATCTCAGGTACCCTAGCTTTATATTATAAATAAATAAATAAATAAATAAATAAATATATATATATATATATATATATATATATATATATATATATATTAACAAATAGGATCTTCTTGGTGATACTAAAATTGTATTACACATTATCAATAAAACCCAATTCACCAAACCAAAATGTTAAAACAGCCCACGCGTTACGATAGCGAGGCTATCATTATCATATATGAGCTGAAATATAAAATTAGTTAAAGAAGTAAAAGAAACATTTATATCGTAATTATTTTTAGATACCCCGTGCTGTTACTGATATTAACTAGTCTTATAATGATAGCCTCGCTATCGAAGCGCATTGACAGCTTTAATATTTTTGTTTGGTGAATTGAGTTTTATTGATTATGTGTAACAAATTATACATATTTGATATATATATATATATATATATATAATAATAATTTTCTTTTTTTAGCCGGTTTCGCAATGTTTCAGAGCATCTTTCTGCGCCGAATTACATTCTTGGGATTTTTTAGCATTGTACATTTTTCCCAAATGCGTCAACCTCCAATCTGGAGGAGTTTTATTGATTTTGTGTAATAAATTATACACATTTGATAAATATAATAATAATTTCTTCTTCTTCTTCCTTCCAAGTATTAGGCCAAGGCCTGTTACGATCCTATAGAAAATTTTCCCGTATGGGAAATTCTCGTATAAGACTTGAAAGCATAATAATAGTCCCTTCGATTGGTTGCTGGCCAAAGGAAGGCAAGACCAGTGATGGGCTACCAACTTATAGCCACTGGTCAGGCTTTTCTGGAGAAGGAAAGAAAATAAAGGAAAGAAGAAATGGAAGAAACGAAAGACTCCCTAGCCCTCGGATGCCATAGCGTCGGGGACGAAAAAACAAGAGTTGACCAAGAGAGGTTAGATAGTAAAGTTATAATAATTTTATTTATTTATTTATTTATTTAGCCGGTTTCGTAATGTTTCACAGCATCTTTCCGGGCCCAATTACATTCTTGGGATTTTTTTAGCATTGTACATTTTTTTCCAAATGCGTCAACCTCCAATCTGGAAGACCAGGAGATTAATCAAGGTCCTCTTCCTTTAGCCCTTGACGAACAAACGCCTTACAGCAAGGTAGCAGAACCTGGACAGAAGCCCTCAAGGGGTACTATCGGTAGGGTATATTTGAACCCTGTTTTTTTTAATGAGGCTGTTACTCCTTCCCCTTATCCTTTTTCAACCTGGCTTGGGACAGGCTTTGGCGGGATTAATAATTTAATTCAATAATAAAATAATTAAATACTAGTGAAGGAGGCAAGAAACAAGTAGTCCATTATAATCATCGTCATCATTGCTATCATCTGTATGGTATAGGATTGATGGCGTATTCCGATATCAGGAACATTTAAAGGAATCTTCCTATCTTCTTGTAGATCTTCCTACAGTTCTATTTCCTTATGACTTATACTGTAATAATAGCTTTGGGAGTTTATTATTTTTCATCCTGTTAATATAGTTTGTCTATTCTCTTTTATGGCAAATAAGTAAATGATCCCGAGAGCTATGTCGGCGGTAGCATTGCTGCCGATCGGGTTACCCATGCCGGACTGGTCGAAGGTGATAAGCCAGACGAAAAAATTACCTTGGTCGAAAGAATGACGATCTTTCGCCGTAAAAATACAACCGTCAAGAAATGCGGACATGGGTTCAACTGGGGTAAAATTTTCAGGTTCTCCGGGCGGGGACTACTTCAGGGAACTCATGCCAAAGGATCAAACATAGGGACATGTTCCTAGGAACATGGAATGTTAGGACTTTATATAAATAAATAAATAAATAAGGATGTTGCATCATAGCTAATGAAAGTTGATTTCTTTTATGACATGTTTGAGTACACACTTGTGTATCATCTTCAGCTTTCCAGACTCAACTTGTCTTAAAATAACTCAACTTTTATGAGATAAGATGTAATAGACTCGCCTTATGTAATAAGAAGAACCTCATAATGTTATTGCCTATTGTAATTTTATAACTCTTTATGGTATTCATTTTTTCTTTTATATTGCAAACATTTAATTCTTCCCTAATGATGTTATTTTTCAACTGATCTGCAAGTGTACAACCAGCTGTTCCTCTTAAAAATTTAATCTGTTATTTCTGTTTTTCTTCTGAGTGATCTATTAATGACCCAATTCTTGCTACCATACATCAGTGTTGGCACTACAATCATTTTATAACATTTCATGAGTCTCTCTCTTAGTTTGTTGACTAAGAGTTCTTCTTAGAGTACAACATTATTATTATTATTATTATTATTATTATTATTATTATTATTATTATTATTATTATTATTATTATTATATCAGCGAAAATAATAAGAAATGGACAGAACATTTAATGAGAATGAACAACGAAAGAATACCAAAAAGAACCTTCCTGTATAATCCCAGAGGAACAAGAGATGTTGGCCGACCACGTAGTAGATGGACTCCACTTTTAACTTCGCCAGAACAGGCTGCATAGCCTAAACCTTGTAGTAGAAGAAGATTATTATATTATTATTATTATTATTATTATTATTATTATTATTATTATTATTATTATTATTATTATTAAAGATTAATCTGTATACTTGGTTGTTACGTTTTCATTATAAAAATATTAAGCCCGAAAAATATTAAATAATTCCATCAGTAATATTTTCGTTACATTCGGACCACAACAGGTCTTCTAGGACTGACACATGAAAAAATAATGATGATGATGATGATGATACATATATTCCATATTTTCTACCATCTGTTTCTCATTGCATAATAACTACTATTTTAGGAAAAAAAGTGAAATTAGACTAGTTATGTCCCAACATTCATCAGTAGATTCAAACAAGCGAAATAAAGCAATAAAATTAATTTGAAAAATCCTTAAATATGCCATCTCTTGCATATCATAGTAAAACTGTATCACAATATTTTTCATAGAAGATATACTAACTAACTCATTAGCACTATCGAACCCGTAAGTTCATGGCCGCGCGTACATAAACTCTCCATACATCCCTATTCTGGATAATGTTTTCCAAACATCCCTGTATCATCAACTTCCCTCAAATCATGGATAATGTTATTCTCCCATCTCATTCCTGGTCTAACAACTGGGCGTTTTCCCTCTGGTTTTCCTGCAACAGTTTCCATGCCCATCTTTCATTCCCCATTAGTACGTGTACTGCGATCGCAGTCTATGATACTTAACTGATTTTATTATATCTGGTTTCCTATACAGATCATGCAGCTCGCTGTTATGTAGTTTCCTCCATTTGCCTGTCCATCTTTCTTTAGTCCACAGAAATTCATGAAAACTTTATTCCAAACACTAGTATTATTTTCTCCACAATTAAACTAAGAGTCCATGTTTCGCACACATCCAAATAATATAACTGGTAGAATAACAGTTTTATATAATTTCAGTTTATCGTTTTAGAGAGAAGTTGGGATGACAAGACTCCCTGCAATGTACAGTAGCACACATTTCCAGAATTGAGCCTATGTTTAATTTATTTCTGAATATCATTCTTGTTTGTAATTATTGTTCCAAGGTATTTGAATTCCGCCACTTCTTCAAAATTACCCTCATTTGTCATTAATTGTCCATTTCCATCATATAATGTATTTCCATTTTTAATTTAGGCATATATATATTATATATAGGCCTATTTATATACAGATTTTTAATGTTAACACATCTTTCTGGGCCTAAGGTTATATTTCTCTTCTCCATTCGTCTCTATCCATCCACTCCATGTCCTCCAGTCCTCTTGTTCTCATTCCAGTTCTTTATTTCTTGCACCCACGAGTTTCGAGGTCTTCCTTTCCTTCTTCTTCCAGGTGGACACCATTCCAATGTTTCCCTGGGTAATCTTTCTTCTTGCATTCGTTGTACGTGCCCACACCAATTTAATTGTTTTATATCTTATATAATCTACTATTGAATATATAATTTTTTTTCTCGTATGACAGTATTTCTTATTTGAACATCTTGCTGCTCTCCTTAAGAAATCCATTTCCATCGACATAAGTTTTTGTTGAATATATATATAATTAATAACATATATGATTAATGTTAAAATGAAAACAAAAGGCTCAAATATAAAATAATATTTTTATTTGTGAATGAAATTATAACACTAATTTTAGGGAATCTCAGGAGGAAATTGCAAAATGGGAATCAAATGCCATTTTAAGCGAAATGAAATGCGACTTTAAGATGCATTGTATTCATATCTTTAAAATTATTTTATTTGCGCTCAAGGGAACTAAGTAAGCATATACTCTCTGTTTATACAGTCTACGTTCCGTTTTTAAAAACGACCTTAACGCCACTTACTCTCTAATTTCTGTTTAAAAATAATGTTGATATGAAACTCAATGACGTTAATCTTAAGACGCCGGTAGTTGGGGGTGGAGTTGATTGGCCATGTGGCTTGGTGATTGAAAGAGCTAATTCGGGCAGAGGATTGGTTTCACGATTTGTCTGACGCAGGTCGAGCCCAGAATAGTACCGCGGTCATCTTCAGGGCCGCGACAGAATTAGCAGTGCCTCCGGCCCACATACCAAGTACATGCTCCTTCCCTCAGGTCATCATTTGCATGCACACTCCTGCAATCCAACCTATTGGAAATACCATCCACAAGGACCAACAAATAGTTTTACGAGATTTGTGGACCTATGTGCAATTTTCTAAGTAGTGGACCTATTTACAATTTTCGAAGTAGGTTACACACTATATTTGTGTTTATTCGTAAAGTAGTAAAGAACACATTTTAAATATCCCTTCAACTAATATCCTATTCAAATATATTATTATTATTATTATTATTATTATCAATAAAATTTTAGAGAGATCTAACCAATTAAATATCTTGGATATTATCTCTCTATCTGGGATGAAAAGGATATCCCTGAAAAAAAATTACTAGTTACAATAAAAGTTTGGGAATTATTAATCAAGGTATGAAACCATCGTCTTTATGGGAAGCCAGATATAATAGTAACAGTTAAGTCTCGTAGACTGCGATGGGCCAAGACGCTGTTTTCACGTATGGTGAAGTTAAAGACTGGCAATTGGAAGCTTCTTGTAGGAAATCCATAGGGAAAACGCCCAGTTTGGTAGACCAAGAATGAGGTGGGCGAATAATATTAACTATGCAGTTTGCATTTCCGTAGATTATACAGGTAATGATATGGAAAGCATTATCTCAGAGAAAATGATGATATGGAGACGCGTATGGCCGCGCGGCCATGAACCTACGGGCTCGATAGTGCCATTGAGTAATTAAAAAGTAACTAAAGTAAGTAAGTTATGAAACCATCCGGCTTGTACAAAAAAAAACACCAGATTACTTTGGGTATACAACACTTTGGCTAGACCAGTGTTGACCCATGGTAGTGAAGCATGAGACATTAAAAAGACAACATGAAAGCAGAATAACAGGGCTTGTGAAATTAAGATTCAGGTGGCGCAGAACAGCGGGTTACACCAGATGTGATCGGGAAAAGGAACACCGATATCTGTAAACGAAGTTGAAGTACTTGAATGCGCTAACGCCATTATGGAATATATTAAACAGTACCAACTAATTGGGTAACACCATCTTGAAAGAATGAGTTCAAATCGGATCCCCAAAGCTATTTATAATTATATACCAAGAGGACGAAGATCTCGGGGCCGTCCTATGAAACGCTGGAGGGAAAATTTTCTATAGGATCGTAACAGGCCTTGGCCTAATACTTGGAAGGAATAATAATAATAATAATAATAATAATAATATATAATAATAATAAAATAATAATATTATTATTATAAAATTATTAATATAATAATAATAATAATAATATTATTATTATTATTATTATTATTATGATTATTATTATTATTATTATTATTATTATTATTATTATTATTATTATTATTATTATTATTATTATTATTATTATTATTATTATTATTATTATTATTATTATAAAACTAAAACTAAATATATGGTCACACTAAGAAATTCATTATATAATGGAAATGGACAGCTAATGACAAATGAAGGAAATTTTGAGGAAGTGGCTGAATTCAAGTACCTAGGAACAATAATCACAAATAGGAATGAGATGTACAAAGAAATTAAACATAGGCTCAATTCTGGAAATGCATGCTATTATGCCTTGCAGAGACTCTTGATGTCCCAACTCCTTTCAAAAAACATTAAACTGAAAATATATAAAACTATTATTCTACCAGTTATATTATATGGTTGCGAAACATGGACTCTTACTTTAAGGGAGGAAAGGAGATTACGAGTATTTGAGAATAAAGTACTTAGGAAAATTTTTGGACCAAAGAGAAATGAACAGACAGGTGAATGGAGAAGACTTCATAACAATGAACTACATGGTCTTTATAGGAAGCCAGATATAATAAGAACAGTTAAGTCTCGTAGACTGAGATGGGCAGGACATGTTGCACGAATGGGGAATGAAAGACTTGCATGGAAGCTTCTTGTAGGAAAACCAGAGGGAAAACGCCCAGTTGGTAGACCAAGAATGAGGTGGGAGAATAACATTAACTATGATTTGAGGGAAGTAGATTATACAGGGAATGATTGGAAAGTATTAGTTCAGGATAGGGATGTATGGAGAGCGTATGTCCGCGCGGCCATGAACCTACGGGTTCGATAGTGCCAGTGAGTAAGTAAGTAAGTAAGTAAGTAAGTATTATTATTATTATTATTATTATTAATATTATTATTATTGTTGTTATTATTCCTCATAGATACTTATGAAGAGATATACAACATATATAGTTATGTAAATTATTTTTTTGCACGATAGTGCGTTCTGTCGTACTTACAGCAGTAGCGACCATGATTGAAAGCTCATTTTCCTAAATTTCGGGATTGCCAACCTATAAATAACTAAACAACTATAGGCCTACTGTAATATTACAAATTACATATCTAGTGCGGGAAGTAAAAGCCACTGTCCTTTATGTATACTACGTACAATGTATAGGCTATACAAAAATTAATCCAAAAGGTAGTGTTAATATACATTATACGAAACATCTCACTGCATTTTAAATGAACTGGGCTTTATTTGAAACCACGCGGTGGACTAGTGGTTATGCTCCTTATCTCTGGTCCCGAGGATCGCGGGTTTAAACCCGGCCGGGGTCAATGGATTTTTTACGATGGAAAAATCCAAGGAGCAAGTCCTGCGGGAGGGACTTTAGCCGTGAGTCCCGAGTCTGAAGATTTTCACGCTCGTAAAAAAAAATTCTTAAGCCTGAATGAAAAGGCCTCTAAGCAAAATTTACCGAATTTTCCCGTCCTAGTACTACCTTGGTTTCCTAGATGTCGGTATGAGGCGGAATGCTGACCAAAGACCACTCTAAATGACATCTATACGAAAACAAGTGTAACTAAAACAGTATGGTTCAAATTATTCCCTGTAGGGGGAGAGCGCCTAAATCTCAGTAAAGGGCTTACAAAAAAAACGTACTTGCCGCCATTTTATGACTGACTGGTGTCTGTAGTCTCTACTAATAAACATTGGCCACACTGTTAACGTTAGTTAGTTGTATATGATGAACGCAAATATTTCCAACAAAGATGTTATTTAATACACAAGTGATCTTCTTGGTGATAAAATATTAAAATATATATATACAGTCAATATGCCCATTTCACCAATTAATGTTTTAAAATGGTCAACAAGTTTCCACAGCCAAGCTGTCATTCTCAAGACCAGATATTGACTGAAGACAAAATTGATAATAAATAAATAAACAAATTCAGTTAAAAAGATGTTATTATTTTACTATTATTTATTATTTTGAAAACATCATCTCGCAAAAAAAATGTACAACGCACGTTTGTGAAGAAATTAAAAACCTGGCTATCGCTCGGTTTTTAAACATTTCCTCGCTTCTGTAAAAACCACTTCCCAATCTCGCATCGTAATATACTACTTTTTTTATTCCTAAAGTTGTATATAGAACAAATTTTAGATAACCTTCAACTAATATTCTATTTAAATATATCATATTATTATTATTATTATTATTATTATTATTATTATTATTATTATTATTACCTTCCTCATAGGATACCTATGAAGAGATATACAACATATGCATCCATCCATCCATCCATAGTAATTCTGTCCAATACCAGGTATTTTACTGCAATCATAGCATTTTCATGCTATGCTTTGCAGCTTTACTAGGGAATTTATAGATGTGGTAGCTTCCCGTTGTTTTCCACACCGGTGAAGGATGATGATGATACCGATAAGGATGATGGTGATGGCCGGATGATTTTCGGGGACCGTTGGGCCCTAAGCTTCCTGACATTTGTCTTACAGACGAGTAAAAACCTCGAAAAACCTCACCCAGGAATCTGTCCCGACCGGGAATCGAACCCGGGCCCGCTGCGTGACAAGGCAGCACTCTACCTCGAGACCACAGCGGTGGACTTTACAACATATATAGTTATGTAAATTATTATTTATATAAACTAAACAACTCAATATGCACATTGATGTCTGAGTAAGAATTATTATTATTATTATTATTATTATTATTATTATTATTATTATTATTATTATTATTATTATTATTATTATTATTATTTATTTATGTCCACCGCTGTGGTCTCGGGGCAGCGTCGCTCCCTCGTACGCAGCGAGCCCGAGCTTGTTCCCTGGTCGGGAGGAGTTTCCTGGGTGATGGTTTTTTTCGGGCTTTTCCTCATGTGTAAGACAAATGTCAGGAAATTTTAAGGCCCAAACGGTCCCCGAAAGTCATCTGGACATCATAATCATCATCATATTCGCCATTTTTAATATGAATGTGTGTGAATGATGTGTTTCGTGTTAATGTTGTGTTGTCTCGGAGGAGGCCCTGACACTGAGCTGATCACTCATTCGGGAGCCTCTCCATGTCTTCGTGTAGTAAAAAAAAAAAATAATGCGTGTGATCCATAGTTTAAAATCCACCTCCTGATAGGTCTTCCCACTTTAAGGTCTCGTGACGTTTGGCATGTAAAGGTACCTATAAGTTGAGAGGTTGATGTGATATAATGGAATGGAATTATTTTATTATTATTTTTTTGTGCGAAGCATTAGAAGATGTGGACACAAACTGTATAATTACACTGGTCAACATGATTTTTGTTTCATGAGTACCAATATTTGTACTTAATGCAGTTTTTTATCGTGTTTTCAAATATGTATTCGGAATTTCTCCATCACCCACAGTTTTTTTTATTTCAATTTCAATTAATGGATTTAAATAATTATTTTTTTAATAAACGTTTTTTTTTTTTCATTTGTCCGCTGTAGAATAAAACCAAATGAGCTAACTCAAATTTTTACTAAAAAAAATAAATTAACAACATATAATGTTAGTTACAAAACACAGTTTGATATGTTTCATTATTTCACCACTAGGGTGCATTCGTACAATATTGTGATCCTATTTAGTAATAAATAATATGATCAAGTTGCAGTGAAAAAAACATAACCCCACATTTCCAATTTGTTTTCAAACATCGCCCTTTACATTAAATATATAAATATTTTAAAATAACTGTATTTAAATAATTTTTGAGTAAACAGCTTAATTTTATTCGTAAATAGTCCTAATAAATGTCACTCTTGATTTCCAAATCCTCTAGATAAATTGGAAATCACTCGTGGCATTACTTATGAATACATGGATACCACCCCATAACTATTTTGAGTTTTCCTTTGTTAGTTTTTTATTTATAATAATTTCTTATTTGTATTATTGGTCCCGGGCATGTTGTGTATTTCCCCATTGCCTAATGATAAAACTGTAAAAAAATAGTTTAAGAATAGGAAGTAGGTACCAGTTTTGGTGAAATAATAAAAAACAGAACCTGATACTTATGAAAAATATTCACACCAAGAGAAATAAAAAGAACACCCAACGCCGACAGGAAGTCCGCAAAAAAGCGACATCTGATGTTCGAGCACCAACTGTTTCACATTTACACTATACATGAATACAGAAAAGCACATCTGTTGTACATGTCAATTGTCTTTTGATTCTAGCTTTCGAAAGAATTACTATTTTAGTTGAATATGTATTACTGGTAATAGAATTTTGCAAATGTTAGATTATATATAAAAATGACAACGAATTTAAATTGACTATTTAACTCCTACCCCAAATGGGAGTCAATGACCAATCACGTTTCAATGATTTCTGTTTTACAACCAATCAGAGTTGTGTTTCACGAAATATTTATCAGTGTTATATTTACCATATTAAAGAAAGCTCCTCCTTTTTAATATTCTGAACAGGTCTGACCATTATTTTGCAGTGACTGAGCCTATAAGAAATACGGCTACCAGATCACATATAGTGTATACATTGTATATATAGTGTATAGATATCAACACATAGCGCTAGCAGGAGTTAATATCAAAACATTTGTAGCAATTTATTATACCACCAAAAAAAATAAACCACTGTTTGCACTTTCTTAAATGTATTTTTTCCCAGGTAATAATCCAGAAAAATATAATTGTCATATTTACATCATACGACATCAGAAATGAATTAATATACAGTTTGATGTGTTTCATTTTTTCTCCACTAGAGTGCATTCTTACAATATCGCGTTCCTTTGGCAATAAATAGTATGATCTGGTTGCAGTGATGAACAAAAGAAGCAGATGAAGCGTACCTATCGTTTCTCATTTGTTTTCAAACATCGCCGTTTACATTAAATATATAAATATTTAAAAATAACTATAGTTAAATAATGATTTGTGAGTAAATGCCAGCTTAATTTTATTCGTTAAATAGTCCTAACAAATGCCACTCTTGATTTCCAAATTCTCTAGATACATTCACTCCTCACTTCGTGAGTCGTGAATTTTTCGATAATTTGGAAATCACTAGTGGCATTACTTATGATAAATCCAAGTTTTCACAGCATCAGACAAAATACTATTTTTTTGCTACTAATTCCTAAAATCTACACAACTAACTATCTCACTGGCACTATCGAACCCGTAGGTTCATGGCCGCGCGGACACAAGCTCTCCATACATCCCTATCCTGAGCTAATGTTTTCCAATCATCCCCTGTATAATCTACTTCCCTCAAATCATAGTCAATGTTATTCTCCCACCTCATTCTTGGTCTACCAACTAGGCGTTTTCCATCTGGTTTTCCTACGAGAAGCTTCCATGCAGGTCTTTCAATCCCCATTCGTGACGCATGTCCTGCCCATCGCACAGACAACTGCTGGATCTAAACATAGCATTATATAGATATCTAATAGTATTATAGATATCTAGGACCCAAATTGTATAATGAACAAGCTAATATCCGGCGTACGCTACTACGCCTAAATAAATTAAATATGCAAATGTTAGATTATATATAAAAATAAGAACGAATTTAAATTGAAAAATCCAAGTTTTCACAGAATCAGACAAAATACTTTTTTTTTTGCTACTAATTTCTAAAATCTACACAACTTAACTAACTAACTATCTCACTGGCACTATCGAACCCGTAGGTTCATGGCCGCGCGGAAACAAGCTCTCCATATATCCCTATCCTGAGCTAATGTTTCCCAATCATTCCCTGTATAATCTACCTTCCCTCAAATCATAGTTAGTTATTCTCCCACCTCATTCTTGGTCTACCAACTGGACGTTTTCCCTCTGATTTTCCTACAAGAAGCTTCCATGCAGGTCTTTCATTCCCCATTCGTGACACATGTCCTGCCCATCGCAGACAACTGCTGGATCTAAACACAGCATATGATAGATATCTAATAGTATTATAGATATCTAATAGTATTATAGATATCTAATAGTATTATAGATATCTAGGACCCAAATTGTATGATGAACTAGCTAATGCCCGGCATACGCTACTACGCCTAAATAAATTAAATATCGAAGGTTAATTAATTATATGGTATACACTGCAATAAACTAAACATGGCAGTTGCTAGAGTAAAAATTTAATTTCAAATTTCAGGTAAACCCCCACTTCTAACGGTCGGATTTCGCTGATTTTTTGGATAATACATATCTCGGTTTACTTTAATACGATATTCCGATTTTTGTTGTGAAACATCGAAAATTACGATTGCTAGAGCGATTTTTAAATTTTCGTTTCAGGTGAACTCCTACACCTAATGATTTTAGAACATAATAGATAACGGCTAAACACTCGCCGCATCTGAAATCCTGTATATACAAATTTTCACGAAAATCGGTTTAACGGTTTAGGAGTCTATAAAGTGCAAACAAACATGTATTCGTTTTATTTGATTTTGTTTTCCTTGCGGTCCGGAACATTTAAATAAATGGCAAGATAAATTATTATTTTGCCAATTTAGATTTGGTTAATAGTGGTACATTCTCTGTGGGTGTGTCAAAAACTAATTAAACAACATTGTGATGGTTTTGTTAGAATTTCCACTTACTATCAGCAAGTCCCAAACAGCAAAATTGACATTACTTTAATAACTGAAAAAATTATGGACTCCTGTTTAAAGGGACTATATAAACATAATAATATCCAGGAAGTAATAAATAAAAGAATACAAAATGGTAGAAATGTTATTTATCAATAAATAAAGTATTTAAATTCAAAATATACGACACTTTAAACAAAAACCAGACTGTATAAAACACTAGCTAACACACGGCGTGCGCTGCTACGCCGAAAAAAAAGTGAAAATTAATGTGTTCTTATGTTTAATTGAATAAGTGAAAGGAAAAATAATTATAAATTTATATCGTAATTATTTTTAGGTACCCGTGCTGATTAACCGGCGATGCCCGGGAAATCAACTTATCCCGATCTTCTTGTCATAAATGAGTTGAAAGATGAAAATTAATGTTTTTTTATGTATAGTTGAATAAGTATGAGAAAAAATGTATATCGTAATTATTTTTAGATACCCCGTGCTGTTTACCCGGCGTTGCCCGGGAATCTACTTATCCCGATCATTTTGGCATAAATGAGCTGAAAGACGAAACATGTAGTTGGATAAGTAGGGGGAAACATTTATATCGTAATTATTTTTATATACCCCGTGCTGATTACCCGGCGTTGCCCGGAATCTACTTATTCTGATCTTCTTGGCATAAATGAGCTGAAAGACGAAAATAAATGTTTTATGTTTAGTTGAATAAGTAGAAGGAAACATTTATATCGTAATTATTTTTATATACTCCGTGCTGATTACCCGGCGTTGCCCGATAATCTACTTATCCCAACCTTCTTGGCATAAATGAGCTGAAAGACAAAATTCGTTTATTGTGAGTTAATCATAAAAGAATTACCCGCCGTGCGCTGCTACGCTTGCCCGAGAATCTACTTGTTCTGATTTTCTTGGCAAAGACAAAAAATGGTTAGTGAGTTATTCGTAAAAGATAAACATATGCTGTCGGGGACTTTTTTTGTAGAGTATTTTGAGATACATTGTGTACATTAATTTGGTGTATTTGTTATGGTTTAAGCTGTGTAAGCCATTTAAGCGTACAAAAAGCGAGTATATTTTCACGTTTTTCGCTACAAAGGGTGAAGGGCTTAAGTATTAAAATTCTATTATAGCCTATAATCTTCCCGGGAAAATCCTGAACATTTTGCAAGAAGCCCTATCACAATCGGATGAATGGTATGGCAGCGCACGCTTTGCCTGGGAATCTACTAATCCGGATCTTCTTGGCTGACATTAATTTTACAGGCGAGGAAAAACACCGATAGAAAAAACACTCAGGAAACATTTATTTTATTTATTTATTTTATCTGATGGAGTTCAGGCCGTAAGGTCTTCTCTTCCACTTCCCCAGGGTTAAATTATACATACAATATGAATTATGGTTAATGATACATAATAGATATCCAACCATCCATAGTAATTCTGCCCAAAGGCAGGTCCTTCTCTGCAATCATAGCATTTTCATGCTATGCTTGCAGCTTTACTAGGGAATTGTAGGTGTGGTAGCTTCCCGTTGCTTTCCACGCCGGTGAAGGATGATGATGATGATGATGATAATAATGATAAGGATGATGATGATGGTGGTGGTCATATGATTTCGGGGACCGTTTGGGCCTTAAAGTTTTCCTGACATTTGTCTTACAGGTGAGGAAAAACCCCGATAAAAACCTCACTCAGAAAAACTGCCCCGACCGGGGATCGAACCCGGGCCTGTTGCGTGACAAGGCAGCCTGCTACCTCGAGACCACAGCGGTGGACATAATAAATATAAACTATACAATATAAAGTTGACAAGGGAAAGAAAGAAAGAATAATAATAATAAAGTGATCCCACTACAGGCCTCAGGAAGCCCTTGTGGTAGTAAGAGGTTAAGGCTCCCACTTTTCTGGACAATCGGCACTTGATGTCAGCCGGGTTGTCAGCCCTGCGTGACGGCCGCCTTTACCCCCAGAACAAACGTCTGTTACTCATTTCCGTTAGAGGCTGAGTCGATCCCAGAGCCATAGTGCCGCCAGAAGGTTTGGGTCAGTTTAAAAATCCTGACCCCACCGGGACTCGAACCCTCGACCTTCCGGCTTAATAATAATACTAATTATAAGTTATTAGTTTTGTTACTATTATTGTTATTAATTAATTAATTAATAATAATAACATCGGCCGCGGAGGACTAGTGGTTATGCTCCTTGCCTCTGGTCCCGAGGGTCGCGGGTTCAAACCCGACCGGGGTCGATGGATTTTTTAGGACGGAAAAATCCAAGGAGCAAGTCCTCCGGGAGGGACTTCAAGCCGTGGGTCCCGAGTCTGAAGATTTTCAGGCTCGTAAAAAATCCTTAAGCCTGAATGGAAAGGCCTCTAAGTAAAATTTACCGAATTTTCCCGTCCTAGTACTACCTTGGTTTCCTAGATGTCAGTATGAGGCGGAACGCTGACCATGGACCACTCAAAATGACATCTATACGAAAACAAGTGTAACTAAATTAGTATGGTTCAAATTCTTCCCTGTAGGGGGAGAGCGCCTAAATCTCTGTAAAGGGAAAACATAGGCTTACAATACAATACAATAATAATAACAAAAATAATAACCTATTATTAGATTAAGTAAATGGCTTGGTAAAGAAAGTTTAAAATATAAGGGAATAATAAAAGTATACATGGTACACAGTTATATATTATATTGTGTAAGGAAATATGAAGTGAGTTTCTTTTTTTAAACTGTTTTTGAGTCGAGCAGTCCTTGATATACGAGGGGAGGGAATTCCAGAGACGGGTGGCTGAGACAATGAAGGATGAGGAATAGTGAGATGTTCGATGTAGAGGAACAGCTAGAGTTAAATTTTCTCTCGATCGTGTGTTTATGTTATGGTGAGAGGATAGCGAATGAAAGCGAGTAGAAATATAAAGGGGTGGTGAGGTGGACAAAGTATTGTATAAGAAGCAGGGGCAATGTAGCATGTCCCGACCGGAGATCGAACCCGGGTCCGATGCGTTACGAGGCAGCGACGCTACTCAGAGACCACAGCGGTGGACTGGAGCATTATTATCTAGTGTACAATATGACTGAAATGTATAAAAAAGTTGACTTTCATATCTTGAAAAACGGCAAAGTGAAAGAAAATTCTAAGCACAAAATGTCCTTTCATAGATCAATAGCAACGCTTTATTCCGTATATTTTAATTCAATTTGTGATAAAACTAAAAATGGTATCGAAAAAATAGTAAAGGAAAAAAATATTCAATTTCCAGTCCCCACAATGGCACATAAAATAAGGTCAATATTCATAAGTAATGCCACGAGTGATTTCCAAATTATCGATAAATTCACGACTCACGAAGTGAGGAGTGAATTTATCTAGAGAATTTGGAAATCAAGAGTGGCATTTGTTAGGACTATTTAACGAATAAAATTAAGCTGTTTACTCACAAATCATTATTTAACTATAGTTATTTTAAAATATTTATATATTTAATGTAAACGGCGATGTTTGAAAACAAATGAGAAACGATAGGTACGCTTCTACTGCTTCTTTTGTTTATCACTGCAACCAGATCATACTATTTATTGCCAAAGGAACGCAATATTGTAAGAATGCTCTCTAGTGGAGAAAAAATGAAACACATCAATCTGTATATTAATTCATTTCTGATGTCGTATGATGTAAATATGACAATTATATTTTTCTCGATTATTACCTGGGAAAAAATACATTTAAGAAAGTGCAAACAGTGGTTTCTTTTTTTGGTGGTATAATCAATTGCTACAAATGTTGACATGTAAGCACTATTATATACAATCTGGTAGCCGTATTTGTTATAGGCTCAGTCACTGCAAAATAACGGTCAGACCTGTTCAGAATATTAAAAAGGAGGAGCTTTGTTTAATATATGATAATCCTAACACTGATAAATATTTCGTGAAACACGACTCTGATTGGTTGTAAAACAGAAATCATTGAAACGTGATTGGTCATTGACTCCCAATTGGGGCATGAGTTAAATAGTCACAGTAATTTCAAAATAATGGATAAATAAACCACTGTACATTTTTTCCATAAAACAATGTATACGTAAACCATAGTCTGTAGTACACTTTTATTATGTTTACGACAAACGATTCGTACTTTAAAATATGCGCATTTGTATTACTTCCAAATCACGAACCCAGTAAAAACTAGAGTTGTTTGCGAAAGACTGAGATTTTTTTTATATTCAATGCCATTAGTTCTGTCATTTCGACATTTCTGGTATTCTCCCCTGGCATCCACATATTGTAACCCACTTCGAGGATGAGACGACTGGAAGGCGGTCGACATTTCTGGTATTCTCCCCTGGCATCCACATATTGTACCCACTTCGAGGATGAGACGACTGGAAGGCGGGCTTAAGCTGCCCCTATGATATGTGGTGGTGGTAATGATGCCCCAGGAGAGGCATTAATCCTAAACTTAATCTAATGAAGCGAATATGATAATGATGGCCAGATTATGTTCGGGGATCATTGGGCCTTAAAGTTTCTTGACATTTGTCTTACAGAGGAGGAAAAACCCAAAAAAAAAAAAACTTCACCCAGAAAACTTGTCCCGACCGAGACTCGAGCTCGGGCTCGCTGCGTGTCAAGGCAGCACAGTACCTCGAAATCACAGCGGCAGACAGACTGAGAATGTATAAAACTTTGAAAAGTTGGATCAAACATTATTAGGACTAATAATAATTTTATAATACTGTGGTATCGACTAGTTGATTCAAACGATAAATACTACACGAGAGGTAAAGTAATCGACAAATATATATATATATATATACACACACACACATATATATATATATATATATATATATATATATATATATATATATACACACACACACATACATATATATGTCCAATGCTATGGTCTCGAGGTAGCGTGCTACCTTGTCACGCAGCGCACCCGGGTTCGATCCCCGGTCGGGACAAGCTTCCTGGGTGAGGTATTTTCGGGGTTTTTCCTCACCTGTAAGACAATTGTCAGGAAGCTTAGGGCCGAAGGGTCCCGAAAATCATCCGGCCATCATCATCATCCTTCACCGGTGTGAAAAGCAACAGGAAGCTACCACACCTTTAATTCCCTAGTAAAGCTGCAAAGCTTAACATGAAAATGCTATGATTGCAGTGAAAGACCTACCCTCGGGCAGAATTACTATGAATGGATGGATATATATATATATATATATTTTTTTTTTGATCAAGTCCACTGCTGTGGTCTCGAGGTAGCGTGCTGCTTGTCACGCAGCGGGCCCGGATTCGATCCCCGGTCGGGCAGTTTTTCTGGGTGAGGATTTTATCGGGGTTTTTCCTCACCTGTAAGACAAATGTCAGGAAAACTTTGAGGCTCAAACGGTCCCCGAAATCATATGGCCATCATTATCATCCTTCTCCGGTGTGGAAAGCAACGTGATGCTACCACACCTACAATTCCCTAATAAAGCTGTAAGCATAGCATGAAAATGCTATGATTGCAGTGAAGGACCTGCCTTCGGGCAGAATTACTATGGATGGCTGGATATTTAATCAAGGCAAATATTGGGTAGGGATTTCATTATCAGGGCGAGTTTAATAAATAAAATATCCTCAACTAGTGTCCAATCAGGGAAGGGTCGGGGAATGACATATGATGAAGCCCCTTATATGTATATACATAAGTCTGTGAATGAGAAGGGTGCCGGCCGATCACGCCTGACGCACCATCACAGAGGCAGATGAACGAAATGAAACGAAATGGATGAGATGAGTATGGAGAAATGGTGGAATGAAATTGTGGGAGGGGAAAACGGGAGAAAACCCCAAGAAAAACCTGCCCAAACTCCGTTTCGTTCACCACGAAACCCACATGGAGTGACCGAGACTCTATCTCGGGACCCCAGCGGTGAGAAGCGAGAGTCTAACCGTTTGCGCCACGGAGTCACCTTGGACCAGTTTAATATTAATCATAATTTCATACCATTAAAATTAAATAAGTTAAGTTCTGCAGTCAAATATTTACAAACACGAATATAGAAATTCATAGCCCATTAGATACAACCCAAGGACTTAGATGTGATATCATAAATGTTACAAAGTCTATATGAATAAATAGTATATTACGATGCGAGGTTGGGAAATGGTTTTTACAGAATCGAGGAAAATGTTTAAAAACCGAGCGATAGCGAGGTTTTTAATTTCCGAGGTTCCTAAAAACACTTCACAAACGTGCGTTGAAACTTCATTTTTTGCGCGATGGTGTTTTCAAAATAATATAATAGTAAAATAATAACATATATTTTTGGAAATATGTGCGTTCATTATAAACAACTGACTAACGTTAACAGTGTGGGAATGGTTATTAGATGAAACTACAGGAGGCCATGAGATCATTTAGTGATAAGATGGCGGCAAGTATGTATTTATTGTTTTATATTGTTTCAAATAAAGTTCAGTTCATTTAAAATGCAGTGATTTATTTCGTATAATGTACATTAACACTATATTTTGGATATTTTTTGTATGTACATTGTATGTAGTATGCATAGAGGGCAGTGGGTTTACTTCCCCAGGCATGGCTTGAGAAGTTTCTGGTGACTGGAAGCGTTAAAAAAGAATCAGGAGGTGCTCGTACACGTGTTTCAGAAGAAAAGATTGAAGAAATTAGAGCAGGATTTTCTTCCATGAGAAGTCAATAACTGGCCCGGTATACCAAGACATGTTGGAACAGTTCTTGTACCCCCAAGTAGCTGATCTGCAACCCCAAGTAATCTTTCAACAAGATGAAGCCCCGCCACACTGGAGCCTGGATGTTCGGAATTCACTCAAAGAATCCTTCCCAAATAAGTGGATTGGACGCGGCGGACCAATTTGCTGACCACCACGTTCGATAGACATCACTCCATTAGACTTCTTCCTCTGGGGGTATGTAAAAGACCGTGTGTTTGCGACTCCAGTACAAGATCTTCATGATTTACGAACCCGTATCCTTCACACAATTGCAACAGTACCAATGGACATGTTGGACAAAACGTGGCTCGAAATCGAATACAGACTTGATATTGTTCGTGCTACTAATGGTGCACATATAGAGGTGTTTTAGTGTGAGGCAATGCGTGGCAATGACAATTCTTTGAGTTTCTGTTTCGTTTAATACCGGCTTCATTTCATAATTCCGCATACTTTGTTAGTTATGATTAATTAAAATGTGGGAGGTTTGAATGGGACACCCTGTATATTATTATTTTTATATATTTTATTTTGAGTGTTATAGAGCGAACTACTTTTTCTTATACGCTTGAAGGTAAAATCATTATTAGATAAATGGAAATGCTGTCATACATGTGTTTATTTACATTACAACTGTAACTTAGCTCGGAAGAGTTATATATAGTACGTGCATTTTATTATGCACAGTTGGCAAAAATGAAAGTGACCGCACAGTTGAACAGTGAATTTATAAGTTCCATTTCGGATTACGGTACTGTTACACAATGCAAGCGCTTGTAGATGCACAGAGTTGAAGTAATTTCTGAACTGTGCTGTTTAAGAAAGAATAATCCAATGTCTGTGGAATGCAGCGATAACGCGTTTGCCTTACAATTCGAAGGTGTGAGTACGAGCCTCGTTCAAGTTTTTTTGTTTGTATTTTGTTTCTTGACCAATTTCAATTCAAACGAATTCTCTCTCTATTAACAATTTAAATTTAAAGATGAAAATGATTATTCTGACAATTTTAATTAACATTAATAGGATTCTTGATGAAGTTTCGTTGAGGTATTATTCAAAATTAAAACATTAAATTATGAAATATTTACCTGAAAGGTCCGTCTCCTCAACTTTTTTAGTCATATATCTGTAGTGCTTTCGGGACGAGTCCCCTGCTGATGATGGGACTAGTCCCGAAAGCGCTACAGATAAATGACTAAAAAAAGTTGAGGAGACGGAGCTTTTAGCTAAATATTTAATAATTTAATGTTTTAATTTTAATTATATAGCCAATTATTTCAGGCAAATTTTAATTATATAACTAATTATTTCTTGACCGATCCCCGGTCGGGACACGTTTCCTGGGTGATGTTTTTTTTCGGGGTTTTTCCTCACCTCTAAGACAAATGTCACGAAACTTTAAGGCCCAAACATCATCCGGCCATCATTATTATCATTAACATATTCATTAATTTTGGGGTTAAGACCTCTCCTGGCGCATCATTACCATCATCATCACCTATCATGTATAATCGGGGCAGCGTAACTACGCCTTCCAGGCGCCCCAACTTCACAAGTGGGTCGTGCAAGGAGAGAACACCAGAATGTCGAAATGATAATGCGGTAGCATTGAACAAAAAAGACTTGACATAATTGAATTTTAAAGAATTTTCTCTGTGACCAATTTTAATTACATGATAAACTGTATCTCACCAGTTTTAATATGTCGAATTATTTCTGACCAATCTTAATTATATCAAACATTTTAATTGTACGAAGAATTAAAGCAATTGAGCATATAGAAAGCACACAAATGTAGATAACAATACATACACGCAACCTGCTAGTAGGGCCTACGTATGTAACTTACCTATAGATTCTAGAAACGAAAAGGTCAAAGATAATTTATGCAAGCATAAAAAATAAAATAAAAATATATAATTTATTAGATAAAATGTAATAACATTAAACGTACACCAGATTGAGCCACATTTGCCAGATTTTCAGCAGATAAATTAAAATAACTGTCAAGGCTATGTAAGCTTTGGATTTGTCACAAGATCGGGGCTAGAATCAATCAGGCCGTAACGAGACCAACTCGTTCCAACTGTGTCAATAGGCTCCATTGACTACGTGGCAAAGTTCGATATGCTTCTTCACCAGAAAATAACAACAATCTCCCATGGCGCATATTCTGAAATGAAACCATCACTTGCACTAACGGTGTAACTTCTATCTACGCCTTTAATTTACTGACAATTAAATATGAAGCTGCACATTCCCCGGGCTTGAAGCACCTGTTGTGTGACAAGGATTTCATCACACAAACTAATTTAAACAATGTGGTAAACAACTTAACTATTATTAACACGTATTCTGGACTCAAGACGAAATGAGGCTCATTCTAGAAAAATCACGAATGAATAGGCATAAGACAAACTACATCGATAGAATGTCTGCATTCAAATTTCCAAATTAAAATCTATTAAAAATGTTAATTGATACAAACGTGTGACCCAATCGCCCTCAACTATCCAAGTTTAAAATTGAATCGGTAAATGTGAAAAGAGATAATCTCGATTTTTTCACACATTTACTTTTTGATGACTCGTATATTTTATATGACTATTTAACTCATGTCGCGAATGGTAGTCAATGACCAACCACGTTTCAATGAATTCTGTTTTACACCAATGACAGTCGTGTTTCACCTCGCTCTATATCGATTTCTCTTTATCAGCTCCTGCTTTTGTGATAAAGAAAGCTCCTCCTTTTTTTATATTCTGAACAGGTTAGACCATTATTTTTCTCCAACAAATACATTAAATATAGCAAATAATGAATAGATTCAGTGATTTTACTGAGTTGTTTATTCAGAAAATAAATGATTAACCTATAATGTTGATTATAATAGTTTGATGTGTTTCATTATTTCTCCACTAGAGTGCATTCTTACAATATTGCGATCCTTTGGCAATAAATAATATGATCGAGTTGCAGTGAATATACATAACCTCACATTTCTAATTTGTTTTCAAACATCGTCATTTACATTAAGTATATAAATATTTTAAAACACCGGTAACTATATTCAAATAATTATTTTTTAGTAAAGAGCTTAATTTTATTCGTTAAATAGTCCTAACAAATGCCACTCTTGATTTCCAAATCCTCTAGATAAATTCACTCCTCACTTCGTGAGTCGTGAATTTATCGATAATTTGGAAATCATTCGTGGCAACACTTATGATAACTTCATGGCGCTTAAATCCAGCACCAAATATCTCATTTAAACTACAGAGAAGTAATACAACACCTGAATTGGTAAACTGGATAACCCCCACTATCTGCCGTCCGCGATGCGTCCCTCCTCACTTCATTCCGCTCTTAATGATGCAGGGAGACCATCTGCTACGTACAGTTGGTTGTCATATTTTTACATTAAGAAGACTTTAAAAAAATACTGAAATTTAAATTTGGAAAAAGCTTATGATTCTGCCCCTGAAAATCATTATGGAAAGGTCTAAGAGAAGCGTCAAATTAATAAAGATATGATATATATTTTTAAGATCCATATATTCAAATAACAGATCCCAAATTAAAATTTGAAATCGCTCATCACAAGAATTTTGTATAACACAAGGATGTCGTTTATCACAATGGTTTTCAATTTCTGTTTAACAGATAGGTTCAGAAAATAGAATATTATGGGAATACCGATGAATTATATTTTCTACGTCACTTTTTCGAATGAGGAAGTTGTAATAACTCAGGATATAGAGGATGCTTCATATATGACAAGAATAGGCTATATATATATTTCAATGCCACCTGTTTGTCATTCGACATTTCAGGTATTCTCTCCTGACTTTGGAGTATTGTAACCCACTTCTGAGGCGGGGTTACGCTGCCCCAATGATACGAGATATGATGGGTGATGACGATGGGTAATGATGCGCCAGGAGAGGCCTTAAACCTAAACTTAATCTAATGAGGTGAATATGATATTGATGGTCATATGATGTTCGGGGACTGTTTGGGCCTTAAAGAATCCTGACATCCGTCTTACAGGTGAGGAAAAATCCCGAAAAAAAATTCACCTAGGAAACTTGTCCCGAGCGGGGATCGAACCCTGGCCCGCTGCGTGACAAGGCAGCACGCTACCTCGAGACCACAGCGGTGGACTATGACAAGAATACTAGTTGAAGAATATAAAAATGTGGGTTAAATTTTAATTTATAATAAACTGAATATTTAACATTTGTAGAATGAACAAGAAGAAATTCACAAAGTCAATAAATTTAAAAATGTAAGATCTATTTTAGAAGCTGATAAAAAAAACACACAACTACTCAGCCGAAATCGGGGGGGGGGGGAGTACAAGTAGACAAATAATTGGTAGGCCTATACTGAATTCAGATAGTCGAGCAGACGGAGAATAGAAAATGTTTCATAACAGTGAGTTGCATGATCTTTATGGGAAGCCAGATGTAATAAGAACAGTTATGTCTCGTAGACTGTGATGGTTAGGACATGTGGCATGAATGAGGTATGAAAGAGGGGCATGTAAACTCTGAAGGAAAACCAGAGGGAACCCTCTCAGTAGGTAGGCAAAGAATCAGGTGGGATAATAACATTAACTAGGATTTGAGGGAAGTAAATTATACAGGGGATGAATGAAAAATCTTGATTGAGGATAAGGGTATACGGATAGCTTATGTCCGCGCGGCAAAGAACCTACGAGTTCAATAGTGCCAATTCTTCTTCTTCTTCTTCACTTCACGGGCTAGGCAAATTGCCTGTTCCGCCTCACAGCTGTTCTGTCCATCTTTTCACTGGCCTTCCTACATTCCTTGAACCTCTTGACTTGTAGTTGAATGCTGCTCTTAGTAATCTTGATACATTCGTTCTTTCCACATGTGTAAACCATTTCTCTCTATATTCGCTGATTTTCTCATCCAATGGATATATATTTAACTCTGTTCTTATATATTCATTCCTTATCCGATCCAATCTTGTGCAGCCTTTTGTTCTTCTAAGGAAGTTCATTTCTGCGCTTTGTATTCTACTTTGCAATTTTTTGGTCATTATCCAAGTTTCGCTCCCATAAAGTAATGCAGGAACTGCTAATGTTTTATAAAATTTCAATCTAGTATCTCTTCTTGTTTTATTCTTTAATGTTTTATGTATAGTTCTGCATATCATTTGAAATTTCGACAGTTTCATATGTATGTCTCTTTCAGTTTTTGTGTTTATAGTAAAATTACAACCCAAATAATTAAAATTTATTTGTTCCAGAGGTTTGTTGTCTATTACGATTTTTGATCTTATATGATCGTTTCCCCAAAAATGCCATTATTTTTGTTTTTTCTTTTGATATTTTGAAATTATATTCTTGGCATAACTGATTTAATTGATGTGAAGAGTACTGCAAATTATTTTCATTTTCTTGAATAATAACCACATCGTCAGCATAGATTAAAACGTGCCAATTAGTTAGTTAAAAAATATTAGTAAGACGTAACATATAAACCAAATTAATTTATTGCACTGTTCAAAAATAAAATATCACTCAGCACTCAGTGATTTAACATTCAAAGAAAAATGAACGATGCATCACAAAACTGTAGGATGTCTAAGTAAACGAAGAATATCGCAACGCTATTGCACAAAATGTTTTAATAAATCTTGCATAATTTATGAAGGCGGCTCCGTGACGCAAGCAGTTGGTGTCTCGAGATTGAGCCTCTGCCACTCCATGTGGGTTTTTTGATGGGAGAAACGGAGATTGGGCATTTTTTTGCCACAAATTTCATTCCACTATTTATCCATACTCATCTAATATATTTTGTTCCATTTCGTTCATCTGTCCCCGTGATCGTGTGTCAGGCGTGGTCGGCCAGCATCCTTGTCATTCACAGACCTCATCTCTCTACCCGACGCTGAGTTGTATATGGTTTGAGGATACTTTAGTGCACTTTATATAATTTACTAGCTTATAACCTACGTACGCTGGTACGCCTAAATAAATCATAATGTGTTTTTGCCTTTATTTGAATAAGTAAAAGGAAAAAAATATATAAATTCATATCATAATTAAGTCCACCGCTGTGGTCTCGAGGTAGCGCGCTGCCTTGTCACGCAGCGGGCCCGGGTTCGACCCCCGGTCGGAGCAGTTTTTCTGGGTGAGGCTTTTATCGGGGTTTTTCCTCACCTGTAAGACAAATGTCAGGAAAACTTAAGGCCCAAACGGGCCATCATCATCATCCTTATCATTATTATCATCATCCTTCACCGGTGTGGAAAACAACGGGAAGCTACCACACCTACAATTCCCTAGTAAAGCTGCAAGCATAGCATGAAAATGCTATGATTGCAGTGAAGGACCTGCCTTCGGGCAGAATTACTATGGATGGATATCATAATTATTTTTAGATACCTCGTGCTGTTTACCCGGCGTTGGCCGGAAATCTACGTAGTCCGATGTACTTGGTATAAATAAGCTGAAATACTAAATTTATTTTGAGTTTTCCGTAAAAGAATACCCGCTGTGCGCTGCTATGCTTTCCCGGGAATCTACTTATTCCGATCTTCTTGGCATCAATAAAAGACAAAAATGGTTATTGTGAGTTATCTGTAAAAGATAAACATATGCTGTCGTGGACTTTTTTGTAGAATTTTTGAGATATTCAATTCTGTGTACATTAATTTTGTGTATTTGTTATTGTTTAGGCAGCGTATGCCATTTAAGCGTAAAAAAAAGTAATTTTTTTCACGTTTTTAAGGGTGTAGCAGTTGAGCATCACAACATAGCCTATGTTCAACCGGGGAATTTGCTGAACATTTTGCAAAAAATCCATCACAATCGGATGAACGGTATGGCAGCGCATAAAATACAAACAAACAAACATGCATTTTTATATATTAGAAGATGACCGTAGTTATTTGCTTAACCAGATAAATAGACAATAAGGCGCATGTTATCTCGCCATATACTCAATTGATCTACTGAACTATTTAGAGCATATTTAACAAATCCTTGTGCAGTATTTAACTCCAGAATTTCTCTTAAGAGTCATTATTATTGGATCTACATAAAAAAAACTGTTAATTTATTTGTATGAAAGGAAGAAGAACAACAAGATGAAGAAGAAGAAGATGATGATGATAACAAATAAAATTATGTTGAAAACGCAACAAAATTTTTCTTTTATATTTAAAGAAACAAATTTACATATCGTCGCATATAAAGCTCCTCACTCCATGGCGCGGCAGGTCTAGAAGGACCTTGGCCTACCATCCGGCTGACTGGACTCACATTCACATGTATTAAACATAAATGTGGACGATCAAGCAAGTATATGCTCAGAGTGTCGGGTCCTCCAGCCGTTTCAGTTACTTTTCTCGGCCTGTAACCGCAACTTGTAGCTACCCAAATTCCTCACGATATGGGTGGTCATCGATTCCATACTGTCTGAAATTCCATGAGAAATTTCTTCCTCCATGGAGACTCCCACTAGCGGAAATCCCGTTGTACTGCATCAAAGCATGATACTTTAAACCGCTAGGCTATGGCGCAGAATATACACATAATAATAATATAATAATAATAATGCTTTATTTATTCTGGCAGAGTACGTACATACATATACTTTTTGGTCGATAAAAAAATATACTGCTTACCGATTCTTGAAAAAAATAAATAGGCCTACCTGTATTTTAAAGCGGTCCACCGCTGTGGTCTCGAAGTAGCGTACTGCCTTGTCACGCAGCGGGCCCGGGTTCGATCCCCGGTCGGGACAAGTTTCCTGGGTGATGGTTTTCTTCAGGGTTTTTTCTCACCTGTAAGACAAATGTCAGGAAACTTTAAGGCCCAAACGGTCCCCGAACAGCATCTGGTCATCATTATCATTATTGACATAATCATTAAGTTTAGGATTAAGGCCTCTCCTGACACATCATTACCATCATCATCACCTACCATATACCATCGGGGAAGCGTAACTCCGCCTTCCAGGCGCCCCAACCTCAGAAGTGGGTTACAATAATGACATGCCAGAAGAGAATACCAGAATGTCGAAATGACAACGTGGTGACATTGAATAAAAAATAATAACATATTTTAAAGCGTCTATAAATAAGAATTAAGTAAAATGAATAAGTTATAATATTATTTTCTTCTCTACTTTTTTAGTGTTTAAAGATAATTGATAAAATGAAATCATGAATAAGAAAACGTTCTGTGTTAACTTATAGTGAAAGTTTTCTGTAAAGAAATTTTATTCGCTTACTATGAATAAATTATGAGAGAATACATTCGATAAGCAGCCCTTTTAATAGTAGGACATTACGGATCCTTTGAAAAGATACTTTTTTTTATTCAATGTCCCAGGTTGCCATTTCGACATTTCTGGTGTTCTCTTAATTGTAACCTACATCTGAATTTGGGACACCTAGAAGACTACGTTACGTTACCCCGATGATATGATGGGTGATAAATGATAATGAAGTGCCAAGAGAGTTCTTAACCTAAATTCCAGACCATAGGCAACCACAGGAATGATTCCTTTTAAGCAAAAATTCCTACGGTTTGATCGGGAATCGAACCCGGGACATCATGACTGTAGCCAGAAACGCTGACCACTAGCCCACGAGGCTGGTCCCTTTGAAACAATATAGTTAGTAGTTAAAATGTGCTGTCAGTCTCAAAATCTAAATGCATAAGACGGACTGACAATACCGTCAGTTGAAAACCCACAAAGAACGTAAGATTTTTCTCTCCTTCAGAGATACGCTCCCAAAACCCCCCACGAGAGTGGCGATAAGCTTTATTGAACTTACTCGATGCAGTAAAATAATATCCCTTGGCCTAATAACAGAGAAAGAAGGATAAAAAGAAGCAATAAGTAAAAAAAAAAAGAGAAAGAGAGAGAGAGAGAGAGAGAGAGAGAGAGAGAGAGAGAATGGTTTGCTGTCATTCTCTAAATCTAAATGCATAAGACGGACTGACAATACCGTCAGTTGAAAACCCACAAAGAACGTAAGATTTTTCTCTCCTTCAGAGATACGCTCCCAAAACCCCCCACGAGAGTGGCGATAAGCTTTATTGAACTTACTCCATGCAGTAAAATAATATCCCTTGGCCTAATAAAAGAGAAAGAAGGATAAAAAGAAGCAATAAGTAAAAAAAAAAGAGAGAGAGAGAGAAAATGGTTTGCTGTCATTCTCTAAATCTAAATGCATAAGACGGACTGACAATACCGTCAGTTGAAAACCCACAAAGAACGTAAGATTTTTCTCCTTCAGAGATACGCTCCCAAAAACCCCCACGAGAGTGGCGATAAGCTTCATTGAACTTACTTGATGCAGTAAAATAACATCCCTTGGCCTAATAACAGAGAAAGAAGGATAAAAAGAAGCAATAAGTAAAAAAAAAAAAAAAGAGAAAATAGATGGTATGAGAGAGGGGACGCAGAGGGCCAAGCACCTCGACGACGATTTTTGTAAAAGAACTGTCACTGCAGGAGTGACGTATTTGAATGGAACGGTGCCAGTCTCGGCTGTTGCGCTGCAAACCGTTCAGTAGCAACTGAACCGCGAGCGCAGCAACATGTGACGAATATGTTTAACTTCTTCAGGAAGTTCAAGCAGGCTCAGGGGGAGCCGGATAATGAGAAGGAGAAGTCGGCTTCCCCGGCCACGCCGGCTCGACACCGGAGCCACAAAAAGGTGGAAGAGTTAGAGCCGGACATTAGTCAGAGACGGACGGAAGACATGCCGGATCAAACCATGAGACCTGAAGAACTAGTGATATCTGTGCCTGAGTACACCACCGAGCCTGAACAACGTCATTCTAATGAATCTATGGAGAAAGTTTCAACGTTGGAGAAACAAGTCCACGAGTTGGAAAATGACAAGTATGTTGTTTTTGTAATTTCTAATAAACACATGCGATCATCGTTTCCGGATGACGCATCACACTGACGTATTTTACTGAGGTTAATCACCGCTAAGTCCGGGTTCGAGTCCCTGTCATTAGGCACAAACTGTAATAAAAAATGACAATAAAAAAGTCAACGCTCCCCTTCATGGTTTCAATAAACGATGGGCGGTTGGCTTTAGTCTGTATCCCCGACACAAATTGGAAGGGAACAGAGGGCCATGATAACTTAGTATAATTGTTTGTTTTTTTGTCGACACAAATTGGAAGGAAACAGGGGGTCATGATATCTTAATATATATATATATACATACTTTTTTTTGTCGACACAAATTGGAAGGGGGCCAGAGGGCCATGTTATCTCATGTTTTTTATTATTTGTTTCTTGGTGATTTAAATGTTAATCGATTTATTTTTCTTGTCCTCTTATTTGTAATATCTATAATAATTTTAATTGTTAGACCAAATATGATTAGAATTTTGGACCATTTTTATTTAATTTATATTCATAGACGCTTTAATATCTAATTTTATATCATATCTAGCAGGGACAAGTAGTTAAATCGTTGGCTTACTGCTTTCAGAATCATTATTATCATTAAGTTAAAGATAGACTTAATAATATTATCTTGCCAATTTGACCACAGAGGGCCATGTTATCTCATTATAATGTTATTATTTGTTTCCTGGTGATTTAAATGTTAATCGATTTAATTTTTCTTGTCCTCTTATTTGTAACATCAATAATAGTTTTAATTATTAGACCAAATATAATTAGAATTTTGGACCATTTTTATTTAATTTATATACGCTTATATATAATTTATAGACGCTTTAACATCTAAAACTCAAAAACAGTTTAAAAAGAAACTCATTTCATATTTCCTTAGGCAATATAATATATAATGTGTTCCATATATACTTTTATTATTCGTTTATGTTTTTAAACTTTCTTTACCAAGCCATTTACTTAATCTAAATATAGGTATTGTTTTTGTTATTATTATTATTATTATTATTATTATTATTATTATTATTTTATTATTACTTTTTCTTTCTTTCCCTTGTCAACTTTATATTGTGTAAGTAAAGTGATCCCACAACAGGCCTCAGGAGGCCCTTGGGGTAGTAGGAGGTTAAGGCTCCCACTTTTTCTGGACACTCGGCACTTTATGTCAGCCGGGTTGTCAGCCCTGCGTGACGGCCGCCTTTACCCCAGGAACAAGCGTCTGGTACTCATTTCCGTTAGAGGCTGAGTCGACCCCAGGGCCATATATTGTGTAGTCTATAAATATGATCTATCATTAATCATAATTTTTTATTGTATACATAATTTAACTCTGGTGAAGCAGAAGAGAAGACCGTACGGTCTTAACTCCATCAGGTAAAATAAATAAATAAATAAAATGTTATATCATATTTAGTAGGGACAAATAACTAAATAATTGGTTTACTGCTTTCAGAATCATTATCATCATTAAGTTAAAGATAGATTTAATACCATTATCTTGTCAATTTGACCAAATTTTCGTATAGTATCTAATCCTCTATGGGGCACGCCGTAGCGTAGTGTTAAGGCACTGGGCTACAAGCCGGAGGGTCGAGGGTTCAAATCCCGTTGGGGTCAGGATTTTTAAACTGACCCAAACCCTCTGGCGGCACTATGGCCTTCGGGTCGACTCAGCCTCTAACGGAAATGAGTACCAGACGCTTGTTCTGGGGTAAAGGCGGCCGTCACGCAGGGCTGACAACCCGGATGACATCAAGTGCCGATTGTCTAGAAAAAGTGGGAGCCTTAACCTCCTACTACCCCAAAGGCCTCCTGAGGCCTGTTGTGGGATCACTTTAATCTAATCCTCTATATCCTCCTGACCACACTGTGTATTATTCACTATATTTTACAGTTTCACTAGCCAGAGAATGGCATTCCCTTCCGCCCTATGTCAGACACTGTCAAACTATAACATCGTTCAAAAACAAATTCAAGAATTATTTAATAACAAATTAACTTATACAACTCCTCACTGATAAGCTTTACTTATAGCTATTGCTTGAATATTAAATTTTGGGAGGTGAAATAATATTTATTATTTAGATTGCATAAAAATATTATTTTAAGATTTAATAATAATTTAATTCATTTTTGAGAATAATGTTAAGATTAACAAATATTTTCAGTGGTTCGTTTTAAATATTGTATAACCGACAAATTTTCATTACTTTTGTTTTTTTATGTAGGCTACACAAGATAGGGACAGTCTGCCAAACATTTTAATTTATCTTTCTTATGTACATTTTATTACTTTAGTCTTAATTTTATTTATCATTAACATTATTATGTTATCTAGGCCTATCTTAATCTGATATATATATATATATATATATATATATATATATATATATATATATATATATATATATATATGGTATGATATGATAAAAATAAATGTCTGTACGGGATTCGAACCCGGAACTCTGAGTCTGTATCTCAGCGTGATATCCATTACACCACCAAGCGAATCCAATTCAAACACTTATTTTTCTTATATATGTATTATATTCTCCATATTAAGCTTGCATTGCTCAATTGCTCAATGTTAAACATTTAATTATAACATATATATATATATATATATATATGTTATAATTAAATATTTAACATTGAGCAATGCAAGCTTAATATGGTATGAAAAGAAAAATAAATCCTGGATGGGATTCGACCCCGGATCTCTGAGTCTGTACCTCAGTGTGATATCCATTACACCACCAGGCGAATCCAATTCAAACATTTATTTTTCTTATATATGTATTATATTCTCCATTATTACTAGATGTCGCGAGAACTCGGTCTTCACTGCCATCTAGAGATCCGGGGTCGAATCCCCCATCCAGGCATTTATTTTTCTTTTCATACCATATATATATATATATATATATATATATATATATACACCAGTTGCCGAACATTATAGATTAAATGGTACTAGAGTAAAAAGATATATGAAAAGTTTAAAGTAAATATTACAAATTAACAGTAAAAACTGAAATGTGGAACGATATAGGCAAGTTTCCCTATTTTCATTTTAATACAGCAAGGCTGTGTAGGGTCTCATTTGTTGTAATTGTCTTGCGTTGTCTCTTACTAGTTCTCAGGAGGTGTAATTTTTATGAAATAATAATCATCATCATCATAGTACATTCACGAATTTAGGCCATTTGTTGACCTGTTTCGGCCTCAAGAGAAACACCATCCAGAAGTCTTTTGAGTGGACGTCCTGGTCTTCTTCTTCCTGCAGGTTGATATCTTAACATTAGTTTGGGTATTCTGTGATCTTCCATTCGATGAACATGTTGTATCCATCTTGACTTATAATCAGAAATTTTGTTTTCTAAAGATTCCATGTGTAATTCTTCTAAGATGTCTTCATTTTTTTTTGTGATCTAGTAGTGTGTATCCTGCAGTCCTCCGAAGATATCTCATTTCAGCAGATCTAAGTCTCTGTATATCCTTCTGTTTCAACGTCCATACTTCGCTACCATGCAAAAGAGTTGGAAGAGCCAGTGTTTTATACACTTTCAGTCTTGAATGCTTTTGGACTAATTGTGGCTTGAAGATAGAATTTATTAACCCTAAAATTCTTAAAAATTTAGATATTTTTGCATTTACATCCTTTTCTTCTTCATATGAGATATTGCATCCTAGATATGTAAAATTATTCACCTGCTCCAAAATTGTATTGTCCAGTACAATTTTACTTCTGACATAATTATTATGAAATAATAAATGATTATATTGAAAGGACTCCCTATAATGAAACTAAAACCTAGCATTAACTTGAAACTGAAGAAAACTAAGGAAAACACTGACAATCAGGTTGACTGTTTCCAAGTTTGAACCTTGGACCTCTAATATGCGAGTTTTAAAAGTTATGTTTTATTATTTATTTTCAAATGTAACAATGTCGGCGAATGTACGAATCGGTTCAGTTAGTAGCATTTTAAAATCCTATTCGAGAGATCCTGGGTTCAACTTTATTCTTTTTTTAATTTCCTCAATAGTGAGGCGAAATGCTGGGTATTATTTTGATACATGATTCATTCCATTGTTAATAATTTCATTATTCATTGCTAATTTAATTAAAAATACAATTAACACAGGACTTGCCGCAATAGAAATATATATATATATATATATATATATATATATATATATAACGTACTGGCATATCCATGGATTCTGGGTATTGTATGACATAAGAAGTTGAATCATCTAAAAACAAATTATAATAAGAATCCATTGCTACTTTTCAGTTGATATCTTATAGAGCAATACTACAACCTGTCATGACTTCTTTACTTTAATTTTTATTATGAGAAACTTTAATGCTTTTAGTCATATCTAGCCTAAGATTTCTGGGTTATATAAATATATATGTATGTATGCACCCCATACGTCACATGTGGGAACACCAATGCTCCCTAGTGGGAGTTTCTTAACCAAGCTAATTTATCGGTCTCAAAGAGGAATTTTCCATCCAGCGCTTTTTTGACGTCCCAGCGATCTTTTGCCTTGGGGGCAGTAACGAAGCATGGCTTTTGGAGTTCTATGAGACGGCATTCGTTGAAGGTAGGCTTTCCAGTTGTTCTGGTAGTTTTGTATATGGTGAAGAATGGGTTCCATAATTTCCTCATTTCTTTTATGGTCCCACTTTGTATAACCTACTGTACGGCGCATATATCGCATCTCATTTGCTGTTATTCGACTTTCATCTCTTCTTCGTATTATCCATGCTTCACTACCATATCATAATACTGGTCTTGCGAGAACCTTATAAAGCCGCAATCAAGCTAATTTAGTTATGATTATTTACCTACATATGCCATATAACATTTTCCAATACTGTTATTCTAAGACGGTTCCAATAATGGATCATATTAAAATATTATAATGATATTGTGAAAAGAAAAATTAATGTCTGAGCCAGGAATCGAACCGAGATCCACGGTTCAATTCCTGCTTCAGACGTTAATTTTTCTTTTCACAATATCATTATAATATTACATATGTCAACGAGTGACATGAATATATAAGTGAAGACTATATTGATAACATATTTACAAATAAAAATTCAGCTTATTATATTTGTGCTCGTGTCCACCGCTGTGGTCTCGGGGTAGCCTTGTCACGCAGCGGGCCCGGGTACGATCCCCGGTCGGGACAGTTTTCTGGGTGAGGTTTTTATAGGGGTTTTTCCTCACCTGTAAGGCAAATGTCAGGAAAACTTTAAGGCCCAAACGGTCCCCGAAATCATATGGCCATCGCAATCATCATCATTCATATTCATCTTAGGTTAAGCTTAGGAATAGGGACTCTCCTGACGCACCATTATCATCTTCACCCATCATATCATCGGGGCAACGTAACCCCGCCTTCCAGGCGCCCCAACCTCAGAAGTGGGTTACAAGTACGCCATGCCAGGAGAGAAACCAGGAATGTCGAAAGACAAACCTGGGGCATTTGAAAAAAGAATATATATATATATATATATATATATTTGTGCTCACAAAATTCAAAAAGTAGTCGGGCGATTGACTTGAAATGTTGACACGGTGTTGCATTCGGACACGCGTGTATTTTTATAGTGAAATTAAATATTTACACAACATTGCATGTGAAAACGGGCGCGTTTTTACACACGGCGCGAGCAGTCAATCGTCATTAGGGTTTTCGCGGGCCATTACGAGCTTTATGAGTTGAATAGGAATAGAAAAATTGTTTTCGTTTACAGTGGGTGTGCATAATCAATCGTTGGAAATTATCTGATTATCTGAATAGTGATTTGTTTATTTTTTTCGAAAAATGAAATGTGAGATAATTGGATACCGATTGCTGTACCTATTCATTTCAATTCATTTATTTTGTTTTGGAAATCATTTCATTATCTGTTTTCGAAAATCAAAATGTGACAATGTTTG
This sequence comes from Diploptera punctata, assembly GCA_030220185.1. Lineage (NCBI taxonomy): Eukaryota > Metazoa > Arthropoda > Insecta > Blattodea > Blaberidae > Diploptera > Diploptera punctata. The sequence continues at coordinate 620,828 of JASPKZ010008385.1, forward strand.
GTTTCTCGTAGTGTATACATATAATTTAATTGAGCCTTAGGCCTAATATTTAATTTATTTAGGCGAGGGAGGAAAGGAGATTACGAGTATTTGAGAATAAAGTTCTTAGGAACATTTTTGGACCTAAGAGAGATGAACAGACAGATGAATGGAGAATACTGAATAACAGTGAATTACATGGTCTTTATAGAAAGCCAGATATAATAAGAGCAGTTAAGTCTCATAGACTGTGATGGGCAGGACATGTGACACGAATGGGGAATGAAAGACGGCATGGAAGCTTCTTGTAGGAAAACCAGAGGAACACGTTCAGTCGGTAGACCAAGAATGAGATGGAAGAATAGCATTAACCATGATTTGAGGGAAGTAGATTATACAGGGAATGATTGGAAAACATTAACTCAGGATAGGGTTGTATGGAGAGCTTATGTCCGCGCGGCCATGAACCTACGGGTTCGATAGTGCCAGTGAGTTAGTTAGTTAGGCGTAGCGCACAGCGGGCATAAGTTACTGATAAAATTTCTTCAGATGAATATTTAAAAACACATTTAGGCAATTGCGCACGAAATAAAATGTCTTAAAAATTAAAAATAGGTACCGGTTAGGCCTGTTTTACTTATCGCTTTTTCACGCCTACAGTGTTTATCTTGTTGCAATATTGAAACAAACAATTGTTAAAATAACTCATAGGTTTTAACTTGCTAATTCACACTGCGTTACACAGTGTTGCCAAATTGTGCAATTAAAAGTGTGTCGCTAACATTAATGTTTGTCTGTAACGAAAAGACCGTGAATTAATGATCCACTTAGTGTGATTGACTTTTATTATTCACTACCCATGTTTACTAAATCTCCGTGAAAAGATAGAGAGAGGAATTCGTGTGGTTAACAGTAACACTTTATTTAATGACGATCTTCAACAATTGAGATCATTAACGTCGCAATTCAAATCTGCGGCTGAAAGCAGCCACGCATTTTGCTCAGTTGCCTCTTATTTCAGACTTGTGGTTATTTTATATGCCGTAAATATATAACAAGATATTGAGGAGAATTCTGCTATTCAACATGATAACGGGTTATATACACATAATCATCATTTAATAGGCTATATAAAAATGAATGTTTGATTGCTTGTTCGTACTTTATGCACGGCCATACCGTTGATCCGATAGTGATGGGGCTTTTTGCAAAATGTTCATGAGATTCCCTGAATGAACATACGCCATAAGAGAGTTTTTTCTAACATGAATAGCTGTCAAGAAGTAAAACAGAAGATAGCAATGACAAAAGAAGCGTTTAACAAGAAGATAAGTATTTTCTGCGGACCTTTGGCAAAAGAATTACGGAAGAGGCTAGTGAAGTGCTTTGTGTGGAGTGCAGCATTGTATAGTGCAGAGACTTGACATTACGTCGGAATGAGGAAAAGCGACTGGGAGCTTTTGAGATGTGGATATGGAGAAGGATGCAACGTATAAAATGGACAGACAAAATAAAAAATATAATGTGTTAGACAGAGTGGGTGAAGGAAGAACAAATGCTGGAACTCATAAAGAAGAGGAAAAGAAATTGGATTGGCCACTGGCTAAGAAGAAACTGCCTGATGACGGGTGCCCTAGAAGGAATGGTCAACGGAAATAAAGTTAGAGGCAGAAAAAGACATTAGATGATAGGCAATGGGTATTAAAATAAATGGTTTGTAGGTCCACCGCTGTGGTCTCGGGGTAACGTGCCGCCTTGTCACGCAGCGGGCCCGGGTTCGATCCCCGGTCGGGAAAGTTTTTCGGGGTAAGGTTTTTATCGGGGTTTTTCCTCACCTGTAAGACAAATGTCAGGAAAACTTTAAGGCCCAAACGGTCCCCGAAATCATATGGCCATCGCAATCATCATCATTCATATTCATCTTACGTTAAGCTTAGGATTAGGGACTCTCCTGGTACACCATTATCATCATCATCACCCATCATATCATCAGGGCAACGTAACCCCGCCTTCCAGGCGCCCCAACCTCAGATGTGGGTTACAAGTACGCCATGCCAGGAGAGAAACCAGGAATGTCGAAAGACAAACCTGGGGCATTTGAAAAATAAAATAAAATAAATAAATGGTTTGTATACGGATACAAAAAGGAAAGCTGAGTTAAGGAAAGTGGAGAATGCTGAGTTTGCTGTGAAATACCTGCTCTTGGACAGAGCACTGTGTATGTATTTATTCAGATGAAATCATACACCCAATAGCTTTAGAACATAAGAGACTGTGGCTGAACACTCTCTGTACCTGAAAACCTGTGTATACAAATTTTCGTAGAGATCGGTTGAGCAATTTAGAAGTCTAAAAATCAAACGTATGCAGGCTGAATTGTTAAATATAAATATTAATGTAGGCTATGTTATACGCATTGTATTGTCATTTGTTACGGAAACGATGTTCCTGTACAAAAGTTGTTGTTCCGGCGCATTCTAATCACTTCCTAATAAAACTGCGTTCTGTTAATGACTAATGGAACTTCCATAACCTTCATGATTTTGTAGATAAGTATAACATCGTTTTAAAAATAAATATACAGTAACTGCCATGAAGCTCGTTAAATATGGACATAAATTCTTGGCTACCGTTAATGACCCATGGTATTTTCACTTTCTTTATCGTGATCATCGCTGGGAGTTTGGACATCGGATATTTGAAGTTAACTGTATCGTGAAGTACATACATAACGGGAGCGAAATGGGTTATATGAAGTGGGCGCCACATCGGAATCAGAACATTGGACAATATACGAGTAGTTAGATAAATAAAATAAATGTTTACTACTTTTATCGAACTCTTCTACAAGCACATAATGTCAATTTGAACTTAAAATACCAATTAATTGCAAAGAAATATTTGTGTCTGTTCCTGGATTGTCTGATTAGCACAAGTAGTTACTGGTGCGCTTTTTCGTTTATATTACGTAACATTGTATTGTTATATTGTTTTGCGTATTTGAATAAATATTTAAAAATTCTAAAATAAAGTTATAAAAATTGTTTTAAATATTTTTAAAGGTTTCTAAATACAGAAGAAGAGTTATAATTCACAACAATAAACTGAAAAATCAAGTGTAAGTCATTCTAAAGAATAGCCCAATTGGTTAGGGCGCCAGAATGAAAAGCTGGAAATCTTGGGTTAAAATCCCGGATCAGCCAGAGAAAAAAAAAAATGTTTAGTTGTATTAACCATTGCATCTGAAAAAGCTTGTGGGAGTATATTGATTTCAATAAGGGACAAATTAAATCTAAATAATGTCACATTTCACCTATCTCCAGATGTCAAGTCAGGAAAACGATGTACTGAAATCCTCAAGGCAGTAAGGGAATAGGCAAACCCAAAGACAACATGGAAATTAAGCTCTCATGCAAGCACAAAATGAAAGCATCTTGGACTAAGATAAAGGAGTTAGCCGAAAATATTGTCAAATTAAGGAATAACTTGAGAGCCCTATGTTTCACGTAGAAATGACGAGATGATAATTAATTGTAAAAAGTACCTATAGAATGGGGGCACGCCGTAGCGTAGTGGTTAAGGTACTGCGCTACAAGCCAGAAGGTCGCGGGTTCAAGTCCCGGTGGGGTCAGGATTTTTAAACTGACCCAAACTTTCTGGCGGCACTATGGCCCTGGGGTCGACTCAGCCTCTAACGGAAATGAGTACCAGACGCTTGTTCTGGGGGTAAAGGCGGCCGTCACGCAGGGTTGACTACCCGGCTGACATCAAGTGCCGATTATCTAGAAAAAAGTGGGAGCCCTAACCTCCTACTACCCCAAGGGCCTCCTGAGGCCTGTCGTGGGATCACTTTACTTTTACTTTTACCTATAGAATTATACACAATAATAAACATACACAATTTATTGATATAAGATACTCCAGCCAAATAATTTAAGGTTCAATCATTTATAAAATTTATATTAAGATGTAGTCCACCGCTGTGGTCTCGAGGTAGCGTGCTGCCTTCGCACGCAGCGGGCCCGGGTTCGATCCCCGGTCGGGGCAGTTTTTCTGGGTGAGGTTTTTATCGGGGTTTTTCCTCACTTGTAAGACAAATGTCAGGAAAAGTTTAAGGCCCAAACGGTCCCCGAAACCATATGGCCATCATCATCATCCTTCCGGTGTGGAAAGCAACGGGAAGCTACCACACCTACAATTCCCTTGTAAAGCTGCAAAGCATAGCATGAAAATGCTATGATTTCAGTGAAGGACCTGCCTTCGGGCAGAATTACTATGGATGGATATTAAGATGTAACTGTTAACTGTTTTTGTAACTTAATTTTCTTTCGACATAAAATTGCAGAGGTAGCTATACAATGCACTTACGTTGCATGTCAACATCTACCTCTATTTCCTTAAATCTAACAGGGGAACTGCAAGCCATTGCTTGCCAAAACCTACCTTAAAATTTCTCCCAGAGAATGTTGTGATGAATCAAGAGTGCATTAATATATATATATATATATATATATATATCTGTCGTTTTTTAACTGTAAAGCAACGCCAAATCTCTCATTTACACTATAGGAAAGTAATACAACTCATGACTCGGTAAAATGGATATCCCTCACTACCTGCCATCTGCACCGCGTCTCCCCTCTTTCCGCTCCGCTCTTACTCAAGCAAGAAGTCCAGCTCCGTAAAGTGCGTTGCCATTGCTAGATCCTGGCTTCGATTTCTGTGACTTGCAGTTAAAAACAATATGTTTTTGGTGCGGCATTTGTACATCACAACGCTTCTCGGGAGAAATTTCAAAGTAGATTTGGCATGTAATTGTTGACAGTTCCCTTGTGAGTATTGACGGTAAATATACACATGGTGTTATTTGACTCCAGGTACCTTAACATCCTAAGATTTTAAAGAGTCTCAAAACAAAGAAAAAATTGTCTCTTACGACTACTTATACAACATATAAAGAAAAAATTAACGATAATTACAATTACAATTTAATTGAAGAAGTCGGAAACAGAAATATAAAATTTATATTAGAAAACCCATCTGTAATTCCGGAACTACCACGAAAATCTGCGGTTGCTATACTGAGGCTTACTACAGGACATGACTGCTTAGGAAAACATCTTCATAGAATTGGTGTATTAATGTCTCCTGAGCGTATATGTGTTTTCAAGGTGTGGAAATGGACAGAGAACATTTAACAAACTGTGTAGCTCTTCAAAATCATCTAGGGCCTATATATGACATCCAAGTATTGGGAAACAAGAAGGAGAATAACTTTTTTGTTAACTCCAGAGCATTAGCTACATATACAGGGTGTAAATGAATTATACCGCACAAATTTAACTGCATATAGAGGGGTATTATATAAACAATTTGAGATAATGAACTAATGATCTACGAATAAAAATGTCCAAGTTATGATTCAATTTGTAAAATGGTTGGCACGCCACTGACTATTTCAAATAAAAATGGAAATAATATGATACAGAGATTGTAACTAGCAATATGCATGCCCCTTTAGCTCAGTGGTTATAGCAATTTTAGTACCGACGCAAATGTAAGATTTGCGTGTTTCACTCTGAGCTAAGGCTCTCATAGTACCGATTCAATTGTAACCAATGCAGTGGCGTACAACCATATGCTAAATTCGACATTTTAAGGAACCAATATTTCATAAACGTTGTTGATAAATTATTAGCAATCAGGATCTCGGAATTAATACAAAGATCTGAAGTTATTCTAGTATAATTTTCTCTCCTACTCTTCTCTCCTGTTGATTTATCTGTATCAAATGTCGATTATTTTGATTCCCTATAACTCGCCCATTTTCCCTCGTAGACCAATGGTTACCTATCTCATATTACTTGTATAATACCCCTCTGTAAGCAGTTAAATTTGTGCGGTATAATTCATTTAGAATAGAATAGATTTATTTAGCCTGGTGGAGTTAAGGCCATGTGGCCTTCTCTTCCACTCACCAGGACAAACATATGTTACATATAAATACAAAAAATTACAATAATAGTCATACTAAACAATTAATTGTCTGTCAAATTGAATAATAATGAAAATAATGTCTAATAATACAATAAAATTAAATACAATTAAAATTAAATTAATGATAGAATGAATATAGAGAGGAATAACAGCTCAAATCTACTATACATAAAAAGAAAAGAAAGAAAAAAATACAAAGAAAGTAATAAACTATAATGAATTAATCTATCGCTTATTATACAAGGCATTAGGTAAATATATTGACAAATCTTTAAACTATTTTATTAAATAATGAAAAAAAAAACAAATTATTAATTTTTAAAAAGTAATATTAGTGAGTTGTTTCTGTTAGTAATTTTATTTTCAATTTGTTTCTGAAAGATGGTAAAGTTTGGCAGTCTCTGACATAGGATGGAAGGGAATTCCATGTTCTAGCAAGAGAAATTGTAAAAGATTTCGAATAATAGGTAGTATGATGAGGAGGGACATAAAGGACACTGTGCTCAAGGGATCGGGTATCTAATTTATGTGTATCTGAGAATATATATATATACAATAGCTATAGTAAAATACAAAGAAAGAGATAAAGAAACGAGAATTAAATACAGAAACTAAGACAATTTAGGTTAATGAAGTTTGGAGTTTGTATCCAAATCGTTAAACAGATCAGAGTAACCCTGAAGTTGGATTTGGCAAGAGTGATGTAAAAAGTATGGAAAAGAGAGGTCAGCGTCTAGAGCAGTGGTCCAAGTCAGTCTCCTTGCGATGAAACAAAAATTGATACGAAATACAACGCAATGCAAAATTCTGGCAGCGGACCAGAAGTATTCTTCTAAATGTGGACCTCTTGAGAATTGTTGCTCAGTGGAAAATCCTCCAAGTTTAAAATTGTTCTCCGAGTTCGTCAGACAGACTAGACTTTCGAGTCTCCGCGAACTGAACGATATAAAAATTTTAAATACGGGAACTAAGTTCGTATAAAACTGGTATGTATTAAATATAATTTAAAATAACAGTTTAAATTTACTCTGGTTACATAATTATACTAGCAGTATTTTTTCTGAGTATATTTTAGACAGATCTGCAGTAATTAGAGTGCAAATTTTTACTTTTTTATTTTTAATTTTTTGATACAATGTTAATTTTTTAACAAATATTTAGACTTCAAATTATATCGATGACTTAGAGCAAACATGTAAAAGTAATGTCTTAGTTTTGAGAAGAAACGCATATTAATTTTCAATGTCCAATTACACAATGATAGATACGACATATTGTTACCACTGAACTGCAGGAAATATTTAGTATTCAGTTACCACATTTGTGCATAATAAAGATACACCTCAGAGAATTATAATTTTGAACTTAACACATGTGTGCACTAAGCAATCGATATCATATGTACACTGTCAACTTAATTAATTAATTAATTACAGTACCAATTAATGCCAGGTTTTTCCAAACTTAAATTTCCTCTCCACAAATGTCAGTTTTCTAACTAACTCACCCGTAGCTTCATGGTCGTGCGGACATAAGCTCTCCATACATCCCTATCCTGAGCCAATGTTTTCCAATCATCCCCTGTATAATCTACTTCCCTCAAATCATAGTTAATGTTATTCTCCCACCTCATTCTTGATCTACCAACTGGGCGTTTTCCCTCTGGTTTTCCTACAAGAAGCTTCCATGCAAGTCTTTCATTCCCCATTCGTGCCACATGTCCTGCTCATCGCAGTCTACGAGACTTAACTGTTCTCATTATATCTGGCTTCCTGTAAAGACCATGTAATTCACTGTTATGCAGTCTTCTGCATTCACATGTTTGTTCATCTCTCTTTGGTCCAAAAATGTTCCTAAGAACTTTATTCTCAAATATTCGTAATCTCCTTTCCTCCCTTAAAGTAAGAGTCCATGTTTCGCATCCATATAATATAACTGGAAGAATAATAATAATTTTATATATTTTCAGTTTAACGTTTTTCAAAGGAGTTGGGAAGTCAATAGTTCCAGAATTGAGCCTATGTTTAATTTCCTTGTGCATCTCATTCCTGTTTGTGATTATTGTTCCCAGGTATTTGAATTCAGCCACTTCCTCAAAATTTCCCTCATTTGTCATTAGCTGTCCATTTCCATTATATAATGTCAGTTTTCAGTGTCGTAAATTAAATTACCAAAGTCTCACGTGTAATGTAATATATTCGGAATACCCAATTTCGAATCTTACTGATTCAATATCACTACTCCATATACGTGTGTCACTCCAGAAACAAACAATTAGTCATATTTCGTGGATATTATTTATAGTGAACGGAATTCTTGTAACAAGCCTAAATTAATTATAATATGACGTACAGTAAAAGCTCCTTATTCGCGTTTTCATTATTCGCGGACTAAAAAATTGCTACACAGTTCCTATATTGGCGGCTAAAAATGTCTTTATTCGCGGATCCAGACGATATATTAGAAGGATTAGTGTCCTTTATTAACGCATCGCAACTTTTTTACTGCAGGCACGTGCCAAGGCGGCTTTTACAAAGAGCCATTCAAACCAAATGGACAAGTTAAAATCAAAGTAAAACAAACCTTATTATCACTAAGCTTAAAGTTCGTTGTTAAAAGCCACCGCCGTCGTATTTCATGTGCTGCTATGTCCGTTGATAAATACCGCCCTGGCCAAGATCAGTGTTTTATTGTTTCAACTTATCATTCTTTGCAATAATGTTGATTGAGTAATACGTGTATCTTCTGCTTTGTTGCCAATTTATAATGTCGAGTAAAAGGAAAGAAAATTAGTTCCGAAGCGGAAAAAAGTAGTGTTGAAAAAGTAAAAACATAAATATTTGACTGTTTACACGTTTGCGAGTCGTTTGCATCTATATCATGCTATTTCAATGTTAATGAATCAACTGTACGATTCATCAAGAAATCCGAAGACAAAATACCAATCTGAATTGAAAGACCTGAATTGAAAGCGGCAAAACAGGAAAAAAAATATAAAGTTCTTTAAACCTTTTCCTAAGCCTGACAGTAATAATTAATAGAAATTGTTCAAAATCTCTCATTAATTGATTTTATTTTGATAATTTTTATTTTATTTCCGAACCTTGGAATGTATCTTCTATATACCCATACAAATTACCAATTCTATATTCGCGGTTTCTGTATTCGCGGCATATTTACGGCATATCCCCCGCGAATAAGGAGCTTTTATTGTATTTAGAAAATACCATTCCTTGCGACTTATTGTAAACATAAATTTAAAATTTCGGTAAGAAATTATTTTATGTGCAATAGGTTAACAGGTTTCGTTATTGCATTCTATTAGGCACTGATTTAAATGTCTAAATTCTTCTGCGCAATAAAAATGATCTTCTGCTTTTTGTCTTATAGGCAACTTCCCAATCGAGAAAGATTTCAGATAAAAAATTTAGTCACTATTCATTGTTCCATATTTTCCAAATGACTTAGTCACACAGTTCTATTATCGTAATTTCTCTTATATCATCGGGGTAACGTAACTCTGCCTTTGATGTGCCCCATCCTATGAAATGGATTACAATTTCGACAATACCATGGAAGAAAGCCAGAAATGTCATAAAAGACAACCTGGTGGATTGGACAAAAATCTTTATAATTAACAAAAATATTATATTTCAGGCGCAGTTTGGTTAACCAGGAGGCCAAGTTTCAAGAGCAGCTCGCAGAACTTGCTGCGCAGTTAACTGCCAGAGACAACGAATCTAATAAACTGCGTTACCAGATGGAAGATCTGCAGCGAGATGTTCTGATAAAAAGTTCCGGGGTAGAACGTAAGTACCTATCTATCTTCGGGTTTTTACAGTTGCTGCCGTCTTCCCGTGCCAAACTTCCAAAGCCTACGATCTTGAGCGTCTTCGATGGTTAACCCTCTTGCTTGCATTGCTATGATCATGCTTTCCTTTGCTCTTCCTTTTTTTTCTTCTTCTTCTTTCTGGTCGGCTGCCATTGATATAGTTGTTTCGGCCATCTCTTGTCTTCCATTCTTAAAATATGTCCTAACTATTTTAATTCCTTCTCTTCAATTCCTTCAATTATGTTTTCTTCTGCTTCCATTATGTTTCTAATTTATTTATTTCTAATAAGTTCTAATTTTGACTTTCTGGCACTTCTGCGTAAGTAATCGGTTTCTAGAGCTATTAGTCTATTCTTGTAGTATTTATTGATTGCCCCTACCTCACTTCCATATATTGCAATAGATTCCATCAATGTTTTACTAATATTTTTTTTTTCGTGTCTTTCTAAATATGCTTATCCCACCATACAGAATTTAACGATAATATTTTTCTACTCATTTCAATTCTATGCTTTTTAAGAAACTAAGTAATTAAATTCAATTTATTCTACTTCGATTAGGTTTCCGGACCTTCTATATGAATTTATATTTTCCAGGTCTCCAAGCAGAGTTAGATGCAGCGCACAAAGAATCAGAGTGTGTGAGACGTAGATTACGTCAATTGGAGGAAGATCTCAACAGTTACAAGCAGCAGAATCGGGAACTACAGGATGAATTGGAAAAAAGAACGCAAGAACTGGAATCAGAGTCTTCTTCATCTGAAACTAGCAACAGCGAGCGCGTCCAAGAACTCGAATCTCAAGTAGAGCAACTGGAAGAAAAGGTTCAGGAGCAAGAAGAGAAAGTTCAGCAACAAGAAAGAAAAGTTATCGAGCAGGAACAGAAGATGCAGGAACAGAATCAAAAAGTGGAGGAACTTCAGAAACAAATGGAAGACATTCGGAAGGAACGAGATGCGCTGCAGAAACAATTACTTCAAATGGAGAAGGAGAGAGACGAGGAGATGAAGATCGTGCAAATGGTATTCAATATGTTCTTTAGTTTTTATGGTAATAAGATATTTATCTTAAGAAAACCTATTTCGATCGAGCGAGTTGTCATGGAGGGTAGCGTTTGAGACTCGAATTCAGGAAATCGCAGATTCAAATTCCGCCCGTTGTTCACATCACTGGTTTTTCTCAATAGTCAAGGAAAATATTGGGTACGAATTTCATTACCATAGACTATTCAACGATTAATTCAATAACATTTAAAAGCTAATATGCCTATTTAAAACAAACATTTTTCACAAATATCACATTTATGGATCTTAAAATTTAAGATAATTAAGATTATTAAACAAATAAATAAACATGCATTACATTTAATATAGTCTGCTGTGCATTTAAATATTTTTATGGGGATATCACATTGTTTTCAAAATCAGAGACAAGTAAAATAAATTTTCACCAAAAGTGGATATGTCAACTTTTGTATGTTTGCTCCTAATGCCATTAAAATTAAAATTAGACTAAACCAGTGAAATTAAAAAAAAAAAAACAAGACTAGCAGAACATAAATAAATCCTGTGCATAGGATAAACCAAGATCATAAATACGATATGATCTTGAATGTTAAGGTAAAAGGTAAGGTAAAGTGAACTATTGCGGATCTTAGGAGAACCTTGCGACTCCCACTTTTATAGACAAAAGGCACGAGATCTCAATCCGAGTTTTCAAGCCTGCGTGACGGCAGCCTTTACTCCCTGAAAATGTGTCGTTACTCATCTCTGTTAAATACTGAGTAGTCCCCAGTGCCATGGTACCGCTAAAAGATTTAGGCCAAATTAAAAATCTTGACTCCATCAAGAGTCGATTTCGCGACTTCCAGCCTTTAGCGTATTGCTCTTAATGTTACAGTGATCCTACTACAGGCGTCAGGAAATTCTAGGATAGTAGGAGATTAAGGCTCATACTTTTCTAGACAATCTGCACATGTCAGCCGGGTTGTCAGCCCTACGTGACGGCCCCCTTTACCCCCAGAAAAATCATTTGGTATTAATTTTCGTTAGAGGCTGAGTTGACCCCAGGGCCATCGAAGCTTTGGGTCAGTTTAAAAATCCTGACCCCACCGGGACTCAAACCCTCAATCTTCCGCCTTGAGCGTATTGCCTTAACCAACAACGCAAGAGCATGCCCCCCAATGTTAAAGTATCTATAATAAATTATTATGAATAAAACCAATTTCACAAATATTAGGATTATATATTTATTTGTTTCAGGCATTGGAAGATGCTCTGGAAGAGAAGGCGCTGGTCAAATGTCAATTCGAAAGGGACTTCGAAAAACTTCGTACTGTTAATACTGACAGAGAGCAACAATTACTGGACGATTTTGAATGGAAGTTACGTGAAGTAGAACAGGCCTGTAAACGCAGGCTTGAGGAAAAGGACAAAAAAATAGAACAACAGAAGAAAGATTTAGAAGTAAAACTTAAATTAGCAGCAGCAACTTTCAGAGGTAAGGTACCAACAGTGCTATAACTTCTAACCTATTTCATATAACATTACATTACACTGAGCAACAAAAAAGAAACTTTTTTTTTGTCTCAGAAAGAAAAATATGTGATTCTGATAGTATTTTTTCTCCTGAATTCAAATATGATATCGGGTTTTCTCCATCACGCAAGGTTTCTGAGATACAGGCATTTATAATTTCCAACACTTTAATATTTTCTACATTCGTAACTACACAATAATCGAACATTCGGACTCACCTAGAAAGTAATAAATGACATTTTCTGCTATATTTCGTCAGTGGAGCATCCCTCTTGATGGTCCAACAATAATCGGCCAACATATTAGGATTCCATTTGCCTTGATATCTCTTTTCCATAGCTGAAATCTCCTGATGAAAGTGTTACCCGTGCTCATCGCTCACTCGATAAATGGACGAAAAAAAACGTCCATTAAAAATAATTATTTAAATCCATTAATTGAAATTGAAATAAAAAAAACTGTTTGTGATGGAGAAATTCCGATTACATATTTGAAAACACGATAAAAAAACAGCATTAAGTACAACTATTGGTACTAATAAGACAAAAATCATGTTGACCAGTGTTATAGGGCATTCGATAAGTAATAACATCACAAACAATTATTTAGGCTACTTTTGGCATTACGAACTCCATTTATAGTCTCCTGCGAAATCAACTATACCTTGCCAAATTCTTAGAAGATGGTCACTCCATCTGCAGCAACATTTCTGGATATGTCTCTCATCTGATCGATCTAGAGCTTTCTGGATATCAACTCTTGATTGAAATTGAATGTCTCTTAGAGGCTCTTTCATCTCAGACTAAGTTATAGTCACAATGGCTCCTATCTAGAGAATTTGGTGGATGTTCGAGTATTACTTCCCAATTACACCTTCTAAACAAATTCTACTGAACATTGTTTAGGACTGTATTACTTACTAAATGTGAGAAACAGTGAATTTACTCACAAAATATTACTATTTCGAGACTTTCAATATTACAGATTTATACAACAAAGACTACTCAACAACACACTGCAAGATTACAATGGTTACCGCTAGAATAGCTTATTTACAACAGTGTTGCCATTATTTATCGAATGTCCCATTATTATTGGAGATTACAGGCCAAATCTCAATACAGGAACTTCCTATAGTTTGATTTTTCCTTATGCTAATTTTATCTTTATCATTATTATCGTTATAATATGACGAAAAAAGTATAATATATTTTAATTTGTTAGTATGCAACAGAAAAATGACAGATGTAATTTATTTATTTTCAACAAGTTTTAAATGTATACATCTTCCTGTGCCCAATAGTAAAGTAAAGTGTTCCCACAACAGGCCCGGAGGCCCTTGGGGTAGTAGGAGGTTAAGGCTCCCACTTTTTCTAGACAATCGGCACTTTATGTCAGCCGGATTGTCAGCCCTGCGTGACCTTCTATATGAATCTTTACCCCCAGAACAAGCGTCTGGTACTCATTTCCGTTAGAGGCTGAGTCGACCCCAGGGCCATAGTGCCGCCAGAAGGTTTGGGTCAGTTTAAAAATCCTGACCCCAACGGGACTTGAACCCTCGACCCTCCAGCTTGTAGCTCAGTGCCTTAACCACTACGCTACGGCGTGCCCCTTCCTGTGCCCAATATTAAGTTTTAATTCTCTTCCTCCTTTCATCTCTATCCTTCCAGTCACCATCCCGCAGTTCCCTGTCTTTCATCAAATTCATAATTCCTAACTGGCAATCTATCTTCATTCATCCTCTTCAAGAGCCCAAACCATCGTAATTGTTGAATTCCCACAAACTGTATAATTGTTTCTTTAAAGTTGTTATTTTTTTTTCCTCGAATAATACTGTTTCCGATCTTGTACGATTTAGATCTTCTTAAAAGCATTCTGTAGATTCCAATTTTGACTTTAATTTGGCATTTATAGTCCACGTTCCTGCTCCATAGGTCATTAAACTTCTTGCTATTGATTTTAATACGGATTTTAGTTTTTTTGTATAACTGTTTAACCCACAAAATTGATTATTTTTTTTTAAATTTCCAAATCATTGTTTCCTTTTCATTTATTTCAACTCCCAAATATTTAAATTTGTTACAAATATAACTCCAACTCCATGGCGCAACAGGCCTAGAAGGCCCTTGGCTTACCAGCCGGCTGCTGGCCTAACATCTAAATGTGTTAATCACAGAGGTAGACGATCTTCCTACAAGTATAGGAGTGACATATGGTCAACAAATTGGGTCCCCCAGCCGTTATAGCTGGTCTTCTCAACCTGGAGTCGCTACTTATTGTAGCTACCCAAATTCTTCACGATTCTGGGTGGGCAGATAGTGGCATAAATCCAATGAGAAAATTGATTTCCCCATAAAGACTCGAAACAGCGCAAGTCGAGTTACAATATATATTTATTTATTACAATATATTTATTATATGTATTTATTTAGTCAGGTTAAAATGTTTTCACATCTTCTGACAGCGAAATACCAATGAAATACAACCAATAACGTAAATAAAAACAAATTAATTATATATGGCACGGATCGCTGTGAACCAGTCTGTTCGGTCTATCAATAATTGATCTTCTCTTAGATGCCTGCTCTCCATTGCTTCCCAGATACCCTTCATCTATTTTGCCCGTGGTCTTCATTTTTTTCCGTCGTGTAAAAAGTGATCTAATTTTACATGGGAGACAGTTCCCTTGTGAGTAGATTGAAAACACGTGCTAAATGAAATATTCCAAAAATTCACAAACAAATAATATTCTTGATTGCAGTTACCTCACCTCAAAGCATTTGAAGCAGAAGTAAAGCAACTTAGAGGCCTAACATTAGAGCAACAGAGATCTATCAGAGTAACATCAAGACAGGCGGAGCAATTACAAGTCAGTGAAAGACTTCTGAAAGAAGAAGTAACTCGACTCAAAGGGCAGCTGGATAAAGAGAAGAGTCGTTATATCTGTATGGAGGTGAGTGACACGGAAAAGGGTTGGCGAAACATTTACTTCTGCTATGGCATTAATGATTTAATATTTCACTATTTATTTTTCAGAGTTTGAACGAAAAGAAGATTGCTGACGCTGAGAAGACGTTTAAGGATCGACTGGATCAGCAAAAGAGTGAAATAGGTTCACAGGTAATATTTAAAGATGTACTGAGCGGTTTAAGACATTCTCTACGGCACTCGACACCAATTGAGCTCGGCGTTAGCACTTACAGTTTCCGGTGAACGGGTTTAGCTATTATAATCAGTTTTAATTACAGTATTCGTATTTTTAATCTTAAATACATTAAAAGAGAGAAACCTCAGGGCCAGAGAGAGAAAGAGAGAGAGAGAGAGAGAGAGAGAGAGAGAGAGAGAGGGAGGGAGATTAGCGTGTGACTGCAACATATTCCAGTTCACCGGGACTGACGCTGGATGCACTTGTCACCGAATGCTCTAAAAATGTCTACCGCTCTGTGCGTGTGTGTGTAGGTATGTGCGTGTATATAGAGGAGCTTCGGGTAATGTTGACGGCTATTTTGAATTTGTTGTTTTTCTTCTTTTAATTAAGGGATTCGAATTTAGTTTAATTACAGTAATTATCATTAGTGTTATAACTATAAAATAGCATTATTATTTTATTCAAATATGGAAACATCTTCATAATTTATAAACTTTTTTTACATTATAAGAAAGGTCCACTTTAACCACCATGTTCGGGTAAAGTGGAGTCCATCCTAGCTTTTAGTCTATTTTTAAGTTTATTTACTCTAATTTATGTAGACAGGCACAAACAAATCTGATAGTACTTATTCGTGATCGTAATTAAAAAGCGTTGATATTTATTTAACGTTTTGAAATATTATTGTTGGTTATAACATTCACACATCATATTTATATAAAATACGAATCTACACGAATCCAAATTGTCCTCTATGCAACAAAGACGAAGAAATGAACGAAGAACACCTACAAACCTGTGAAGTATTACCTGTTGGATCCACCATAGAGAAATACTGGAGAGCAAGAACGCTAATGGCTTCATTGCCAAGGCCCAGCATTTGAAAACAAAAACAACATTCACACATAATTCATCTGCAGACAGCGATGATTTTTGGGTTTAGTAAAATTGCTATGATATTAAATAAAATTAATTAAGTACATGGTTTTTACAGATAGCATCCTCATTGATAAAATATATGTATTCGTGAACCGCCTCGTGGAGGATCCACATTAACTGAATTCCTTTCTTATGTTTAATTATTTTATACAGCCGCCATGTCACATAATATCAAACCAAACCCGTCAGTATATTAAAACAGTATCTATATAACATAACATATTTAGGAGATTTGTCAACATTTATAATATTCAATAGCAGAAATTAAGAATTAATTCTTAGCTTAAAAAACTTTAAAAATGGTATTTTCATAAATATTACAAATAAATCTTTCCTCGCACAAAGAATAAAAGAAATTGGTCTTGAACACGTCAAAGTTGATGAGGGGAAGAAGTTAAAATAGTTTCTGTTCAGGGCTGCACCAATTAAGAAGATATTAACAGGGTCCACTCAAACCGAAGGGTTCACATTACACGAACTTATATATATATATATATATATATATATATATATACTTACTTACTTACTTACTCACTGGCACTATCGAACCCGTAGGTTCATGGCCGCACGGACATAAGCTCTCCATACATCCCTATCCTGAGCTAATGCTTTCCAATCATTCCCTGTATAATCTACTTCCCTCAAAAATCATAGTTAATGTTATTCTCCCACCTCATTCTTGGTCTACCAACTGGGCGTTTTCCCTCTGGCTTTCCTACAAGAAGCTTCTATGCAAGTCTTTCATTCCCCATACGTGCAACATGTCCTGCCCATCGCAGTCTACGAGACTTAACTGTTCTTATTATATCTGGCTTCCTGTAAAGACCATGTAGTTCATTGTTATGTAGTCTTCTCCATTCACCTGTCTGTTCATCTCTCTTTGGTCCAAAAATTTTCCTAAGGACTTTATTCTCAAATACTTGTAATCTCCTTTCCTCTCTTAAAGTAAGAGTCCATGTTTCGCACCCATATAATATAAATATATATATATATATATATATATATCGTCATCTTATTCCAAACATATTTAAGGCCCAAATCCTGTTACGGTTTCAGTGAAGCATTCTCGGTCCATCTTTTTCTAGGACGTTCCAAAGATATCTTCCCTTGAAGACGGTATTGAACCATGACTTTTGGAAGTCTATTACGATTCATTCGTTGCACAACCTAATTGGACCTTAGGCTCTCCTTTGTTAGTAGTTACAAGACCAAGTTAATTCAGTTACGCTTATTTCCCTACAGAAGTCATGAAATTAAGATCGGTAAATTTTCCAAAGAGGCCTTTTTATTCAGACCTGTGGTTCTTTTATGAGCCTCAAAATGTTCAGACTCGGGACCCACGGCTCAGAGGATTTGATTTTCGACCCCGATCGGGTTTGAACCCGCGATCTCGGGACCAGAGGCAAGGAATATAACCATTAATCCATTCCTGATATATTTATTTATTAATAATCAATTGAGTTGGTGTGTACTTGATGAAAATCCATATTTATTAATTAACATGTTTGAAGAAGGTACAGTGTACCGAAACAGCTGTCACTGAATTATATAATAAATATGAAAATCAAATAAAACTACGTTTTATTTTTATTTAATTAATATTTATTTATTTATTTATGAATGCTATTTAAAGCACTTTTTATATAAAATATAATTTGCAGTGGGAAGACCGACTAAGGCGAGAATGTTCGAGGTTGAAAGCTGAATATGACAAATTACACACGGAAGAGAAGCATTTAGCAGTCGAAACTGCCAAAGTACAGAAGGATCAGGAACTCTGCAAAGCAAAGCAGGAATGGGAGCGCAGAGTAGATAACTTCCTGAAGGAGGTAAGATAATCGTAACTTCAGACAGAGTTGATACATTATTAAGTGATTCGTGGGTTGAGCTAAATACAATAGTTATAAAACGCTAATTTAATGTAAAATTAATTTTCAGATTTCAGCACTGAAAGAAAATTTAGAAGAGAAGGACAAATACTATCAACAAGAATTAGAAAAAGCTCAAACAAACTCGGATCGAGATATTTTCGATTTACGTCGTAAACTGGACAAGATCGATTTAACATATCAAGAACAAATGGAAAATCTGAATGAGAAACACGAGAAGGAAATGGGTAAGTTGAAATTTTTCATAACAAATTCACTGTTTATTATTTGTTTACTAATTTGTATCGAATTTTTTTTATTAATCATCATCTTCTTTCACGGTTAGTTCTCTGTCTGTTCCGATCTCACATTTGTTCAGCCCAGAGTTTTCTTGGTCTTCCTACCGATCTTCCTCCTCCAGGATTATACATCAATGCCATCTTTGGTATCCTATCCTCTGCAGATGCTCTATCCAGTTGTTCCTGTGTTTTTCTACATGTTGAAGAAGTGGATGTAGCTACTATTAGTTCCTCTCTAATATTCTCATTTCTAGTATGTTCTTCTCTTGTACAACGTTTCACTGCCCGTAGGAAGCTCATTTCCGCTGCTTGAATTTTACTTTTTTCATCTTCCTTCAGGACCCAGGCCTCACTTCCATACATCGCCACTGGTAAAATCTTGAGTAAAATCTTAGCTGCGTCTCCTTTATAACTTTGTTCCTCGGTGTTCGTATGATTGTTCCACAAATATGTTGAAATTTCTGCATTTTCCTATTTATGTCTCGTTCTTCGTCATAAGTTATATCGCAGCCCAAATGCTGGAAGTGTGAAACCTGTTCCAACACTTTATCTTCTATTTAATTAATGTTGGGAAGTAAACATTATGAGGTATAATCATTAAAATTCATCGGAGAACATATTGTTTAAACAACTCACCTCATAGGATTCATGCTTCCATGATATCGCGATTTCAAACATAGTCATGTTCATCGTCAGCCATAACTCCGACTGACGATGAACATGACTATGTTTGAAATCGCGATATCATGGAAGCATGAATCCTATGAGGTGAGTTGTTTAAACAATATGTTCTCCGATGAATTTTAACTTTATCTTCTATTACTATGGGGCACGCCGTAGCGTAGTGGTTAAGGCACTGAGCTACAAGCCGGAGGGTCGAGGGTTCAAGTCCCGTTGGGGTCAGGATTTTTAAACTGACCCAAACCCTCTGGCGGCACTATGGCCCTGGGGTCGACTCAGCCTCTAACGGAAATGAGTACCAGACGCTTGTTCTGGGGGTAAAGGCGGCCGTCACGCAGGGCTGACAACCCGGCTGACATAAAGTGCCGATTGTCTAGAAAAAGTGGGAGCCTTAACTTCCTACTACCCCAAGGGCCTCCGGGCCTGTTGTGGGATCACTTTACTTTTTTTTCTTTTACTTCTATTACTATTTTTGTTCTTACTGGGTACCTGCCATGGAACGCCATTACTTTAGTTTTCGATTTTGAAATTATCATATTATATTTCTTACAAATATTATTTAATTGATAGCCTGTCATCTCTTTTTATTATTATTATTATTATTATTATTATTATTATTATTATTATTATTATTATTATTATTATTATTATTATAACGCTATCTCAAATTACATTTTTTTTTTCAGAACAACTTAACTGGGAATCGGAGAGGAAGATCCAACAGTTGGATCAAAACTGGCAGCTACAAATGAGTTCTACAAGAGCTACTCTGGAACTTGTGAAAGAGCAAATGGAACGAGATGCTCAGGACCGCATAGAAGCTCTTAAGGAACAACACCGTAGAGAACTAGGTCTCAATTTATGAATATTTACCATAACACATAAGAAGTTATTGATATATATATATATATATATATATATATATATATATATATATATATATATAATGCATATGTCAGCATAACTCTGGAATACCAGAAACAATCTCAACCAATTATATTATTTTTGATCTGGACATCTTACCTCAATATTAATGTTGATTTGTTCTTGGACATGTTTCAAAACAATTCTGTTTTATCGTCAGCTATAATTAAAATAACCTCAAAATATAACTTCCTAAAATTAAATATTAATCTCAACCAAACTTGATACACATATGAATTTCAATCTGGAAAAGTTGATGTAAGGGTAGATTATCCTAATATCCCTAGATATGTGAGATGAGGGTTACATGTAAAATTAAATCGAAAAAAAAAAAAACTGATATATGTTCCAGCTTAACTCTGGAACACCTGAAGCAATTTAAACTAAACTTGGCACATAATCTGGAAAATATATCCTGAGGTTAATTAACCCCTAGTAAGCTAGGAGGGGGTTGCATATAAAAATAATTGAAAACGGATTATATTACTGTCAAATCATCGTTATTTTGAGGTCGCTAATCTGATTAGTGCCAGTCCCGATGACATTTAAGCTCAAGTTTGACTCCTATAACCCTTAGAGAGTCGATAAGTGTCGAACTGATAGTTTCAGCGGTTGCTATGCCGATGGTGACAAGACGATTGGGTAATCAGCTAGTCTTTATAAGTCTATATAAAAATTCAGTCTGTGAATGTTTGTGCTCGAAAAATTGTCGGTTGATTGATTTGAAATTTTGACACGACATTGCATTCGAATACGCGCGTGTTTGCTGCTATACATTATACTCTAAAACCATTAACTAGGTGTAGGAGTTCACTTGAAACGAAAATTTAAAATAATAAAACCTCTAGTAATCGCAATTTCCGATGAATCACAACGAAACTCAGTATATGCTATTAAAATAAACCGAGATAGGTATTGTCCAAACATCAGTGAAATCCGGTCATTATAAATGGAGATTTATTTGAATCCGAAGTTAAAAATTGACTCTAGCAAACCGCAATGTAGCCTATACCATACAATTTAATTAACCCGTAATTTATTTTTAACTTATTTAACTAAAAATAAAAACATATTTCATTTATTTAGACGTAGCAGCGCATCCTGGGTATTTGCTAGTACTTATATAAAATACTGTTTTTTTTACAGATGTTCAATGGGAACGATTGACGAATGAAAAAGAAGAATTGATGGCACAACTGAAAGAGAAATTACAGACGGATAATCCTCGAGAGACTGAATTACTAGAAACTATAACTAATCTGAAAAAGCAACTTCAAAACCAGAATGGAGTCATCAGCGATCTCCAGAATAATATGGATTTATTACAAGGAGGGATGCAGGTTTTGAACCAGGAGGTCACAACTCACAACCAGGAGATGGAGCGAGTACAAACACAAGCAGCTGTCAAAATAAGGTATTTTATTGAATAATATAACCCCCCCCCCCACAAACGTCCCTAATAAGAATGTCACTATTTAAAACTTCATTCCAAATTACCTTCGAACATTCTGAAGAATATATTATGAACAATTCTGATGGAAGCGAGCAATCCGTTTGTATGTGAACAATCGACAATATATTGCTAGACTAATCAATGTTATCGAACAAAAACTTTCATCATACAAAATGGAAACGATTTTTACTATTAAACTCATGTCGCAAATGGTAGTCAATGACCAATCACGTTTCAATGAATTCTGTTTTACACCAATGACAGTCGTGTTTCACCTCGCTCTTTATCGATTTCTCTTTATCAGCTCCTGCTTTTGTGATAAAGAAAGCTCCTCCTTTTTTTATATTCTGAACAGGTTAGACCGTTATTTTTCTCCAACAAATACATTGAATATAGCAAATAACGAATAGATTCAGTGATTTTACTGAGTTGTTTATTCAAAATATAAATGATTAACCTATAATGTTGATTATAATAGTTTGATGTGTTTCATTATTTCTCCACTAGAGTGCATTTTTACAATATTGCGATCCTATTTGGCAATAAATAATATGATCGAGTTGCAGTGAATATATATAACCTCACATTTCTAATTTGTTTTCAAACATCGCCGTTTACATTAACTATATAAATATTTTAAAACACCGGTAACTATATTCAAATAATTATTTTTTAGTAAAGAGCTTAATTTTATTCGTTAAATAGTCCTAACAAATGCCACTCTTGATTTCCAAATTCTCTAGATAAATTGGAAATCACTCGTGGCATTACTTATGACAAATTTCCAGACATAATTCAGGGGCGTTGGCTAAATGTTTTGATACAACAGACTAACGTACTTTTGTCGTCATGTCTCATAATTATACTATATCCGAGCTAAGTTCCAGTAGTACCGCAAACTAACTTGCATAAGATATTACTCCGCCTATTCCACTATTCTGGGAACCCTGGTGCTACTTTTACTCGCCATATTATTGTACAGAACTGTCAATGATAGAAACATTTTTATTAGGTTATATCGTATTTTATGGAAAATAAGACTTGAATACAAGATATAGTACCAATGAAATTAGCAACTTGAATCTTTTATTTATTTATGACAATAAATTATATATGGGCTTACCTTATCAGACGTTTATGCTTTTTTCGTGATGTAGATATAGGCCTATATTATTAGGAGTTAGTTATTTTTGACTCGCCTCATATATATATATATTTTTTTTTTCTGCAGACTATAGTTTCGTCGCATCTACGCGACATTGTCGATGTTTCTAATTGTTGTGTTTGCGGTTGTCAGCCCGTAGGTAGATTTCTACTCCCTCTGTTGGCTGACTGATGAACTTCCAAATCACATTTTGTTTCTCCCTTTCCCGGGAATTTCAAAATTCATAGTTTTCACCTTATCGACAATGTTGCATAGATGCGACGAAACTGTAGTCTGCAGAATATAAAAAAATAAATAAAATATGGGGTTAGTCAAAATAACTAACTCATAATAATTTTAAAAAACTTCATAGTGTTATTTCCTTAAATATTAAATAAATAGGCCTATATGTTTATTTATTTGTAATTTAATTAGGTTTAAGAACAGAATATGTGCTCAATGTTAACTCAACTGAAAATTATGTTATTTTCACTACATCCCTAATGGCTAAAATGTTGGGAAACGTTCAAAATAATTTGTTTCTCTCAGCTTTGCAAGGTTTTCCTTTTTGATGCTTCAAAAATGATATAGGGAAAACAGTCATTTGAAACAATTTAAGTCCGCAAGAATTAAACAATGAAATGTTTATTTATTTAATCTATTAAAATTGTTATTATATATTTTGAAATTCTCTCATATAACTTATATAGACATGTGCTAGATAATACTACTTTTATTTTTTATTACGAGTGTTAGAAAGCGAAGTAGAGGTAAACAATTATTCGACCAATGAAAACGCACACCATGCATTTTGTTTGTTTACATTACAACTGGAACTTAGCTCGGAAGGAGTATAATAGGTCAAGAGTTTGAGGTGAATTGTGAATCTTATCACTAGGGCTAGGCATTTAATGACCTATAAATTGGTAAAAAAATGCAATAAAAATGACGAATAAAATAAAAAAATGACGAATAAATAGTTAAGAATTACCAATAAAATACTATTTATTAGATTAAGTACTCACTTGATTACTGAATTACATAAAATTTAACTTAACATCAAGATATTAAAAGAAAAGTATTAAAAATGTATATTACAGTACCTTTTATTGCTGAAAAGCCATTTCAATTACACAGTGCACTTTACAGCAATTTTGAATTGCAGTTAACAATCAGAATAAGGGTAGAAGCTAGCATAAGCTCTAAGAAATTGAGTAAAATTCTTAGAAGTGGGCATGTTCATTATGCACATACCTTGAAGATAGGGGTAGTAGTTAGCAAAACAACTACTTAATTCCAAGAAATTGTATTGATAAGGAAAAATACTGAATTATAATAAAAATCTTAAATCAAATACAAATAATGTCACAGCCTTCCAGAAAAGTGTAAAAATGCTCAAAATTACCTAAAAATTGCCAAAAAAATGACATATCCCTAGAAAAGTTAAGAAAATGCAAAAAAAGCCCTAACGAATTGATTTTATTTAATCCGTTTTTAATGCCGTATCATATAATATGTAAGCAATGTTTCAACCTTCATAAGAAAAAGATGCAAAATCATTAATTGCCTTGCCCTACTTATCACACATGAATAGGGCGTTGCAAATCGTACTGCCGGTGAGCCGAGAGTCGGAAAACCAGACAGCCCAGAATGAGCCTCACTATTCTGGACTAGGGAACCTAGCACAATTCACTTGGTAATCCATCCGGGGAGATTCAAATCATGCAAAGCATAAGCTGATAGATTTTTTTTCAAGAAGAGGACGCGCTCCATGGGATTTTAATTGGGCCAACGTACCCAAACAATTTCTTAAATATTCTTGGTCAATTTTCTTTGCACTCCGTCAATATATCTTTACCGATCGCGTGGACTGAGTTCCTATTTTAATCCCGTTTTTTAAAACATAAATGAGATTTAAGTCACGTGTGATTTCCAATCTCAAACTCGACATTCGAGTTACCGTAAACGGAAGCCACACTAAAACACCATTCATGCAAAGACCAAAACACCTGTGGAATCCAGTCTTTATCCTAACGAAGACTATGTTAAAAGTCAGTTCTAATTAGTACGTAATCAAAGAATGCATATTTAGAAAAAAAATATTCGTTTATTGAAAATGCATATCAATTCCTAAGGTTATTATAAAACTATTTTTAAGTTCTGTCTTAATCATATTCAAACGGATTGGTCTGTGTACGTTTTATTCCTAATACGCATGCCATACGTTCCCCTTATCACAAAATGTATATTTAACAAACATAATTATACCGATGTTTTTATTATTAATTTAACACATCTCATTGAAGGATACATTTAATTTGAATAATTAAATTATTATACCGTATTATTTTAGATAGAACCTACACATATTTCAGATAATATTCTAAATTAGGTAAAATTCCTAAGTTCGTTGGTCCTAGATTTTGACAACTTACAAAGTAATAGCGAAATTGTTACATCACTATTTGATTTTATAGGTAGTAACAGGGCCTATATATATTTATATATTTCATTCGTAGCGTAGTGGTTAAGGCACTGAGCTACAAGCCGGAGGGTCGAGGATTCAAGTCCCGTTAGGGTCAGGATTTTTAAACTGACCCAAACCCTATGGCCCTGGGGTCGACTCAGCCTCTAACGGAAATGAGTACCAGACGCTTGTTCTGGGGTAAAGGCGGCCGTCACGCAGGGCTGACAACCCGGCTGACATCAAGTGCCGATTGTCTAGAAAAAGTGGGAGCCTTAACCTCCTACTACCCCAAAGGCCTCCTGAGGCCTGTTGTGGGATCACTTTACCTTTTACATATTCGGTTTTCATTGCTTAATGTCAAAATGTATGCTATAAAGTAAAAACATTCACATTAAAATGCCATCTTGTTATTAAAGCTGTAAGATGACAGTGCGGACGTGTCCCGCTGTCTCTTATGATTTGAGAATTATACACAAAGAAGGAAAATTAATTTTTGCACTGGGATGCCTAAATAGAACAGCGGATAACGCACTAATGTACACAGTTAGAGGTTCCGAGTTCAAATCCCGGTTCAGGCATTATTTGTTTTCTTTTCGTGACACACACACATCTACATACACACACACACTATATATATATATATATATATATATATATATATATATTATATATATATATTATATATATATAGTGACTTTATATTGGCGTGAACTAATTGTTGACAAAATTAATTCGTTTACAACTAGTTATAAATATGGTGAATGCAGCTTTTTCTTGGACTTTAGTATGCTTAGAATAGTTGTTAGCTATTTTATAAGGTCCACAACTTTAACTATAATTTGTTAAAATATTACTATTCTTTAAAAGTTTAATATTATTTCATATATTCTTCCAATGATTAGGCATAATTACGCATACTGGGTGTTTGTATTCTTACTGTAAGTGAGCTTAGGCTCGGTAACAGGGTTTTACATTAAAATACAATAATTCAAATTGCTCCAAAACAGAAAAATTACAGTTAGAAATATGTTAAATTACATCAATTATACTATTCAACTGTTTGTATGTGAAACCAAAATAAAAGACAATCAGAAGTCTAACTTCTCGCTATACTACGTTGCAATCTTAACATATAATACATAAAAATCAAGCCATAGTGATTACCTATGTGAAATAAGGGTATTGTAACACTATTGTTGGGAGTTAAAATCTGCTCCCATTTTTAAAAAAATAACGAAATTTAGGGTGAGGGCACTATACAAATGAACATAAGGGAGCGTAAAAGTAGCGAGGACCTATTCGTAGAATATAAAAAGTTACTTAAAAAACTTTACAGATTTACAAAAAAAAAATCTGTTATTTCAATAAACACGAGTCATGTAAATTGTTTAATCAATATGTCTCGCTCTACATAGGCGCCCACCGTTGATTTACCTTGGAATCGGTATAAAAGCTGTAAGGTCAAGCTTCACTTCCGTACAGCACCTACAGCTCGACAGAAATAAATATCAACTCTCCCACACGGAAAACGAAGATAGGAAAAATCTAGTTTTTAAACTTAAGAAACCACTATTCGCCTACATTCCGCCTAAGTTACGGTACAGGAAATTTTCTTCCATTACATTTATGGACATCAAGGTACAGCAATGTTTCTTTTTTAAAATACAAGACGGAAATAAACTCTATGGACAAATTTTCACATATTCATGGATGGTCACTCAGTTTTAGTAGAACCAATAGTACTCAATATCTTATTATTATACAGAAATGTTATATGCTAGTATCAGAATATATTATGTCCTTTGGATCGTCTTGCCATGGTACCAGTAGCTTACCCAAACTAACCTCTAAACACACTCATTTCCTGGATTTTCCAAGTTTAAATATAAAGATTCACGGGGATCGAATCTGGGATCTCATGAAGTATAGTCAGAACCCCTGACCTTAGACTATGAGCCTGGTCAATAAGAATTAAATAAAAATAAAATTACATGTTTTAGGCTATATTTTAAAGTTGCTTTATATATATATATATATATATATATATATATATATATATATATATCCCGCGCCGTAGCCGAGTGGTTAAGGCAAGAAGCTTTGGCGCAGAGCTACGGGACTTGCGCTGGTTCGAGCCCCCAAGGTGGAAGAAATTTTCTCATGGAATTTCGGCCGGTGTGGGACCGGTGCCCACCCAGCATCATGAGGCATTTGGGTAGCTACAATAAGTAGCGACTGTAGGCTGAGAAGACCAGCTATAACGGCTGGGAGACCCGACATGCTGACCACATGTCACCCCTAGATGATTTTCTACCTCTGTGATTAACATGTGTGGATGTGAGGCAAGCACCCAGCTGGTAGGCCAAGGGCCTTCTAGGCCTGTCGCGCTTGGATTATATATATACAGGGCTTCCAATATAAAACCGGACACGCCTCACGGGGTTTCACCCGTCAGGCTGCGCTCTCTCCTCGTCCGCATTTCACTCTGCCAGCCGCAGAGTCCGGTTTTATACTGGAAACCATATATATATATATATATAATTCAATGTTCCAGGTTGTCATTTTGACATTTCTGGTGTTCTCTCCTGGCATGGCGTACTTGTAACCCATTCTGAGGTTGGGGCGCCTGGAAAGAGGGGTTACGCTGCCCCGATGATATGAGAGTTGATGATGGTGGTAATAATGCGCCAGGAGAAGCCTTAAACTGAACTTAATCTAATTAGGCGAATATATTGATTGCCAGATGGTATTCGGGGACCGTTTGAACCTTGAAGTTTCCTGACATTTATCTTACAGGCGAAGAAACCCCCCGAAAAATACCTCGCCCGGCATACTTGTCACGATCAGGGATCGAATCCGGGCCCGCTGCATGACAAGGCAGTACACAACCTCGAAATCATAGCGGTGAACAGGTGCTTTTTATTCCAAATATACATATTAGTTTTTGTTACTAGAAACAATAAACTGTCCGGTTTTATAACAGCATTTTTAATCCCTACATAAGCAAATAAAAAGTTCCAGAGACCTTCTTTAAATAGCATGAAGACATAAAATGTTGAAACAGCAAATATTTAATTCCTTGAGTATATAATAACTTACTCAATGTTTTAAAGAATACGCGAACACTTGACGTCCTTATCAATTAACCTAATAGTGTCAAAAGGCTTAGTGTAATGTATTACGTTTGTTGACATACTTGGAACTCTTCAATGTTTTTTATACACATCCACTGAAATATAACTGTAATATGTCAGCTATGTTGAAACTCATTTACCTAGTTTCTCTAAGTTTACAAACAATGCAACATTGCTGTAATATGTATGTTGTGCCAAATATCGATAGAACTAGTTTTGAAATAAACGTATTATTGCAATTGGGAAATCTGGCCCCAAAAGTTACTTCAAGCTTCCATCATAAATCTTGACTATAGTTCGTCCGGTTTAACTTTGCAAGAAATTTGTAGAAAGAGACAGCTGTGCTCACCTCTCTCACTCGCACCAGTGTTGTCGGATATTCTTCACCAGATGTTAATAGGAGAGAGGGGGAAGACGAAAACTGACAACAGGGTGGGTTCTTTCTTTTGTAACTGGGTGAAAGCGGTCAAGGATCTACCCTTATTTCTTCATCTCTCTCTTTGCCAAGTTAATCCAGATATACAATAGCCAGTCTCAATTATATGTTTTACTCATGTACGCTCACTGTTAGGAGTAAAGAGACGCATGCCCCACACGAATGTCATGGCCCCATATAAAATATGGCAAATTTATCATCGTACACCATTCGTGAATATAGGCCAATGTTGACCTGTTTCGGTCTCAACTAGACAGGGTCTATAAGTCGTTTTTATAGACGTCCAGGTCGTCCTCGTAGTCGTCGTCCTCGAGGGCGATACAGAAGAACTACATTAGGGATCCTAGTTGGCGACATTCGGGATACATGTTGCAGCTATCTGTCACTGTAGGTGGATGTCTTTTCTTCTAAAGGTAGCATGTGGAGTTCTTTAAAATATCTTCATTCCTCTGATGGTCAAGTAGAGTAAGCTTACTATATGCAGCAGTCCGGCGCATGAATCTCATTTCTGCAACTCTTTATCTAGTGATGCATTTACTTTTTTTGGAACCCAGATTTCACTTCCATCCAGAAAAGTCGGGAGGGCGAGAGTTTTATATAATTTGAGTCTTCAATGTCTGTGTACAAGATGTGGTTTTAAAATATTATTTATTAAACCTAACATTTGTAAAAAAAATTGAAAAAAATATCAACTCTTATATAGGCCTATATGAAACTATTATTCTCCCAGTTATATGGATGCGAAACATGGACTCTTAGTTTAAGGGAGAAAAAAAAGATTACGAATATTTGGGAATAAAGTTCTCAGGAAAAATGTTTGGACCAAAGAGTGATGAACAGACAAGACGAATGGAGAAGACTACATAACAGTGAACTACATGATCTTTATAGGATACCAGATATAATAAAAAAACAGTTTAAGTCTTGTAGACTGCGATGGGCAGGACATGTAGCATGAATGGGAAATTAAAGACGGGCATGGAAGCATATTGTAGGAAAACTAGAGGGAAAATGCCCAGTTGGTGGACCAAGATTGAAGTGGGAGAATAACATTAACCATGATTTGAGGGAAGTAGATTATATAGGGGATCATTGGAAAACATTTAGCTCTGAATAGGGATGTATGGAGAGCGGCCATGAACCTATGTGTTCCATAGTGTCAGTTAATTAGTTAGTTTATATAGTTATATATGCCGACTACAGTGTGAGACAAGAAGTTTGTGACACAGATGAATCGAATGATGGGGACATGACCCAATATCATATAAGTTAATATTTTATTTATTTCATTATCGTTAATATAAACGCTTTAACATCTAAGATTTCCATTAACAATATTAATCAGGCAGTCGGTTCTATTATGGGCGTGAGACTTTGAAAAGAACAATCGCACTGCATAAAAAATTGCAAGTTCTTAAAAATAAATGCCTGAGATTTATTTGAGAATCAGGTGGTCAAAAACTATATACAACCAGGAATTATGGAAGGTAACATCACAGGATGAAATCTGGAAGGAGATTAAATCCCGCAAATGGAAATGGATTGGACACACTCTCAAAAGAGAACTAGACAGTGTGCTAAAGACAACACTGGAATGGAATCCACAGGTATTTCCTAGAAAAAGGAGACCAAAAATTACATGGCGTTGCACTATAACAACAGAAATTGAACAACAAGGAAAAAGTTGGAATGAGGTCAAGAATTTGGCAAAGAACAAAGTCCGGTGGCGTGCTTTCACAAAGCCCCTATGCTTCCAACAGAAGTGACAGGAACTACCGATTCTACATTAAAATAGGGCCGCATGCAAATACATTAGTCTCTACTCAAATTACTTCCAATCACCGGTGAATTGACTTTCCGTGAGCAAGTGCAAAGATCGAATTAGCGACCCACTAACTGGTCATGCATGAAAGTCGTCGTTTTCGTAATATTGGCAAGAAATTACCCAGAAATCTCAGCGATAAACCACTTCCGTTATTTTCGTCTGCTAGAGGAATGCATTTACGCTTGCGTCCCGCAAATAAAACCGTATACGACGACGTCTGCGTCGCGTGATATTACGCCGATTCTCCTGTTCTTCCAGTTGAATTCTTTGATAGACTCTCTTAAATTCCTCTTCTTCGCGTAAACCGAAAACATGGTCGAAGTCTTCAAGGTCCGACATCTTGGATAAAGCAGCAAGGTTTCAAAGTACATCGGTTACCATCGGGTTGCTCACGATTCGTTTCTCTGCTAAGTCACCTCGCCAGGTAGCTTAGGAATTTCGACAATTATTATCACATGAACAGATTTTTGAGTACGCAAAAAGTCTTTGGATGCAACTTTCTCAGCAGAGTTCAGGCAGAGAACGACTTTTACGGCCTAATGCGTTCATAGATGCGGTTACTCTCATGCGCCCACTTTTGGGGGGGGGGGGGTTAGGAGATCCGCCGCATCCCACATGAATTACAGGTAAATGTATGAAATACAGGTAAAATTATCATCACTCTTACAGACGCCGACTGCCAATTCACATTCGCACCGAAAGAAGACAGTGATGGTTGGATAATGCGCGGAAGAGCTTCTGGTTTGCAGCCCGATCTTCAATGCTAAAATAAAGTACGCATAGAGGCGTCTCTTTCCGTGCCACTTCATTCTGTATCAGAATTGCGGAAACACTTTTTTTGGTATTGAAAATGCACGAAGATTGATGACTAATGTGGAATTTACTGGATTATATTGTAATTTATGACAGTGTTAGGCCTCAATGGCCCTTAAACAATACCCGCCCCTGATCTACAACAATAGACCTAATTTATTATATACAACTTTTCTCATTAGAGGACTGCCGCAAGGACAAAGTGATACAGATAATTAATTTTCGAAATTGATGAAATACATTTTGTAAATACATTTAAAATTTTCAAATTGTAATTGAAGTATACATACTATCCATCCATCCATTTTATTCTGCCCGAGGGCAGGTCTTTCACTGCAATCATAGCATTTTCATGCTATGCTTTGCAGCTTTACTAGGGAATTGTAGGTGTGGTAGCTTCCCGTTGCTTTCCACACCGGCGAAGGATGATGATGATAATAAGAATGATGATGATGGCCATATAATTTCGGGGACTGTTTGAGCTTTAAAGTTTTCCTGACATTTGTCTTACAGGTGAGGAAAAATCCCGATAAAAACAAAGTAGAAATTTTGTAAAGATGGTTTCTTGAAATTGATCCTCTAATGGCAGCGATGGCAATTTTAGAAAGATACACCCTGTCCAAATCTAAGGAATTCCAAATTTAGCTAAGAATCCTAGTATAGCACCTCTTGCACCGATCATCAATCCTGTGACATAAATTCGCAATATATCCCATCCATCCATAGTAATTCTGCCCGAAGGCAGGTCCTTCACTGCAATCATAGCATTTTCATGATATGCTTACAGCTTTACTAGGGAATTGTAGGTGTGGTAGCTATATATCCTACAGGATACATGGTTTTAATTTATCTAATAGTTTTAATAAAACGAAACGAAGCTAACAATAAGAAATTACTGAAATGTGTGTAGAATTACACAATATACGTACATAGTAAATTATGCACGATTTTGTTTTCACTGCGGTCGGCCACATTTCAATAACTGATACGAGATTTTTTTTTTTTTTGCCAATTTAAGGGTAATAAAATGAATTCAAATAATCTACAAATAAGTAATTAAAGATCTTATTTAACAATTGGCATTTTTATTACCTTTAAAAATAACTTATCGTTAAGCTAAGAATATAAGCGACTTACTGGCAAGGGAACTGTCAACCATCACATACCAAAACCTACCTTCAAATTTCTTCCAGAGAAGCATTATAATGATGCCCAAAAAAATCTGCCTTTTTAACTGCAAGGCGCCAAAAATCCAGAGCCAAATCTCTCATTTAAACCATATGGAAGTAATACATCCGAATTGATAGATTGGATAATCCTCACTACCTGCCTTGCGCGCAGCGTCCCACCTCACTCCGCTCCTACTCATGCAGGACGTCCATCTGCTCCGTAGAATGGATTGACATTGGTGTATTCTGACTTAGATTTCTGTGCCTTGCAGTTAAAAAAGACATAATTTTTTGGGCACAGGCTTGGTCATCGCAATGCTTCTGTGTGAGAAATTTTGAGGTAGGTTTCGGCATGCAATGGTTAACAGTTCCCTTGTGAGTCTTTGGATTTTGCATTGGATGTCAGCATTAGCAAGTAGAGTGAAATAGAACCCTACCAACAAACTTTTACAAGTTATTCAGGTATGTTAGCCCAGTTATTTGATATAAGAAATCTATGGTATCTGGCAATTTATCACAGAGTAATGCGATATTGATGTGTTAAGACATTTAGCATGTCCTTTGGATCATGATAATATGGGTTCTAATAGATTACACAGAAAATAAAAATCAATTTTCATCTAAAGTAGGGACTGTACAACTCATAAACAATTATGTCCTTTATTTATTTATTTAATCAAACATGCAACCTTTTAATTGTAGTTTGTAATTTTTATAATACTTCAGGTGATAATTTGTTGTTTTTTTTATCTATCAGAACTCATTTTATCATGTTCCAAAGGACATGCAATATATTTAATACTTTAACACATTACTCTATAATAAATCATCAGAGATCATAATCTTCATATCAAAAGAAGAAAAAACAGGATAACATCCTATACTTATGGAGGTTTGTTGTTAGATTTGTTCTATCTTGTATGCAATGTAAATCACAATTGGATGACACATATAATTCATTAAAAATCTAGGTCTCGACCTTCTAACAATAAATGTCACTGCAAGTACAATGTTCCTACATAAGTATAACTAACTGAGGTGACTATTTTCTCATAGAAAAATACACACATTTTGTCAAAAAGTTCTTTAAATGTTGCCACAATTAAAGAATTTAATATTCTTGTTTTGTTTTAAGTAAAAATTTAGAAAATTAAGGAGAGAAACAAGTGTTAGAAATGTATTAGTATAATTACTGGCCAATATATGAGTGCCTTAGAGCCATAGGTGCCTAACCCACAATTTAAAAAATTATGTTTTCCCTGTAATTGCACTAGAAATCATCTGTCAGAGTCACATCTGCCTACATTTTTTGTGTTAATTTCAACTCATCCATAATGTTATAGGCAGATGTGGTTCTAACATGTGCAATTACAGGGAAAGGCATACTTTCTTTAATTGTGGGTTAGGCACCTATGGCACTATATATATACACACATTTACATAAAATATATTTTCCAGTGGCAATAAACCCAGTAGTTCCTTGGCTACTAGCTAGCTGCTAACCTTACAGGCATGTGTCAAATCACAGAGATGATATATGGACTATGTATTTGGTCCTCCAGCCATTATAGCTGGTTTTCTGAACCTGGAGCCATTACTTATGATAGCTGCCCAAATTCCTCAGAATGCTGGATAGGCACCAGTCTGCAAGACATATTCTTTCCCCACAGGGGCTAAAACCAGTGCATTTTTCATAGTCTCCACCAAGGCATAATGAATTCTATCTCTATAATTAATTGTTATGATACCATGAAAGGCCTGGAGATTTTTATCTGTTAATCTATTTATATAATTCTGCACAAAGAAAACATTTTCTTATATGAAAATATTGCTACGACATTCATGCAATTAAATTTAGTTATATAATTTCAAAGGACTTTAAAATAGAAATTCACAGCATACATTTCTTTGAAAAACCATAGATATTAACAATTGCCTTGGTGGTGTAGGATATAAGTTCCTTGCCTCTACTCCCAAAGATGCAGAATCAAACCCAGTAATGGTTGATGGATTTTTTAGGTTGGAAAATCCAAGGGATTAATCCTCTGGGAGAGATTTCAAGCCATGGTTCCAGAGTTGATTTTTGGGCTTGCAAAAGACCCTCAACCAAAATTAAACAGTTTGAACAAAATTTAATTGGCTTTTCCCCACCACCCAAGTTACCGACTAGGCGTTTCTTTGAGGCGAGGAGCTAACCACTAGTTGCTACAGCTACAGGGAAATAAGCATAATTAAATTAAATTTGTTAAGTAACCTCTGCAAAGGACATCCTTGCCCCAGATGGTGACATACGGGTAAAGATTGACATAGACATTAGCAGGACATAATAAAATAAGAAATTCATACCTTTATTCTTAACTTTTAATTAGAAGTCCATGTGTTCATATATACACACACCAAACAAGTTAGTATTTGAGATTCATTTGGAAGTCCTGGGTTCAAATGCTGAGGCCAGCCAATTTAACAGGATTTTTCTGTGATTTTGTCAATGCAGGATGAATTTTTGTTTATGAATTATTTTAAAATTAAAGGTGGACTAGTGGTTATGCTCCTTGCCTCTGGTCTCGAGGGTCATGGGTTCAAACACGAGCGGGGTGGATGGATTTTTTAGGACGGAAAAATCCAAGGAGCAAGTCCTCCAAGAGGGACTTTAAGCCGTGGGTCCCGAGTCTGAAGATTTTCATGCTCGTAAAAGATCCTTAAGCCTGAATAAAAAGGCCTCTAAGCAAAATTTACCGAATTTTCCTGTCCTAGTACTACCTTGGTTTCCTAGATGTCAGTATGAGGCAGAATGCTGACCACGGGCCATTCCAATGACATCTATATGAAAACAAGTGTAACTAAATTAGTTTCAAATTCTTCCCTGTAGGCGAAGAACACCTAAATCTCGTTGAGGAAACTATGGCTTACAAGATATATGAAAAATTTCAATGAACATATAATAAACTATATTAAATTAATGTTGGGAAGTAAACATTATGAGGTATAATTATTAAAATCCATCGGAGAACATTTTGTTTAAACAACTCACCTCATAGGATTCATGCTTCCACGATACCGTGGTTTCAAACACAGTTGCGTTCATCCTCAGCCATAACTCCGACTGACAAAATTCTTCGGCCATCAACTGTTCTATTGTCGCCATCAACCATAGATGACAGAACTGAAGATGGCGACAATAGAACAGTTGATGGCCGAAGAATTTCGTCAGTCAGAGTTATGGCTGAGGATGAACACGACTGTGTTTGATACTGCAGTATCATGGAAGCATGAATCCTATGAGGCGAGTTGTTTAAACAAAATGTTCTCCGATTAAATATAATAAACTCTTGACAAACAATGCAAAGATCCTAGGACAATGAGACTTAAAGAAAGTTTATTTATCTCAAAATTTAAATTAAAAAAAAAAAACAGAATTGCCGTACATGATGAGTTGATGGTCACCTTTACTAACTCTCACATTTGCACGATAAGATTTAACAATGGAATGAATATTTTGTGTTGTTGCAGTCCTCAAGATGGCAGCAGTTTCTCCACATTCTCTGTATTCCTCATTCCTATAATCTCCTGGCTTATTTCAGACTCCTTTTCTCTAACTTTGTCCTCTACTTTAGTTGCACTTGCAATCCTTTTATATCGTGGCATTTGATACACTCCAATTGCCAACACACTCACTGCCAGCCTGGTATATTCAGGCATAGGCAATCACTTAGTTTAAAACATGTAGAAACAGACTGCAAGATGTTGCCCATGCCTGGGATAGGCCAGTTCTCACATTGTGCTTGTGTGTTGGTGGACTGACTTTTGTATGTGCATGTTTATCTGTATTTAAAACAAATCTTATTCTTGTAGTCTGTATTTCTGTTTCAAGCAGAAAAAATGCAAGTTTTGTATATTTCTACTTTTGTACATTTCTATTGAATGTGTACATTGTATTTACTCTTGTACAGCACAAAAGAGAATAGTATTTGCATGTGCCATAATATACGCTTCATTGTACAATTTTTTTTTTAAGCATTTCATAAATTTGACTTTGTTTTTCAAAATTGCATTCCTCCTTGCCATTCCTAATGCTTAATGCATGTATTATAGTTTTACTATACTGACGTGTATAGCATCCTATAGTACCTAAGACATTTTATGAAGCGTATTTTTGGAAAAACAATTTTTTCTTTCCCGCTGACGTGTCTGTTCTTTTCCAACCTTTTCCCTCCCTTCCTGCAGAGAGCTAGAGACTGAGCAGCGCAAGAAACTGAATGAGCTGAAGGAACGATATGCTGCAGAGTCCAAGCAGTGGCAGGAGCAGACAAAGACGATGCATGACCAGTTTCAGAATAAGATGAACTACCTCATCAAGCTGTGAGTATACTATCACCGCCATAGCATGATATACTTGTATTCTGGGTTTAGAACAGGTCTTATCTGGGATATTTTGTTTATTTATATATTAAATTTGGGAATTTTTAACATTATGAGGTTCAATTCATAAGAATGAAATTAATCATGATTATTTCTTACCTCATACTTCTATATTTCTTTAAATACAGCACTGCAGTATCGGCAACTTCTTGTAACCATCGTCAGCTGTTCTCACGATTGTCAATTTTTACTTTTGTTGACAATTATTCAAACTGCCATCTGATGTTCTTTTAAAGAATTATTTCCTAAACTGCCATCTGGTGTTCATTTTAATGAATCATTTTCTAAACTGCCATCTGTTGTATTTTTGAAGAACTTTGTAATCAAGCTCGGTTCATCTGGAATTTCAAAGTTCATGGCTCTAGTATGGTTTCTTGAATATATATTTTTTCCCAAACTGTTAAATCTAAAGGTTTAGATAGATGTTACAAAAGTTTTGCTTTTTTTTCAATCCTATGATGCTCTAATAAACTATGTGCTGCTATAGCGGATTTTTCAATTTCTCCATTCTTTATGTTTCTGGAAACTTGTAAAAAAGAACACTTCAGAAACATAAAGAATGGAGAAATTGAAAAATCAGCTATAGCAGCACATAGTTTATTAGAGCATCATAGGATTGAAAAAGAAGCAAAACTTTTTAAACATCTATCTAAACCTTTAGATTTAACAGTTTGGGAAAAAATATATATTCAAAAAAACCATACTAGAACCATGAACTTCGAAATTCCAGATGAATCGAGCTTGATTACAAAGTTCTTCAAAAATACGACAGATGGCGGTTTAGAAAATGATTCATTAAAATGAACACCAGATGGCAGTTTAGGAAATAATTCTTTAAAAGAACATCAGATGGCAGTTTGGATAATTATCAACAAAAGTAAAAATTGACAATCGTGAAAACAGTTGACGATGGTGACAAGAAGTTGCCGATACTGCAGTGCTGCATTTAAAGAAATATAGAAGTATGAGGTAAGAAATAATCACGATTAATTTAATTCTTATATATTTTGTTTATACCTCTTCCCAGCTAAGTTCCAGTTGTACTGTATACAAACCAAATGTATGGATTACATTCTCATTGGTCAAATAACGTTTTACCTTTAAGCGTGTAAGAAAATGTAGTTTGCTTTCTAACACTCAAAATAAATAACATAAAAATGAAAATATGTATTATCTGGCACATGTCCATATAAGTTATATGGGAGAATTTTAAGAGATTATATAAACATTTCATTAATGAATGAGTTGAAAAAAATGCTTTAACATCTCACCTCATAAAGTTGTGTGTCTTCACGATATCAGTTTCAAAAGTATAGTACTACTTCCAGTTGGAATTTGACTGAAGATGGAAGTAATTCTATACTTTTGAAACCAGTATCGCGAAGACATGCAACTTTATGAGATGAGATGTTAAAGCATTTTCTCCAACCCATTCAACTTACCTCATAGTGTTTCCTCCCACTGTAATTTTAATTAAAAATCATTCCATTGTTTAATTCTTACAAATTTCAATTGTTTCAAATGGTTGTTTCTCCTATACAATTTTTAAAACATCAAAAAGCAAAATCTTTGAAAAGTAGAGTGAAACTAATTATTTTGAGATGTTTTCAAACAGTTTAGTGAAAAATAACCTACATCAGTCATTGAGGATGTGGTGAAAATAACTGCAGAATTTACAGGTAAGGTTAACATTGAGCATATATGAGCATTCTGCTCTTAAGCCTAATTAAATTGCAAATACATGTTATCTATTGACAACATGGAAAAAGCTAAACATATGATTAGTTAGGCCCATATATCCATCCATAGTAATTCTGCCCGAGGGCAGGTCCTTCACTGCAATCATAGCATTTTCATGCTATGCTTTGCAGCTTTACTAGGGAATTGTAGGTGTGGTAGCTTCCCGTTGCTTTCCACACCAGTGAAA
Organism: Diploptera punctata; assembly: GCA_030220185.1. Lineage (NCBI taxonomy): Eukaryota > Metazoa > Arthropoda > Insecta > Blattodea > Blaberidae > Diploptera > Diploptera punctata. The sequence continues at coordinate 659,818 of JASPKZ010008385.1, forward strand.
GATGATGATAATAAGGATGATTATGATGATGATGATGGCCATATGATTACAGGGACCATTTGGGCCTTAAAGCTTTCCTGACATTTGTCTTACAGGTGAGGAAAAACCCCAATAAAAACCTCACCCAGAAAAACTGCCCCAACTAGGGATTGAACCCGGGCCCGCTGCATGACAAGGCAGCACGCTACCTCGAATAAATAAGAAATAGAAGTTACTAATTATTGGTACAATCTTATCTTATATTCAATCTTATTTTCTGTAAAATAAATATAGCCTAAGAAAAATGTTTCTATCATTATCAGTTCCATATAGTGGGTAAAAGTAGCACCACAGTTCCCCAATAGATGGAGTCGGCAGAGTAATACTTTAAGCAAGTTTGATTACAGTACAACTGCAACTTAGCTTGGATATGGTATATGTAATAACTAGAGACCGGATGTTAGGGAAAATGTCTATAGTTATTTATTATAGATATTGTAAAAGTGACTTCATATAAGTTCATACCGACGACCCTACAGTTGTTTTCCATGAAATCAATTTTGCCTATAAATGCCTATTTCAGCTTACAATGCCTATAAATGCCTATTTGCCATTTTTCTGGAAATTAACTTAATATTTCAAATGAAATTAATCGAAATGGAAACTTCCCCCTCAATGCACTTCCGTTTGGCAAAAAAAACAAGTTATTGGCAATTGAATTTTCCACCTCATGCACTCCCGTTAAACGAAATAGTCCTAAGCTATGTCCCATTGTATTATGCTCCGGCTCTAAGTATTGGAGAAAGTTCTATAGTACAGCTTTGCTTCTTTTAAATACAAACATTGCTGAGTAACAAAAAGGGTAGATGGCTCAATCTTTCTTTCTCTGTCTCACACCTGGTACTGAAACCTTTAAGTGACTGGCAATATTATTTTTGATGTTGGTAACACTGAATTCAGTCTGTAGTCTCATTAGGTGCCTCAAAGACAAAGTGATGCGACAAGTATTTTATCTTTTTTTACTATTTTTTTTACCTTTAGAACAGTTGTTTTACTATGCCTAAAGGACAGACAACAGTAAAAGACAAACTGACCAATTTCATGAAAGAATTTGGTGCGAAAATATTCTCAAGTGACGGTTAAATATTGTTTTGCAAAGTGTGTATAATTCCAGTGAATTCCACGAAGAAGTGTCACGTTTTGCAGCACGTACACACTGCAAAACATAAGTATCCTCTTTGTAAAAAGGCAAAACAAGTTCCAAAATCATTTCTGATATCTTCGTATGCTATTGATAGCATATTTTATATTCCTTATGTATGTTGTAGTCAATTTTTTGTAAGAGCCTTTTTTGAATTTTTAGAGCCTATATTAATAATTTTTAGTGCCTTTTTGCCTGCCTATTCTGAATTTTTTAAGTGCCTAACATCCGGACTTTATTAATAATACTTCATAGAAATTTGACCTCTTAATTAAAGTCTTATAGTTAATGTTGTCATATAAAACACTAATTGAACCTGTGCTAACCTACGGGAGTGAAACCAGAGTTCTGATTGAACATGACAAACCTCGATTAGCTATTTTTGAAAGAAAGGTGCTCAGAAGGATATATAAGCCTATTAAAGAAAATGGAGAGTGGCAAATGAGATATGACAGGGAATTGTGAGTCGTATAAATCATCAGATATCATTACAGATATTAAAATAAACAGAATAAGATGGGCAGGACATACGCAGAGGAAGATAAAAAATGAATTAGAAGAATTATAGATGGTAAGCCACAAGGAAGACGAAGAACCAGAAGACCAAATTCAAGATGGATGGAGTACTACAGGATGTCAAATTTTTTTAACTCATGAATTGGTGGACATTGCCAGAGATAGAAAAGCTTGGAAAAAAATTCTGAAGGAAGCCTTGATCCATCCAGGTTCAATAATGATGAAGAGTTGCTTTTATCATGAATATAAGCACAATCTTTTAATGTTACAAATTTATAGATTTCTAATCTTGTTTAAGTCAATTTCCTCAAGGTGTATAATACAACTGAATCCCAGATTTATATGTATGCGATGTACACTTCATTCCAGATGTGTTGCGAAAGCAAGTAAATAGATTGTGTGATCTTCAACATGTCGCTACCCCATTGGCTGTTAAATGGGGAGTTACAGTTAATTACATTAAGCCAGTATACAGGTAACATGTGGTCAGCATATCCAGGCCCCCAGCCATTATAGCTGGTTTTCTAGAACTACTACTTTATTTTTTGGTCCTATGCCACCAGGTTGTATTTTATGACATTTCTAGCATTCTCCCTTGCCATTGACAGAATTGTAATCCATTTCTTAGGTTGGGGCACCTAGAAGGCAGAGTTACTTTACCCTGATGATATGATGGGTAATAAATGATAATGAAGCACCAGTAAAGTCCTTAACCTAAACTTAACCTAAATTCCAGACCATGGGCAATCACAGGACTAATTCCCTTTAAGGAAAAATGATTATGGCCTGACCAGTAATTGAACCCGGGACCTCAAGAACCTGTTGTCAGATATGCTAACACTAGCACATGAAGCTAGTCTGCTACTTACTATATCCTTATAAAATAACTTCTAGAAAAATAAGATTTATGAGACATACAGAAGGGTACACCAAATGGGATTACAAACACAATGATGATGTCTTGAAGGAACGTTTAGAATCAGTCATTAAGTATATACATGAATACCAGAACAACTGAATGAATCATTTGTGACAATGAGTTCAGATAGAGTTCCCAAATGTATGTTTTGTTATTGTCCAAGAGGTAAGAGATAATAAAAGGCCTATAGGCCTAAGAATTAGATGGAAGAAGAAGAATACATAAATTCCTCACCATGCTAGGTGGCCACTGGACCTAAACTGGCTGAAATTCCATGAGAAAATTTCTTCCCCCATGAGGATTCAAACCAGCACAAGTCCCATAGCTCTGCACCAAGGCATGATGCCTGAAACTACTGGCTAAGTCAGGGGACTAACTCATGAAAGATGGAATGAATGTTGAAATTACTTTAGTAGTATTCTGATAAAATGTTAGAGACTGGGAGAAAACTGCCACTGCTATAAAATTTTAAAATTCATGTTTGTTAAGTGCAAAAACAATGCTTAACAGCAATCTTAGTTCTATAACTATTTCCATGAAATTTCTCTTATTTCTATATTTGTTATCATTCTTCCATTAACCTTGAGCATTGTTAAGATAAGGTCCACCTCCACTTCATTTACGAACATGTTGATAAGATTATATTGTTATTTACAATTTTAAGTCACAATAATTATGATTTTTGTGACCTCCGCCTGCCTGACATTTTTCATCATCTGAAGACTAATATTTACAACAGATTTAAAAAGTATCAAACAATAGAACAATTTTTCTCTTCAAATATAATTTATCAATCACTGATATGTATGAAATGAATAATAAAAACGTAGAAAGAAGCTGTTCTGGCTTTATAATGTAATGTAAAATTCCTGATTAAATGCCTTCTTAATAAAGAAGCCACCATTTCCAAGATAGAAGCATATGTTTCATAGCATTTGATGCATGGAAATTAACAGCATATATAAGAGAAAAATTTGCATTTAGATTGGAGTTGCTCAAATAGCTCACTCGGTAGAGCATTTGCCTAGAGTGCAAAAGATCCTGGGTTCAAACCCCAGTCTGAACTTATAATTTTTCTCTTCAAATATAATAGAATAATTATATATCGGATTAAAGGGAATGCAGCTAAAAATAAATTTCTGGATCTCAACAAAGAGCTGATTATATATTCCTCACATACATAAGTAATAATTAAGCCTGATCTGAGGCTGTAAGATGGCAGCCCCATCACTGGTCTTGCCTTCCTTTGCCCAGCAACCAATCGAAGGGACTATTATTATGCTTTCAAAGTCTTATACGAGAATTTCCCGGAAGGATCAAATTTATGACGACCAAAGTATGAAAAAGGACAATTCTTGGAAAAAAAAAAAAATATTTTGCTTTTTACATATGGAATGTATAAGGCATTAACTTTGGCTAGACCAGTGCTGATCTATGGTAGTGAAGCATGGACACTAAGAAGACAACATGAAAGCAGAATAACGGCTTGTGAAATGAGATTCATGCACAGAACAGCTGGTTACACCAGATGGGATCAAAAAAATGGAGCACCGATATTTTAAAAGAATTGAAGACTACACCAATTTTGGAATATATTAAACAGTACCAACTAAATTGGAAACACCATCTTGAAACAATGAGTTCAAATCGGATCCCAAAGCTGTTTATATTATATACCAAGAGGATGAAGATCTCTGGGCCATCCTTTGAAACGCTGGAGCTAAAATTTTCTATAGGATCGTAAAAGGCCTTTGCCTAATACTTGGAAGGAAGAAGAAGACATAAGTAATAAAAAACTCCCATGGCACGACAGGCTTAGAAGGCCCTTGGCCTACCAGTCAGCTGCTGGCCTCACATCTACATGTGTTAATCACAGAGATAGATGATCATCCTATCAGTGTAAAGGTGACATGTGGTCAGCATGTTGGGTCCACCAGTCGTTACAGCTGGTTTTCTCAACCAGAAGCCTCTACTTATTGTAGCTATCCATGTTCATCACAATGCTGCATAGGCACCGATCCCATACTGGTCGAAATTCCATAGTAATCTAAATTTCTTCCCCATGGAGACCTGAACCTGTGCAAGTCCTGTAGCTCTGTGCATCTTACCTTAACCACTCGGCTACAATGTGGAACAAGTAATCATTGGCAAAGGATTAATATGGAATTTCTAAGTAAAAGTTATTTGTTATAAATTAACATTTTAACCACTGTATAAATTGTGGCATTAGGGTAAAAGTATGTTAAGTCCGATTTTAGTGATTTTTATTTTTGTAGATTAATATGTCAGAGTGGAAAGCACAGGAAGCTACCACACCTATAATTCCCTAGTATAGCTGTAAAACATAGCATGAAAATGCTATGATTGCAGTGAAGGATCTGCCCTAGGGCAGAGCACAAATGCAGCATTTTTCTTCCTCTATCATAAGGATAAAGTTCCTAAGTGATAGCTAATTTCTTACAGTAGATCTCTTAATCTACAACAGATCAGATTTTTAGTATAAGACAGATTTTAGAAAAGAAATGGGAATATAATGGTACTGTACATCAACTGTATGTAGACTTCAGAAAAGCATATGATTCAATTAAGAGGGAGTAGTTATATAGTATTCTGCTGGAGTTTGGAATTCCTAAAAAGTTAGTTAGACTTATACGAATGTGTCTAAATGGCACAAAGAGTGGGGTGCGTGTAGGAAAACAGTTTTCGGACACTTTTGAAATCCAGAATGGGCTGAAGCAAGGAGATGCACTATCTCGTCTACTATTTAATTTTGTACTAGAGCATGCCATTAAATCTTTAGAGAATGAGGAAGGCTTACAACTCAATGGTATTAATAAGCTGTTAGTTTATGCTGATGATGTAGTATTGTTGGCCGATAGCGAGGAGATACTAAAGCACAACACACACACTATTGAGTAACACTAAGAAATTAGGACTGGAAGTAAATATCAATAAAACTAAATATATGGTCACACGTAGAAATTCATTAAATAATGGAAATGGACAGCTAATGACAAATGAGGGAAATTTTGAGGAAGTGGCTGAATTCAAATATCTAGGAACAATAATCACAAATAGGAATGAGATGAACAAAGAAATTAAACATAGGCTCAGTTCTGGAAATGCGTGCTATTATGCATTGCAGATACTCTTGATGTCCCAACTCCTTTCAAAAAACGTTAAACTGAAAATATATAAAACTATTATTCTACCAGTTATATTGTATGGGTGCGAAACATGGACTCTTACTTTAAGAGAGGAAAGGAGATTACAAGTATTTGAGAATAAAGTACTTAGGAAAATTTTTGGACCAAAGAGAGATGAACAGACAGGTGAATGGAGAAGACTACATAACAATGAACTACATGGTCTTTATAGGAAGCCAGATATAATAAGAACAGTTAAGTCTCGTAGACTGCGACGGGCAGGACATGTTGCACGTATGGGGAATGAAAGACTTGCATGGAGGCTTCTTGTGGGAAAGCCAGAGGGAAAACGCCCAGTTGGTAGACCAAGAATGAGGTGGGAGAATAACATTAACTATGATTTGAGGGAAGATTATACAGGGAATGATTGGAAAGCATTAGCTCAGGATAGGGATGTATGGAGAGCTTATGTCCGTGTGGCCATGAACCTATGGGTTCGATAGTGCCAGTGAGTAAGTAAGTAAGTAAGATCTCTTAATCAAAAGTAAAGCAAATCTCCAATTATTAATAAGTATTTGAATTATATTTGAAGAGAAAAATTTTCGCCTAGACCAGGACTCGAACCCGGGACCCTTGGCTTTCCGGGCCAAGTGTTCTACCAACTGAGCTACCGAGGTGAGTTACGATCTTCAAATATAATTTATCCTTCAATGAGAAGTGTTAAATTAATAATAAAATCGTCAAGTATTTGAATAATAATAACCCCTTGTGAAAAGTTATATTTTCAGACTTCTGCATGTGGCAACAGTAATCATTTTTAAAAACTATTTGCCTGGGAATTAAAATCTCAACAAATCAATGATCCAAAAATATCTTTAACAAATAAGAGAATGCAGGTAAAAGATAATTGTATTTAATTAGGAAAAATAGTTTTTTTTTACGGTTGTAAGTTAATGTAAACTACCTGCTAAATATAGTGAAAATATTTCAGAGTTAAATTATTACTGAGAAGCTAAAGCTATTACTATGATAGAAATAAGCAAATTAATGAACACAATTAAATTATTGTAAATCAACGGTAAAGAGAAAAAATTATACCTGAACCAGGAATCGAACCCCGAATATTTAGCTTTCCATGCTAATGCTCTGTCCACTGAGCTAATTCAGGCTTTATTCCTATCCAAGCAGAAATCCTTCCTTTACCTTACTCTACTGGTCCCACATTCAATTGCAATGAATCATCATTCATTGTGTATTTGTGAATGATGATTCATTGCAATTGAATGTGGGACCAGTAGAGTAAGGTATACTCGGACCAACGGATCTGTGCCCTTGTAGCACTGGCATCGTTCTTCAAAAAGTACACATCAGTTCTCACGTCATTCCACCTGGCTCCCCTCCCACTACGTCAAATAGAAGCCACTGTATGTGACCGAGTAGGGACGTTGCCAAACTTCCCTCGGTGTCAGGCTCTTGAATATTGAATAATGTAAGGTTAATTATTACTTCTTCATATTTAATTTAAGTAGGTCTAATGACACTGATTGATTTCTGTGATTAATGGATGTAATTATAATAGTGGATATTTGTTGGTTAAATGGAAATTACGTGAAGGGGAATTTACATATGTTGTTTTTAAAGATAAATGTTTCGTCATAAATACTTCTCCTTCACCTCATTGTCTTATTTGGTTAGATTTGGAATGTAATCTTGAAGTTGTAACTAAAATTATAAAATTTTAGGTATGAACACACAGTCATGTACCCTCCTTCTTTCTCATCCGGACTAGGGACCCGGCTATGGTGAAGTTACTACATGCTACGATCTTATTTACTTATTATATAACATACTGATACTATACAGGAATTCTAATTTATGCTTATGAATTGAGCTAATGATAATTTACAATTTACATACTATATAACATAACATACTGATACTGAGTTGACAACGCTGGACTGTGGGTGCAAATAATATCCCGCAAGAAAGCTCAAAACTGTAAGTAATGGGAGGGGAGAAAGAGAGAGGTAGAAAATAAGAGACAGGCAAGAATGCAGGGAGGGAGATGATTTACCGAGGCAGAAACAGAATTAGTGTTTAGTTCGCATTTCTTACGGGGGCACAGATCCGTTGGTCCAAGAATAAAGGAAGTATTTCTGCTTGGATGGGAATAAAGCCTGAATTAGCTCAGTGCACAGAGCATTAGCACAAAAAGCTAAAGGTTCGGGGTTCAATTCCCGGTTCAGGCTTAAATTTTTCTCTTTACCATTGATTTACAATAATTTAATTGTATTTCAGAGTTATTAAGAAAGTTGGAAGACAAAAAAAGTGTTTGAGTGAAATGTTTAAGTGTCATCTAGGAAAATTGTGGACTAGAATAGCGCAAGACAGACAAAAGTGGAAGCGATACATAAATAAGTTGAAGTGATAGTCCCAAGGGATTGGCTAACCCGGGGATGTAACGTAAGCCACCCTGCAGTCGCAGGAGGCCCTTGCCCGAATGGGATGATTATGGGCTAATCCTTAATTAAATAACAGCAAAAATTGAAGATAATAATTTGACAACACAGTGATAAAATCTGAAAATTTTCATTCGAATATTAGGTATTCCAACTAAACAGATAAATTTTGTTTTTATTTTTTTTAAATCCATGTACCTCCAAAAATATTTCTACTTTCTATTGCATTCAACAAATAATAATAATAATAATTCCAATTAACATATGCTCGGTGCAATAGCTTTGTCACATTCTTCATTCCACCAAGGATGCTTTCTCTTTCTTTGTAGAGGGATTAACATTTGTGCTGTTTCAGTTACTTTACTTTTGAGTTCTTGCCAATTATGGGATTGCTTCTTTTCTAATTCCTCTATGAATGTTGACAGAATGTTATTGGTGGCAAACTTCAATATTGATGGCTGCTTTTTGGTAAGTCTCCTGGGTTTTAGTTTCAATTTAATTCTTGTCAGATAATGATCCGAATCGATGTTTGCACCTCTTCTAACTTGGACATTCATAATTTCTCTATGGTGGAAAAAAGAAATTGCCATGTGATCAATTTGATATTCACCTAGAAGTGATGTCCATTTCGGTTGGTCCACTTATGTGCTGGATTCTTGCCAAGATATCGAAAATATAGTGAAAAAAGAATGCAAAATTATAAGAAAAGTTTTAGGTCCACAAGTCACAGGTGAAGCATTTAGACTCAGAAGTAAAAAGGGAATAAAAATATATACAGACATTCATAGTGATATTAGAAAACGAAGGTTAAAATTTTATGGCCATATTAAAGGAATGAACTCAAATAGGCTTACAAAAGAGATAATGGAATTCTACGAAAACAGAAGTAAAGCTCCAGTGGATACTATGAAGTGGATTGATGAAGTCAAAAAGGACTTAAAATTGGCAGGAATTACTGAAGAAGATATCCCAAACAGAGATATATTTAGAATTAAAGTGAATAAGTGGCAAGTTGACCAACTGGACAAACCGAAGAAAAAACTCGAACAACTTAGACAGATGATAGAAAACAAGCTCATAGCAATAGAATGAAAGAAATTTGGGCTCAAAGGAAACGCCTCTAAGTACTTTGCATAGTCCTACATGGGCTAATCCGCAATAAAAAAAAAAACAATAGTAATAATAATAATAATAAAACATTCTTTAGGATAGTTATGTTGGAACAACTGCTGTGGTCTCGAGGTAGTGTACTGCCTTGTCATGCAGCAGACTAGGGTTCAATCCCCAGTCAGGACCAAGTTTCCTGAGTGAGGTTTTCTTTTTCAGGGTTTTCCCTCACCTGTAAGATAAATGTCAGGTAACTTCAAGGCCCAAACTGTCCCTGTACACCATCTGACCAGCATTATCATATTTGTCTCATTAGATTTAGTTTAGTTTAAGGCCTCTCCTGGCACAGCATTACCATCATCATATTTTACATCATCGAGGCAGCATAACTCTGCTTTCCAGGTGCCCCAACCTTAGAAGTGGGTTACAAGTATGCCATGCCAGGAGAGAATATCAGAAATGTCTGTTATAATGACAACTTAGTGGCAAAAATTACTTCTCATTCCTGCCAGACGCTAAATTACAATAGAGAAGAAATAAAAAAAAAGGCAAAATGGTACAAAATAGTAGCAGTAAAGTATAAAAAAGGCAAAGATAAAACCAAAACCTTTCCATAAAGTTTGTTAGATCATGAATATCATGTCTGTACACTTAAAACTTTCCTGAAGGTCACTAATATAAAAAGGCATGCAATGAATGTCATTCCCTTTCTTAATTTTGTCCAGTAGAAACTTCTTTCTTTTTTTTTTCTTTTCATTTTTATGCTGAAACTTTTTTATTGGAAGACAAAAAAAAATTGATTGAATTAATAGTTTTTGAGTGTACAGATGATATTGATGGTATTTATTTATTAATATATTCTATTGCACGTCATTTGCCATACATATGTTTTAAGCTGACATCACATTTCCACATGAATTTCTTCTTCTTATAAGAAATGAATACAATGCAATTAAACAAAATTGAATTAATCATTTTTGAATGTACAGATGACGGTATTTACATGAAATAGATATAATGCAATTAAATATAATTTTCCACACATATACAGTAAGGAAATATTTAATTAACAATAGTTATTTAATTTGTATTCTTCATTACTTATTTCAACTGAAATGAATATTAACAAGGTAAGTGTAGATATAATTGTTTACATAATTAAACTAATGAGATTCCTGGATAACATTGGATATTCACGAATATTTCAAAATATTCAGTGGCAAGTTTGTCATATCTGTTCAAATATTACCATGCACTATTGCTACTTTTAGTATGTGCTCATCACATTGCTACAACCAAAGAAATGTACCAACCCTGTTGCGTTGTATTTGTCGCACCTATTTTCTTAAAGATTCCAGAGTATAGTTTCTCAAAAAGGATATAGTGAAAGGAAGACGGGATTTATAGTTTAATGTTGGCAATACCAAGACCTTTGATATTAATAAAATAAGCAATAGGAAAACCTTTTGTTCATTTAACCCATTCGCCTCAAAAGACGAGGCAGACTCGCCGGCAGTCAAATGGCCCTCAACTCAGAAGACGAGGTACACTCGCTTAACTCTGCTGTTATGTATTTTGCAATACTTTGTACACATCTTAGCAGGGTAGCAGTGTACATTTTTTTTACATTCATGAATAGTAGAGGAATGTGTTTTGGCCTTCACACTTATTGTAATCATAAATACCGTTATGTTTTGCTTGTTCTGAATGTCTGAAAATAGACAATATAATTTATGGTAATTTAAATCTAGTTTCTGGGGAAATGCATTGAGCATTTAAACCTGAAGCGAATGGGTTAAGCTAGATTTGACCCTATACTGCCAATATGAAAACACTTGTTAAATATATGTAGGAAATAACACTATGAGGTTTAAGGTGAAATTTTTTATCACTCACCTCATATTGTTCTTATTTGACTATAAACTAGTTTCGGAACATAGTTTCGTGACGATACTGAGGATGGAACAGAAACTATGTTACAAAACTAGTTTATAGTCAAATAAGAAGAACAATATGAGGTGAGTGATAAAAAATTCTACCTTAATGAATTACCTCATAGTGAGAATTACTAAAATAAGTAACTTCGAGGTTTCTTTTAATTATCAATGAGTTGTAAATTTTGACTTGCCTCATATTTCTTGATTTTTATTCAGACCGGTTTTGTCACTTGTGTGTGACATTCTCGTTGAATTACAACTGTTGCTTTGTGGTTGTCCATCTTGCAAGTTGATTCCTGTTCCCTCTGCTGGCTGACCGATGAATGTCCAAATCAATTTTTTTTACACAGAATTGAAACTAAGGCAATATTACTAAAACAGAACAATCTAAGGAACTAACAATTTCGGAGAAAATTTACAACTGCAAGAATAAAAAGAAAACCATGAATTTTGAAATTCCCAGTGAAAGAGAAAAAAAAAAATTGATTTGGAAGTTCATCAGTCAGCCAGCAGAGGGAGCAGAAATCAACTTGCAGGATGGACAACCACAAGGCAACATATGATGAAAGTTAAAAATTAAATTTTACCTGTTGGTAGGTGCCATCGTCCTCAACTTTGTTAAAATATTGTATATAAAATTAACTATAGCACTTTCGGAAGTTATCTTCCATCTTCTGCAGGTTGGGTTTCTGTTATTTGTTGTTGTTGTGTACGGTGATGTTTACTCCAACTGTTTGAGTTGCTGCTACAAACAGTTGGAGTAAACATCACCATACAAAACAACAACAAATAATGGAAACTCATTTATTTAACTTTCACGGGGAAAGAACACTATGAGGTTTAATTTAATTATTAATGGAAACTCAACCTACAGAAGATGGAAGATAACTTCCGAAAGCGCTCCAGTTAATTTTATATACAATATTTTAACAAAGTTGAGGACGACGGCACCTACCAACAGGTACAATTTAATTTTTAACTTTCATCATATGACTTCACCTCAATGGAATTTGATATGAATTTTACTAGTATTGACACAAGGCAACAGTTGTAATGCAACGAGAATGTTGCACAGAAGTGACAAAACCAGTCTGCATAAAAATCAAGAAATACGAGGTGAGTCAAAATATACAACTATTAATAATGAAAACACTTAGTTTTCCTATATAATCAACTTCTAATGTAAATATTAATTTTGTGTTTCAGTCTTCGTGACACAGATCAAAAATACAGGAACAGAGAATCCCGAAAAGAAGATATTCAACTTATAACAAAATTAAAAGAAGATGTTAAAGAACAGGATCAAAAAAATTATAACCCTGACAAAAGAGAAACAATTATGTGAATTGCAACTCAAAAATCAACACCATGCTCCTCGAAAAAAAGAGAAAAGATGGTCATCGTGCATTCTAATCCCATCGTCTGTTAGTGTAGAAACTAAAGAACTAGTCAAGTGTGAAAGTGAAAAACAAAGACAATGTGAAGTAAGTTTAAATTCCTCGGAGCCCCCAAAAGGCTCTTGTTCTTCCACATCCACTGCTGTCTAGTCACTCTGCTATTTATATGAAATAGAAATAAATGCTGTACTAATTTTAAAATAGTTTATTGTTTAATTCTTATAACGTGAAATGCAAACATATTGAACACACTTTTTCCTTAATTCCTCAGAACTCTACGTTGAATGGATAATGCTTGTGGTCCTTTATCCTGAAAACAAAATGCAGATCATGTTACTTAATTTCCTTATGATGTGCTCCAATAACAAACACACAAGACTGCAGTCAGGCTATTCAGCAGAATCATTCACAATGACCAGTATTAGGATTTAATATGTAATAAATCAGGGATGGCCAAACTTTTTTGTACCAATGCGGAACGGAAGAAACAACAAGGAGGCATGGACCAGAGGTCCTACTATAGCTTTTATGGATTATTATTATTATCATTATTATTACTATTATTATTATTGGGATATGTAAGCTTCTTGTGCAAAAATCAGATGGAAAATGCATAGTTGGTAGACCAAGTATGAGGTGGGAGAATAACATGAACCATGATTTGAGGGAAGTAGATTATACAGAGGATGATTGGAAAACATTAGCTCAGAATGGGGATGTATGGAGAGCTTATGCCCACAGGGCCACGAACTTTCAGATTCAATAGTACTAGCAAGTTAGTTATTATTTAAACATGTATTAATTTGCTAATGATGGAAATAATAGTCCAGACCTGCTATAATAGGTTCTCTAATAAAAAGAAATATTCTTGGTATGTCAATACATGTCAACATACTTCACAAGTTCACAACCTGTCTTCACAGATAGAAACAATAATATACACCTAGAAAATGTAATTTTATTACAATGCTTTAAAAAGCCATACACAGCCTATGGACCGTAGTTTGGAAGATTGTCAATTTTAAGCTTTTATATTTTCATTTATGACCAGCCTCATGGGATAGTGGTCAGTGTTTCTGACTACTGTTCATAAGATCCTGGGTTCGATTCCCAGTCAAACAATAAGAATTTTTCCTTAAAAGGAATTATTCCCTTGGTTACCTATGGTCTGGAATTTAGGTTAAGTTTAGGTTAAGAACTCTCCTGGTGCTTCATTATCATTTATCATTCATCATATCATCGGGGTAATGTAACTCCGCCTTCTAGCGCCCCAACTTCATAAGTGGGTTACAATTAAGCCAATGCCAGGAGAGAACACCACAAATGTCGAAATGACAAACTGGGGCATTGGAACAAAAAAATATTTTAATTTATGCCAAACAAAAATCAATCAATGAGAGAGTAATGATTCAATGGTGTCAAATTGCTTACAGTGGTTTACATAATTAGCCTATATATGATATCTGCTGCTGTCTCATAACAGGCAGCCATTTTAAAACAGCTCTTTATTTGTAACTACCCATGATTAGTTAGCAACTACCCTTCCATTTTCCATAGTGAATGGCCTATACTGATGGCAATAGCACTTTTGGTATCAGAAAGACAACTCTAAAATCTTTTGCCCTGTTCTTGCCATATGTTCACCTTCAAATGTATGAGATTGTGGAAGGGAAAGGAGATGAAGAGGGCTTGCCACTACACTGATAGGAAATCCAAGATGAAGGAAGCAGAAAAACATTTGTTATGATCTTAAAAACGTATCTTGCAACAAAGTTTAAGTCTGAGTTGACTACCGTTTCTAAAAAAATAATAAATCTTTTTCATTTCAAGAACTCAGTTAAGGTAACTTATCACCCAACACGAAAAGGCTCTGAACTCCAGAAAATTAAATTTTACAGGATTTTTAAATTATGCTGTAAGAAAATTATCATAAGTAATGACACGAGTGACTTCCAAATCATCGATAAATTCACGAGTCATGAAGTGACTCGTGAATTTATCTAGAGTATTTGGAAATCAAGAGTCGCATTTCTTTGGGCTATTTAACAAATAAAATTAAGATGTTTACTGAAAAATCATTATTTAAATATAGTTACCAGTATTTTAAAATATTTATATATTTAATGTAAACGATTATGTTTGAAAACAAATCAGAAATGTGAGGTTATGTATATTCACTGCAACACTATCTTATTATTTATTGCCAAATAGGATCGCAATATTGTAAGAATCGCTCTAGTGGAGAATTAATGAAACACATCAAACTGTATATTTTAATCAACATTATAGGTTATTCATTTATCTTTTTAGTAAACAACTCAGTAAAATCAAGGAATCTGTTTATTATTTGCAATATTCAATGCATTTGTCAGAGAAAAATAATGCTTTGTCCTGATCAGAATATTAAAAAGAGGAATCTTCTTTATCACAAAAGCAGGAGCTGATAAAGACAGGACTGTCATTGGTTATAAAACAAAATTCATTGAAATGTGATATGTACCATTTGGGGCATGAGTTAAATTAGTCCAATCAACTTTATTGTTACTGTTATAAATGTTTAATGTCATTGCCAAGATTCATTTTACCAAAGCAATTTTCTTCAGCTTTCACATTGGCTATCATATTATATTCAATTTCTGTCACTTATTATTTGTCCATTGTTGTGTATGCAATCATTTCCTAGTCTCCAAATGCATATTATGCATTGTAAAAACATTAACCTCACCAGCTAACAGCTATGTAGCATACTTTGCAATATAAAAACATTAATCTCAACCAGACTTATTTCCTAATCTATGAATTTAGGATGGAAAAATGCAAGGAACAAGTCCTCCGGGAGGGGCTTTAAGCCATGAGGCCCGAGTCTGGATATTTTCTGGCTTGTAAAAGAACCTTAAGCCTGAAAAAAAGAGGCCTCTAAGCAAAATTTACCGACCCTCCATCATCCACTTAATACCTTAGTTGCCTACTAGATGTCTCATTGGGTCGATAAGCTACCCACATGCCATTCATGATTAAAATGGTTAACCCATTGGCTTACGCAGCCGGCTGATCAAGTGAAGCCCATTCTTACACAGATGGCTCTGAGCCGGACTGAGCAGCTGTAGCTTCTTCTTAGTGTTTCTTTAGTTTTGTCAATAGATGGCATGACATATTATATACTGTTGGAAAGCTGAGAGAACAATCTATTCAGTGGTGTACAACAAATTGATTTCTCTTGATAGATCGCGAGTTATAAGCCATTGTTTTTCAAAGAAGCTAATTTTCTTAAAATTAAATGGTAAATATGGGTGCATTAATGGAGGAAAATATTAATAAGCCAATGGGTTAAGAAACTTCCCAATAGGGAAGCACCCATGTCCCCACAGTGAGATGAAAGGGGATCAATCATCAATCAATCATGCTTATATAAAATGTTATGGATTTGTAAATCACATGTTGTCTCACACGGATGCAACATGGGAAAGGCAACAACTGAACATCAGAGCCATAAAATCGGTAAAATAATCTATTAAATTATATTTGAAGAGAAAAATTTTCGCCTAGACCGAGACTCGAACCCGGGACCCTTGGCTTTCCGGACCAAGTGCTCTACCAACTGAGCTACCGAGGCGAGTTACGATCTAGACACAAATTTTTCTCTTATATACGTTGTAATTCCATATCGCCAAATGCTTTTTGAAACCATTGATTCTATCTTTGCAAATGGCGGCTTCTTAGTTAAGAAGACATTTATTGGGAATTTAACATTACTTTATAAAGCTAGTAAGGCTTCTAATGATGTTTTTATTATTGATTTAACATTTCTCACTGAAAGATAAATTATATTTGAAGAGAAAAATTTTCGCCTAGACCGAGACTCGAACCCTTGGCTTTCCGGGCCAAGTGCTCTACCAACTGAGCTAGCGAGGCGAGTTACGATCTAGATGCAAATTTTTCTCTTATATACGTTACTCAATAAATGTCTTCTTAACTAAGAAGCTGCCATTTGCAAAGATAGAAGCTACGGTTTCAAGCATTTGGCACGAGGGAATTACAATGTATATAAGAGAAAAATTTGCGTCTAGATCGTAACTCGCCTCGGTAGCTCAGTTGGTAGAGCCAAGGGTCCCGGGTTCGAGTCTCGGTCTAGGCGAAAATTTTTCTCTTCAAATATAGTGTGTGGAATGTTTATTAGTTGAAACAACAGGAAACATGAGACCATTTAGTGATAAAATGGCGGCAAGTACATATTTATTGTTTTATATTGTTTAAAATAAGTTCAGTTCATTTAAAACGCAATGATTTGTTTCGTATAATGTAAATTAACACTACCTTTGGATATTTTTTTGTATATACATTGTATGTAGTATACATAGAGGGCAGTGGTTTTATTTCCCACATGCATTTTGTAATATGTAATATTACAGTATAATTATTTATAGGTTGGCAACCCCGAAATGTAGGAAGTTGAACTTTCAATCATGGTCGCCATTGCTGTAAGTATGACAAAATGCACTATTGTGCAAAAATAAATACTTTGAATATTTAATATTTAAAGGAAGTGACTCTATGAGGTTAATTTTAAATAATTTGACACTGTGATGAACAGATGTACTATTGAAGTTTTGTTCCTTTACGAGTATACCATATGTTCTTAATAATAATAAAAAATCAATTCTTTTCATATGCACTACTCTGTATATTACACGGCTATCATATTAGATAATAAACAAATCCCATATGTTAACATTGTTAAAAACTTGGAATTTTATATAGATTACAGACTAAATTGGAATACTCAAATACAACAAACATCTAAAAAAATGTTAAAATACAATAGGAAGTAACATTAAGAGGTTTAAGTTATGTAGATAGGAAATAACACTATGAGGTTTTTTAATATTGTTTACTTTTTATTTCACTCACTTCATGCTTCATAACTCCTCGCAAACCCAGGGTTTCGTCACATCATTTGTGACATTCTCAATGCTGTGTCACGTTCACAACTGACACAGTGACACAGCATTGAGAATGTCACAAATGATGTGATGAAACCCTGGGTTTGCGAGGAGTTATGAAGTATGAGGTGAGTGAAATAAAAAATAAACAATATTTAGAGGTTTGTTTATTTTTTATTATTTCACTCACCTCATACTTCATAATTTATAGCAGACCCTGGGTTTCTTGACATCTTTTGTGACATTCTCAATGCTGCGTCACGTTCACAACTGACGTCCAACGGCCTTCTATCCTGCAGACTGACCTCCGCGCCATCTGGTGGCCGACCGAAGAATTTCCAAATCAGTCCTCTTTCTTTATAACCGGGTATTTCAAAATTCATAGTTGTATTTTCATTCTTGCATATGTAAATTTTTTCCCAAATTGTGAGTTCCTTCGGTTTTTCCAATTGTTTAAGTAATTTTGTTTTGGTTTCTATTCTATGTTTTTCTGACCAGGCATGTGCAGCTATTGCAGATTTTTCGGTTTCTCCATTTTTACATTTCTGAGGTGTTCTTTTAATCTTGTATTTAGATTCCTTTTTGTTTTTCCTATGTATATCTTTTCACAATCTTTACAATTAATTTGATAAATTCACGATTTTTTGCAGTCTTCAATCTTTTCATTGTGAAAAGATATACATAGGAAAAACAAAAAGGAATCTAAATACAAGATTAAAAGAACACCTCAGAAATGTTAAAAATGGAGAAACCGAAAAATCTGCAATAGCTGCACATGCCTGGTCAGAAAAACATAGAATAGAAACCAAAACAAAATTACTTAAACAATTGGAAAAACCGAAGGAACTCACAATTTGGGAAAAAATTTACATATGCAAGAATGAAAATACAACTATGAATTTTGAAATACCCGGTTATAAAGAAAGAGGACTGATTTGGAAATTCTTCGGTCGGCCACCAGATGGCGCGGAGGTCAGTCTGCAGGATAGAAGGCCGTTGGACGTCAGTTGTGAACGTGATGCAGCATTGAGAATGTCACAAAATGTGTGAAGAAACCCAGGGTCTGCTATGAATTATGAAGTATGAGGTGAGTGAAATAATAAAAAATAAACAATATTAAAAAACCTCATAGTGTTATTTCCTATCTACATAACTTAATTTAGAGGTTTGTTTAATAATTAAAACATTTTGTCTGTTCATTCATACCTCTTATAATAAAAGGTAAGAATGAACAGACAAAATGTGTTATTCTAAAAACATCTTCTCCATAATGGATTCCCTAAAGTGTCTCAAGAACTTTGTTCCTACAGCTCTTAAAATAATTATATAATTCAAACCTCAGTGATACCACAATTTGATTATTGCCACATTCTACTAACTTGACATAAATAACTGATTGTTGGAAAATGCATGTTGTTCATAATATGTGTATCAGATTCACATTAAAAGTAAAGTGATCCCACTACAGGCCTTACGAGGCCCTTGGGGTAGTAGGAGGTAAGGCTCCCACTTTTTCTAGACAATCTGCACTTAAAGCCAGCCAGGTTGTCAGCCCTGTATGATAGCCACCTTTACCCCAAAACAGGTGTCTGATACTCATTTCCGTTAGAGGCTGAGTCGACCCCAGGGCCATAGTGCTGCCAAAAGGTGGGTCAATTTAAAAATCCTGACCGCACCAGGACTCGAACCCTCGACTTTCCACTTTGCAGCATAGTACCTTAACCACAACGCTATGACGTGCCCCCAGATTCATAATTCATGTTCAAAAATATTATCACATTTCTGTCATAACTCCATCTCAAATATATAAGAAAATTAAACTGTCTAGTTCTATTACGTCCACCGCTGTGGTCTCGAGGTAGCATGCTGCCTTGTCACGCAGCAGGCCCGGGTTCGATCCCCAGTCAGATCAGTTATTCTGGGTGAGGTTTTTATCTGGGTTTTTTCTCACCTGCAAGACAAATGTCAGGAAAACTTTAAGGCCCAAATGGTCCCCGAAATCATATGGCCATCATCATCATCCTTATCATTATCATATCATCATCATCCTTCACCGGTGTGGAAAGCAACAGGAAGCTACCACACACTCAATTCCCTAGTAAAGCTGCAAAGCATAGCATGAAAATGCTATGATTGCAGTAAATTCTAATATTAATAATGTAGCCAATAGATAATAATTAAATGAATCGTGATTTCTTCTTACCTCATACTTCTATGTTTTTTTAAACACAGCACTGCAGTATCGGTGACACGTTGCTGATGATGATGACAACATGTCGCCGATACTGCAGTGCTGTGTTTAAAAAAAACATAGAAGTATGAGGTAAGAAGAAATCACGATTCATTTAATTATTATTAATTGAACCTCATAATGTTAAAAATTCCCAAATTTAATATATAAATAGCCAATAGATGTTTTCGATTTGATGAAAAAACTCAGATTCCACAAAAGGAAGTAGGGCGGAATTACTATGGATGGAGTTCTATTATTTGAGATTCTACATATTTCAATTCCTAATTATTTAGTATCTCATTTCCAGTATCTATTCTCCAACCATAATTTAAACACATAATCACACCATAATCTCTAGCTTGATATACTCGGACCAACGGATCTGTGCCCTTGTAGCGCTGGCATCGTTTTTCAAAAAGTACACATCAGTTCTCACACCATTCCACCATGCTCCCCTCCCACTACATCAAATAGAAGCCACTGTAACTGACCGAGTAGGGATGTTGCCAAACTTCCCCCGGTGTCAGGCTCTTGAATATTGAATAATGTAAGGTTAATTATTACTTATTCACATTTAATTTAAGTAGATCTAATGACACTGATTGATTTCTGCGATTAATGGATATAATTATAATAGTGGATATTTGTTGGTTAAATTGAAATTACGTGAAGGGAATCTACTTAAAAATATGTTGTTTTTAAAGATAAATGTTTCGTCATAAATACTTCTCCTTCACCTCATTGTCTTATTTGGTTACATTTGGAACGTAATCTTGAAGTCCTAACAACATTATAAAATTTTAGGTATGAACACACAGCCATGTACCCTCCTTCTTTCTCATCCGGGCTAGGGACCGGCTATGGCGAAGTTACTACATGCTACGATCTTATTTACATATTATATAACATACTGATACTATACAGGAATTCTAATTTATGCTTATGAATTAAGCTAATGATAATAATTTACAATTTACATACTATATAACATAACACACTGATACTGAGTTGACAACACTGGAGTGTGAGTGCAAATAATATCCTGCAAGAAAGCTCAAAACTGTGAGTAATGAGAGGGGAGAAAGAGAGAAATAGAAAATAGAGACAAGCAAGAATGCAGGGAGGGAAATGATTTACCGAGGCAGAAACGGAATTAGTGTTTAGTTCGCATTTCTTACGGGGGCACAGATCTGTTGGTCCAAGAATATATGCAATATAGGTCACCTCATCACCCCATATCATATAGTATCTCCACTTCTCACAACTGAAATTCCCTACCACAGGAAATCAGGGACTGCTGATGGATGTTAGAATCACTTAAAAGAAATCAAAATTTATATTTACTTTAACTTTGCCTTGTCACATGTAATGTACATGTATTAATTGGCGTTTCCTGTTTAATTTATTACATTATTACTGTTATTATTATGTTTATCATAAGTAATGCCACGAGTGATTTCCAAATTATCGATAAATTCACGACTCACGAAGTGAGGAGTGAATTTATCTAGAGAATTTGGAAATCAAGAGTGGCATTTGTTAGGACTATTTAACGAATAAAATTAAGCTGTTTACTCACAAATCATTATTTAACTGTAGTTATTTCAAAATATTTATATATTTAATGCAAACGGCGATGTTTGAAAACAAATGAGAAACGATAGGTACGCTTCTACTGCTTCTTTTGTTTATCACTGCAACCAGATCATACTATTTTATTGCCAAAGGAACGCAATATTGTAAGAATGCTCTCTAGTGGAGAAAAAAATGAAACATCAATCTGTATATTAATTCATTTCTGATGTCGTATGATGTAAATATTACAATTATATTTTTCTGGATTATTACCTGGGAAAAATACATTTAAGACAGTCAAACAGTGGTTTCTTTTTTTGGTGGTATAATAAATTGCTACAAATGTTGACATGTATGCACTATATATACAATCTGGTAGCCGTATTTCTTATAGGCTCAGTCACTGCAAAATAACGGTCAGACCTGTTCAGAATATTAAAAAGGAGGAGCTTTGTTTAATATATGGTAATTATAACACTGATAAATATTTCGTGAAACACGACTCTGATTGGTTGTAAAACAGAAATCATTGAAACGTGATTGGTCATTGACTCCCATTTGGGGCATGAGTTAAATAGTCATATAAAATATTATTTGAGGGAAGTAGATTATACAGGGAATGATTGGAAAGCATTAGCTCAGGATAGGGATGTATGGGGAGCTTATGCCCGCGCGGCCACGAACCTACGGGTTTGATAGTGCCAGTGAGTAAGTAAGTAAGTAAGTAAGTATCATATAAAATATTGTACATATATGAAATTTACACTGCAATTTTAAATTTCTTTTTTAATTCATTGAAATTAGTATATTGCATATATAATTTATACTGTAAATATGCATTTATATATTTGTGCTGGTTAAGTGGAAGAGAAGGCCTTATTACCTTAACTCTGCCACAATAAATAAATTATTATTATTATTATTATGTTGGAACAGTATTTCAGTAATTTTAACAATCTTTTTTTTCTCTCCACTGATTAAGAAGTTAGAAATGTGAATTAATATTTCATGAATTAAAGAAAATAAAGTTAACAAAAGAAATAATTACTCACCAGTTCAAGTGGCACACACGTCCATCGCAGTCAAATGTATCTATGTATTTCATATCTTCATCAGCCAGTTCAAAGTCAAAGATATTGAAGTTTTGCTCTATTCGAGACTTGGTGACAGACTTTGGTATTGTTATGTTTCCACGTTGAATCTAGAAGAAATTAGAAACATGTATAACAAGATAATAGGTTCGTTTGAATACATGAAGTAAGAAGCAGTGCTCCTGGATGACAGAACATCGGTCATGAAATTACTAGTGATGAAATCACCTAGGTTTTTAAACTGGTCTAATTAGAAAATGGGATATGATGTGAAGTGAACAGAATTTACAAGTGGGTATTTATTTATTATTTTATACCTTAATACCTAATACCCGGCGTGCGTTGCTATGCCTAAATAAATATTAAATGTGTTTTTATGTTTAGTTGAATAAGTAAAAACAAATGTTTATATTATTAGTTTTTAAACATCTTAATGATGGACAAATTATATTTGAAAAGAAAAATAAACGCCTAGACTAGGGTTTGAACCCAGACCTTTGACTCTATGTCAATGCTCTATCCAAGTGAGCTACCTAGGCCTCCAATCTAAACACTTATTTTTCTCTTATACATAGTTAATTCACTAACCCCAAATGATACAAGCTGTTGCTACAATTTTTGAAAATGGCGGCTCCTTTATTAAGAAGACTTTTTATTCGTTACATATAAAATACATAAAAAGTCTTCTTAATAAAGGAGCTACCATTTGCAAAAATCGTAGCAATGGCTCGTAGCATTTGGGGTTAAGGAATTAACTATGTATAAGAGAAACACACGTTTAGATTGGAGGCCTAGATAGCTCACTCGGATAGAGCATTGACATAGAGAGTCAAAGGTCCTGGGTTCAAATCCCAGTCTAGGTGTATATTTTTTTTCAAATATAAGTAAAAAGAAAAAATAAATATAAATTTATATCTTAAGTATTTGTAGATACCCCATACTGACTACCCGGCATTGCCCGGGAATCAACTTATCCCGATCTTCTTGGCATAAATGACCTGAAAGACAAAAATGGTTGAGAATTATCCATAAAAGAATACCTGCCATGCGCTGCTATGCTTGCCCGGGAATCTACTTATCCCGATCTTCTTGGCATCAATGAAAGATAAAAATGGTTATTATGAGTTATCCATAAAAGATAAACATATGCTGTTTACAGACTTCCTTGTAGTTTTTTTTTGAGATATTCAATTCTGTGTACATTAATTTTGTGTATTTGTTACGGTTTAGGCAGCATAAGCTATTTAAGCATCCAAAGAGCTACTTTTTTCAATTTTCAACAGTTTGATATATAGATTATTAAATGTTCCATTAAATGAAGAAGATTTTAAGAAAGAATACTATCACATTTTGAATATAGCCAATTTAAATTGTTTTGGAAAAGAAATAATTACAAATAAATTCAAGAAATTCAGACAACAAAAAAGATTAAAAGAATACACTACCCTGCAATCTGATTCAAAGAAAGGAAAACAATTTAAGAAAATTACTTATCATCCTGAAATACATAACAAATTTCAAAAAATTTTCAAGAAATTCAATATTACATTGACACCGATAAACAAATTTAGCCTTGGTAACCCATTAATAACTAATAAGAAATTGAACACCCCAGATAGCAAAAAATCTGGAATTTATCAAATTAATTGTAAAGACGGCAATAAAGTATACATAGGAAAAACAAAAAGAAATTTGGACACTCGCACTAAGGAACACTTCAGATTAAAAATCAGCTATTGCAGCACATAGTTTATTGGAGAATCATAAAATTGAAAAAGAAGCCCAACTTTTAAAACATTTGGAAAAACCTTTAGAATTGACAATTTGGGAGAAGATATATATTCAGAAGAACAAATTTAGATCCATGAATTTCGAGATTCCTGATGAATATGACCTCATCTCAAAGTTCATCAAATCAATACCAGATGGCAACATTATTTGATGGAGATTCCAATCTTTCCACAAAAATCCGGTAGTCACAATGTCGGCTGAAAATGAGAGAGATCCTTCTCTTGAAAACTAGTTCCCATGTTTAAAGAAACATAAAATATGAGGTAAGGTGTGAAAAAATTACTCATTAATTTACTTTTTTCATGTTTTTTTCACTATAAAGAATGATTTTTAGGGGTGAAAGGGTTAAGTATTACAACTCTCTTATAGTCTAAAACCTTCCCCGTGAAACTCCTGAACATTTTGCAAAAAAACCCCATCACAATTGGATGAACAGTATGGCAGCGCATAAAGGACAAAGGACAAACAGACAGACAGATATACATTTGTTTATATATATATATATATACACTAGAAGTCCCAGCCACACGTTGCTGTGGCTAAGGTATACATTAAAAATTTTAATTAAGTTGCTGTCTTTCAGCCAGATTACTTAAAACTAATACTTATACATGAAATTAATAATATTGAAAATAAAATAAACACTGAACACACTTAAATTATGAAATAATCAATATTTGTAATTCAATTGAAATTTGCAGTTGTAACAAAAAACACAGCCATCTGGATCTCTCTTTGTTAAATAATAAACCAATTGAGCCTTTTGTATTTTGATAATAATAAACCAATTACCTTACCAAATTACTTTACACTGCCATCTGTTAGAATCATATGGAACTCACACATAATTACACCGCCATCTGTTAGAATCATATGGAACTCGCAGATAATTATAACTCTTTGTTAAATAATAAACAAATAATTTGCAATAAAAAAATAATGCAACTATAAATTTAGTTATAAACTACCCTAAGTCTCAAGTTGGATCAAACTGCACACAGTGTGCAAAATTTTATTAAAATTGGTTCAGTAGTTTAGGATTCCATCACGGACAAACAACGTGACACAAAATTT
This sequence comes from Diploptera punctata, assembly GCA_030220185.1. Taxonomy (NCBI): domain Eukaryota; kingdom Metazoa; phylum Arthropoda; class Insecta; order Blattodea; family Blaberidae; genus Diploptera; species Diploptera punctata. The sequence continues at coordinate 685,183 of JASPKZ010008385.1, forward strand.
TTATATATTAAGATATATTAAGATATATATACCGGGCTTCCAATATAAACCCGGACCGGCCTCACGGGGTTTCACCCGTCAGGCAGCGCTCTCTCCTCGTCCGCATTTCACTCTGCCAGCCGCTCGTCCTTGAACTAGTCAGTTTACTATCGTTCGACAAGATGAGACGTCAGCTGACATTAGAGCAGCGCATTTATGTGTGTAAATGTTATTATAAATACGAATCAGCTTGTCGCGTTCGCGAGGAATTTATTCGGAACTTCCCTGGACAATTACCTCCTTCCAGATCGACAATCCACGATCTTGTGACTAAATTTGAGACCACTGGTTCAGTACAAAGTAAGAAACACACGCGAAGGCGTACGGTTCTCACCGTAGAAAAATTAGACGAAATTGACAAAAATTTGGAACGCACACATTGGAAGAACTGAAGAACAACATAAGAAATGAAATCAGAAACTTGACAGTGCCCGAACTACAGCGTATCAATCTAAATGTGTTTACTCGGTATAATGCCTGTTTAACTATGGGAGGACAACATTTCCAGCATTTTCTATAAGGTAAGAAACAGTTCAAGGATGGGTGGCAGGCAGGGTGAATTGCGGGAGGAAGAGACAGCACTGCGTGCCGGGTGAAACTCCGTAAGGCCGGTCCGGTTTTATATTGGAAGCCCATTATATATAACCCATTACCTTAAATCCATTAACAAATATATATATATATATATATATATTTTCTTTTTACCTGGTATCTGAGGAGAATCTGTGCAGGAGTTTTATGATATTTCTCAGCAACATTCTTCAGTTTTGGATCATCCATAAGCTGAGGATCATCTGGTTTTGCCCATGGTCTATCTGGTGATCCCAAAGGACTGTATGCAGTGATGACAATATTTTTCGATTTACAATAATCCAACAATTTCTTTTGATTCAGGTAAGGATGACATTCAACTTGGTTGGTAACTGGCTTAATTTTTGCTATGGCCAGAATACGATCCAACTGTGGGGCACTGAAATTTGAGACTCCAATTGATTTTGTGTAACCTTTGTCCACAAGCTTCTCCATTTCCTTCCAAGTGTCCACATAATCTACATCACTGTAAAGTGTCTTTCCATCTTTTTCTGGAAACAGATCACCATCTTCCTGTAACATAGTTTATAATGTCTAGAGTCAATATTTTTGGATCCATAATATCATAACATAACTCAACATCTACAAGGACAGGATTTTAAAAGGAAAAAAAAAAATTAAAACAGGAACACACTATATGAACTAGCAAAAAAAATAATGAAAATTGATTTTAAAAAGTAAAATGATCCACCATAGGTCTCAGGAGAGTCTTGGGGTAGTGCCCATCAAAATCTCATGTTTTAATTTCTCATTCACAATACTTATCCATCCATCCATCCATCCATCCATAGTAATTCTGCCTGAAGGCAGGTCCTTCACTGCGATCATAGCATTTTCATGCTATGCTTGCAGCTTTACTAGGGAATTGTAGGTGTGGTAGTTTCCCGTTGCTTCCCACACCGGTGAAGGATGTGATGATAAGGGTGGTGATGATGATGGCCATATGATTTCGGGGACCGTTTGGGCCTTAAAGTTTTCCTGACATTTGTCTTACAGGTGAGGAAAAACCCCGATAAAAACCTTACACAGAAAAAGTGCCCCGACCGGGATCAAACCCAGGCCTGCTGCATGACAAGGCAGCACGCTACCTCAAGACTACAGCGGTCGACACACTTGCAATACACACATATTATATAAGTGAGAAACAATACTTTTAAAATTCATGTTGATTCACCGTTGACGTTATTAAGTTTTTCATAGAACTTATTATGGGAATTAACATTATGAGAAACTATGATTCTGTGTTATAAAGAACATGGAGTGTATAAGGCGAGATAAATTAAGATTCATTTTATTTATTATCTTTAATAATACATCAGTCATCCATAACTAAAAACAATTCTGTTTTTTTAAACTTTGTCCAATAATTGAAGGGCTCGGCTGTAAAACATGGTAACTGACAAATTCTTGAAAATTGAGTTGTAGCATATAAACTGTGATATGTGACCTTCTGAAGCTTTTGGTGCATATACTTTTATATACCATCTATTGACGAATATAAAAACTATGTGCACCAAATGCTTCAGAAGGTCAGATATCACAGTTACATGTTACAACTCAATTTTCAAGAATTTGTCAGTTAACATGTTTTACAGCCGAGCCCTTCAATTAAATCATGTAGGATTTTCAGAATCATGTTCCACTTTTGGCAGTAATGTGGTACTGAGGTTTTCGTATAGGTTATACAACGAATTCAGATCATTAGTATGTTTTCGTTCAACATATCTGTATTCTTATTAAGGACACCTCATAATGTTAAAATTCCCAAATTTATCAAATTAAAAAAATATATTATTTGCTTCTTTTAAAATTTCAATTTATTCTAGAGTTTTGATGTTATATTTTTAAATTAACATTTTCCAGAATTCAATACTGTTTTACTTTAGAAAGAAACATTATGTTCAAACCAGGAGTCGAACCCCGGATCTCTGACTCTGTATGTCAGTGTGATAACTGTTATGCCATTCGAATTTCCGATAGGAATGTCAAATTTCTTTCCACTTATACATTCAAAATTCAAATGGCATAATGGTTATAGCACTGATGTACATATTCAGAGATCCAAGGTACGATTCCCAGTTTGAATGTTATTTTTCTTTATAAAACAAAATTATTCTATGATGTTAATTTTGTAGTGATTATTCTCTCTGTGATAATCTTACACAGACTATTTAACTCATGCCCCAAATGGGAGTCAATGACCAATCACGTTTCAATGATTTCTGTTTTACAACCAATCAGAGTCGTGTTTCACCAAATATTTATCAGTGTTATAATTACCATATTAAAGAAAGCTCCTCCTTACAATATTGCGTTCCTTTGGCAATAAATAGTATGATCTGGTTGCAGTGATAAACAAAAGAAGCGGTAGAAGCGTACCTATCGTTTCTCATTTGTTTTCAAACATCGCCATTTACATTAAATATATAAATATTTTAAAATAACTATAGTTAAATAATGATTTGTGAGTAAACAGCTTAATTTTATTCGTTAAATAGTCCTAACAAATGCCACTCTTGATTTCCAAATTCTCTAGATAAATTGGAAATCACTCGTGGCATTACTTATGATATGATACACTGTATGATAGAAAATTATATATAGAGTTATACACAAAAAGTGTGTGAACAGGCAATTATACTGCAAACTGTATGAAGAGTTAACTTACTTTGTATCCCATGGGCCAGTGAATAAGGTACAAATCTAGGTATTCCAGGCCCAAGTCACTTAATGTCTTCTTGATAGATGGTTCTACCAGATCTGGTCGGTGGAATGTATTCCACAGCTGAAATAATAACATATTTTACAAATTAATAACTCACTTAAACGATAGCATCTAATGAAAAGAATTGGAAAAAAGAGTTCTATGAATAGAACAAGTTATCGATACAATATCACTTATCCTATTAAGGTATGTGACTTTAATTCAGATTCCTTTAGCAATTTTAAATATAACTTAGTTCATTTTTTTATGTTGAGTTGTTTTTGACTCACCTCATACTTCTTGAGTCAAAAACAACTCAACATAAATTAAAGAAACCTCATAGTGTTATTTTCTACCTATATAATTTAATAACTTAGTTCTTTTATTTTGAGAGATTACATGTATATGTAAGAATTTTGAAATTTCTAGTGCAGACTGTATATATTGTTCTAAATAACAGAATGGCAAGGTCAAAATCCCACCCTCCAACTCATTCATAAACTTGTTTTTATAAAAAAACCTGAACCATAAGGAACAGGGGGTCCCTAAAATATATTGTGATGCATTGTTGGATAGTTTTTGAATTTTGCAAGTGCCAGCAAGAATCGGGATCTTGCCTTGTATGGTAGAAAAATGTTTGTAAGCTGTCAGCTCATGAGTTGGAAGACCTGCGGAATATGCATCTACCCCTCATGACCAGAAGATTCAATTCCCTAGACTTTCATTATGGAAAAGTCTCAGCTACATGCCAAGAATGTTCCTATCCTTAAATATATAAAATGTTGGGAGGTCAGAGCAGTGGACCACCAAAGCAATATCAGGAATGAAACTGCGTTATATAAATCTGTGAATAAGTATAGAAGACAGTTGAGTCTCATGTCATATTACCTCATATTGGTTGTTTCTTGTAGGACATGTTTCAGAACATCTTTGCTCTATCTTTAGCTTGTACAGACTGATAATAATCTTTAAATTGTCAGCCTTAGCCGTTGATTCCTGCTCCCTCTTTTTGTGGTCCAAAGAACTTGCATATTAAATCTCTCTCCCCGAGAATTTCAAAATTCATGATTCTCTCCTCGTTCTTCTGGAAAAAATCTACATCCAGAAGAACAAGGAGAGAACCATGAATTTTGAAATTCCCGGGGAGAAAGATTTAATATGCAAGTTCTTTGGACCATCCAGAACCGGTGATTTAAATATCTTCAGTCTGTACAAGCTGATGATACAGCAAATGTGCTCTGAAACATGTCCTACAAGAAACACCAATATGAGGTAATATGACACTCAACTTTTTTAAGTAGAACCTCATAATGTTACTTCCTATTGTATTTATATAACAGAAGACTGTGTTATAATTAATTTGTGCAGAACCAGTAAAATTTTGCAAAGACAACGAAGTATTTTTTTTGGAAATTTTCTGTAACATCCATTTTGTTTATTCTAAGAAAATCCATCTGAATATGTCGTAACAAAATTCAGAACAATATATAAAATTTCCTTTTTTTTTTTTTTTTCTTACTTAAAAATTAATTTAAATAAGTTCAAGTAAGTGTTTTAGGGAAAGGAATGAAAAAAGAATGAAGAAAACACATATTTAATCTCATGACAAAAAAAGGAATGAAAGTAACAAATTATTATAATACAATTTTTGTTTAAATGACAGTATAAATTGAATCAAATTTTAACGAAAAGTGTATATAACAATATATTTAAAAGATCGCAGAAAGCACTTTGAAAGTTTAAATCTCCTCTGTCAATTCAGGAAGGAGCCATTTAAATCTCCTGCATCACTGAAGGGTTAATGGGAAAAAAAACAATTTTTTTAAGTGCTTGTGTTTCTTCTGATTTAAAATGAAAATGAAGCCTCAAAGTTAATAAACACAATAAATAAGGTGAATCCGGAGTCATCTTGCCTCATAACTTCCTATGTTCTATTTGAATAGGTTTTGATATAAACTGTATACATCGTCATACCATCATGATATATCAAAACATGTTCAAATAGAACACAAGTTATGAGGTAAGATGAATCTGATTGCACCTTATTTATTAAGAACCTCATAATATTACTTCCTACTGTAATTTATTAATTAATAAACACATCTTAGAAAAAAAATAACAATCTTCTTTCTGAGGACTCTTCAGTTATTCAAATTCATATGGAAAAAAAAAGAGAAGATTAAAATAAAGGAAATAGTAAATAAAATTGTAGAAATTTATTTTTTAAGAAGATTTGCACAATGATCTAAATTAAACAGGACCAGAAACAGTATTATCAGATAAAAAATGAACTTTAAAAAACAATTATACAATTTGTATAAGACTTGAAAGCATAATAATAGTCCCTTCGATTAGTTGCCGGCCAAAGGAAGGCAAGACCAGTAATGGGGCTGCCATCTTATAGCCTCTGGTCAGGCTTTTCTGGAGAAGAAAAGAAAATAAAGGAAAGAAGAAATGGAAGAAAGGAAAGACTCCCTAGCCCTCGGATGCCCTAATAGCGTCAGGGTCGAAAAAAACAAGAGTTAACCAAGAGAGGTTAAAAAACACCAGATAACGTTTATATAACACTTTGGCTAGACCAGTGTTGACCTATGGTAGTGAAGCATGGACACTAAAAAAACAACATGAAAGCAGAATAACGGCTTGTGAAATGAGATTCATGCGCAGAACAGCGGGTTACACCAGATGGGATCGGAAAAGGAACACCGATATCTTAAAAGAATTGAAGACTACGCCAATTTTGGAATATATTAAACAGTACCAACTAAATTGGAAACACCATCTTGAAAGAATGAGTTCAAATCGGATCCCCAAAGCTGTTTATAATTATATACCAAGAGGACGAAGATCACTGGGCCGTCCTATGAAACGCTGGAGGGAAAATTTTCTATAGGATCGTAACAGGCCTTGGCCTAATACTTGGAAGGAAGAAGAAGAAGATTATACAATTTGTGGGAAATAAATAATTACAATGGTTTGGACACATGAAGAGGATGAATGAAGATAGATTACCAGTTAGGAGTTTGGAATGAATTCCAAATTACAGGAAAAGAAGCGGGAGGCCTAAGAAGACATGGATAGAGGGAATCATGAATTTGTTAAAGGACAGGGAACTGCAGGATGGTGACTTGAAGGATAGATATGAAAGGAGGAAGAGAATTAAAACACAGGAAGATGATATATACATTTAAAATCTGTTAAATGATAATAAAAAAAAAATTGCAGAACAATAAATATGATAGAAATAGCTCAGGTTGTCATAAAAATTCAACTCTCTTATAGGATTGAGGAAATTCTTATGAAGGAGATTATAGTATTAATATACCTTGCTTGTGATAAACAGATCTTCACGTTTCACAGTTTTATCTTCCAGTTTAGCCTTGATGGCAGCACCAACCTCTGGTTCATTTCCATACACGTGTGCACAGTCAATGTGACGGTATCCAATATCAATAGCATCTTTTACTGCCTGAGTAACTTCACCTGGTTTTGACTGTAACAAAAATTAGTCATCAATAGAACATATTTTTTAATGGCCAGAGTGCATACTTATTTTCAACTATACCTAAAATTAATATAAAATTATAGAATATTCACCTGAAAGGTCCATCTCCTCAACTTAATTAATTATTTAACTATAGCGCTTTTGAATCCTGCCGATGATGGGACAAGTACCGAAAGCGCTACAGTTAAATAATTAATTAAGTTGAGGAGATGGACCTTTCAGGTGAATATTCCATCATTTTATATTAATTTTTAATAATACCTCAACGGAACACATCATGAATCTTATAAAAGTTAACAGATATGCTATACTTAGCGTCGCAAGAAAATTCTTCTAAGTTCTATAGAATCGCAGTGCGCATGCACTAGTGCTCCATGTAATCCCAGAAAGATAAATGCAACCTCCAGTAGTTGGCGGTATAAGTATGTGAAATCAGTATGACCAACAATGACACAAAATTCCCAGAACATGTCTAAAAATGTATAATTAACACGAAATGAACTAGTGGAAATATGATTTTACGTGGTAACCGTCCGACATTTTGAATTTTTCATAGAATAACAGATATGAAGAGGTAATTTATTTTACATATCAAATCACATTTAAAAGGCAAGGAACCTAAAAGCTAACCAAACCTAAATCAATTACTGTAACACAAATCAATTACTCTAACGTAGGTGAAATCCAGGGAACGTGGAATCACATTTAAAAAGCAAGGAACCTAAAAGCTAACCAAACCTAAATCAATTACTGTAACACAAATCAATTACTCTAACGTAGGTGAAATCCAGGGAACGTGGAAATGATGTTGGCAACATCTGGAGTATTTTGGGTTGTTGATGGTGGCAACGTTGGAACAACATAGGAAGAGGATGGAAAATAGCAGAAAGTAGCAAGGAAGAATGTAGGACGAACATGTTTTACGTAAATATATAAATATAAAAAAAAAAGATCGTTGCAACATTTGAAGATGTTTAAAACGTGTTTAAAAGTGTTGTAAAATGTTTTAAACGTGTTTAAAAGTGTTTAGTGCATCAGTGGCATAAGAAATTAAATTGAAAATTTTTTGCGACGTTAACCATACAACACCCAAGTTAACTATACCTAAACTAATTTTATGCATAAATCTTTCACATAATCGCTATTTCAGTGATTTCATATATCTTTATACACCACTATTAATGGAAATTTCAAAATTAAATTTGAAACGAAAATAATTTAAAGTTGAAGAGAACATGATTAATTTCAACTTTTATATGAACAATAACTATGAATTATATTTGAAAAGAAAAATATATGCCTAGATTGGGGTTTGAAGCCAGGACCTTTGACTCTCTATGTCAATGCTCTATGTCCTGGGTTCAAACCCCAGTCTAGGCATATATTTTTCTTTTCAAATATAATTTGTCCATCATTAAGATGTTTAAAAACGAATAATATGAACATTGAAAATCACTATGAAGTTTAATTTAAGATTAAAATTTTTTTTTTTACCTCACCTCATATCCAGTCTTCTAATTAAACCGGTTTCAAAACCTAGGTGGTTTCATCTTCAGTAATATCTCGACCGATGTTATGTCATTCAGGAGAACTACCTGAGAGATTTCGAAACCTGTATAATTATAAGACTGGATATGAGGTGAGGTATAAAGAATTTCAATTTGAATCTTGAACATGGTCAACCTCACTTTCCAGAAGTTTAAAGGAATTATTTTCATTATTATAATAATAATAATAATAATAATAATAATAATAATAATAATAATAATAATAATAATAATGACGACAATATAGCCTATATTATTTCATGTTATGGGCGTGGCATCAATTAAACGAATTTGAAAATTTTATTTAAAAAACTGTACTCATTTGTACTAAAAACTATTTTTATAAACATTATATATGATAAATAAATAAATAAAGCCTGATATGTCCCTTTAGGGCAAAGGCCTCCCTGTACAGGGGTTAAGCTCTATTGTGAATGTCACCCGGTGAGCTACTCCGTGGTGAGAAGTTGACTTGGATGTAGCACTTGGTTTGTATACACTGTCTGTTCTGTGATTAGTTAATGCACAGTTGGCTCTCCATCGTTCTCCAGCTTTTCCTGCATCTGGCAACTCTGGACCATTGCGCCCCTGCTCGTTCTTTGAAGATGTCAGCCCATCGTCGTCTTGGTCTTCCACGCTGTCTCTTGCCTGTGTACGGGTCCCACATGGTTGTTTTTATTGTCCACCTGTCGTCCTGTATTCTTGCGACGTGGCCTCCCTACTTCCATTTTTTCCTGATGGCTTGTTGTGCAGGATCAGTTGTTGAGGACATCGCTTGAAATGTTGTATTCGAGATTCTGTCCTTCAGAGTTATGCCTAAGATTTTCCTCTCCATTTTCCTTTGGCATACTTGGAGTGTGTACTTCAGTTTGGCAGTAAGATTCCAAGTTTGGCAGTCATACAACAGTGTTGGAAGAACACTCGTTTGTAGTGTTTCCATTTTGAGTTTCCGGTTGAGTGACTTGTCCAGCAGTACAAAATTTCAGTGACCAGAATGCCTTCCAGGCGAGAGCTATTCTTCTGCTTATTTCTTTCTCTACTTTCTGATGGAAGGAGAGTAGTTGTCCTAAGTATATGTACTCGCTTACATATTGAAGATCCATTCCATCGACTTTGATTGGGCTTTCCGGACCATTTGACATAATTTGTGTCTTGCTTTTGTTCATCGAAAGGCTTGCAATTTTGCTAGTTTCTGATAGCTCTTGTAGCATTGATTGGAGTTGTTTCGGGGATCTGGCGAACAATACCACATCGTCAGCGAATCTTAAGTTGGATAGCCTGCTCCCGTTTATATTTACTCCATATTTCTTGCTCCAGTTTAGTTTTCAAAATATGTCTTCAAGCACGCATGTAAAAAGTTTAGGAGAAATTGGGTCGCCTTGTCGTACTCCTCTTTTGAGACTGAATGGTTGTCCCACAATTTCTGTCTTCACCTTGGCATAGCTTTGGCTGTAGATCTTATCCAGAATGCGGATGTACTTGTGTTCGATTCCTTGGGTGTGTAATGCCTGGAGGACACTTGAATGTTCTACTGATCGAATGCCTTGTTGTAGTCGACGAATGCTAGATATAATGTATGGTGGTATTCAACTGTCTTTTCTATTATTATATAAACACTAGACAGGGACAAATTAATATGTCTTGTTTGCATACACTTTATTATTAGTTTTAGTCTTAATTTTAACTAACATTAACTGGTTGTATTATAGATCGTAATATAATAGATATTATCTTTTTGATCAAATTTTTATTTAGTATTTAATATTAGAGTTAATTGTGATTGTTATATTCTGATGTAATATATGTTTGTCCTGGTGAGTGGAAGAGAAGGCCACATGGCCTTAACTCCACCAGGCTAAATAAATAAATCTAAATCTAAAAATTAGCATTTATTAAAACAAATTAACCTGCTTCCTTGCGATATCAGCAGCAAACTGATTTTGTTTTAAATAATGGGAAAAAAAAGACTGCCAAGATTGAGCTAATTTGAAGTAAAAATCTATTATGAAAAGCTCATATTTTCATGACATTTTATGTAAACAGGAAAATATAATGATTAAATCAATTTCCTTATTGATTTAGCTTTTTAATGAACTATAAACACAATAGTATTTGAATATTTTTAAAATTTTCATTCTATTGAGTTACTTGACATTAACTCTTATGTAAATAATGCTGTTTCTTCACATTATTAAATCTAGAATTCTTATTGGGAGAACCTGTATAACTCAATTGAAGCTATTGATAAACCACCTCCAGATATGTCTAAATTTATTTATATTTAGTTCATTACAACCATTAACATACTATGAAGCAAGAATGGCAATTATGGACCTAATTGGAAAAACAACTTCATTGCTTAGATTAAATAAATAAACATTATTATAATTTTCTACAGTCATTTGTGTAAATACTCGTTTCATAAGCTCTATTGTGTGAAACTGTTTTATTTCCATCTATCAAATGAAAATGTTTATTCAACTTATCAAGTTAGAAGTATAACTCCCTGGCACTACCGAACTCGAAGGTCCATGGGCATGCAGATATAAGCTCTCCAAACATCCCTATCCTGAGATAATTTTTTCAAGTCATCTGCTGTATAATCTACTTCCTCAAATCATAAAAAAAAAAAGTAAAGTGATCCCACAACGTGCCCGGAGGCCCTTGGGGTAGTAGGAGGTTAAGGCTCCCACTTTTTCTAGACAATTGGCACTTTGTCAGCCGGGTTGTCAGCCCTGCATGACGGCCGACTTTACCCTCAGAACAAGCGTCTGGTACTCATTTCCGTTAGAGGCTGAGTCGACCCCAGGGCCATAGTGCCGCCAGAGGGTTTGGGTCAGTTTAAAAATCCTGACCCCAATGGGACTTGAACCTTCGACCCTCCGGCTTGTAGCTCAGTGCCTTAACCACTACGCTACAGCACATCCCTCCTCAAATCATGGTTACTGTTATTCTCCCACCTCATTCTTTTCTACCAACTGGGTGTTTCCTCTCTGGTTTCCCTACAAGAAACTTCCATGCCACTCTTTCATTCCCCATTCGTGTCATATGTCCTGCCCATCACAATCTAAGAGACTTAACTCTTCTTATAAGATCATGCAGCTGACTTATATAGTTTTCTCTATTTGCCTGTACATCTATCTTTGATCCAAAAGTTTTCCTAAGAACTTATTCTCAAAAACTTGTAATCTTTTCTCCTTCCTTAAAGTTTTTTTTTTTTTAAATGCCCAAGGTTTGTCTTTCGACATTCCTGGTTTCTCTCCTGGCATGGCATACTTGTAACCCACTTCTGAGGTTGGGGCGCCTGGAAGGCAGGGTTACGTTGCCCCGATGATATGATGGGTGATGATGATGATGATAATGGTGTGCCAGGAGAGTCCCTAACCTAAGATGAATATGAATTATGATGAATGTGATGGCCATATGATTTTGGGGACCGTTTGGGCCTTAAAGTTTTCCTGACATTTGTCTTACAGGTGAGGAAAAACCCCGATAAAAACCTCACCCAGAAAAACTGTCCAGACCGGGGATCGAACTCGGGCCCGCTGCGTGACAAGGCAGCACGCTACCCCGAGACCACAGCGGTGGGTAAGAGTTCATGTTTCGCATCCATATAACTGAGACAGGTTGCAGTCTACAGAATTAAAAATTAAAAGGTTGAATAGCAGGTTAAAATTGCAGTAGCTGTCCAATGAAGATCATGATTTGAGAGATTGGTTTTAATGAGATCAACCTTTAAAAAAGTAAACCAAGACGTATGTAATAAAGCCAAAGACAAAAAATGGAGTATTTTAGTAAAGAAGCCAGATATTATTCCAGAAATTCCACGTAAAACTACAGTAGCAAAATTTAGACTGCTTACAGAACATGACTATTTGGCCAAACATTTATATAAAATAGGAATCTACACGAATCCAAATTGTCCTCTATGCAACAAAGACGAAGAAATGAACGAAGAACACCTATAAACCTGTGAAGTATTACCTGTTGGATCCACCACAGAGAAATATTGGAGAGCAAGAACGCTAATGGCTTCGTTGCCAAGGCCCAGCATTTGAAAACAACAACAAACAACATCATCTAAAAAAGTGGATAAACTAAATCTAAAGAGGGGAAAGTGAAATAAGTGTCATAGCACCACAAAAAAAGAGGAACACTTCTTATAGCTTATACCTAACAACATAATCTGGGCAACTGAAGTGCACATGCATAGACTAGCAACATGCAAGAGAAAAATTTAAAGAAATAACACCCTATTCTCCTGGACAGTGTTTTCATTCTCTGCCACAACATGCAGGCCTGCACTTCCCTTATCCAAGTTATAGTGTACAGAAATAAATAAATAAATAAATGGAAAAAGTCAGTTATATGTCTCAGACGAATTCTTCTAAGTTCCACAGAATCGCAGTGCGCATGCGCGAGTTGCAGGAGTTGCTGTAATGGTTAATATAGCCTCCGGTAGATGGCTCCGCAGTCAGCATTACCAACTTTGGGAATAAATTTCCAAATGCAAAAAAAAAAATGGACGTTAATTAACTTGCCATTTTCTAACTAAGGAAAACAATTACATGCATATTATTTATTCCCAAGTGCTTAAAAAATGGATGTAAATCAACTTCCCATTTCCTAACGTAACAAAGCAATTTATATGCGTACTATTTAAATTTTACGTACACTAACACTAAATATGGTTTGAAATTATTTTCAAATGGTGGCAACGTTGGAACAACATGGGAAAGTAATGTATCCACGATCATGTTTTACATAAATATATAAATATAAAATATTGTAAAGAAAGCTTGAAGATCATTGGAAAATGTTTAAAACAGTACAAAAGTGTTTAAAAGTGTTTAGTGCATCAGTGGCATAAGAGTGTAAGTGTAGAATTGTGAGAGACATAAAACCTACCACATCCAAATAACTTAAAACTCCCTGGCACTAATGAACACGGACATTCATGGCCACACAAACATAAGCTCTCCATATATCCCTATCCTGGGCTGTCATAATTTGGGTGATAAAGTAAACTTTCCACAACGGTACTTTTTTCATAATCAGGCTTCCACTATCTTAGCAGAGTTGTAGATAAAACTAATTAACCTAATTGTTTATTTCAAATGAATTAACTAATAAATCAATCTCACATAAAAGGACATGTTTACTTGAAAGAATTGCTATTTTCTAGTCCAGGCATTGGGAGCTTGGGCTCCGAGAGTTCATAACAAATCCTCCCCGCCGATACCCATTCCACTCATTTGTACCTGCACTGGAGATGCAGGTCCACAGTGAGAGTCAGTGGCGTTCAACCCAGTGTGAGCGGGGCAAATTCTAAACACCGATATAATTTTAATATGGACTGGGTAAATGATTATTTTTGCATTCAGAATGGCATGAAAGTTGTTTATTGTGTTCTATGTGGTTCCATCATGTGAAACACTGTAATATCCCATGACATTTCAGATCTTCACATGCAAATCAATACGGACAGGCACAGGCACGATGAGAAATATATAACTATATTTTCGCAGGGACATATTAATGATATATACTTTTAAAATACATTAGTGACATGCATGGAGTTGAAATTCATAAATTAAATATAATAGACATAGGGAACATCCCTCAGGGGTCCTCATCTAGGGGATATGTGGATGGCGACCACAAGGTGCCCAAGCTGAGCAAAACATTTCTTCCACTTACTTGTGTTTTGCACTCTCTTAACTTTACTATCTAACCTCTCTTGGTTAACTCTTGTTTTTTTCGACCCCGACGCTATTAGGGCATCCGAGGGCTAGGGAGTCTTTCCTTTATTTTCTTTTCTTCTCCAGAAAAGCCTGACCAGAGGCTATAAGATGGCAGCCCCATCACTGGTCTTGCCTTCCTTTGGCCAGCAACCAATCGAAGGGACTATTATTATGCTTTCAAGTCTTATACGAGAATTTCCCGGGGAGGGAAAATTTTCTATAGGATCGTAACAGGCTTTGGCCTAATACTTGGAAGGAAGAAGAAGAAGAAGAAGAAGAAGAAGAAGAACATTGTATGTTTTGTTTACACAGGGGATGACAGGATGGGATTTTTAAATAATCTAAAGCAGCAAACACTCCAAAACGATAGCAGACAACCACTTTCAGAGAATTCAGTACGTGCTAGTTACCGGATTTCAAAATTGATTGCTGAGAAATCATATCAAATCTAAAACACTCTCCAGATTAAACGATGGACACCCTTGTCTCATTATTATGTCTCTCTATGAGTACTATCAACCTGACATAGATAAATTAGTGTCAGCGGTCTCAAACGTTTGCACAGATATATATAAAGTTCGTACGAATAGAAGGGATTAGTGCATATGTTTCAGGTTATAAGTTTGCACTGCCACTGATACTGCATGGTATGCCGAGATGACAATAACAACAGTCTTCAGTTCAATGAAAGGTGGAATGAGGAAGATGTCATACTACCCCTCATTCAGCAGCTCCCCATGCCTGTTCTAGACGTAAAAAATCCTATAGGAGTCAAAGATTCTAGAATATTGCCGAATGTGTATTGTGATTTATAGTCAACGGATTACAAAAGACAAATAGGAATTCTCACCAAGATTGTCTCATGATATTCTCAAACGATTGGCTGAAAATAAAATTTTGCATTAAATAATTTATGGAAGATTTATATCTCACACATCCTTATGCAATATTTACGATATGTATTATTATCTGGAGGTGACTCCAAGGTGCAAGAGGTAAGAAGCTCGCCTCTCACCGCTGGGAACCCGAGATCAAGTCTCGGTCACTCCATGTGGGTTTCATGGTGGACAAAACTGAGCTTGGGCAGGTTTTTCTTGGGGTTTCCCTTTTTTCCCCTGCCACAAATTTCATTCCACCATTTCTCCATACTCATCTCATCCATTTCGTTTCATTTCATTCATCCGCCCTTGTTACAGTGTGTCAGGAGTGATCGGCCGACATCCTTATCATTCATAGACCTCTATAAATATGGGGCTTCATCTCATCTCATTCCTTGGCCCGATCCTGAGTTGGACACTAGTTGAGGATATTTTATATTTACCATTATCTGAATTTCCTATAGCAATTGCAAAGTCAATTGAATACAATATTCTGCACATATAAATATACACAAAAAAGGCCTAGAAATCAAGAAATGTACCCTCCTTTTGCAACAAGATTCAACATGTGAGATAAAATATAAATGTACAGCTCAAAATAAGGACAATGGTTATTTTGGACAAATTGATTTTAACCCTTTGACTACCCCATACTACTCCTTCCCTTAACCAGGTATTTTCCAGCTATCTTTACATTTCTCCCATAATCCTCCTTCCCTTAGCCAGGTATTTTCCAGCTATCTTTACATTTCTACAGAGTGTATTAAACTGATGTATACACTCTTTGACATTATTTCTCAACAACAAAATGAGACAGAAATACAATTTTTGTTGTGTTGTTTTCCTTAAACTTCCTTAAGCCTGTACATGTACAAAAGTCCATCTATTATAGTACTCTCCCAACAATGACATCTAACAGAATGATGTACCATCTGGATTGTTGCTAATGGAATATCATGGATGGTATGTTCAATCAGGGGAGGAGAGAATACCAGAAATGTTGGAATGACAACCTGGGACACTGAATAATAAAAAAAATCAGCAAGGTAATGTAACTCCGCATTCCAGGTCCCCAACCTAAGAAATGGATTAGGCCTACAATTCTGCAAAGGTCAGAGGAGAAAGCCAGAAATGTCAAAAAAAAAGACAACTGGTGGCATTGGATAAAAACAAGTTTGGGAACAAGTTTGTTACACTTATAAAAATTGAAGAAATAATATACCTAAATTTTTTAGTGGTCAGTCTGATATATCAATATTCAATGATTTTTTTTTCTAATTACTCTTGAATGTTCCTAAATTCGCATGAGCTCACGTCCCATCTATTTTTGTTAATGTTATTTTTACGACACGAACCGGTCACTTAAATGAATTCAACCTTGATTTTCTAGCCAACAAAAATAATCAGCAAATTTACAAATAAAAAAATAAAGGTAACTTTTTGAAATAAGTGAACATGTGTTATGAGGAATATATTCCAACAGACAATAAAAATTACCAAATACTAGCATATTTTTTTTTAATATTGTACTACGCTGTCATTACTCATTACCTTCCATGTACCAAGGCCGAAAAGTGGAAATTCAAGGCCATTGTTTAACTTGACACGAGGAACTTTCACCATGTTATTTCACTTTTTTACTGTAAATTATAAATACTGATGTCAAACACGCTACAACCAAAGCACTTTCAACAATAAAGCGAATTCTGACAGATTCGAAAATTCTTAACTTGCCTTTATTACGCAAATCTAGCGTGTTATAGAATCGCACTGAAGAATGAATACAACAATTTTAATCTCACCTGTCAACTCTTGAAACAGTTGGCGAATCTATTTAAAATTCCGATCCACATACTAGCGTCATCTGATGGTCATTTCAGTACCGACGAAGAGAGCCTGGTCGATAAAGAAACTTGCATATTTCAAGCTAAAAATATCTTCTTTCCCTTATGATTATAAAATAAATTCCGTGTCAAATTAACTCATTTCTTACTTGTATTCAGAATGTCTTCATAGGGCTAATCATATTTGACTGGCTTTTTGGTGGGGTTCAACATTTTCCAATACTGTTATTTTAACACAGTTCCAATAATGGATGCTGCACACTAGTACGGAGAACTAGAGGTCCACGGTTCGATTCCTGGTTCAGACATTAATTTTTCTGGTTTCGAGGTAGCGTGCTGCCTTGTCACGCAGCGGGCCCGGTTCGATCCCCGATCGGGGCAGTATTTCTGGGTGAGGTTTTCATCGGGGTTTTTCCTCACCTGTAAGACAAATGTCAGGAAAACTTTAAGGCCCAAATGGTCCCCGAAATCATATGGCCATCATCATCATCATCCTTCACCGGTGTGGAAAGCAACGGGAAGCTACCATACCTACAATTCCCTAGTAAAGCTGCAAGCATAGCATAAAAATGCTATGATTGCAGTGAAGGGCCTGCCTTCGGGCAGAATTACTATGGATGGATGGGAATATCATTATAATATTATTTTTGGTGGGGGTGGGAGAATAACATTATCCATTACTTGAGGGAAGTAGATTATACAGGGGATGATTGGAAAACATTAGCTCAGGATAGGGATGCATGGAGAGCTTATGAATGTGCGGCCATGAACCTATGAGTTCGACAGAGCCAGTAAGTTAGTTAGCTTTGGTGGTTTTCTAAAGCTGTTAACAGCTTAGATGGAATTTTGTTATAACTCACTGGCACTATCGAACCTGTAGGTTCATGGCCGCGCGGACATAAGCTCTCCATACATCCCTATCCTGAGCTAATGTTTTCCAATCATCCCCTGTATAATCTACTTCCCTGAAATCATGGTT
This sequence comes from Diploptera punctata, assembly GCA_030220185.1. Taxonomy (NCBI): domain Eukaryota; kingdom Metazoa; phylum Arthropoda; class Insecta; order Blattodea; family Blaberidae; genus Diploptera; species Diploptera punctata. The sequence continues at coordinate 703,014 of JASPKZ010008385.1, forward strand.
AATGTTATTCTCCCATCTCATTCTTGGTCTACCAACTGGGCCCTCAGGTTTTCTTATAAAAAGCTTCCATGACCCTCTTTCATCCCCCATTTGTGCCATATGCCCTTCCCTATGCAGTCAACGAGACTTAATTAGTCTTAATAAATCTGGTTTCCTATAAAGTTCATGTAGCTCACCATTAATAAGTCTTTTCCATTTGCCTGTCTGCTCATATCTTTTTTTATTCAAAAATTTTACTAGGAACTTTATTCTCAAATACTCGAAATTTTGTATCCTCCCTTATAGTGAAAGTCCATGTTTCACATCCATGTAAATGGAATATGATGAAAGTTAAAAATTAAATTGTACCTGTTGGTAGGTGCCGTTGACCTCAACTTTGTTAAAATACTGTATATAAAATTAACTGGAGCGCTTTCGGAAGTTATCTTCCATCTTCTGCAGCTTGAGTTTCAACTTTGCTGCTACAAACAGTTGGAGTATATATCACCGTACACAACAACAATAAGTAGCGGAAACTCAACCTGCAGAAGATGGAAGATAACTTCCGAAAGCGCTCCAATTAATTTTATATACAATATTTTAACAAAGTTGAGGACGACGGCACCTACCAACAGGCACAATTTAATTTTTAACTTTCATCATATGACTTCATCTCAACGGAATTTGATATGAATTTTACTAGTAGTGATGTAAATGGAAGAATAACAGTTTGATATATTTTTTTAAAGAAGTTGGGATGACAAAAGTTTCTGTAATGGGTAACAGCACATATTGTCAAAGGGGATAATTAGATAAAATGCAAAGTAACTAACATTAGAATACCAAATCTCACTTATATATTGAGTGACATTGACTCATATAATTAAGATAATAGGAAAAAAAAAATTATTAGAGTTTGAAATTGGAAAATATATTCCATTCTAGACTGGAATTTCATTATATAATAGGAATTATACAAACGTGCTTGATACCACTAATACGCTGACATTTAACTGGCACATTATTACGAAGGCAGCAGGATTAATGAGTCATAAAATTTAGGCACACAAACAACTTAACTTAATCCCTTGGATGATATGACGTTATTCCAATCTATTATAGCAGCATATACTCCAAGCAACTAGCTCTCATACAAATGAAAGTTGGATAAATAATTACATTCAGATGTGGGTTGCTATTGCTGGGTTGTAGCTTCAATTTCTGAACCATGCAGTTAAAAGTAGCAGATATTTTTTTTTTTACTCGGCCTTGGTACATCACAATACTTCTCTGGAAAAAAAAATTCGGCATGCAATTGTTGACAGTTTCCTTGTGAGAAAAATATTTGCACTAGTCTAATATATAAAAATTAATATTTGTTTGTTGGTTTGTTTGTTCGTACTTTATGCGCGGCCATACCATTGATCCGATTGTGATGTTTTTTTTTTGCAAAATGTTCAGGAGATTCCCGGGATGAACATAGGCTATAAGAGAGTTGTGATACTCAACTCCTACACCCTTAAAAATCACCCTTTGTAGTAAAAAAAACGTGATTTTCACGATTTTCCTTTTTTGACGCTTAAATGGCTTACTCTGCCTAAACCACAACAAATACACACAATTAATTTACACAGAAATTAATATCTCAATAAACTCTACAAAAAAGTCCACACCAGCATATGTTTATCTTTTACGGATAACTCACAATAGCCATTTTTGTCTTTCATTGATGCCAAGAAGAATGGGGTAAATAGATTGCCGGACAAGCGTGCACTGCCGTAACGTTCATCCTGTTGTGATGGTGTTTTTTGCAAAATGTTCAGGATTTTCACGGGAGGGTTACAGGCTACAGAGAATTTTAATGCTCAAGCCCTTCACCCTTAAAAATCGCCCTTTGTAGTGAAAATTAAAATAAAGTGGCTTTTTGTACGCTTAAATGACTTACACTGCCTAAACCATAACAAATACACCATCTCAAAACACTCTACAAAAAAGCCCGCGACAGCATATGTTTATCTTTTAGGGATAAGTCACAATAACCATTTTTGTTTTTCATTGATGCCAAGAAGATCGACATTAAGTAGATTCCCGGGCAAGCAGAGCAGCAGCACGGATAACTCGAAATAACGAATTTTGTCTTTCAGCTCATTAATGCCAAATACATCGGGATACGTAGATTCCCGGGCAATCCTGGGTAATCAGCACGGGGTATCAAAAAAATAATGATATAAATTTATAATTACTATTCCTTTTACTTATAACGGAAATGAGTACCAGACGCTTGTGCTGGGGGTAAAGGCGGCCGTCACGCAGGGCTGACAACCCGGCTGACATAAAGTGCCGATTGTCTAGAAAAAGTGGGAGCCTTAACCTCCTACTACCCCAAGGGCCTGCGGGCCTGTTGTGGGATCACTTTACTTTCACTTATTCAACTAAACGTAAAAACACATTATTTATTTAGGCGTATTAGCTAGTTCTTAGTAAAATAAATTGACATAGTAGTATTCGTAAGGATTAGATTGAGGCAAGATATAGACCCCCCAGCCGTAATAATTTATATCAAATTAGATATAGGCCTATTGACCAACCTCATGGGCTTGTGGTCAGCATTTCCGACTATTGTTCATGAGGTCCCGGGTTCGATTTCCGATCAAACCATAGGAATTTTTCTTTAAAGGGAATTATTCCTGCGGTTGCCCTTGGTCTGGAATTTAGGTTAACTCTCCTGGCGCTTCATTATCATTTATCACCCACCATATCATCGGGGTCCACCGCTGTGGTATCGAGGTAGCGTGCTGCCTTGTCACGCAGCGGGCTCGGGTTCGATCCCCGGTCGGGGCAGTTTTTCTGGGTGAGGTTTCCTGTAAGACAAATGTCAGGAAAACTTTAAGGCCCAAACGGTCCCCGAAATCATATGGCCATCATCATCATCCTTCACCGGTGTGGAAAGCAACGGGAAGCTACCACACCTACAGTTCCCTAGTAAAGCTGCAAGCATAGCATGAAAATGCTATGATTGCAGTGAAGGACCTGCCTTCGGGCAGAATTACTATGGATGGATATCATCGAGGTAATGTAATTCCGCCTTGTAGGTGCCCAACTTCAGAATTAAGCCAATGCTAGGAGAGTACTCCAGAAATGTCGGAAAGACAACCTGGGGCATTAAATAAAAAACAGATGAAGGGAGAAAACTATATAACAGTGGTCTTTATAGGAAGCCAGATATAATAAGAACAGTTAAGTCTCGTAGACTGCGATTGGCAGGACATATGGCACGAATGGGGAATGAAAGACGTGCATGGAAGATTATTGTAGGAAAACCAGAGGGAAAACGCCTAGTCGATAGACCAAGAATGAGTTGGAAGAATAACATAAACTATGATTTGAGGGAAGTAGATTATACAGGGAATGATTGGAAAACGTAAGCTCAGGGCCATGAACCAACGGGTTCGATAGTGCCAGCATGTGTTAGTTAGTTATAGACCTATATAAAGTAAAATAATTGGCTCAAGAACTAACAAACACAATCACATCATGATTGGTATCAAAGTAACAACACAAATTTCATAAGCTATACAATAATATTACTAAAATGTGAATCAAACAGCATAATAAATATCTTCTATACTCATTAATAAACTACCATCATCATCATCCGGTATCATGGCAGCTGCCGCCGTCTTCCGGAAACCAAACGCCATTCCTCTCTATCCATCCATTGATCTTCCTCCATTCCTCTGATATTCATAGCTACTTGTACCCCTTCTATCCAAGTTTTCTTCGGTCTTCCTCCTTTCCATTGGGATCCATTCCATAACAATTTTTGGCAATCTTTTCTTTTCTATGATGTCCGGCTCCTCTTGTACACCCATAATTTCCCTTATTTCTTTATTTCGTATTCTATCCATTCTAGATTTTCCAGCCGATCTTCTTAAAATATCTATTTCTGTACTTAAAATTATTTTCATTTCCCTGGTAGGAATTTGCCAGACTTCAGCACCATATGTTAAAATGCTCTGAATTATGGTTTGATATATTTGTAATTTTCTATTTTTTGTAATATTATTGCTCCACCAAACAGAGTTTAAAGCATTTATTGCTTGTTTTGTTTGTGCGATTCTATTTTTAATTTCCACTGTGTTATCGCCTGAATGGTCTAATTTTGTTCCTAAACAAATGCATTCAATACTAGGTTTTAGTTCTTCTCCATTGTTGAAATTTATATTTTCCATTTCTTCTCCTATACACAGATATTTAGTTTTCTCAATGTTTATATAAAGTCCCCATTTTTCATATTCTTCTTATAACCTTAAGCTAGATTGACAGCAAACTCGAAAGGAAGTATTGTTTTCAAACATCTCTTAGAAAAAAAAAATAGCCATCCTATCATGGAAACAAAGCTTGAATCACAATTCTGGATACATGGGTATGACATGCTGAAATCTTAGGAAATAATAGAACACCTTTCCATCTCCCGAAATGTGGCATCGATAGTCACAAAGGTATTTGGCTGCCATGTAAAACTTACAGAGTAGCATAGATCAATCCCCACAGATTTGCACGCTGGATGGTGCCAGTCACCGTCTTCCACCAGCAGCTTGGAATGTGTAAATTGATACAAACGATAAACCCTCGTCAAGTTAAAGTGAGTAGCACCAGACCTGCGGCAATAGCTTGAAGTCTCTAGATGACTCAATGCCAAGGACATGGAAAACCCGAGTAAGATTGGGAATAAATGTGACAACGCTGTAGGGGTGTTATCTAAGAACACTCAATAATAATTCCATTGAAGATACACCCACTCACTGTAGTCAGTTAAGCCCAAAAGTAGCTAATCAGGAATTTGTACGCGTTCCCGAGGAATGAATTATCTTGAAGGAGGAAACGCATTCTATTTATAAAACGAAAAAGCGCACAAGTTGTGCACGAATCTAACTAAAGTTACTTTTCACAGTGTCGTTAGTCTGTGCAGGTCTCAATTATTGATTTGGGTAGTGTCTTTTACATGATGTGATGTGGTAACGGTCACACGGTAGTTCACAAAGTTCACATACACATGTTGAGTTAGGGTCGTGGTAGGTCTTCAGATTACATCATACTTTGTGGTGGAATCCATGCGTTGCCAGGGAATTTACAAAGTGGCGTAGGTCTTGGTTGGTTTCCATCCATGTTCTATTTACCATTGCTTCTGTGGAATAAAATTCGGGCCAGATATCTACTGATTTCTGTCTTCTTATATCCATTAGCTTTCCCCAGTTCTCCGTAAATGGTAAGTTAAGTTTGGTCATGAGATATTATATTAGGAAGGTATCTCTGGCAAGTTCGTATACGAGTCGTGATCGGGTGTGTTTGGATAATCCCAGTGCTGACTTCAGGAACCGGGCTTTGACGGTCTCTATTGTTGATAGGTCTTTTATTCCTAGTTTTTTTCCAGATTAGTTCTATACCGTATGTTAAAATGGGTATGATCTTGGCGTCGAAGAGATTCATGGCGGTTTTTAGAGATAATTCTATTTAAAGGTACGTACACACCTGCGCGCCGCAAACACGAACGGCGCGCGCGCCGCACCATGTTCGTCAGATTTGGACGGGGTTTTAAGGTGCGCGCGAACGGCGCGCGCGCTTCTCTCGCCACGATCCACTCATTGTCGGTTTTTCCACGAACACTTTGATGGTTCGCTGTTTATATTTGGACGGGTACCTGAGTGGTTCGTTGTTTTCGGTGCGCACCTATTATTTGAGTATGGAGTGGTCAGAGGAAAACATGTTAAAACTTATTGATATTTATAGAAGCAAGCAATTATTGTGGGATCCTCAACATAAGGATCATTTTTAAAAATCATTGAAAGGAGATGCCTGTTTTTTTCAATGATATGTGTTTTTTTTTTCGTGTGTGCTGTAATTGTATGAATAAATTAAAATTATTTAGAAAACATTATTTATTTAAGACGTTCATTTCATAATATTATGTATGAAGTATCACAAAACAATACAATATATAAACACATTTATTACTAATTATTTATTTATTTCTTCAAAGACTCCAAAGAGCAAGACTGCTCATGTTAAGGGGCAATATACAAAAAAATAATGGCCATAAAACAATTAACAATAAAAACAAGAAAACAAATTCAGGCATAAGTTTAAGTAATACAAACTACTATAGATGCACAATATATATACACATATAAATACAATATTTAAACAGGATAATATTAATAATAATTAAATTAACAAAATTAACTAAGAAAGCAATGAGAAATTTTTTTTAATACAATTATAAAAATGTTTAACATTCGTGAAATGTTGATATTCAATAGGTAAGTTATTGTAATGGTTGATTAATGCATAACGAATCCCTTTATACCTTTTTTTTGAGAAACTAGTATCTTTGTGCAATAAAGTACCTCTAGTATAATAATCATGTACATCTTTATTAAAAAATAAGGCCATGTTATGGTGAGATAGATTCTTAATAATTTTAAACATATATATACAAATCATATATTTTTAAATTCCTTTAATGCTATAATATTTGAACAAGTATAAATAAAGTTATAAGTAAGGATATAAAAATATAAATATAAAAATAATAATAAAAACTATATATTGAATAAATCAATAATTCATGTAATAAGTAATAAGCGTGGCCAGACGTCCCGATTTTGGCGGGACAGTCCCGATTTTTAACAATTTGTCCCGCGTCCCGCGGCATTTTAAAAAAAAGTCCCTATTTTTTGGGAAAGAATGCAAGACAAGCGGGAGAACGGAAAGGGAATATACGGTTTTTGCCGCCCATGTAGCTATTTCACCAGGATATGAGTTTTATATTATTTTTGTTAATTTTGTAATGTTAAACTTTAATAATAACAAATCATTGTTGAGAACTGCTTATCAAAGTTAACATTGTTGATTCGACCACCATTGTTTGGTAAATAAATTGCGGACAAAAAAAATCGCAATTGAGTATTGAGACTTCGAAAGTTATTTTATGTGAAGTATAATTTAACAAATTCTTGTGAAAAAATTCATGACCTTTTAAACAACGACAGCAATCTACTTAAAAAAATCACTCAAATGAGAAATATGCCAAAGAATAAAATAATACTGGTACTATACATAATTTTGTAATGTATTACATTTGTAAATTATACTTATGTTGATATTATTTTTGCGTTCTATAAAATTTTTGTTGCTCCATAGAGTATCTTTACATTTTATAATCAAATAAGACCAACATATTTTTTCATATTTCATAATATTTTGGCGAAATGTTTATATTTTAGTAAACATTTAATATTCCTTCATATTCTTCAATTTTTTAAAATAAAATTTCAATAACTGATTAAAAACATGTTTGAAGTGATTGTAGAGACATGGTTGGTTACACCTGCTCTGCAAAATGTCTACTGAAGGTTTGTGGGTTTCCTATGGATCGCAGGAGGTTCGTTGAAATTAATCATTTCGACGAACATAACACGCGGCGCGCGCGCCGTTCGTGTTCGCGGCGCGCATATGTGTACGTACCTTAAGGGCATGTTCTAATAATTCGACACACACACACACACACTGTCAATCTCTTTTTCTGCCAGACACCGTCTGTGACACTTTCTGCCAAACACTTTTCTCGGCAGAGACTTTACTGAAAGATCATGCGGTGGACACTCTCGGCGATACAGCGCACAGGCAGATACTTCGCGGAATTCAGAATCGACCGGGACTTATACAAATAGTTTACAATAATATAACAAAATAATTTATTGCTATTCGGAAGGGATAAAGTTCCGAGTGCCGAATAATCGCCAACCCAGTTTAATCTAGTCAAAATTAAATAAATAAGTAATTAACCCCGCTAAATAGTTTTTTTTTGTTGATGTCGCTCTCCTCTTAAGTCCTCTGTTGTACCTGGAATGAATTGTCCCTTGCTCACCGAATCCCAAAAGAAACCTGGCAAGGCATTTAATGACCTATAAATTGGTATAAAATGCAAAATAAAAAAATGCATTTATGACCTAAAAAATACAAAAAATGACCAATAAAATAAAAAAATGACGAATAAGAAGTTAAGAATTACCAATAAAAATACTATTTATTAGATTGAGTACCCTCTTGATTACTGAATTACATAAAATTTAACGTAAAATCAAAATATTAAAAGAAAAGTATTTAAAAATACATATTAGAGTACTTTTTATTGCAGAAAATCCATTTCAATTATACAGTGCACTTTCACAGCAATTTTGAATTGCAGTTAACAATCAAAACAGGGGTAAAAGCTAGCATAAGCTCTAAACAATTTAATAAAATTCCTAGAAGTGGGCAAGTTCACTAAGCACGCACCTTGAAAAATAAGGGTAGTAGTTAGCAAAACATCTACATAATTCCAAGAAATTGTATTGACAAGGGAAAATACTGAATTATAATAACAATCTCAAATAAAATACAAATAATGTCACAGCCTTCTGGAAAAGTATAAAAAATGCTCAAAATGACCTAAAAATTTCCAAAAAATAACCTATCCCTACAAAAGTTAAGAAAATGCAAAAAAATGCCCTAACGAATTGCTTTTATTTAATCCGTATTTTAATGTCATACATTTTCATATATGCAAGCAATGTTTCAACCTTCATAAGAAAAAGATGCAAAATCATTAATTGCCTTGCCCTACTGATAACTCTAGTTCGGAGTCTATATAACCAATCTATAATCCAGTATAAAGGATCTCCTAGCCGTATCCCAACTTAACAGAATTGAAATAAGATCCATCTCAAAGAAGTAATGCTTGTGATAAGGATAGAGTTGAACAGCACAATAGGCCTAGAAGGCCTTTTGCCTACCATCCGGCTACTGGTCTCATATCCACATGTGATAATCACGTAGGTAGATGATCATCTAGCCAGTGTAGGGGTGACATATGGTCAGCATGTTGGGTCTTCCAGCCATTATATCTGGTGAGCTGCTATTTATTTTAGATATCCTAATTTCTCAAGATGCTGGCTGGGCACTGGTCCCATACTGGCCGAAATTTTTCCATGAGAAAATTCCTTCCTATGATGATGATGGAAGTTGAATAAATAACTATACTCAGATGTGGGTTGCCATTGCTGCATTCTAGCTTCATTTTCTGTGCCGTACAGTTAAAAGCAATAGATAATTTTTGGGTACAGCCCTGGTACATAACAATGCTTCTCTGGGAAATATTTCAAGACAGATTTCAGTATGCAATGGTTGATAGTTCCCTTGTGAGAAAATATTTGGATTAAATCTTACTTAAAAAGCTAGGATTTGTGAAGATTAGGTGTATTAAGTTTAAATTAAAAACTCTATACCTCACCTCATATCCAGTCTTTTAATTATACCAGTTTCAAAACCTAGGTGGTTTCATCCTCAGTATTATCTCAACTGATGTTATGTCGTTCAGGAGAGCTGTTTCTTACTCCCTCTGTTGGTGGACCAATGAACCTCCAAATTAAATCCAATTCCCGGGAATTTCAAAATTCATAACTTTTTCATTCTTGTTTTTTTGAATGTGGATTTTTTCCCAAACTGTGAACTCTTTTGTGTTTCTATTTGTTTAATTCGTATTTAAAGAAGTTGTGGACAATTTTCTGGGAAACAATAAACATTCTGATTATGTCAGAAATCTGAACAACATGATACAGAAATTGAGACCAATGGGGTGCAACATGAGTCTCAGATTATACTTCCTGTTTTCATAAAGGTAAAGTGATCCCACTACAGGCCTCAGGAGGCCCTTGGGGTAGTAGGAGGTTAAGGCTCCCACTTTTTCTTGACAATCGGCACTTCATGTCAGCCGGGTTGTCAGCCCTGCGTGACGGCCGCCTTTACCCCAGAACAAGCGTCTGGTACTCATTTCAGTTAGAGGCTGAGTCGACCCCAGGGCCATAGTGCCGCCAGAAGGTTTGGGTCAGTTTAAAAATCCTGACCCCACCGGGACTCGAACCCTCGACCTTCCGGCTTGTAGCGCAGTGCCTTAACCACTACGCTACGGCGTGCCCCCTCCTGTTTTCATACTTGGATATATTTCAACTAGCTTTTATATCAATTAACTGACACAGATGTGGTAGAGAATGACAGTAGGTTAATTGGGCACAGGAAACCTGATAAATAAATAAATAAATATATTTATTGAAGAAAAATGTTTCATTATCATCCAGGCCATGTGGCCTGTTACAGTCTCAAATAGGAATTTTCCATTCAGTGCTTTGTTCGACATCAGCAATCTTTTGCCTTGCTGATAGTAATGAAGCATAGTTTTTGGAATTCCGTGAGATGGCATTCGTTGAAGATGGGCTTTCCAGTTGTTCTGGTAGTTTTGTAAATGATGTAGAATGGGTGATCCAATTCTTCCATAATTTCCTCATTTTTTATGGTCCCACTTTGTATAGCCTGCTGTATCGAGCATAAATTGCATCTCATTTACTGTTATACAGCATTCATCTCTTCTTCATATTGTCCATGCTTCACTGCCCTATCTTAATACTGGTCTTGCAAGAACTTTATAAAGTTGTATCTTGTGTTCTTTTGTACTAATTATGGTTTCATAATACTATTAATTATTTAATATTTTAAGGAAGTGACAAATAGGTTTATTTTAATTAAAATGAGTTAGAATATTCATGACTCACCCATATTTGTTTTACTCTTAATTGCTTTTGTGAGATTTGTGATTTTTCTTTGCTATTTAAGAAAAGTATACTAGCTATTACCCGGCATACGCTGCCACGCCTAAATAAATGATGTGTTTTTATGTTTAGTTGAATAAGTGAAACGAATAATAATTATAAATTTATATCATTTTTTTAAATACCCCATGCTTATTACCCGGCATTGCCCGGGAATCTATTATTCCGATGTATTTGGCATTAATGAGCTTAAAGATAAAATTTGTTATTTCGAGTTATCCGTGCTGCTGCTCTGGTTGTCCAGGAATCTTCTTAATCCCGATCTTCTTGGGATCAATGAAAGACAAAAATGGTTATTGTGAGTTATTCCTAAAGATAAACATATGCTGCCGCGGGCTTCTTTTTATAGAGTTTTTTGAGATATTCAATTCTGTGTAAATTAATTTGGTGTATTTGTTATGGTTTAGGCAGCATAAGCCATTTAAGCGTACAAAAAGCCACTTATATTTTACTTTTCATTACAAAGGGCGATTTTTAAGGGTGAAGGGCTTGAGCATTAAAATTCTCTTGTAGCCTATAACCTTCCCGTGAAAATCCTGAACATTTTGCAAAAAGCTCCATCACAACCGGCACTGCACGCTTGTCCGGCAATCTCCTTACCCCGTTCTTCTCGGCACCAATGAAAGACAAAAATGGCTATTGTGAGTTATCCGTAAAAGATAAACATATGCTGTCGCGGACTTTTTTGTAGAGTTTATTGAGATATTCAATTCTTTGTAAATTAATTTCGAGTATTTGTTGTGGTCAAAAAAGGATTTTTTTTTCACTGCAAAGGGTGATTTTTAAGGGTGTAGGAGTTGAGTATCACAACTCTCTTATAGCCTATGTTCATCCCGGGAATCTCCTGAACATTTTGCAAGAAAACCCATCACAATCGGAAAAACGGTATGGTTGCGCATAAACTACGAACAAACAAACAAACAAACAAACAAACATTCATTTTTATATATTAGATGTAATACTACTAATGAATTCATATGCATTACAAAACTTATTGATAAGGCCTATACAAATTCCTCACTAGTTAATACAAGGAAAAGCAAATTTATATATTAAATGATCCGTGAGTTTAGTGTGGTATAGTTCTGTTACAAGGTCAATTATTACGGTATTAAATACCGTAGTAAGTAATAAAACTTTGAATCTGAGAAAGTATTGATTCGTATGTGAAATTAATTCCAAGTATGAGATATGATCTTTTGCATTCTGATTTTATAAATGTTTTGACAACAATTAACTCTGCCTACAATAACAATAAAACTGGAAATATGAGTATGTATGACTATAATGCCAATCCACTTCAAATTGTACTTTGGGTTCCACACTCAGCAGAATGAAGGTTTTAAAAAGATCTATCTTCAATTTACACACCACTTTAGCAGACCATGTTATGCCTGATAATATGTTTGTATTAAGGGGGGTTGGTTGTAAATAGGAGTAAAAAATTCATGATAAAAAAATTATATCTCTGATTCTCCATCCATAGTAATTCTGCCCGAAGGCAAGTCCTTCACTGCAATCATAGCATTCTCATGCTATGATTTGCAGCTTTACTAGGGAATTGTAGGTGTGGTAGCTTCCTGTTGCTTTCCACACCGATGAAGGATGATGATGGCCATATGATTTCGGGGACCGTTTGGGCCTTACCTGACATTCGTCTTACAGGCGAAAAAAAAAAACCCAATAAAAACCTCACCCAGAAAAACTGCCCCGACTGGGGATTGAACCCGGGTCCACTGCGTGACAAGGGAGCATGCTACCTCGAGACCACAGCGGTGGACTCTCTGATTCTAATCACTTGATATTACTACATTTTGTTGTTTTAATTAAGGGTAAATTAGGCTTTAAATATATATATCGAAGCCACAATCCAGTAATGGCAATCCACTGCATAAAGCAGATGGACGTCCCTGCTTGAATAGAGCAGACTGGAGTGAGGAGAGGCATGGCATGGATAGCAGATTGTGAGGGTTTTCCAATCCACCAAGTCAGGAGTTGTATTACTTCCCTGCAGTTTGAATGAGGAATTAGGTACTGGATTTTAGTGCCTCACAGTTTAAAGTGGCAGTTTTTTTTTTTTTTTTTTTTGTACATCACAATGCTTCTCTGGAAGAAATTTCAAGGTACTTTTCAGCATGGTTGACAGTTCACTTGTAAATATATGACTTCATTTAGACAGCAAGTAATGCCTGGGATCCTATGTCATAGATTTACAACATGTAAAATTATCTGAAATAAGAGGCCTCTAAGCAAAATTTTTCTGTCCTTTCATGCCCAGATTTAAATTGCGACACTAATTAAATGAGTTATTTAAGAGTGCCATTAGTAATAAAATACAACACTAATTTAAAATATGTAGGCATACTCTAGAAGAGTGTAGATTAATAAAGACTAATAAAAATGTTAATATTGGTTTTTCCAGTCTACGAGTTTCAAATCCAGACCTGATAGTTAGAGAGCAGATTTGTTACCACCTAAGCCACTGTATTGGACAAAAACATGAACCATCATCATCATCCAAGCAAGTATTAGGCCATGTGGCCTGTTACGGTCTCAAAGGGGGAATTTTCCATCCAGCGCTTTTTTAGATGTCCCAGCGATCTTTTGCCTTTGGGGCAGTAACGAAGCATGGCTTTTGGAATTCTATGAGATGGCATTCGTTGAAGATGGGCTTTCCAGTTGTTCTGGTAGTTTTGTATATGGTGAAGAATGGGTTCTACATCCAACTCTTCCATAATTTCATTTCTTTTATGGTCCCACTTTGTATAGCCTGCTGTATGGCGCATAAATCACATCTCATTTGCTATTATTCGGCTTTCATCTCTTCTTCGTATTGTCCATGCTTCACTACCATATCTTCATACTGGTCTTGCGAGAACCTTATAAAGCTGTAATCTTGTGTTCTTCTGTACTAAAGATGGTTTCATTATACTGTTAATTATCCCCGTTAAAAAAAAACATGAACTAAATGAGCATTATTTCTTAAATTAACAAAACTTCAGTTTCATTTAGTTATAAGATTTGTTTTAAAACTCTGTGGTTCAGTTCAAAATGCTTAACCCATGTTTAACTTCTTGCCAAAAATGATAAGTCAGTCCTGCATTTCTGGATGACGTACAGAAGTGACAACTATTGATAAAGAAGTTCAAGGTTCTTTAGTAGGTTTTGAGGATAATAAATTCAGCATTATCCTGTTTTCTTATCACAATGGATTTCCACATAAAGCACTTACAAGCTAACTTAATAAACTTGGGTTTAAATTTTAAAAAAATTCTTCACCCACATTTCATAATAGAATTGATTCCTTATAAAAAGGAACTATTACCAGTTAGTACTATATATTGTTCTGGAGAAGAAATAAAAAAAATATCTCTGTCGTAAAAATAACATTAACAAAAATAGATGTCGGCCTCGGTGAACTAGTGGTTATGTCAAGTTTTTTTGAGTCTAGAGATATCTTACCTTAATTTAATGTTAATTTGTTCTCGAACATGTTTCGATATATTCTTCTATATCATCATCAGCTTTACTATACTGATGAGTTTTATGTTGTGAACATTGGATGTCGATATCAACTCCCTATTCCGGCTGGCTGAAGAACCTCCAAACTAGGAAGAGGGAGCTGATATCGACATCCAGGGTTCACAATATATAAGTCATCAGTCTAGTAAAGCTGATGATGATATAGAAGATTATATCGAAACATGTTCGAGAACAAATCAACATTAAATTGAGGGAAGATATCTCTAGACTCAAAAAAACTTGAGAAAAGAACCTCAAAATATTACTTACTAAAATAAATAATTAGTGGTTACATTCCTTGCCTCTGTCCTGAGGGTTGCAGGTTCAAAACTGGCTGGGGCTGATGGATTTTTTTAGGATGAAAAATCCAAGGAGCAAAGTCCTCTGGGAGGGACTTTAAGCCATGTAAAAGGCAAGGTAAATGTTATTCCCCCCCCCACCTCATTTTTGGTCTACCAACTGGACATTTTCATTCTAGTTTTCCTACAAGAAGCTTTCATGCTTCTCTTTCATACCCCATTTGTGCCACATGGCATGCCCATTGCAGTCTATGAGACTTAATTGTTATTATATCTTCTTTTTCTTCCTTCCAAGTATTAGGCCAAGGCCTGTTACGATCCTATAGAAAATTTTCCCTCCAGCATTTCATAGGACAGCCCAGAGATCTTCATCCTCTTGGTATATAATTATAAACAGCCTTGGGGATCCGATTTGAACTCATTCTTTCAAGATGGTGTTTCCAATTTAGTTGGTACTGTTTAATATATTCCAAAATTGGCGTAGTCTTCAATTCTTTTAAGATATTGGTGTTTCTTTTCCGATCCCATCTGGTGTAACTTGCTGTTCTGCGCATGAATCTCATTTCACAAGCTGTTATTCTGCTTTCATGTTGTCTTTTTAGTGTGCATGCTTCACTACCATAGGTCAACACTGGTCTAGCCAAAGTATTATATAAACATAATCCGGTGTTTCTGGTTTCCTATAAAGTTCACATAGCTCAATGTTATGCAGTCTTCTACCCAAAAAATTAAAAATCTTCATTTTGTAGCTTATTACTGTTTATCTCTAAATTATCTTATGCGGGTTTATAGTTATAAATTTTGTCTATAAGAAAATCCAGCCATTACAGTTAATTGCTCTCTTTTGCTTCTAAGATAAAATCCTCTACAGACATTTAAAACATTTCATCATATGGGAAGACAGTACTAAAGGCCAAGGTCATTTAGATAAAAATTAACCTATGGTCCTGTGTCATATTCATTATGCCAAAATTATTATTTTCCATTCTGCAAAATTTGCTGCTCTTATCAGTCAACAAAATTAACTTTTTCTTCACTTCACGGGCTAGGCAAAATGCCTGTTCTGCCTCACAGTTATTCTGTCCACCTTTTCACTGGCCTTCCTACATTCCTTGAACCTCTTGGCTTGTAGTTAAATGCTGCTTTTGGTAATCTTGTTATGTTCATTCTTTCTACATGTCTAAACCATTTTTCTTATTACAAACTGTTGGTATTCTAACCCTAAATAACTAATCAAAGCTTATATTAAGAAAACCTACATTTGAACTTTCTTGGGTTTCGAGAGAGGGAGATGGGGGTTTATAAATCTACCCTAATTTACATTTTAAAAATTATCTAATAACTCTTACACTTTGAAATATAGTGTTAAAATATTTAAACTACTTGATTCCCTTTCTAAATATCCTAGGTACATTATATTAAGAAAAATGGTATGCAGACTTACCCATCAGATCACTGCTTCAACAGACACAAGTACCCTATTTTGCCAGGGTTATATACTAAGCTTCTCTCCTCCCAGCTATAACTAACAGTACTAAACATTCTTATAGTCTAAATGCAGAGATATTACAGTTAGCCTTGCAATCTTTGTTCCTGCCATAATCAAAATTCTGTCCTGAAATATAATATGTCTAAATGCTTTATATTTTAACAACTGTTTTATTTGGAATAATTAAAATAATCTATGAAATAATTAAATATCTATGTAAAATAATCTATGTATTCATAACATTTCTCTATATCCTTTGATTTATCATTTAATGGATATATATTTAACTCTGTTCTTATATCTTCATTCTTTAACTGATCCATTCTTGTGCAGCCTTTTGTTCTTCTAAGGAAATTAACAAGATATGAAATTTAATGCACCATTCTGCCTCTTTAATGATTAGCATAGTTTGTTATTATCGTTAGCATGGGAGACAAAATATGGATTTTTAGGGATTTCTCAGTCTCCCATTTGATGTTATATTTTAAATTAACAATTTCCAGAGCTGGATATAGTTTTCTTTCTAAAATAAATTTATATTCCAGTTGATATTGCTGTCTTCCACATTTCCCTCCATGGTATTTTTACCTTGTCGTGGTGGAGCAGCTTGCATGCTTAAATGATCCCGAGAGCTATACCAGAGGTAGCATTGCTGCCAATAAGGGTTACCCATGGCAGACTGGTCGAAGATGATAAGCCAAACAAAAAAGTACCTTGGTCGAAAGAGCTACAATCTTTCACCATAAAAATACAACCATCAAGAAATGCAGACATGGGTTCAACTGGGGTAAAATTTTACAGAGGTCAAATAATCCCCCATTCGGTTCTCCGGGCAGGGACTACTTCAGGGAACCATGCCAAAGGCTCAAACATAAGGACATGTTCCTAGGAACATGGAATGTTAGGACTTTATACAATAGCGGGGCGCTAAAGGTATTAACCCGTGAATTAGATAAATCACCCTTGGATATAGTCGCTTTACAGGAAGTAGATGTGACATGAACCTATGGGTTCAATAGTGCCAGTGAGTTAGTTAGAATTAGTCTTCCACATTTTAAATAATTCACTTTTCTTTTACTTTTAAATTATAAATATTTCATTAACTTACAAGGGAACTGTCAACCATTGCATACTGAAACCTACCTTGAAATTTCTTCCAGAGAAGCGTCATGAGTAGAGGGTGGATTTCTGCATATTTCAATGTTTTATTCCTTCAAAGATAAACATATGCATAGAAGAGGAAAATGTGTTTCATGTCATTTGGAATCACACTGGCAAAATTTTATAGTGCATATAAATGCACATTCATGGGATTAGCGCATATTTCACTAATGTGTGCATATATTATTTTTTTTTCTCTATTTAATATTAAAACATTAGTTTATAACCCCATAAAATAAGTTTCTGCTTTATTGTAATGTTTTAGCAAATGAAGACAATCTTGTTTTCATAGAAAGCCAGCATCCTTATTTTGCATTTTCGCACAACAGTGACAATGCCGAGCAGAAAATATTCCAATGTGGATAAATATACTGGAGAAATCCTAAGAGAAATCGACAACAACCTGTAATATTACATAGAGAAAACATTCCAACGAGGATAAATGTACTGGAGGAAATCACAATCATAAGAGAAATCGACAACCTGATTCTTAATGAGAACACACCCAGTGCACACAATCCTCTATATAAAATACTCATAACCAAGTCAGTTCTTCGACAAAGGTCAACAAGTACGGACCCAATGCATTCTGCTGATGATGGGACTAGTCCCGAAAGCCCTGCAGAGTTTTAAAACAACTTAAGTTGAGGAGACGGACCTACAAGGTAACTATTTTATAGTTTTTAATCGTACATTATATTGCAGTAGTGTTTGAGACTAGTATTTGTGAGGTCCTGAAATCAAACTGACGACCAACCTGGTTGAGGTTTTTCTCAGTCATTAAGGCAAATGCTGGGTTATGATTTCATTACCAGGATTCATTTCATATAATATTCATTATATGAGGGATACAGGGAAAACCAAGTAGTCACTTTTTTGTCAAAATGGAGTTTGAGGTGCCATTAGAGTTCTCCATGGAATCCACTATCATTTACCTCCAAAATTTGGCATGCAAGTACAATTAGAAGTATGTTTAATAGGTTTCAATGAAAAATAACTTAAAATTTAAAATAAATTTTGTTCATCTTATCTCATATCCCATATTCCATTAGAACAGTTTCAAAACATAAGCGGTTTCATCATCAGTAATTTACCAACCGATGTTCTGTTGCCCAGGAGCGCTGCTTTTTACCCCATCTAATATTGGACTGATGAACCTCCAAATCAAATTTCTCAGGAATTAAAAAAATTTATTAATTTTTCTTTCTTGTTTTTTTGAATGTGGATTTTTCCCAAACCGTTAACTCTTTCGGTTTTCTATTTGTTTTATTATACTAGCTTAATAAAACAAATAGAAAAATCCTCATTCAAAAAGACAAGGAAGAAAAATTAATGAATTTTGAAATTCCTGAGGAAGTTGATCTTATAAAGAGGTTCATCAGTCCACCAACAGATAGAGTAAGAAGTAGTGCTCCTGGACGACAGAACATTGTGTAACTATTGAAGATGTAACGACTAAGGTTACAAAACTGGTCTCATTAGAAGACAGGATAAGAGGTGATGTGGAAAGAATTTTATTTTAAACTCCACATTAGTGATTCAAATGAGCAAGTTGGGAAATAAGAGACAATTTGGAAGTATATCAAAATTATTAACATAAATAAAAAAAAGTGTTACTTATTAAGACAAATATTCAATATTTTAATAATGTAGATTCTGATAGCTTTTTTAAGTGGTTATAATTACTTTCATAAACAGCTACAAAATGTTAAATACCACTGCTGTGGTCTCGAGGTAACATGCTGCCTTGTCACACAGCAGGTTCGGGTTCGATCCCGGTCGGGACAGTTTTTCTGGGTGAGGTTTTTATCGGGGTTTTTCCTTACCTGTAAGACAAATGTCAGGAAAAATTTAAGGGCCAAACAGTCCCCGAAATCACATGGCCATCACAATCATCATCATTCATATTCATCTTAGATTAAGCTTAGGATTAGGGACTCTCCTGATGCACCACTATCATCATCATCACCCATCATATAATCAGGGCAGATCGGCCGCGGTGGACTAGTGGTTATGCTCCTTGCCTCTGGTCCCGAGGGTCGCGGGTTCAAACCCGGCCGGGGTAGATGGATTTTTAGGACGGAAAAATCCAAGGAGCTAGTCCTCTGGGAGGGACTTTAAGCCGTGGGCCCCGAGTCTGAAGATCTTCAGGCTCGTAAAAAATCCTTAAGCCTGAATGAAAAGGCCTCTAAGCAAAATTTACCGAATTTTCCCATCCAAGTACTACCTTGGTTTCCTAGATGTCAGTATGTGGCGGAACGCTGACCTCGGACCACTCAAAATGACATCTATACGAAAACAAGTGTAACAAAATTAGCATGGTTCAAATTCTTCCCTGTAGGGGGACAGCGCCTAAATCTCTGTAAAGGGAAAACATAGGCTTACAACACAATACAATAATCAGGGCAATGTAACCCCGCCTTCCAGGCGCCCCAACCTCAGAAGTGGGTTACAAATATGCCATGCCAGGAGAGAACACCAGGAATGTCAAAAGCAACCTGGGGCATTTGCAAAAAAAAAAGATAAATACTAACTTCCTTATTGCTATAAAATGTAAAATTTTGTTTTTAAAACGTTTTAATTGATACAGTCTACAATTCATTAATTACACAACATAGTGTTTAGTAAGGCAACATCCAAAGCACTGTAGGTTTTCTGTGAAAGTCAATTAAGTAGCTTAATGTGTACTGATAAGCACGTGATGTAGTGCTTTGTCCTTCACCAGACATTATATCAACACACTAAGTCTTTTTATCTCTGTACAAGGTTATATAGCAATCTATGTCATCTCTATTATATAACCACATTTTTACATACATAAAAAAAAAAAAGAAACCATTGCCATACTGAACTTAATTTATATAAGAGTGAATACAAATAGAAATAAAAGTCAAGGACAACTATACTCATTACATTTTTAGAAATTTAAACTTTTTATTTGATTATAATTTATCTCATATTGTGAACAAGCTATAAATCTACTGTATATTGCTATTTCATTTCAGTACATTTTACTGTTCATCTTTAATGAAACAGATGATGGGAAAAGAGAAATTGTATGAAGCTTTATAACCCCTCAACTACTCTCTTTACCCATGTCCAGTGTGATGTCAGGATAAAGGATGAGATGAGATGAAGCTCCTATTAAGGTCACTGATTTGAGAAGAATTGGCTGCAGTGGACTAGTGGTTATGCTCCTTGCCTCTGGGTCCCGAAGGTCGTGGGTTTTAAACCCGGCCAGGGTCGATGGATCATTTTAGGATGGAAAAATCCAAGGAGCAAGTCCTCCGGGAGGGACTTTAAGCCATGGGTCCTGAGTCTGAAGATTTTCAGGCTCGTAAAAGATCCTTAAGCCTGAATGTAAAGGCCTCTAAGAAAAATTTACCGAATTTTCCCATCCTAGTACTACCTTGGTTTCTTAGATGTCAGTATGAGGCAGAACGCTGACCACAGACCACTCAAATGACATTTGTATGAAAACAAGTGTAACTAAATTAGGGTGGTTCAAATTCTTCCCTGTAGGGGAGAGAGTGCCTAAATCTATGTTAAGGGAAACATGGGCTTACAAGAAGATGATTTGAGAGGATGTCAGCTGTCTAGGCCTATCACACATCATAGGGGCAGATGAAATAAAATGAATACTAATAATTATCATCCCAGCTATAACGGCTGGGGAATGAAAGGTGTGCATGGAAGCTTCTTATAGGAAAACCAGAGGGAAAACATCCAGTTGGTAGACCAAGAACGAGATGGGAGAATAACATTAACTATGATTTGAGGGAAGTAGGTTATCTAGGAAATGAATGGAAAGCATTGGCTCAGGATAGGGATGTATGGAGAGCTTATGTCTGCATGGCCATGAACCTATGTGTTCGATAGTGCCAGTGAGTTAGTTAGAATAAGGAGAAAACTATGAATTTTGAAATTCCCGGGGAAAAAGAAAAACATTTGACTTGGAAGTTCATCAGTCAGCCAACAGAGCGAGCAGAAATCAACCTACAGGACCAACAACCGCAAATACAACAGTTAGAATGTATCAAAAATGTTGCATAAATGCGACAAAACTACAGTCTGCAGAATATAAAAAAAATATGAGGTGAGTCAAAATAAATTTATAGATCAAGTTCATTTTAGATACCATATTTGCCCGAAGATGTCATGAATGGCATGTGGTCAACACACCGATTCAATCAGACATCTAGCAGGCAACTGAAGTATTACTAGGATGAATTAAATCAGTAAATTTTACTTAGAGGCTCTTTATTCAGTCTTAAGGATCTTTTACAAGCCTGAAAATCTTCAGACTCAGGATCCAAGGCTTAAAGTCCCTCCCAGTGGACTTGCTCCTTGGATTTTTCCATCCTAAAATAATCCATCAACTGCGGCTAGGTTTGAACTCGCGACCCTCAGGACCAGAGGCAAGGAGCTTAACCACTAGTACACCACAGCCGACAAAAATGGATGTTGGAGTATCAAATAAAAACACAGAACTTAACAAAGCCATGAGAAGCAAAAACATAATGGGAATATAACTACAGAGAACATTTTACATTTCAGCTAGTACAGTAAAACTTGTTTAATCCGGAAAGTGAATAATGCAGAAATCTGTCTAATGTGAACAAATTTATTGGTCCTGGCAAAATAATAGTTATTTTACATGTATTTATTTTGCATAAAACAAAATCTGCCCAACACGGAAACGGAAGGATATTTATATACCGAATCCGATTGAGGGTCTTTCCACTTTTCAGCGGTTGCCCTTTTACCAGCCGGCTGCTGGCCCTTCACATCCACATGTGTCAATCACAGAGGTAGATGATCAACAGCCAGTGTAGGGGTGACATGTGGTTAGCATGTCGAGTCCCCCAGCCGTTATAGCTGGTTCCTCAACCTGGAGCCGCTACTTATTGTAGCTACCCAATTGCCTCACGATGCTGGGTGGGCACCGGTCCCATACTGGCCGAAATACCATGAGAAAATTTCTTCCCCCATGGAGACTCGAACCAGCACAAGTCCCGTAACTCTGCGCCAAGACTTCCTACCTTAACCGCTCGGCTACGGCGCGGGACTATTTATATACAATTAATGAAAAAAAAATTATAAAGTGAAAAGACAGAGAAATAAATTAGTTTTCACTTCCTTGAATTCCTGTTAGGCAAAAAAAAAAATAAGGAATGATTCCTGCCACTGGGGGATGTAGAGATTCTACCTGTACCTGAAATTTTATTTCGGCCTCACTGCACACCCGTTAGGCAAAATACAGATACCTGTTCTACAAATAACCATTGCACTGTAAATTTTAAAATTAGTTTTAGTTCTTAGACCAATCTTTCACAGGTAGCATTTGGAATTTACAGAATAAAGGTGGTATCATTCTCATTAAATGAAAAAGTGAAAGTGATTGAAGATAAATCTCCAAATTTCCGGACCGATGCTCCAAAGTCTAGCTCTAGTTGTCGTTAAATCCCTACGGAATAACGATTTCAAGGCATCTTCAGGTTGGCTGGACAGCTTTAAAAGACGACACAATGTAGTGTGGAATGAAATTTGAAGGAAATCAAAGGATGTGGACGAAAGTGTGGTTAGTGAGCGGAAACCGAAACTGCATACTTTAATACTTTAATTTCAGGATACACACCTAAGAGACATTTTTAATGCTGATCAAACGGACTGTTTTTTTCGCGCATTATCGTCAAAGTCGCTCATACATACTATACTTCTCTTTTCAAAGGCAGCAGAACTACAATTAATCCAAGGTATGTAAAAAGATATATACGGTAGTCTACAATCTAAGATTATTAATAAGTTTTAGTTTTTTTTATAATGCGGAATTTTGTCTAATGTGGAAAGAAAAATTGGTCCCATGAAATTCCGCTTTGAGCAAGGTATACTGTATTTGAAAGCAAGATTTCCAGCTTTACGCACTAGTGCTGTACTATTGAGCTATTTAAGTACACCTCCAGGAACAAGTACAAATTGCATAACTTTCTCTCTCTTTTAATTTGTGTTTGCGTGCTTAAATGACCCCGAGCTATGTTGGTAGTAGCATTGCTTCTAAAACGGTTACCCATGCCAGAAAGGTTGAAGGCGATAAGCTAGACAAAAAAGTACCTTGGTCGAAAGAGTGATGATCTTTCACTGTAAAAATACAACCATCAAGAAATGTGGACATGCATTCCACTGGGATAAAACTACATGGTCTTTATAGAAAATAAGACATAATAAGAATAGTTAAGTCTTGTATACTGCATTCGGCAAGACATGTGTCACGAATGGGAATGAAAGAGGTGCATGGAAGCTTCTTTTAGGAAAACCAGAGGGAAAACACCCAGTTGGTAGATCAAGAATGAGGTGGGAGAATAACATTAATCATGATTTAAGTGAAGTAAATTATACAGGGGATAATTGGAAAACATTAGCTCAGGATAGGGATGTATGGAGCTTATGTCTATGCAGCCATGAACCTACAGGTTCAATAGTGCCAGTGAGTTAGCAAGTTATGTCAACTATGGCTTGTAGAAGGTTTGTCTGCAAAATTTCCAATATAATAGCGGGAATAATTTGGTTTCAGTTTCATTTCATGTGCAGATTTCACAAGATTGAGCAAATTTCTGTTTACATATTTTGTATGTTTGCAATTCTGTGAAAAAATGAAACCCATTATTTGGTAATTGAGTGTGTATTTTTTTAAATTCTTACCTCGTATGATTGTTTAATTGGACATATGTTTCAAGACTGTTGCCCCATCATCAGCTTTTCAGAAATTATTATTTTCTTTTCTTCAAGATGTCGGCCCTGGATGTGTTCCAAAGAACTTGGTAATGAGGATCCTTTCTCCGGGAATTTCAAAGTTCATCATTTTCTCCTTGTTCTTCTGCATATAGGTTTTTCCCCATAACGTGAGTTCATTGGTATTTTCTAACTGTTTAATAATTTTGTATTTAGATCTATTTTGTGTTTTTCTGTCCAAATGTGAGCTGCTACTGCAGATTTTTCTTCTTCTCCTTTTTCACATTTCTTATGTGTTCTTTAGTCCTACTGGTTAAATTTCTCTTTGTTTTCCTGTGTATACTTTATCACGATCTGCACATTTTATTTGATATATTCCTGATTTTTATTATCATCAATTTTTTTTATTTTTGTTAGTTTTCATAAGATTTTTAGGCTATAATAATTCTTTGGTGCTAAACTGATCTTGAATTTTCCAAATTTTTTTTGGAATTTATTGTGTGCCCAAGGGTGATATGTGAATTTCTTGTATTTCTTTTCTTTTGGTTTTTCTATCTGAAGGGTGCTTTCATTTTTCAATTTCTGTTTTATGTACTTATCAATTTTTTTGTGTATAATTTTTTCTTTGAAACTATTTTCTTTTGCTACCTCAATTATGTGTTCTTTTTCTATTTAATAATTTTCACTGTTCATAGGTATATTTACCAATCTATGTACTAAATTGTTGAAGACTGCCATTTTGTATCAATTTTGGTTGAAACCTGTTTGTTTCTTTGGAACACAGATCCAGGGCCAACAATTTGAAGAAAAGAAAAAATCAATTTGTAAAAAGCTGATGATGCGGCAACAGCCTAGAAACATAGCCCGGATAAACAATCATTTGAGGTAAGAATGTTAAAAAATACAAACTCGATTATTAAATTAAACCTCATAATGTTACTTCCTAATGATTTTAAAACCAATATCTGGTATTTAAAATAATTTTGTAATATCATACGAAAGATGCATGCTTTATGTAAATAATGAATCATATCAATTATTAATTTGTTTATACTATGAAATATAAATTGAGAATTATTGAACTTATCTCATAAATCTGTATAAATATTTGCATGCCATTCTCATATCTTGACAACATAATGAAGATTAAAAAACTCATTTAATACAATCAATCATTTCAATACTATATTAAAAAATGTAATATATTAGGTTTATATCAATTTTGACATTAAATTCCATTAACGTATGTTATTGACCTAACTTTAGTTGTTCCAATAGCTATCAGAAAATACTTGGCCTTTCCCAAGACTATTAATTTCACATCTGCTGATATTAAATTTTATGACATGCAGTGATAAGACAGTTAATGAAAATGTAGGAAAAAGATTGAGTAAAGTTTCAAATATGTTTACAAGCTCTTCTAAAATGATATGATATGTACAGGTAGTAAGATAATAGTGATTTGATTGCTTTTGCGATGTATCACAAGCACTTATCTGTATGCAGTTCCTAAGTATTTTTTACGTCTAACTTCTTTGTAAAATTAAAAGCCGTGCCCTTGAGAAAAGAAGAATTTTCAGTCAGAATTATCTAGAAAACAACTTGAAATGATTCCCATGCTTCTTGATAAGCATAATTAATGGGCCACTTCCTTCAGATAAAGTAGAGGCTCCCCATTAACATGCATTTATGCTACAGCAAACTCCCTATTATCCATGTTAATTGGGACCGAGATATGCATGGAAAATAAAAAAAAACACAGATAATCTAACTAAGTTATTCTAACAATAAACATGCAATACAATTAAATTATTGTAGTCAATGGTAAAGAGAAAAATTTTTGCCTGAACCGGGAATCGAACCCCGAACCTTTAGCTTTCCGTGCTAATGCTCTCTCCACTGAGCTAATTCAGGCTTCACTCCCATCCAAGCATAAATCCTCCCTTTACCTTACTTGGATGGGAGTGAAGCCTGAATTAGCTCAGTGGAGAGAGCATTAGCACAGAAAGCTAAAGGTTCGGGGTTCGATTTCCAGTTCAGGCAAAAATTTTTCTCTTTACCATTGACTACAATAATTTAATTGTGTTTATTAATTTACTTATTTCTATCATAATAATAGCTTTAGCTTCTCAATATTAATTTAATGCAATACAGTACTTATTACAGTACTATAATTCGAAAACTGTTGTACTTGAATCAAATCTCTGTTAAAACCATGTGTTTTACACCAAGAAGTCCGATATTTTCCTTTGCTTCAAGTTATCATTTACACTATTTTTGATTATAGTTCTTATTTTCCTAACACTTTAGACATCAATGTAGTCAAATCCATTTTTGTCCCATATCTTATATATAAAAATTAATGTTTGTATGTTTGTACTTTATGCACGGCCATACCGTTGATCCGATTGAGATGGGGTTTTTTTGCAAAATGTTCAGGAGACTCCCGGGATGAACATAGGATATAAGAGAGTTGTGATACTCAACTCCTACACCCTTAAAAATCGCCATTTGTAGTGGGAAACGTGAAAAAAGTAGCTCTTTGGACTCTTAAATGGCTTACGCTGCCTAAACAATAAGAAATACACAAAATTAATGTACACAGAATAGAATATCTCAAAAAGCTCTACAAAAAAGTCCCTGACAGCATATGTTTATCTCTTATGGATAACTCACAATAACCATTTTTGTCTTTCATTGATGCCAAGAAGATCGAGACAAGTACATAGATTCCTATGCAATCGTA
This sequence comes from Diploptera punctata, assembly GCA_030220185.1. NCBI lineage: Eukaryota > Metazoa > Arthropoda > Insecta > Blattodea > Blaberidae > Diploptera > Diploptera punctata. Next base: position 729,645 of record JASPKZ010008385.1, read on the forward strand.
GCAGCACATGGCAGGTATTCTTTTATGGGTAACTCTCAATAACGAATTTTGTCTTTTAGCTCATTTATGCCAAGAAGATAAGTAGATTTCCGGGCAACACCGGGTAATCAGCACGAGGAATCTTAAAATAATTACGATATGCATTTATAATTATTTTTCATTACATTTATTCAACTAATTATAAGAAGTACATAAATGTTTGTCTTTCAGCTCATTTAAGCCAAGAAGATCAGGATGAGTAGATTCCCAGACAATGACGAGTAAACAGCACGGGGTATCTAAAAATAATTAAGATATAAATGTTACCTTTTACTTATTTAACTAAACATAAAACACAATTTTCGTATTTGAGCTCATTTATGTCGAGAAGGTTGGGATAAGTAGATTCCCGGGCAATGCCGGATAATCAGCACGGGGTATCTAAAAATATAAATGTATAATTATTTTTCTTTTTATTTATTCAACTAAACATAAAAGCACATTAATTTTCATTTATTTAGGCGTAGCAGCGCACGCCGGGTATTAGCTAGTATTCTAATAAACGTCTATACATTTTGATGCTTCTGTGTGGCTAATTTTGTTTTCAAAGGTCGTTGCATTTTCGTCTTCACTTCTCCTTCCCCTCCCTTGCACTTTGTTGACAAATAGCCGTGTCATTTAATGTTTCGAAGCCGGGCTCACACATGTCACTCAGCAACCACTCAGCCACATTTTCTTCATCCACGTTTTCACAGCCAACAACTTCTTTCAACAAGTGAGCTATATTTGTAGTATTGCCACAGTTTTCGGAAGTAATACTGCAAAATCTTCTTCATTCTTAGTTGGCATAAGTTTATTCCACGATCATTCTATTGTGGTTGGTTTCACTTTTTCCCATGCCCTATAAATTCCAGAAATGGCATCTAACACATTTAAAGATTTCTAAAATGTGACGTCAGTTTCATGTATTAGGCTTCGTACAAGGTCGGTGCGATAATGTTATTTAACACTAACAATCACACCTTGGTCCATGGGTTCAATCAGAGATGTCACACACGGTGGAGACATTTCACAATAATCTGACCATCATCAGATATAATCTCACTTGAACTTGGGTAGCAGGGTTCATTGTCTAGAAGTAGGACAGCTTTAACAGGTAGACCTTCCTTCTCAAAATATGCCATGGGTACCGTTAGACGTCAGGGGAGTGGGGTTATGAATGAAGTTATCTTTATTGTGCAAGTTTCTAAGTGCAGTTCACAGTAGCATGTTTAAAAGTGAAGACTTTTTTCATAACAATAAAAAATACAGTACAGTAATTATCTTCATTTTTAAATATACGGTAGGAAGAGCTATGCCTGGATAATCTGCAAACTGGATAATACGCACACAGATTATCACAAGTATGCTGTATGTAAGCAAGGAGACATGAATAGAGGGATCCACGATTCTTAGCCTATTCAGATGTAGTTAAATCAGAACTAATTGGAATAAAAGTATTCAATAAAATTAAATGTAACTATACAATTGATATTTGAAGAGAAAAATTTTCGCCTAGACCGAGACTCGAACCCAGGACCCTTGGCTTTCCGGGCCAAGTGCTCTACCAACTGAGCTACTGAGGCGAGTTGCGATCTAGACGCAAATTTTTCTCTTATATGTACATTGTAATTCCCTCGCGCCAAATGCTTGAAACCGTAGCTTCTATCATTGCAAATGGCGGCTTCTTAGTTAAGAAGACATTTATTGGGAATTTAACACTACTTTATAAAGCCAGTAGGGCTTCTATTGACGATTTTATTATTCATTTAACACTTCTCATTGAAGGATAAATTATATTTGAAGAGAAAAATTTTCGCCTAGACCGAGACTCGAACCCGGGACCCTTGGCTTTCCGGGCCAAGTGCTCTACCAACTGAGCTACCGAGGCGAGTTGCGATCTAGACGCAAATTTTTCTCTTATATGTACATTGTAATTCCCTCGCGCCAAATGCTTGAAACCGTAGCTTCTATCATTGCAAATGGCGGCTTCTTAGTTAAGAAGACTTTTATTGGGAATTTAACACTACTTTATAAAGCCAGTAGGGCTTCTATTGACGATTTTATTATTCATTTAACACTTCTCATTGAAGGATAAATTATATTTGAAGAGAAAAATTTTCGCCTAGACCGAGACTCGAACCCAGGACCCTTGGCTTTCCGGGCCAAGTGCTCTACCAACTGAGCTACCGAGGCGAGTTGCGATCTAGACGCAAATTTTTCTCTTATATGTACATTGTAATTCCCTCGCGCCAAATGCTTGAAACCGTAGCTTCTATCATTGCAAATGGCGGCTTCTTAGTTAAGAAGACATTTATTGGGAATTTAACACTACTTTATAAAGCCAGTAGGGCTTCTATTGACGATTTTATTATTCATTTAACACTTCTCATTGAAGGATAAATTATATTTGAAGAGAAAAATTTTCGCCTAGACCGAGACTCGAACCTGGGACCCTTGGCTTTCCGGGCCAAGTGCTCTACCAACTGAGCTACCGAGGCGAGTTGCGATCTAGACGCAAATTTTTCTCTTATATGTACATTGTAATTCCCTCGCGCCAAATGCTTGAAACCGTAGCTTCTATCATTGCAAATGGCGGCTTCTTAGTTAAGAAGACTTTTATTGGGAATTTAACACTACTTTATAAAGCCAGTAGGGCTTCTATTGACGATTTTATTATTCATTTAACACTTCTCATTGAAGGATAAATTATATTTGAAGAGAAAAATTTTCGCCTAGACCGAGACTCGAACCCGGGACCCTTGGCTTTCCGGGCCAAGTGCTCTACCAACTGAGCTACCGAGGCGAGTTGCGATCTAGACGCAAATTTTTCTCTTATATGTACATTGTAATTCCCTCGCGCCAAATGCTTGAAACCGTAGCTTCTATCATTGCAAATGGCGGCTTCTTAGTTAAGACATTTATTGGATTGATAATTGGTTAATAATCCAAGTACAAAGGTTGATTTTTTAGTTCTGGCAACTATTTTTTTCTCAAAACATAGCATACTTACATGGATCCAAGTTCTATTGGACCCTTTATTGTAGTCACTAGGATTGTAAACATGTTCACTGCAATACAGAAGTCACTGGCATTTTCTAATCTGTTCATGGTGTGAAGAGAGAGGTCAATTGCCTGTAAAAGTCTTCAACTGTTCGGAAGCGAATGCCACAAATTGATTCCTTCAACTCAGGAATTAGATCAAAGTCACAAAGACTAAAATCTGGAGAGTACGGTAGGTGATAGAGAAATTCCCAACCACAGGGAATGAACAATGTACAACACATCTCCTGCTGTATGCACCCTAGCACTGTCATGCAGAACATTGGGTGGGTTATACATTAAATGTCACTGTTTTCTTCTCAGAAATGCTCGCAAATTGTTTTGCAGAAACAAACACTAGTACTTTATATTAGCAATATGCCTTGGGGGATGATATACTTCAAGATCACACCAACTTTCCTACATATATTTAATCACACAACCTTAATCCTAGGGAAGAACAAGTAAAACCTTCACATTGATGGGGGAGGTCTGCTGAATGTGGTGATCCATGATAAAGCTATTCACCAACTGTTGTACATAAGAACTTCATCATCATAGTAATAGCTTAGTTATTTAAGTAAAATTTTATACCTAACCTCCTAATCTTCTTCTTCTTCTTCTTAGACAAGTTTCAAAACTTTCTTCGGTTACACCATCAGTATTTTCATGACCGTTGTGTCTTGCTGAAGAGCTCACCATTTTTGGCAAATTTATTTATGGGTTATTTAGAGTCTCATATCACCAATGTTTATACCTGGATGTTCAAATGTTGGTATAGATATGTAGATGATATATTTTCGCTGTGATAAATTCTAAATATATTGAAGATGCATTGAAATTACTCAACCTTCAAGGTGGAACTGTAAAATTTACCATGGAATTGGAAAAGGATAAAAAAATCCCTTTTTTGGACCTTTACTTAATAAGGAATGAACTACAAGGAAAAATTGAATTCAATATATATAGGAAGGATACTCATACAGACAATTATATAAAATCTTCAGGTTTCAATCATATTGCGCATAAACATGCAATTTTCAACAGTTTGATATATAGATTATTAAATGTTCCATTAAATGAAGAAGATTTTAAGAAAGAATACAATCACATTTTGAACATAGACAAATTAAATGGTTTTGGAAAAGAAATAATTGTAAATAAATTAAAGAAATTCAGACAACAAAAAAGATTAAAAGAATACACTACCCTGCAATCTGATTCAAAGAAAGAAAACAATTTAAGAAAATTACATATCATCCTGAAATATATAACAAATTTCAAAAAAAAAAATTTCAAGAAATTCAATGTTACAGCCTTGGTAATCTATTAATAACTAATAAGAAACTGAACACCCCAGATGGCAAAAAATCTGGAATTTATCAAATTAATTGTAAGGACTGCAATAAAGTATACATAGGAAAAACAAAAAGAAATTTGGACACTCGCACTAAAGAACACTTTAGAAATATTAAAAATGATGAAATTGAAAAGTCAGCTATTGCAGCACATAGTTTATTGGAGGATCATAAAATTGAAAAAGAAGTCCTACTTTTAAAACATTTGGAATTGACAGTTTAGGAGAAGATATATATTCAGAAGAACAAATTTATATCCATGAATTTCGAGATTCCTGATGAACGTGACCTCATCTCAAAGTTCATCAAATCAACACCAGATGGCAACGTTATTGATAGAGATTCCAACAATTCCAACGAAAATCCGGTAGTCATCATAATGTTGGTTGAAAATGAGAGATCCTTCTCTTGAAAACTAGTTCCTGTGTTTGAAGAAACACAAAATATGAGGTAAGATGTTAAAAATTGACTCATTAATTTACGAATTAAGAACCTCATAATGTTATTTCCCATATTTAACTATGAATGTTTCTGTACTTGCATAAATAAGCAGTCATTAGGGTCAAACCTGCCAGTTGCAGTCATATCTGGGTTGTCAAACAGTGAAGCAATCTCAAAAGCAAAGACAGTAAGATGATCTGGGTGAATCCATCAGCAAATAGAAAGAACAGCCAATAAGGTAAATTGTGAAGCTAAAGACTTGTGCCAAAGGCTATGAATCATTGCTCAACATGCAAATGGCGGCTTCTTATTTAAAAAGACTTTCAAAGGGAATTTTAATATATTACTTTATAAAGCCAGTAAAGCTTCTTTCAACATTTTTTTATTATAAAGCTAAAGATCCTGAGTTTGAACCCCAGTCTAGGTGTAAATTGTTCTCTTCAAACGTAATTTCTCCTTCAGTGAGAAATGTTGAATTTATAATAAAAACATCAAAAGGAGCTCTACTGGCTTTATAAAGTAATGTTAAAATTCCCATTAAAATTCTTCTTAAGTGAGAAGCTGCCATTTGCGTTTAACCAACGGTTCGTAGCCTTTGGCGCTCTCAGGAATTGGAATGTATATGAGAAAAATTTGCATTTAGATTGGAGGTATAGGATAGCTCAGTGGCAAGAGCATTAGCATATAAAGCTAAAGATACTGAGTTCGAATCCTAATCTAGGTACGTAAATTAATGAGCCATTTTTTAACATCTTACCTCATATTTTATGTTTCTTCAAACACGGGAACTAGTTTTCGAGGAGTAGATTTTTCTCTTCAAATATAATTTGTCCTTCAGTGAGAAATGTTAAATTTATAATAAAAACATTTTTTTTTATTCAATGCCCCAGGTTGTCATTTTGACATTTCTGGTGTTCTCTCCAAGCATTGGCTTAATTGTAACCCACTTCATAAGTTGGGGCGCCTAGAAGGCAGAATTATGTTACCCCAATGATGTGATGGGTGATAAATGATAATGAAGAGCCAAGAGAGTTCTTAACCTAAACTTAACTTAAATTCCAGCCTATGGGTAACCACGGGAATTATTCCCTTTAAGGAAAAATTTCTATGGTTTAATCGGGAATCGAATCCGGGAACTCATGAACAGTAGTCAGGAACGTGAACCACTAGCCTACGAGGCTGGTCATAATAAAAACATTGAAATTAAATAAAGTGAATTTGTAAATTTTTTATGAACATCTGTTGTGTTTATTTAAAGAAATTCCATCTGAATCCTAAGCAGTGATAGAAGTGACATCTGATATCAGTAAGTCGGAATATGTAACTAATTCAACATCTGCTGGCGACATCTGACAACAGAGAGGAAAACTATCATAATCCAATGAAAATTTTGAGGAAAAAATGTGTATTCATTATATTTAAAATAAAAAATATGTCAAAATTATATAGAAAAAGAATACTTACTTGGGTTTATATTTTAACTTTATTCATAAAGCCTTTATTTGGAATGTGATATTTTATTAAATTCTTTGTACACAATAAGTTTGTAACTACCACTGAGGCATATTCAAGTTGCACAATATAACAAATGTTCCTCTAATGCTGCTATGATGTCTGGAGAAGATCCTCCTTCCAATTTTGCCTGTCGCAGTAAAATATCACTGTTACCTGACTGCCACAAAAATGTGTGTGCCCTATAAAAAAAACAGCATTAATAGACTTTTTCTATGAAAAGAAAGAGAAAAATTTACGTAATGTGGTTCGTTGGTTCCTAATGCACAGACTAAGTTTTTATTATTTAATTTTAGGAAGTTATATTTGAGGTTATTTTAATTATATTATTTTTAGTCTGATCATCTTACCTCAATATTAATATTGATTTGTTCTTGAACATGTTTCAAAACAATTCTGTTTTATCGTCAGCTTGTCCAGACTGGTTTTACTTATGTTGCACAACCTCGATGTCAGCTCCATCCTGTGGTTGGCCAAAGAACCTCCAAACAAGATCACGCTCCATCAGTATATCAAAATTCATAACTCTGTTTTTGTTCTTCTGAATATAATTTTTTTCCCAAATAGTCAATACTTTTGTATTTTCTAACTGTTTTAATAATTTAGTGTCTGAATTTATATTATGTTTTTCAGACCAAACATGAGCAGCAACTGCAGATATTTTTATTTCCCCATTTTTAATATTTCTTATGTGTTCTTTGGTTCTAATTTTTAGGTTTCTTTTTTTGTTTTTCCTAAAAATTAGAATCAAAGAACACATAAGAAATATTAAAAATGGGGAAATAGAAAAATCTGCAGTTGCTGCTCATGTTTGGTCTGAAAAACATAATATAAATTCAGACACTAAATTATTAAAACAGTTAGAAAATACAGAAGAGCTGACTATTTGGGAAAAAAATTATATTCAGAAGAACAAAAACAGAGTTATGAATTTTGATATACTGATGGAGCGTGATCTTGTTTGGAGGTTCTTTGGCCAACCACAGGATGGAGCTGACATCGAGGCTGTGCAACATAAATAAAACCAGTCTGGATAAGCTGACGATAAAAGAGAATTGTTTTGAAACATGTTCAAGAACAAATGAACATTAATACGGAGGTAAGATGATCAGACTAAAAATAATATAATTAAGTTTTTATTTCCTAAGCCACTACACAGCACTGCCAAAGGGTATACTTATGATACAATTTCCTTTTAAAAGTATTACTTAAATAAACTTCTAAACTGAATTGTTTATTCTCCACCCCACAAAATAGAGGTATCTTTATTGCAATTAATGGTTTAGTTGTGTACTTTATTTTACTTGTTTCAATCATAGTAATAGCTTTAGCTTCTTAATATTAATTTAATAGAGGTATCTTTCATAGCTAAATATGAGAAATAACATTATTAGGTTCTTATTCTTGAAGAATGAGTCATTTTTTATGTTATCTTAAAAATCTTTATTTAGTCCACTGCTGTGGTCTCGAGGTAGCATGCTGCCTTGTCACGCAGTGGGACTGGGTTTAATTCCTGGTCTAGACAGGCTCCTGGGTGAGGTATTTTTGGGGTTTTTCTCACCTGTAAGACAAATGTCAGAAAGCTGAGGGCTCAAAGGTCCCCTAAAAATCATCCAGCCATCATCATCCTTCACCGGTGTGGAAAGCAACGGGAAGCTACCACACTTATAATTCCCTAGTAAAGCTGCAAAGCATAGCATATTCTTGCCTTGCCCGCATAATTTAAATGTTATTACGACACGTCACAATATATTAATTCCATATTATATTCATTGTTAGCTCACAGCGCAGTGTAAATCTCATCATGTCTTCTTGATTTAAAAGTAACCCTATTGTTTTTTGAATAAAGTTTCATACTACAAGGATGTGGGAACTAAAGAGACGGCTTGAGAATGACCATGGCAGACAAGCTGAATATATTTTAAGAAACATTTAGACATAAACTAACCTGAGCAGTGTTTAAGAAATATTATATAAATATAAACTAACCTGTACAGTGAATAATGATCCATTTCTGATTGCTTCAATAAACGTTTTAACATGTTCATGTCCTTAATTGTCTGAAAAGAAAGATCTTATTAATCACTGATTTCAATATTTAGGATTAAAATAGCAGTGATAACACGCATGTCAAAGAAAAACCTAAGTACCGAGCGAGCTGGTCCAAGCAGTAGTGTTTAACACTCACATTCGAGAGGACCAGAATTCAAACCCCAGTGCTGGCCAACTGACAGGGATTTTTAATTTTAGTTTTCCACAGTAATCAAAGTAAATGTTGGGTTCGAATTTCATTGCCAAGACCCATTTCCTCATATTTGCCATTTCATGCTGTCATTAAAAAAAAAATTTGATGCTATACAATCAATCAGAAAAAAGCCACAACTTAATTCAAAGCATAAACTGGGCATGATTTCCTACAAGCAAACTTCAACAAATTTAGAATACTAAACTCTTTATCATATTCTTTTTGTAATAGTTGACACAATATGAAGAGAACCGTATTATGCCCAAAAAGTAAAAGTTTACAGGAAAGACAAAACTAACTACTGCCAAACTAAAACGAGAATTTTAAAATCATTAGGAAGTAACATTATGAGGTTTAATTTAATATTTGAGTTTGTATTTTTTAACATTCTTACCTCATATGTTTATTTTGTTGGATGATTGTTTCAAAGGTATTGCTCCATCTTCAGTTTGCCACAAACTGAAAAAAAAACAGTTTGTGGCAAGTTGAAGATGGAGCAATAGCTTTGAAACAATCATCCAACAAAATAAACATAAGGTAAGAATGTTAAAAAATACAAACTCAAATACTAAAATGAGAATATTAAATTGTGTATCTTTATATCCTAAATCCAATTATATATGGAATTATATCACTTTAACATTGGGTTACTCAATAATAGGGCAAAAGTTTTGAACATAATGCGGTATGATTCATTCACAATTAAAATGATTGCTTTAATGGTGAAAATAAACACATTTTTGTTAACAAACAAGTTAACTGAATAATTAATTTATATAAAAGTACACAGAAAATAAGGAGAATAGTATTCCTGTAGGTTGAATTCTGCTCCCTCTGTTGGCTGAGTGATGAACTTCCACATCAGATTTATTTCCCTGGTAATTTTAAAATTCATTATTTTCTTTTTACATGCTTTATATTAGCTTGACCTGTATCTATCTATCTATCTATGTAATGGAATTTTTCAACGCGATTTTCACCCACTTAAAATCATTGGATCGATTTTAAACTTTTTATACTTGTAAAAGACCCGTGACAATACAATAATTTCATATTTTGTTTCTAAAATCATGGCCAGAATCATCACAAAATAAAAAAATGTGTCTTTGTATCTATGTAACAGAATTTTTGAACACGATTTTCACCCACTTAGAAACATTGGATCGACTTGAAACTTTGTATACATGTAACGAACCCGTGACAATACAATAATTTCATATTTATTTTCTAAAATCCTGGCCAGAATCATCAGAAAATAAAATAAAAAGTGTTTTTGTATCTATGTAACGGAATTTTTGAACACGATTTACACCCACTTAGAAACATTGGATCAACTTGAAACGTTGTATACTTGTAAAGGACCCGTGACAATACAATATTTTCATATTTGTTTCTAAATTCCTGGCCATAATCATCAGAAAATTTAAAAAATTAAAACTGAGTTGCGGACTTGTCGACTTTTTAGTCAATCATTGTAAGAGCTCTGTTGGTAGAGCGGTGAAGTCTAGTGGTATATAACTTCAGTAATCCATAGGTCGGTGGTTTAAATCCGGCTGGGAGGTTTTTTTTAGAAGGGTATTACTTTTAGCTTATACTACAATAGTATCGAATTTAAAGATTTTTACATTTTTATCTTATTCTGTAAAATATTAAAACTAAAAAATAAAAAATAAATAATAGTTAAACTAAAACAACACGCTTTATTAGAAAACTGAACTAAAAAAATGAAACATAATTTTAATTTCCAACACGCTTGGGATAAATAATTTTACCATCAAAAGCGTGGGGTGCTGTTTATCAATTATTATATTTGGTAATAAACAGATATTGTAAAAGTAAAGTCTCTAAGAAGAAAATGTAAAAATCATAAAAAGCACCCCATGCTTTTGATGGTAAAATTATTTATCCCAAGCGTGTTGGAAATTAAAATTATGTTTCATTTTTTTTAGTTCGGTTTTCTAATAAAGCGTGTTGTTTTAGTTTTTTTAAAACTATTATTTGTTATTTCTGTGGATGTAAATTTTCTCCCAAATTGTAAGTTCCTTAGATTTATCTGTTTCAGTAATTTGGCCTGATTATAGCCTAAATAGATTAATTAAAACCAACAAAAATGAAAAGATTGATGAAAGCAACAAATCAGGGATTTTTTTTTAAAGATTGTGAAAAAATATACATAGGAAAAACAAACAGGAATTTGAATACAAGATTAAGGGTCGTATGCAAATACATTAGTCTCTACTCAAATTACTTCCAATCACTGGTGAGCTGAGATCGAATTAACGGCCACTTTAACCGGTCATGCATGAATGTTGACGTTTTCGTAATATTGGCAACGAATTACCCAGAATTCTCAGCGATAAAACCACTTCCGTTATTTTCGTCTGCTATAGAGGAATGTATTTATGCTTGCATCCCGCAAATAATACCGTATACAAACACGTCTGCGACGCGCAATATTATGCCGATTCTCCTGTTCTTCCAGTTGAATTCTTTGGTAGACTCTATCAAATTCCTCTTCTCCGCGTATACCGAAAACATGATCGAAGTCTTCAAGGTCCGACATCTTGGATAAGTTTCAAACTACATCGGTTCCCTTCGGGATTTTCACATAAGTTTATATCTTGAGCTACGATCTTAAGGTACCTTGTCAGGTAGCTTACAATTATTACCGCGTGAATAGATTTCTGAGTAAGAAAAATGTGTTTGAATAAAACTTTATCAGCAGAGAATGCCTTTTACTGTCTAATGCATTCAAACATTCGACCCTAAAAGAATACCTCAGAAATGTTAAAAATGGGGAAATAGAAAAATCTGCAATAGCTGAATGGTCAGAAAAACACAGAATTGAAACAAAGGCCAAGTTATTGAAACAGTTAGATAAATCTAAGTAACTCAGAGTTGGGAGAAAATTCACATCCACAAAAATAAAAAGAAAAAATTAATTTTGAATTTCCTGGGGAAAGAAATTTGATTGGAAGTTCATCGGTCAGAACAGACGGAGCAGAAATCAACCTACAGGATCACCAACCACCGATTCAACAGTTAAAAAGAACTGATAATGATACGTAATATATCAAAGTCTTCAAGAAATCTACAAACATGAGGAGAGTTGTGAAAATTTCTAACTCAATATATTAATTAAAAGAAACCTCATAGTGTCACTTTCTTTAAATATTAAGATTAATAATAATTATTATTAAATGAATAAGGTGAGTCTGTTGCATTTTACCTCATAAAGTTGAGTTCTTTTAAGACATGTTTCAAAACACACTTGTGTTTTCATCTTCAGCTTGTACAGACTGTTGAGTTTTAAATTGTCGGCCTTGGATGTCGACTCCTACTCCATCTTTAGGTGGTCTAAAGAACATGCATATCAAATCTCTCACTTCGGGAACTTCAAAATTTATGATTCTATCCCTGTTCTTCTGAATGTAGATCTTCTCCCAAATGTAAGTAAACTTCACTCTGAGTCACAAAACTATGAATGAATATGGGCTGTGTTGGAATGTGACGTGTTTTTTTTTTCAAAGCTTTTCTGCTTTGGGGGAAAATTGACCGGATGCAACATAACACGAATTCTAAACAAAGAAATGCAAGAGGGTTGGAATATACCCAAATATATATAGTTTTTCACTTCTAACCTGTTTCACAACACTCTAAAATCCCTAAAGTTATTTGGTAACTATCGTGAATTTAAAAATTCTCTCTATAGCATAAAATATCACTACGGGTTTTTGTCGTGAATACCACCGATTTTACAATAATATTTAACACTTTAAACGTGTTTGATGTTTGTGACTCCCACAGATTTTAAAATATGAGTTAATAAAATTAGCAAAGTTATCGTCAAAAGCCAAGGAGTTTAAAAGCTAGGTGGACATTTAAACCCGGGCAGCCTGCCACTACCTGGCCATTTAAACTTGGGCGCTTAAAGGATAAAAAAAAAAAAAAAGAAAAGAAAAATATGAGGTGAGTGATAAAATCTTACCTAAATGAATATACCTCATAGTGTGAATTCATAAAATAAGTGAAGTAAAAGAGTATGTTGTACCCAGAGAAGGACATTTTTAGCAAAAAGTGAGAACTTGGTAAATACAAATTTTGGGAATTTTATTGTAAGGATTTTAACAGTCTCATAGATATGTGTGTGTACACTCATAGCAATCCAATACAATAAATGGCAGGGACTGGCTCATATGATTTTCCCAACATCCTAGCTATTTGTAAGTACCTTAAGTTTAAAAGCTTCAAGAACTCGACGTAACCTCCAAGGCTCTGCAGAATGTCCCACATCCAATAAGAGCCGTGCCCATTCATTACAATATGCATTTGATTCAACACCTTCCACATAATAAGTCTGTTTATCGGTTTTATGAAGAGTTGCAACTTCCTGAGATGCTGGCAGACATTCTGCTACTGTGCAAGCCTCTAAGAATCGCTCCGCATCATCCACAATACTTTGATCAACTCCTGGACCCCCTACAATGTGACCACGTTGCTGAGCCTAATGTAAAAAAACACAATATGGCAATAAATAAGGTGAATCTGGAGTCATCTTACCACATAACTTGTTGTGTTCTATTTGAACTAGTTTCAATATGTCATGCATACCATAATCAGCTTTTCCAAATTGTTGAAATTTAAAATTCTCGGCCCTGAATGTCTGCTCCCCACTTTATCTTTTGGCTGACCAAAGAACTTGAAAAATCAAGTCTTTTTCCTCAGGGATTTCAAAATTCACAATCCAGTTTTTGTTATTCTGTATGTAGCTCTTCTACCAAATGGTGAATTCTTTTGTATTATCCAACTGTTTTAATAATTTTGTGTTTACATCAGTTTTATGTTTTTCTGACCAAACATGAGCAGCCATTGCAGATTTTTCTATTTCTCCAAATCTGCAGTGGCTCCTCATGTTTGGTCGGAAAAGCATAGAATCAATATAAACACAAAATTATTAAAATAGTTGAATAATACAAAAGAACTCACCGTTTGGGAGATCTATATACGGAAGAACAAAAATAAGATTTTGAATTTTGAAATTCCAGGGGAGAAAGATTTAATTTACAAGTTCTTTGGTCAGCCAAAAGATGGGGTGAGAGCCAACATCCAGGGCCGATAATGTAAATTTCAACAGTCTGGAAAAGATGACGATGGTATATAGATATACTGAAACTAGTTAAATTAGAACACAATAAGTTATGCAGTAAGATGACTATGAATTCACCTTAATATTACGAACCTCATAATTTTTTTAAATAATAATATAAGTACTTTTTTATATCCATCTTCCTCAATTAGAATTGATTTTTGTTCAAAAAACTTTGTTAATTATTATAATCATGAAGACCTTTCAAAACTTGTCTCATCTTCAGCATGCTATTTGGCACTAAGTAGTTTTTTGAACAAAAATCAATTCATGATTCATTGATAAAACATGTTTTGAAACATCTTAATGATTCTAATAATTAAAAAAAAATGTTTTGAACAAAAATCAATTCTAATTGAGGAAGACGGATATTAAAAAAAAAGATATTTATATTATTAATTTAAAAAAAATGTAATACATAACCTCAATTGTGATAACAATGAATGTTAAAAATATTGAGAACCTCATAATGTTACTTCCTAATGTAATTTATTAACAATAGGACAAAATGAACATAAATACAGAGAAACATTTTGCAAAATCCATCGCTCCGGTCAGGTTTGAATCCATGAGCCTCAGAAGTAAAAGTGAGTATGGTAACAATTCTAGCTGATATTTAACTTTTATAGGAATTAATCACTATGAGGTTTAATTTATGATAAAATCATATGTTTCCTACCCCTCCTCATATAAATCTTCTAAGTAGATCGCAATTTCGAGACCATAACGATCTCATTTTTCAGTACAATCTTGGCAACTGATGTTATATCAATCGGAAGAAACACTTCTTCTTCCCTCTGTTGGTGGACTGATGAACCTCTGGATCAGATCAGAATTTGCGGGAATTTTGAAGTTCATAAGTTTTCCCTTGTTTTTCTGAATGTGGATTTTCCCCAAATCGTGAGTTCCTTTTGTTTATCTATTTGTTTAATTAGACTGGCTTTTGATTCAATTAAATGTTTTTTAGACCAAGCACGAGCAGCTACTGCTGACTTTTCCACTTCTCCATTTTTTACATTTCTAAGATGTTCTTTCACCCTTGTTTTCAAATTTATTTTTGTTTTTCCAATATAAATTTTGTCACAATCCCTGCATTTGATCTGATAAATTCCTGATTCGGTTTCTTCTTCAATTCTTTCACTTCTTTGGTTTTAATTATCCTGTTAAGGCTGTATTCGTTCTTCGGTGCCAATCTTATATTAAACTTTTTGAATTTTTTTTTATCTACTTAGAAGATTGGTTGAGTTGAAGAGAGGGCCTTATGGCCTTAACTCTGCCAGAATAAATAAAGTATTATTATTATTATTATTATTATTAAGATTTATATGAGGAGAGGTAGGAAACATTTGATTTTATCATAAGTCTAGCTGAATTAACATTAATAAATTAATTAAGAACCTCATAATGTGTTTCCCAATTTTAACTTTGAATTAACATTAACTTAGAATACATAAATTTTAGACTATTGAAGAATCTAAGGATATTGACCAAAGTCTTACCAACTGTAACAATGAGGAAACATTGTTTTCAAATGCTTGTAGGATGCGTCTGATGTACTGCAAACAGATGCTGTACCATGTGGCAAGCCTTGCAGACACAGATACTGGTAGGGGTTGTTGTTGATCACAAGGAATGTTAGCAGCTAACATCTCACAGAATTGTGTTAATTCAGGTCTAAATACTTCAAGGTTAGCATCAGTAGAAGCAAGTAAACAAATCATTAACTGACGTTTCTCAGAGTTTCGACAAGGAAGCAGAATATAGTAACACACAGCTGGTGTGCTATCAGACAAACTGTGAACAAATATAAATACTCATTCAAAGTTAAAAATGGGAAACACATTATGAGGTTCTTAATTAATAAATTAATGAGTCATAATGGCGTTTAAAATGAATGACAAGATCATTTGAAAACTATAGTTACCGTGTTTAAAAAAACATGAAATATGAGATAAGATGTAAAAATGACTCATTAATTTATTAAATATAAATACAACATAATCTATAATTTTGATATAGCTATTAATCTCTCAACTTTTATAAGATTCATGATGTGTTCCGTTGAGGTATTATTCAAAATTAAAATATAAAATTATGGAATATTCACCTGAAAGGTCCGTCTCCTCAACTTAATCAATCATTTAACTGTAGCGCTTTCGGGACTTGTCCCATCATCGGCAGGATTCAAAACTGGTGTTTCACTGAAGATCTGGTAGAGGGGGTTGCATGTATTGGGTTCATTTTCGTCTATCAGGCTGTCGTTGTTGTGAGCTGCTTTCATGATTTCCATCTCTTCGAGTACGTTTATCTTCGCTGGATTAATTTCTCTGTGCATTACTGTTAGGGTGTTTTCAATATTTAACATGCGATGTCCTTCATGGATAACGTGTTTTGCATAGCTTGATTTCCCTTCTGCGTGAATGAAGTCTCGAAAATGCTCTTTGAAGGAAGGACAAACAGGAGTTTTAACATTTTCGAGACTTCATTCACGCAGAAGGGAAATCAAGCTATGCAAAACATGTTATCCATGAAGGACATCGCATGTTAAATATTGAAAACACCCTAACAGTAATGCACAGAGAAAATAATCCAGCGAAGATAAACATACTCGAAGAGATGGAAATCACGAAAGCAGCTCACAACAACGACAGCCTGATAAACGAAAACGAACCCAATACATGCAACCCCCTCTACCAGATCTTCAGTGAAACACCAGTTTTGAATCCTGCCAATGATGGGACAAGTCCCGAAAGCGCTACAGCTAAATGATTAATTAAGTTGAGGAGACGGACCTTTCAGGTGAATATTCCATAATTTTATATTAATTTTATTAATCTCTCGCATAAAAGCATTTTTAATTGGCTACAACTTTGCAAAAATATTGTCATTCTATCAGATTCCAAAGCTGCGATTCAGGCCATAGCATTAACCACGTATCCAAAAATGGGGAAAATATTTGAAATACAAAGCATGATTCAGAATATTGAGAAACTTAGTAACAAAGTCTTACAATGGATTCCAGCCCATTGTGGAATACAAGGGAATGAAAGAGCTGATATACTTGCAAAAAAAGGATGTAAAATTAAGCAGAAAGTAACAAATGCATTTCTTATGAATCAGATAAAAGAATTATAAAGAAAAAAATTAAGGATAATTACAATTACAATTTAATTGAGAAAGTCAGAAACAGAAATATAAAAATACTGTTAGAAAATCCATCTATAATTCCAGAACTACCATGAAAATCTGCAGTTGCTATACTGAGGCTTACTACAGGACATGGCTGCTTAGGAAAACATCTTCATAGAATTGGTGTATTAATGTCTCCTGAGTGTATATGTGTTTTCAAGGTGTGGAAATGGACAGAGAACTGCAGTTTAGAAAATGACTCCTTCAAAAGAACACTAGATGACAGTTTGGATAATTACTGCCAAAAGAAAAAAATTGACAGTTGTGAAAACAGCTGATGATGGTGACGATGGTCACCGATACTGTGGTGCTGTGTTTAAAAAAAACATAGAAGATATACTCACCTGAAATCCATTCCTGAAAAATTTCCGGTTTCAGCATAGATTGCACCTTTCCGAAGACGACGTACTAGAAATAAACGCAACTTTTGTTCTTGGTCAGCCGTAAGGGCTGATGTGATTAGGTCAAATCTAAAAATAAATAAATATAGATTAACACTGATATTCTGTCAAAATATTATAAAGAAAGAGAATCGGAAATATACACTCACTTCATATATATTTCCAAATCACTCTCTTTGTAATTATTACCATATAGTATAATTTCCTATAAATTCTGTCTGTGTGTCCGTGTTCATGTATGTGTATGCCCATGCATGTGTGTGTGTGTAGGAAGACTCCCACTTTTTCTAGGTTTGGGTCAGTTTAAAATACTGACCCTACCAGGATTTGAACCCTCGACTTTCTGATTTGTGGCGTATTGCCTTAATCAACTACTGGTACACTATGGCATACCCTAAATAATAAAGGGTTTCAGTTAATAAAATGAAAGAAGTTTATCGAGATTAGCACAAGGAAACGATGATGATGATAATAATAATAATAATGGTAAAAGGTAAATTGATTCCACTACAGGCCATAGGAATCACTTTACCTTCTTCTTCTTCTTCCTTCCAAGTATTAGGCCAAGGCCTGTTACTATCCTATAGAAAATTTTCCCTTATGGGAAAGACTTGAAAGCATAATAATAGTCCCTTCGATTGGTTGCTGGCCAAAGGAAGGCAAGACCAGTGATGGGGCTGCCATCTTATAGCCTCTGGTCAGGTTTTTCTGGAGAAGAAAAGAAAATAAAGGAAAGAAGAAATGGAAAAAAGGATTGACTCCCTAGCCCTCGGATGCCCTAATAGTATTGGGGTCGAAAAAACAAGAGTTAACCAAGAGAGGTTAGATAGTAAAGTTAAAAGAGTGCAAAACACAAGTGGGAGAAATGTTTTGCACAGCTTGGGCACCTTGTGGTCGCCATACACATATCCCCTAGATGAGGACCCCTTTTACCATATTATTATTATTATTATCTAAATGTCCTTGTGCTAATCTCGATAAACCTTAATTTTAACATATACTCCCAGCACATATGGATATGGAAATCGTAAAGTGTCATAACGCACCTTAGAAAGAAGACAGCCATAAGTGTAAAAAGTTTAGTTCTGAGTTATTTGCAATTAAAGTTTTAAAAAAGGTATAGTAAATTCAATTCTTGATATGGACACAATTTTATCCTGTCTCCATTTTCATGCACATGACTTGTGGCCATAAAGAAATAAATTTGTAACAATTTTTCTAACAAATAGTAGTCTTAACTCAATTTATGACATTTTTACACTTGTGGCCCTCTTCTTCCCAAGGTGCGATATATCAACTTGTTCTGGTAACACATGAAATATTTGGATCCAAATCCATCCATCCATCCATCCATAGTAATTCTGCCTGAGGGCAGGTCTTTCACTGCAATCATAGCATTGTCATGCTATGTTTTGCAGTTTTACTAGGGAATAATAGGTGTGGTAGCTTCCCGTTGCTTTCCACACTGGTGAAGGATGGTGGTGATAATGATAAGGATGATGAAGATGGCCGGATGATTTTCGGGGACCATTGGGCTTCCTGACATTTGTCTTACAAGTGAGGAAAAACCCCGAAAAAACCTCACCCAGGAAACTTGTCCTGACCAGGGATCAAACCCGGGCCTGCTGCGTGACAAGGCAGCACGCTACCTCAAGACCACAGCAGTGGACTGGATCCAAATAAAGTCCTGATATTGTTTCTTATATCAAATTAATGTACAGGCACTACAAGGTTGATCAAGAAACAAGTCTTTAAGCATGTAGCAACATTATCAATTTTTCTTGAAAAACATAACCTTCTTCTTCTTCTTCCTTCCAAGTATTAGGCCAAGGCCTGTTACGATCCTACAGAAAATTTTCCTTCCAGCGTCTTCCGGAAAATTCTCGTATAAGACTTGAAAGCATAATAATAGTCCCTTCGATTGGTTGCTGGCCAAAGGAAGGCAAGACCAGTGATGGGCCTGCCATCTTATAGCCTCTGGTCAGGCTTTTTTGGAGAAGAAAAGAAAATAAAGGAAAGAAGAAATGGAAGAAAGGAAAGACTCCCTAGCCCTCGGATGCCCTAATAGCATCGGGGTCGAAAAAACAAGAGTTAACCAAGAGAGGTTAGATAGTAAAGTTAAAAGAGTGCAAAACACAAGTAAGTGGAAGAAATATGAACCAAAATTATAATTAATCAAACCAACCCCAAAGTTTCATCTCTTAATGTCTGTCTGATTTCCACATCATTGCCGTTCACCTCTGTAGCAACTTCAACCAATCTGTAACAAAATAATAAATTAATACATAAATTAATAGGAATAGAAGTCCCGCATCATAGCCGATGGTTAAGGCAGGAAGCCTTGGCGCAGAACTATGGGACTTGCAATGGTTCAAGTCTCCATGGAGGAAGAAATTTTCTCATGGTATTTTTGGCCAGTATGGGATCAGTGCCCACCCAGCATCATGAGGCATTTCGGTAGCTACAATAAGTAGCGGTTCCAGGTTGAGTAAACCAGCTATAACAGCTGGGAGACTCTACATGCTGACCATGTGTCACCCCTACACTGGCCAATGATCATCTACCTCTGTGATTGACACATGTGGATGTGAGGCCAGCAGCTGGCTGGTAGACCAAGGGCCTTCTAGGCCTGTCACGCCATGGAATTATTATTAACGGGAATAGAAATTTAACAAATGAGAGGGATTTTGGAGTAATGGCAAAATTCAAATACCTGCAAATAATAATTACAAACAGAAATGTGTTGCAGAAAGAAATTAAACTATTACTCGCACGGCTAAAGGTAAAGTGTGTTTAGCATTAGTGCCGCCAAACTATTTCTCTATGGGAGGGGGAATCCCTAAACACATGTGAAATATCATTACATGGTTGTCAATTTAGTCATTTAGTCGACAACTGCTGAAAGTGTTGAATCATTTAAAATCACAGTATTTGACATCTCTCTATTACCGGCCTCGCAACACAACACAGCAGATGGGAATTGGCAACATGTAATGAGGAAGGCAAAGGAGGAACAGCTCATTCCCCAGTAGTAACATGGCTGTCAGATTATTCAATTGGTCAATGATTACTGTGTAGGTGTTGGATCATTTAGAAAGCACAGTATTTGCCAGTGATTCCCTCCCAGTCAAATAACATAATAATCAGGAGGACAGGAAGTGGCAACATAGCAAGAGAAGAAACGGAATCGACAGCACATTCCTAGCATACTTTACACATGCAGATTTAACTTGGGCGAGTAATAGGCTCAACTCTGAAAATGTATGCTATTATGCATTAGAGGGATTATTGTATCCCAACTCCTCTCAAAAAATGTCAGATTAATAATATTTGAAATTCACACAATGGGTTAAAGGAAAGAGATGCACATCTCTATTTTTCAATTTTGTACTAGAGCATCAATCTAATATGAAATCTACATAGTTAAATATGGGAAATAACATTATGAGGTTCTTATTTCGTAAATTAATGAGTCATTTTTTCACATCTTACTTCATATTTTATGTTTTTCTAAACATGGGAGCTAGTTTTCAAGAGAAGGATCTCTCTCAATTTCAACCGACATTATGACTACTGGATTTTCGTTGGAATCTCTATCAATAACGTTGCCATCTGGTGTTGATTTGATGAACTTTGAGATGAGGTCACGTTCATCAGGAATCTCGAAATTCATGGATCTAAATTTGTTCTTCTGAATATATATTTTCTCCCAAATTGTCAATTCTAATAGAAATGTTAAAAATGGTGAAAATGAAAAATCAGCTATTACAGCACATAGTTTATTGGAGAATCATAAAATTGAAAAAGAAGGCCAACTTTTAAAATATTTGGAAAAACCTTTAGAATTGACAGTTTGGGAGAAAATATATATTTAGAAGAACAAATTTAATCCATGAATTTCGAGATTCCTGATTAACGCGACCTCATCTCAAAGTTCATCAAATCAACACCACATGGCAACGTTATTGATGGGGATACCAACGAAAATCCGGTAGTCATAATGTCGGTTGAAAATGAGAGAGATCCTTCTCTTGAAAACTAGTTCCCGTGTTTAAAGAAACATAATATGAGGTAAGATGTGAAAAAATTACTCATTAATTTACGAAATCTACAATTTGTACTCAGGCCTAGATATTGTAAATGTTATTAAAATTGGCAGACTGAAATGGATGGGCCATATAATGAGAATGGAGGAGAAGAATACCACTACTACTCCACTAAGTAATCTGTGCAGGCGGAAAATGTGTCAACTAACATGCTGTCTTTCTCTTCCTTACTATGTTGCCACTTCCTGTCCTCTGTATATATTCTTTGTCTGGCAGGTAGAGAGCTCACAAATACTATGGATTTCAATGGTCCATCCTTCTATGCGGTCATTGGCAATATGATTAATTTGACAACTGTTGGAGTTACATGTATGAATGAGCTGTCCTTTCTCATTATATGTCGCCACTTTCGATTTATTGTGAGACTGGTAACAGAGAGACGACAAATACTGTGATTTTAAATGATCCAGCTGCTTGAGTATTCCGTGCTTAAATGACTAATTTGACAACCATGTTAAGATCCCTCACACGTGTTTAGGTTTCTCCGCCCACACTTAAAGTTGAACCATTACAGTACGTGATCGGATGTACAGTTTTCTCCTACATCCCTTCCATAGATTCAATAGCACTAAAACTCTTCCCCTCTGCCCGTGCAGAGTTAACTTAGTGGTATAATAGAAAGCTTACACTACTGAGACCCGATGGTCACAGAAGAAAAAGACAGAAGTTGAGATGGATGGAGTAGAGGAGGACCTCCGAAAGCTCGGAATCCACGGATGGAGAAGAAGGTGTTGGACAGTAATGCATGGAAGTGTGTCTTGACAGCAGCCAGGACCATAAAGAGCTGCAGAGTTAGAAGAAGCATCAATCTAATATTTAGAGGATAAAGAAGGCATACAACTCAACGTTATTAATCATTTGTTGGTATATGCTGATGTAGCAGCATTATTAGGTGAAAGTGAGGAAATATAAAAGCCAAAATGTCCATTCTTTTAAATAACACTAATAAACTGGTGCTGGAAGAAAATACCAATAAAACTAAATATATATACACACATAGAAATACTTATATAATGCAAATGGACAGTTAATGATGAATGAGGAAAATTTTGAAGAAATGGCTGAATTCAAATACTTAGGAACAATAATTACAAATAGGAATGAGATGCACAATGAAATAAAATACAGGCTCAATTCTGGAAATGCATGCTATTATTCCTTACAGGGACTCTTGTCGTCCCAACTTCTCTCAAAAAAGTTAAACAGAAAATATATAAAACTGTTATTCTTCCAGTTATATTATATGGATGCAAAACATGGATTCTTGATTTGAGGGAGATGAAAAGATTATGACTACTGGAGAATAAATACTTGGATCAAAGTGAGATGAGCAGGCAGGCGAATGGAGAAAACTTCATAAGTGACCTATATGACCTTCATGGCAAACCAAATGTTAAAAAAAAACAATGAAGTCTCGCAGACTGTGATGGGCAGGACATGTGAGACAAATGGGGAATGAAAGAATTGTACCAAAAGCAAAGGGGAAAGTACCAGTAGGTGGGATAATTAATCATGATTTGAGAGAGGTAAATTATACAAGGTATGATTGGAAAACATTAGCTTGGGATAGGGATTTATGGAGAGTTTAAGTCCATGCAGCCATGAACCTAAGGGTCCAAAGTGTCAGTGAGGTAGTTAGCAGACATTTTAAATAGAATTTATGGCTCAACTGCACTTCTACTAGCGCTTGATTTGTCAGTTATATTGTTGTAAACTATAGCTCTTCTTCTGTATTTACTAACATTATTTAATATTTTAAACTTTTTCAAACAATTTTTAAACATTATTTGACAATTTTGAAGTATTTATTTAAATATGCAAATCACAATATTATGACACTGTTAGACAATATTGTGATGCTGACTGCTATTTTCTCCACAGAGTATATTACTTAGTCTATGATTTTTCTATCGCTGGTTGGATCAGCATTAGGGAGTGATAAGTAAGTGTACACCCATTTTTAATAAACGTTTGGTAATTTTAATATATTTTAGTATATATTTTTTAACATAGATTTGGGGATTTATTGCAAATATTGGACATTTAAATTTCGTACTGACGGATAGTAATCGAGGATGATAATCAATATGTGGTTTGATTGTGGGTTATTGCTGGCTCTATAAACTCTGGTGCATGCGCACTCTTGTTCTATAGGACTTTGAAAATATTTCACGCTAGTTTAAGTGCAGTTTTTCCCAATTTATTAAACAAAAAAGGCTCTCAAAGATTCTAACATGAGAAGAATCTATGGTCATAATAGAAGTAAAAAAGAGAATTCTCAAATGCCCCAAAATTTGCTGCTAAAATACAGTTGACCACAAGTAAGAGAGTTATATCTTACAAGAACTGTCAACCTACCTTGAAATTTCTCCCAGAGAAGCATTGTAATGTACCAAGACCAAAAAAAAAATCTGCCGGTTCTAACTGCAAGACACTAAAATCCAGTGCCAAAATTCTCATTTAAACCACAGGAAACTAATACAACTCCTGAATTGGTAAAATGGATAACCCTCACAACCTGTCTGCACTCTGCATTCCACCAAACATCAACTCTGACAATCTGCCCGCACACCATTTCCTGACACTCCACTTGACTCATGCAGGAAGTCCATCTGCTTCACATAGTGTGTTGCCATAATGGATTTTGGTTTCGATTTCTGTGCTCTGCAGTTAAAAATGTCAGATTTTTTTTTTGACATGGCCTTGTTACATCACAAGGCTTCTCTAGGTGAAATTTCGAGGTAGGCAGAAAGACACACGACTTCATACCGTGGAATGCATATGCGACAAGTATAGGTAATAGAGAATATCCTTTGCAAATGATTGCTGGAAGATTGTTCTTGTTGCTGTCAAGAGCAAATTCAAGGATTTAATTTCAATTCACATGGAAAGGAGATGATTTAATGAAAATTGAATACAATACATACTTTGGCGTTCCTAACCTATAATATCGTAACGTAATGTAAGCTAACATAAGTAATATTAACATCTTGGTAAACTAAATTTGATTACTGATCCTACACAACAATAATGAAGATTTAGAAGATGCTTCCATTATTTTGTCTATTCTCTGTATATGTTACTAATTAATTTTTTGACTGAACTATAGAGAGTGACTTCATGATTGTCCATACATTCTTATGCTACTGTACTATACTTTTTACCATTTGCAATAACATTTCGTACTATTTTAAACATTTTGCAAAATCACATACCTTTCTGAATCATGAATGTAAACAGCATATGACACTCGAGAAGAATCTCCATATTTTTCGGTGATATCAATATCTTGTAATGTTTCCGTCATGATCAAACAGGATAACTCAAACAATGTTAAACATTTATCCAGAACTAAAATTTAATATATTCTGCATTCCTTAAGTCACAGTAATAACACAAGAAGTAAACAGTATATAACCTCCAAAACCAGTCACCACTTTCATGTGTACGTAAAGTTCATTCAGCGGCCTAAGCGCTGCAAAAGCGCGAGTTTTATCTGCAGCGTGTCATTCAGCGACCATCATACGCGCTCTAGCGAACGTAGCGAACTCGCAGCTAGTGCAGCGATGAAAAAGTACGCTGCAGACAGACGAAACCGCTGCATCCATTCTAATTGGTTGTTTCTAACTCACTGGCACAATCGAACCCGTAGGTTCATGACCACACGGACATTAGCTCTCCACACATACCTATCCTGAACTAATGTTTTCCAGTCATCCCTGTATAATAAACTTCCCTCAAATCATGGTTAATGTTATTCTCCCGCATAATTCATAGTCTATCAACTGGGCATTTGTTCTGTGGTTTCCATGCCCCTCTTTCTTTCCCCAATCGTGCTACATGTCCTGCATATTGCAGTCAGTGAGACTGTTCTCTGTGGTTCTTATTACATCTGGTTTCCCACATAGACCATGTATAGTTCCTTTTCCAAATGCCACAGGTTTGTCTTTTGACATTCCTGGTTTCTCTCCTGGCATGGCGTACTTGTAACCCACTTCTGAGGTTGGGGCGCCTGGAAGGCGAGGTTACGTTGCCCCGATGATATGATGGGTGATGATGATAATGGAGCGCCAGGAGAGTCCATAATCCTAAGCTTAACCTAGGATGAATATGAATGATGATTGCGATAGCCATATCATCGGGGTCCGTTTTGGGCCTTAAAGTTTTCCTGACATTTGTCTTACAGCTGAGGAAAAACCCCAATAAAAACCTCACCCAGAAAAACTGTCCCGACCGAGGATCGAACCCGGGCCTGCTGCGTGACAAGGCAGCACGCTACCCCCGAGACTATAGCAGTGGACTACTTCCTCTATTTAGTCTTCTCCATTCATTCTTCCAAAATTATTAATTTACACATATATATTTTAACAATTTCAACAACTTTGTATTTATTTTAAAGTAAACATCAATAAAACTAAATATATGGTTACACATATAAATCTTAATATATAAAAATTACGTGTCACGTTGTTTGTCCGCGATGGAATCCTAAATTACTGAACCGATTTTAATAAAATTTTGCACACTGTGTGCAGTTTGATCCAACTTGAGACTTAGGGAAGATTATAACTAAATTTATAGTCGCATTATTTTTTATTGCAAATTATTTGTTTATTATTTAACAAAGAGTTAAATACAATGAATTCCATAAGATTCTAATAGATGGCCATGTAAGGTAATTGGTTTATTATTTAACCAGGTGGCTGTGCTTTTTGTTGCAACTGCGAATTTCAATTGAATTACAAATATTGATTATTTCATAATTTAAGTGTGTTTGTGTTTATTTTCAATATATTTTGTTAAATATATTAATTCCGTGTGTAAGTATTAGTTTTAAGCAATCTGGCTGAAAGACAGCAACTTAATTTAAATTTAACTGGACCGAGAAGAGATATTGAACGATATGGCAAATCAGTTCTAGAGACCATGAATGATAAGATATCAAGTGAATTTCCGCAAATTGGTATAAGCATGTGACATAAATCTTACATTTACGAAGAATGTCAATTTAAAAACATATGAAGGTCCTAATGAACGGAATATCAGAACTGTAAGAAAGTCTGTTAGTTATAATAATATGCCTAATATTACAGAAACAATCTCCATGCCTCAATTAATTGAAAAACAAGATGACTATAATATATCACAAGATGATATTACTATACAGAGACTTCTTGATGATGATGAGAATTCAAGCTGCCAACAAGTTCGTAGAAAAAAACGAAAGTATAATGAAATCATCAAGCCTCCTCAAAATATTCCATCAATAAATGCATATAATCCTTATGATACACTTATGGATGATACTGAGAATGCAGTCAACATAAATTCATCTCAATCAACAAAACCACTTCCACATAAACCACCACCCATATTTATACCGGGTGTGGTTAACGTACCAGAACTAAAAAAATGTGTAAAACAAAAACTTTCTGATTCAGAAGTCCCCAGGATGACAGATTATGTTGTTCTTTCTGCTCTTCGACAGCGTACAAAAACTGCAAAAGACCTGCAGAATGACCTTCACATGGCTTCCGGAATCCGGGTTTCAGACCAAACCATAAGGAATAGATTAAGGAAAGAGAATATTCGTCCAAAAAGGCCCATTAGAAAACCACACTTAATAAATGGGCATAAGGCAGCAAGACGTACATATGCTGAAAACCATGGTGATTGGAACCTGAACCAGTGGGAGTCTGTGCTCTTCTCGGACGAATCCAGGTATCGTCTTACACATTGTGATGGTTGATTTGAGGGTGTGGGGATGGCCAGGAGAAAGATTTTCTGCAGAGGCTGTACAGGAAATTGATAGATTCGGAGGAGGTTCCATAATGGTGTGGGCCGGAGTTATGTACAACAATCATACGGACCTTGTACTTGTTCCCCAGCGGCTAAATGCTGTCTGGTATATCGAGCACGTTCTGGAAGAGCATGTAGTACCTGCTGCCATTGGAATAGGCCCTGGTTTTCTGTTTATGCAGGATAATGCCAGGGCACATTCTGCGGCTGTCACCAGGGATTTCCTGAGGAGGAATGAAATTGAGGTAATGGAGTGGCCAGTGGTCAGCCCAGACCTCAACCCTATTGAACACTTGTGGGATCTTCTAGACAGGAAGGTCAGGAACCGACATCAAGCTCCACAAACTCTGCAGCAACTTGGAGATGCTCTGAAGGAGGAATGGGAGAATATCCCGCAAGAGGAAAACCAGAATCTTATTGGGAGCATGCCACGAAGGTGCCAAAGTGTCATCGAATGTCGTGGAGGCCATACACGATACTAACTCTATATAACGAGTGTTTAACTTTGAAAAATAAGCACAAGATTCAATTGCTTACATAGTGGAATTATTTGAAAAGTTAATAGTCAGTGTTATTCATTTGTTTTTACTGACATGAGCAATAAATAAATAAATAACCACAAATAATGTACTTTATTAATTTCATGTTTGTACCTTTATCCAATGAAAAAGTATTTGCATATTTCATAGTGTTCCTCTAATTGTTTTGAGCAGTGTAGTTACATTAAATTAATTTTTAGTGTAGGTTAAGTTAGGTAGGTGGAGGTAGCATTAATCAGAAAACTCAAAAAAAGTTGCACTTAATTTAGTCAACTTTGTTTTTATTTTTTAATTCCTAGTCCCCACTTGATGAAATCAATTGATGTTTTAAATGACCTTGGACATGCAAAAACTGACTTATCAGTTCAACTGTTTTTTCTTTTTCATCAATCTGTAGGTTGGTCATTGAACCCAAGAGTAAAATTCAGTAGAAGTGTGTTTATTAACTGTATTTGCTTGTGTTCAGTGGCCACCTGTGTTGTCATTTTCGAACATTTCAGGAATTCTGGTGTTGTGGTCTTGGGCATATTGTTAACCACTTCTGAGGTGTGGGCGCCTGGAAGGCGGGGTACAATGCGTTCCAATGATATGATGGGTTATGACACTGGATCATGATGTGCCAGGAGAGGCCTTAAACCTAAACTTAATCTAATGAGTAGAATATGATACTGATGGCCAGATAATGGTTCGGGGACTGTTTGGGCCTGGGTAAAGTATCCTGTGACATTTGTCTTATAAGGTGAGGAAAAACCCCGAAAAATACATCAACCAGGAGTTGAGTTTGTTCCCGAGCGGAGTATTCGAATAGTCTCGGGCCCATCTGCGTGACAAGGCAGGCACGCTACATCGAGACCACAGCACTTGTGACGTTATGTGAAAATGATAGATAATTACAGTGGTTCAAACATAAATAGATAATATATTTGTATGTTAGTCTTTATCATTAGTTGGTAGATAGATTTTATTGTTTCAGTGTCATACATCACAATGATGGACAAATCATATTTGAAGAGAAAAAAATATACACTCAGACTGGGCCTTGAACCCAGGCCCTTTAGCGGGGTTCCAGTCTGAGTCTGAGTTGTATAATTTTTTCTCTTGTCAAATATAAAGAAAAACATATCAAATGTAAGTGTATTATGTGGGAAATATAAAAACTGGCCCAGGAAGAAAAGAAATGAATAGAAATAAAAAAGCGAAAATGGAACTGGATAGGGCATACAATAAGAAAAGATCATTATTCAATTCAAACAATTACACTGGATTGGAACCCCCAAGGACACAGGGGAAGAGGCAGACCAGAACAGGCATGGAAGAGAACCATCCTTGAAGAGAATGCAAAGGAGGAGAAAACCTGGAAGGAAGTGAAGAAGGTGGCTCAGAATAAGGTCTGTTGGTGACACTTTGTGGATGCCCTATGCTCCTAATAGGAGATGATTATTATTAGGGACACTACTATTGGAAGCATGAATTAATGTTTCTACTTAGAAAGTCTAGGCAGAAATAAGAAAATCTGTTTCATCAAGTAAGCTGTGTTCTAATATATCAGAAAATAAGTACAAATGCAATATTAAGAAGAAATATAAAATTACAAAACAGTCATTAATTATCAGTAAACAGTATTTTTTACAGTCTTATCAATTAAATTAAATTGAACACTATTACAAGATACAAATATGAGGAAGACCAAGGGAAAGATGGATTAACCAATAAAGAAAAACTTAAGATTAAATTAAAATACTTCACAAACCTTACTTCTTCTAATTATACTGCAGTTTTGAAGCCTTGGCAGCTTCATCTTCGTTAATATCCCGTCAACTGATGTTATGTTGATCAGAAGAACTACTACTTCTTCTCTCTGTTGGTGGACCGATAAACCTCTGGATCCATTCAAAATCCATGGGAATTTCGAAGTTCATAAGTTTTTCTTTCTTGTTTTTTTGAATGTGGATTTTTTCCCCAAAACCATGAGTTCTTTTTGTTTTTCTATTTGTTTAATTAGACATAGATTTTGATTGGACCCGGAGGTTAATCGGTCGACCAACAGAGGGAAGAAGTACTTCTTCTGATCGACATAACATTAGTTGACGAGATATTACTGAAGATGAAGCTGCCAAGGCTTCGAAACCGCAGTATAAATAGAAGACTGGATATGAGGTGAGGTATGAAGTATTTTAATTTAATTTTAAATTAAACTTCATAGTAACTTTTTCCTACAAAAGTTCAAAGAAAAACTCATAAGAAAGGGGATACAAATGAGAGGATAGAGATGAATGGAAGCATATCTTAAATCAAAGGAGAAGTAAAAGTAATCAGAATTGCTTTAAACCAATTACATAACTTCCTGTCTGTTTTTCAAGACTTATTGTTGTGATTCTAAAGCTGCAATCATGAAAATATAGGATCCAAAAACAAATCAAATTAAGAGAATCCTAAATTAAATACATATTTTGCAGCGAAAAAAAAGTTAATGCACTAGATACCATCTCTTTGTGGTCTTGGCAGTAATGAAAGAGCATTAAAGATACTAAAATTCAACAAATTATTAATAAAACATCTAACGAACAAATGAAAAAAAACAATGAAATTTTATGGAGGAAAAAATCTGGAAAAGTTTATTGGAAGGAAGTTAAATTAAATGCTTGATACCTCACCTCATAACCAGTCTTCTACGTAGACCGCGGTTTTGAAGCCTTGGCAGCTTCATCTTCAGTACCTTCTTGTTAACTGATTTTATGTCAATCGGAAGAACCACTTCCTCTTCCCTCTGTTGGTAGACTGATAAACCTTTGGATCCAGTCAGAATCCGTGGGAATTTCAAAGTTAATAAGTTTTTCTTTCTTGTTTTTTTTATGTGGATTATCTCCCAAACTGTGAGTTCCTTTTGTTTTTCTATCTGTTTAATTAGACCAGCCTTTGATACAATTAAATGTTTTTCGGACCAAAGGTACTGAAGATGAAGCTGCCAAGGCTTCGAAACTGGTGGTCTACGTAGAAGACTGGATATGAGGAGAGGTATGAAGCATTTAATTTAACTTATATTAAACCTCATAGTGATTTTTTCCTATAAAAGTTCAAAATTGGAAGGAAATTCACTGTTCCCGATAGACTAACAATGGAACTGTCAACAATTGCATGCTGAAACCTACCTTGGAATTTCTACCAGAGAAGCGTTGTGATGTACCAACGCCATGCCCAAAAAAAATTATCTGCCATTTTTATTTGCAAGGCACAAAAAGCAAAGCTAGAATCCAGCAGTGGCATCCCACTCTACAGAGAGATGGACACTCTGCATGGGTAAAGTGGGGAGTGAAGCGAAACAGGATGCGATGTGGATGGCAGGTAGTGAGGATCATCCAATCTACCAATTCATGAGTTGTATTACTTCCTATATTTTTAATGAGAGATTTGGGCACTGGATTTTAATATCTTGCAGTTAAAAGGCATATATATTTTTTTTTTTGGATATGGCCTTTGTACATTACAACGCTTCTGTGGAAGAAATTTCAAGGTAGGTTTCATTATGCATTGGTTGACAATTCCCTTGTAAGAAGAGATGCCATGGCAACTTTCTGAATGACTACAGGTCATTTGTTAACATTTATGAATAATAGAACAATGTGTTTTGGCCTTCGACATCATTGTGATCCATTGTACCATTATCTTTTGAACAGTTTGAGTGTTTGAAAATAAAGAAATATTCAATACAACTTACTCTTTCAATTTGTTAAAATGTCTTCAAGAGTAAAATTCAATGACCATGATGGAATTTCCGTAGATATCTAATTGATACAATTCTACATTGTGAAAGCGTATTGATATTTTCATAGTCATCGCATTTTCACTCATAAATTTTGGAAAAAAAAAGGGGGGGAAATTACTCGAGTAAATACAGTAATAATAATGTTTTATTTTAGGAAGTAATATTTTGAGGTTCTTTTAATCACGTTTTTTGAGTCTATACTATCTTACCTCAATTTAATGTTGATTTGTTCTCAAACAAGTTTCGATTAATCTTCTAATCATCCTCAGCATTGCCATGAGTTTGGCCATGCTGAGGATGATCGAAATATGTTCGAGAACAAATCAACATTAAATTGAGGTAAGATAGTATAGACTCAAAAAACTTGACGGTAATAATACTAATAATAATAATAAATTAACTGCAGCAGAAATGAAATTTATGAGACGTACTGCGGGCTATTCAAGGACAGACCATAAAAGGAATTCTGACATTCTCAAAGAATTACAAACAGAATCAGTCATGGAATATGTACAAAAATACAGAAACAACTGGAAATCTCACGTATGAAGAATGAACAGAACAAGAATACCACGTCAGATCTTAAATTACCATCCACCAGGCAAGAGATCTTTGGGCAGACCCTTCAAACGTTGGATTGAGACCGTAACAGACCACTAGGTCTATCACATGAAAGGAAGAAGAAGAATTATATGTAGTGTATCAAAACTATAGTCTTCAAGAAATCTACAATTATGAGGTGATTCGTTAAATTCTAACTATTTATTAATTGAAATACACCTCATAGTGTCAGTTCCTTTAAATATAAAAAAAAAAGTAATAATAATTGGAATTGACCTTCCAAAAGATGAACACATTATATGATTATGACTATTATAAAGTAAAATAAATAATCACTGGTCTTTCAGCTTAAATGTTCTATGTAGTGGTGACTTATAACCTAAAATTGGAACAGAACTGACATAGAACATGGGAGAAATCATGCAGTGAAAAGATGTCACGGCATTAAAGATCTAGTCATAGCTGTTGATTAGCGAGATCCCACCGCCTCCCATTCATTACCAATTCAAGGAACTAATCCCAGTCACAAATATAGGAACCGTTACACTAGACTTTTGTTTCTTGGAGTAAGCTGCAAATAACATCAATTATATAGTATAATAAACTATAAGATTTAAGAATATAACATTGAGTCTGTTTTTCATTTGTGTGCTAACTCCCAGAAACCATATGACAGAAATGTCACTATAACTTATCTGCTCTTAGAGAGATCCTAACAAAAAATGCCATTTGTATCCTTCCGCCATTCGCGCCACAATTACTGTCACATTGACAGGGAGCACGTGTGAAGTATATAAGACATGTGATAGTTGAATGGGATAGATTACAAGAAAGCTGGTGAAATTTTTCACTGTACTTGTGAAATATATTTAAAATAACTGTTTTTGACCACAAGTCAAAGGTTTGCCATGCTTGTGTTTTAAAAATTTAGAAGGCGTCACAGCAATAGAAGTCTCGACGCCTTTAGCCATTTTGTTTTGCATCAGAAGCATGACTTAAATTGCATTATCCATATGTAATCAACTGTTTTAAGTTGTAATTAGTGATTAAGTATATTTTAGAATACTTTCTATGTTTTGAATATTAATACTTTCATTATGAAGAATAACAAGTACATTCAGAGGACATATTTTTAATTTAATGAAGGGAACTACTTTTTAATATAATATATTTGGGAATTTTAACATTATGAGGTTTTCTTAATAAGAATCAAATGAATCTTGAATTCTTCTTACCTCCTATATTTTTTTAACACAGCACTGCAGTATCGGAAAAAAACATCTTTTCCATCCTCAGCTATTTTCACAACAGCTGAGGATAGAAAAGATTTTTTTACGATACTGCAGTGCTATGTTAAACAAACATAGATGTATGAGGTAAGAAGAATTCAAGATTCATTTGATTCTAACTACTTTTTCGCTTACTTACTGCTTCTACATCATACGTCGGTGTCCATAACCAATGAAAAGCGAGCAGGTCACATGGTTTTGTTTTGATTAGGATCACTTTAAGAGCGGATGGCCTTTAATTCTACGCAACTTTATAACAATAACATTAATTGTTTGGAAATGAAAAATTAGTGCTTGAATCGGGACTTGAACTCCAGACTTCTGGTTCTACACACCAGTATGCTATCCATTACACCATTAAAGAGACAATACAAACTTATTAAGTTATGTAGATAGGAAATAACACTGAGTTTTTTTAATATTGTTTATTTGTTTCTTCACTCACCTCATACTTCATAACTCCCATGCAGACTCGAGTTTCGTCACTTCATTTGTGATATTCTCAATGCTGTATTATGATCACAACTGATGTCCAATGGCCGTAATACAGCATTGAGAATGTCACAAATGAAGTGACGAAACTCGAGTCTGACCTATGGGCACGTTATGAAGTATGAGGTGACCGTGAAAGAAAAGAAGAAACAAATAAACAATAGACAATACAAATGTTAACATTTCTTTCCTCATATACAATTCTCTAAACATGCAAAGACAGATAGAGAATTGTATATGAGGAAAGAAATATTAACATTTGTATCGTGTCTTAAATGGTGTAATGGATCACATAATGGTGCATAGAACTAGAGCTCCGGAGTTAAGTCCTGGTTCAAACATTAATTTTTCTTTTCAAAAATAATATTGTCCAGTGTTGGAAAATATTAATATTTAAATATAATATCAAAATATTAAGCTTTACTGCTTAAAAGGTAGTGTGGAATTCTTATAACAAATACTTGTTGAATAGAAGCAGACCGTTGGCTATTTGTAGTGCCATCTATCTGCCTTTGGACGTTTAGAGAATTGTATAAGAGGATAGAAATGTTAACATTCGTATCATGTCTTGAGTAGTGTAATTGGATAGCATAATGTGGGTAGAACCAGAGGTTCGGAGTTCAAGTCCCGGTTCAAGCATTAATTTTCCTTTTAAAAAATAATATTGTCAAGTGTTGGAAAGTATTAACATTTAAATATAACCATCAAAATAACATTAATTATTTTGAAAAGAAAAATTAATATCTGAATTGGGATTTGAACCCAAAATCTCTAGTTCTTTATGCTTAGCATGTTAACCATCACACTACTTCAGGCTTCCTATGCAAACATTAATTTTTTCTGACATTTTTATTATTAATTTAACACTTCTCACTGAAGGATAAATTATATTTGAACAGAAAAATTTTCGCCTAGACCAAGACTCGAACCCAGGACCCTTGGCTTTCTGGGCCAAGTGCTCTACCAACTGAGCTACCGAGGCAAGTTGCAATCTAGATGCAAATTTTTCTCTTATATACGTTTTTCAAGTGCTCTACCAACTGAGCTTCCGAGGCAAGTTGCAATCTAGACGCAACTGGCCTCGTTGTCCAACGTACACAAGAGAAAAATTTGCATCTAGATCGCAACTCGCCTCGGTAGCTCAGTTGGTAGGGCACTTGGCCTGGAAAGCCAAGGGTCCCGGGTTCGAGTCTCGGTCTAGGCGAAAATTTTTCTCTTCAAATATAGTTAATCTTTCTTCCTCTTTAATCATCAGAAGCATACAGCCATCTGGCTGGCAGCTTTTAATTCAAGAAGACATTTTTAATGACAAATCACATATTTTTTTTAGCAGTTAAGCGTACAGAGATAACTTTAACTTTCAAGTAAATTTTTAATCAACTTGTCTAAAACACTTACAAAACTATCACGTTTATTGTTCGTTGGTTTGTTTTTGACAGTAACAACTGTCCCTTTGAGATTACCCTTCACATCATTAACCTGAGTGCTCACTGTTCGCTGTTCTACGTTTAATAATTTGGAAATTTGTAGTAAAACATGTGCATTACGTCTTCTTTCTTCTATTTGTGACAAATTTCCACTTTCAAGTACATTAATTTCACGAGATTTAATTTGTACATTTTTGTCTACTGAAGAAACACTTAAATCTGATGCAATATGTTTACAAGGAGAACCCAAAGTTTGTTTTTGTAGAATTACAGACTGTGATACTGGTGAATCTACTTTTTTACTCTGATTTGAAGTCTCTTCTTTCAATGAGGTTTTATATCTTCTGGATCTTCTGACATTCATTTGAAGTTTACGATCTGAAAGGAATATTAATTTTAAATTTAATCTATGTGAAACATATGGAAGATTTCAAACATTTAAAAAAAAATATTTAAGTTCTTTCCAATACTTCTTCAAAGTCAGATAGTGATAAAGCATTTGAGTGATGTGTACACTACTAGTATAATTTTGTTACATGGTAAATATCAAATATACATTATTATTTAGGTAAATAGAAATAAATAAATATTTTTTTAAAAATAATAATACAAGTTCTTGATATATCAGTCTTTCTCAATTAAAATTTGCATTTAGATTGGAGGTCTTAGGATAGCTCAATGGCAGAGCAATAGCATATACTGCGCATAGTCTGTAACTACTGAAGATGAGGCTAAACATGCCTTGAAACATATGTCTAACAGAAACAATGATATCCATCCATAGTAATTCTGCCTGAGGGCAGGTCTTCCACTGCAATCATAGCATTTTCATACTATGCTTTGCAGCTTTACTAGGGAATTATAGGTGTGGTAGCTTCCCATTGCTTTCCACACCGGTGAAGGATGATGATGATAATAATAAAGATGATGGCCGGATGATTTTCGGGACCATTGGACCCTAAGCTTCCTGGCATTTGTCTTACAGGTGAGGAAAAACCCCAAAAGAAACCTCATCCAGGAGCCTGTCCTGACCGGGGATCGAACCCGGGCCCGCTGCGTGACAAGGCAGCATGCTACATCAAGACCACAGCGGTGGACAAACAATGATATGAGGTAAGAATTAAACAGACCAAATTTATTATTAATGCTAAAGGTCCTGGGTTCAAACCCCAGTCCAGGAATATAATTTTCTATTATTATATTTAAATATAATTTTCTCTTCAAATATAATTCGACATTCAATGAGAAATGTTAAATTTATAATAAAAACATTGAAAGTTATATAATTTTTTAATGTACAACTATTATATATGTATAGAAAGTCCATCGTGCAATAAAAGCATGTAGGCTACTAAGCAAATTTGAGAGGAAATAGGATTTATGGTCCAATTTTGCTGGTTTGTGGAATATATCTTTCATTTGTTACTTAAATCATATGTATCCAGTTATGTTGTGAAAAAAACAAAAACAAATATGGTGGCCATTAGGGCTATTTTTAAATTATGGCTTTCAGGTAAACCCATACCATTAATGGTCTGCTTTTGCTGGTTAATGAATTCAACATTAAAATTGTTATATGAAATATCACTAACCTACTCACTGGCGCTATCGAACCCCTACATTCATGACCATGTGGACATAAGCTCTCCATACATCCCTATCCTGAACTAAAGTTTTCAATCATTCCTTGTATAATATACTTCCCTCAAATCTTGATTAATGTTATTTCTCTACCTCACTCTTGGTCTACCAACTGGGCATTTACCCTTTGGTTTTCCTACAAGAAGCTTCCATGCATGTCTTTAATTCCCCATTTGTGCCACATGTCCTACCCACCGCAGTCTATGAGACTTAACTGTTCTTATTATATCTGGCTTCCTATAAAGACTATCACTATGAGGTTTAATTTAAAATTTTAAATAAAATTCTTTTTTACTTCACCTCATATCCAGTCTTCTGTTTAGACTGATTTCAAAAACCTAGCCAGTTTCAACACCAGTAATTTTACAACTGATATTCTGTTCTCTACGAGCACTGCTTCTTACTCCATCTGTTGGTAGACCGATGAACCTCCCAAACAAATTAAACTCCCTGGGAATTTCAAAATTCATTAATTTTTCTTAGTTTTAAGAATGTGGATTTTTTCCTAAACAGTGAACTCCTTAGGTTTACATATTTGAATTTGAAAAGCTAGTTTAAAAAAGCAGATAGATAAACCTAAGGACCTCACTGTTTGGGAAAAAAATCCACTGTCAATAAACTAAGAAAATTAATGAATTTTGAAATTCCGAGGAGGTCGATTTGATTGGGAGGTTCATCAGTCCACCAACAAATAGAGTAAGAAGCAGTGCTCCTGGATGACAGAACATCGATCATGTAAATACTGACGATAAAACCACTAAGGTTACAAAACCAGTCTAATGGAAGACAGGATATGAGGAGAGGTAAAAATAATTTTATATTAAATCACATAGAAATAAGTCTTCAAATTTGCCTTGTTACTCACCTTTTACTTTCTTCAAGTTAGAGTTGATATCGACATCCTTATTTCCATCAGTTCTATTAGAACTTGACTTAATTTCTTTTCCACTATCAGCAATTTTTTTACTTTCCTTGAATCCTGTTTTATTTTTTTCATTAATTGGCTTCATTTTACCATTATCATTATTAATATCTTCATCTCTCTTATTAAATACTGTATTATTTTTGTCTCTCTGCAAATCAATTTTCTTCTTTTTACTTTCATGTTTTTTGTAAACCTTATCAACAGTTGCAGTATAAGTTTTAGGTTTATCTCTTTCATCAGAGTTTGTCCCACTATTCTCACAGATTTCAGTATTTACAGTTTTCTGTTTCTTATTCAGTAACTTCTTTGCTTCAGTAGCAGTACTACTACTTTTCTTCATATATTTTCCCAATTGTATCCTTCCTTTTGTCACCATGAGTTTTAATTTTCTCGCCTTTACCATCCTTATCAATTACAACCTTCTTATTTTCTGTGTGACTTTTGATATCTTTTTCTTTGTTAGCAACATTCCCATCAATCTTTTGGTCCTTTGTAATTATTGCCTTTGTTTTCTTCCTGGGTGGCATCTCTTCTTTGTGAGTACTTCTATTTTCTGTTTCTGATATCTTCTCAGTAAATTCTATTTTTCTTTTTTTCCCATGAGTTTCAATTTTATCATTAATAAATTTTCTATTTTTATTGCAAACCTCAGCATTCTCAGTGGAGGACTGAATTGAAACAGCAATTTTTTCAGTTTTCTGATGTTCAGTTTTTAATGATTCATTTAGTCTTTTTTTGAATATTTTCGTTTATTTGACAAACAGCTGCATTGATATTTTCTCTTCTTCTACTTTCAGTTATTTTTGATTTTAAATAAAGTTGTTCTTTTGCCTCAGAATTATTTGTTGCAACATCTGCATTTACATGGCATTTCTGTCTAACTCCACTTGACATCAGATTATTCAATTTACACTCTTCTTTGTGAGTACTTATATTTTTTGTTCCTGATATCTTCTCAGTAAATTCTATTTTTCTTTTTTTGCCATGAGTTTCAATTTCATCATTAATAATTTTTTTATTTTTATTGGAAATCTCAGCATTCTCAGTGGAGGGCTCAATTGAAACAGCAATTTTTTCAGTTTTCTGATGTTGAATTTTTGATGATTCATTAAGTCTTTTTTGAATATTTTCATTTATTTGACAAACAGCTGCATTATTATTTTCTCTTCTTCTGCTTTCAGTTAATTTTAATTTTAAATTAAGTTGTTCTTTTTTCTCAGAATTATTTGTTGTAATATCTGCATCTACATGACATTTCTGTGTAACTGCACTTGATATGAGATTATTCATTTTATTCTCTTCTTTGTGGGTACTTCTATTTTCTGTTTCTGATATCTTCTCAGTAAATTCTATTTTTCTTTTTTTGCCATGAGTTTCAATTTCATCATTAATAATTTTTTTATTTTTATTGGAAATCTCAGCATTCTCAGTGGAGGACTGAATTGAAACAGCAATTTTTTCAGTTTTCTGATGTTCAATTTTTGATGATTCGTTAAGTCTTTTTTGAATATTTTCGTTTGTTTGACAAACAGCTGCATTGATATTTTCTCTTCTGCTTTCAGTTATTTTTGATTTTAAATTAAGTTGTTCTTTTGTCTCAGAATTATTTGTTGTAATGTCTGCATCAACATGACATTTCTGTCTAACTCCACTTGACATCAGATTATTAAATTTACTCTCTTCTTTGTGAGTACTTCTATTTTCTGTTCCTGATATCTTCTCAGTAAATTCTATTTTGCTCTTTTTGCCATGAGTTTCATCATTAATAAATTTTCTATTTTTATTGGAAATCTCAGCATTCTCAGTGGAGGACTGAATTGAAACAGCAATTTTTTCAGTTATCTGCTGTTCAATTTTTGATGATTCATTAAGGTTTTTTTTTATATTTTCATTTATTTCACAAACAGCTGCATTGATATTTTCTCTTCTTCTGCTTTCAGTTATTTTTGATTTTAAATTAGGTTGTTCTTTTGTCTCATAATTATTTGTTGTAAAATCTGCATCTACTTGACATTTCTGTCTAACTGCACTTGACATCACATTATTCAATTTACTTTTAATATCAATATTAAAATTTGCTAGGTTTGAACTGATACAAGTTTGGGTAGAAGTCTCGCCTATCTTCAGGTGTTCTCTTGTTATCTCAGTCTCTGGCTCATTTTTCAGATTTAAAAGCAAAGGTTCATTCATGTTTTCCACATTCTTTCGCCCATTATTATCTGTGGCTGCAATTTCTAATTCAGCTTCACTAACATTCATATTTGTTCTGTTTCTTCCATTTAAATTTGTAGTAGAACTTTCTAATTTTAGTTGTATACCATTCAGATTCACTGTAGGAAAATTATCTGTTTTGATATTATTTGGATTTGAACTATTATATATATCTAACCCAGTATTGTTTTCAATGTTTACTTTATTTTGTGTTATTTTTTCATTTACAGTGGATTCTGGCATTTCCTCCACATTGGTCATATTTAGTACTTCTTTGATTTGTATTGCAATTTCTCTTATTTCATCTCTCTGTCTCTCATCAACCCTAGAATTGTGTTCAATGTTTACTCTATTTTGTGTTATTTTTTCATTTACAGTGGATTCTGGCATTTCCTCCACATTGGTCATATTTAGTTCTTCTTTGATTTGCATTGCAATTTCTCTTATTTCATCTCTCAGTGTCTCATCAACCCTAGAATTGTTTTCAATGTTTACTCTATTTTGTATTATTTTTTCATTTACAGTGGATTCTGGCATTTCCTCCACATTGGTCATATTTAGTACTTCTTTGATTTGTATTGCAATTTCTCTTATTTCATCTCTCTGTGTCTCATCAACCCTAGAATTGTTTTCAATGTTTACTCTATTTTGTATTATTTTTTCATTTACAGTGGATTCTGGCATTTCCTCCACATTGGTCATATTTATTTCTTCCTTAATTTGTATTGCAATTTCTCTTATTTCATCTCTCTGTCTCTCATCAACCCTAGAATTGTGTTCAATGTTTACTCTATTTTGTGTTATTTTTTCATTTACAGTGGATTCTGGCATTTCCTCCACATTGATCATATTTAGTTCTTCCTTAATTTGCATTGCAATTTCTCTTATTTCATCTCTCAGTGTCTCATCAACCCTAGAATTGTTTTCAATGTTTACTCTATTTTGTATTATTTTTTCATTTACAGTGGATTCTGGCATTTCCTCCACATTGGTCATATTTAGTTCTTCTTTGATTTGTATTGCAATTTCTCTTATTTCATCTCTCTGTGTCTCATCAACCCTAGAATTGTTTTCAATGTTTACTCTATTTTGTGTTATTTTTTCATTTACAGTGGATTCTGGCATTTCCTCCACATTGGTCATATTTATTTCTTCCTTAATTTGCATTGCAATTTCTCTTATTTCATCTCTCTGTCTCTCATCAACCCTAGAATTGTGTTCAATGTTTACTCTATTTTGTGTTATTTTTTCATTTACAGTGGATTCTGGCATTTCCTCCACATTGGTCATATTTAGTTCTTCTTTGATTTGTATTGCAATTTCTCTTATTTCATCTCTCTGTGTCTCATCAACCCTAGAATTGTTTTCAATGTTTACTCTATTTTGTGTTATTTTTTCATTTACAGTGGATTCTGGCATTTCCTCCACATTGGTCATATTTAGTTCTTCCTTAATTTGCACTGCAATTTCTCTTATTTCATCTCTCTGTCTCTCATCAACCCTAGAATTGTGTTCAATGTTTACTCTATTTTGTGTTATTTTTTCATTTACAGTGGATTCTGGCATTTCCTCCACATTGGTCATATTTAGTTCTTCCTTAATTTGCATTGCAATTTCTCTTATTTCATCTCTCAGTGTCTCATCAACCCTAGAATTGTTTTCAATGTTTACTCTATTTTGTATTATTTTTTCATTTACAGTGGATTCTGGCATTTCCTCCACATTGGTCATATTTAGTTCTTCTTTGATTTGCATTGCAATTTCTCTTCTTTCATCTCTCAGTGTCTCATCAACCCTAGAATTGTTTTCAATGTTTACTCTATTTTGTGTTATTTTTTCATTTACAGTGGATTCTGGCATTTCCTCCACATTGGTCATATTTAGT
Organism: Diploptera punctata; assembly: GCA_030220185.1. Taxonomy (NCBI): domain Eukaryota; kingdom Metazoa; phylum Arthropoda; class Insecta; order Blattodea; family Blaberidae; genus Diploptera; species Diploptera punctata. Next base: position 771,635 of record JASPKZ010008385.1, read on the forward strand.
TCTTCCTTAATTTGTATTACAATTTCTCTATTTCCATCTCTGTGTGTCTCATCAACCTCATTTTTTATCCAGTTTTCAAATTTAATTGGCACAATCTCAGTTTCCCCTAATTCTACCTTGATTACACCAGTTTCAATTTCACTATTCATTCTATCCATGTTCTCAAACTCTTCCATACATTGACCATTCTCCAACATATATTCATTGTCATCATTTTCAATAACTATTTCTTCTTTAATTTTTATTATTCCATTCTGAAACAACTGCACAGTTTCTTCCCCCCTTTCCACTTTGATATTCATCAAATCTGATTCTTTTTCTTCAATTTTTCTATTTTCTATCCGATTTTCAGCTTCATCATATTTCTCATCTTTTTCAATTTTCACTACAATTTCATTAATGTTTTTCAATTCAGTTTTGTTCATATTTATTACATTATCTAATTTATTTTCCATGTCAGGCTCTATGGTAATATTTTCTTTTTTTATTCTGTTAGAAATCTGGGCACAGGTCTCATCTATCCTCAGGTGATCTGCTCTTGTAATCTCAGTTTCTGGCTTATTTTCCACATCTAACAGCAAAGATTTGTCTAGGTTATTCACATTCTTTTGCACATCACTAACACTAGGTACTTTTTCTAACACAGCTTCAGTTACATTCATATCAGTTTTCTTTCCTTCCTTCAAATTTGTAGTGTGTTTTGATTGTATTTGTGTGCCATCTAATTCCAATGTTTTACTACCAACATTTTCTTTATTTTGTGGTTTGGTTTTTAAAGTATTTGCATTCAAATCTGTAAATCTCTTCTCTGAAGGGCTCTTAATATTGATTTTACTTTGAATGTTTACTTCATTTTCAGTATTTACATCCATCTGTGAAGTTTTATTCTTGTCTGTCTTAAGATTTATTTTACAAATACCTTCATAACTTCTGCTTTCACTTTGAGTTCCTTTTGATTCAAGATAAACTTGTTTTTTCATCTCTTCTTCTTTCTTTCTCTTCACATCTGATTCCAGATTTTTCTCCATCTTGTCTGTCTCATTTTCAGTCATGATTTTAGAACATTCTTTTGCTGTATTCTGGGATTTTTCAATGTCACTTATAGAAAAGGTATCTACATTGATATTATTTGCATTTGAACTATTACATATACCTAACCCAGTATTGTATTGTGTTATTTTTTCATTTACAGTTAATTCTGGCATTTCCTCCACATTAGTCATGTTTATTTCTTCTTTAATTTGTATTGTATTTTCCCTTGTTACATCTCTCTGTGTCTCATCAACCTCACATTTTAACCAGTTTTCAGATTTAATCGGCACAATCTCCGTTTCCCCTATTTCTACCTTGATTACACCAGTTTCAATTTCACTCTTCATTATATCCATGTTCTCAAACTCTTCCATATATTGACCATTCTCCAACATATATTCATTGTCATCATTTTCAATAACTATTTCTTCTTTCATTTTTATTATTCCATTCTGAAACAACTGCACAGTTTCTTCCCCCCTTTCCACTTTGATATTCATCAAATCTAATTGTTCTTTTTCTTCAATTTTTCTATTTTCTATCTGATTTTCAGCTTCATCATATTTCTCATCTTTTTCAATTTTCACTACAATTTCATTAATGTTTTTCAATTCAGTTTTGTTCATATTTATTACATTATCTAATTTATTTTCCATGATAGGCTCTACGGTAATATTTTCTTTTTTTATTCTGTTAGAAATCTGGGCAAATGTCTCATCTATCCTCAGGTGATCTGCTTTTGTAATCTCAGTTTCTGGCTTATTTTCCACATCTAACAGCAAAGATTTGTCTAGGTTATTCATATTCTTTTGCACATCACTAACACCGAGTACTTTTTCTAACACAGCTTCAGTTATATTCAAACCAGTTTCTTTCTTTCCTTCAAATTTGTAGTGTGTTTTAACTGTATTTGTGTGCTATCCATTTCCAATGTTTTACTACCAACATTTTCTTTATTTTGTGGTTTGGTTTTCATATTATTTGTGTTTAAATTTATAAATCTCTCCTCTGAAGTGTTTTCAATATTGATTTCATTTACAACATTTTCAGTATTTACCTTCATCTGTGAAGTTTTATTCTCCACTTTTTTATTTTTGTCTGTCTTAAGATATAATTTACAAATACCTTCATAGCTTCTGCTTTCACTTTGAGTGGCTTTTGATTCAAGATAAACTTGTTTTTTCTTCTCTTCTTCTTTCCTTCTTTTCACATTTGATTCCAGATTTTTCTCTATCTTGTCTGTCTCATTCTCAGTAATGATTTTATTACATTCTTTTGCTGCATTCTGAGATTTTCCAATGCCACTTATAGGAGAGGTACCTATATTGATATTATTTGCATTTGAACAATCAGATGTATCTAAACCAGTATTATTCCCAATATCCACTTTGTATTGTGTTATTTTTTCATTAACAGTGAATTCGGACATTTTCTTTACAATAGTCTTGCTTATTTCTTCATCAATTTGCATTATATTTTCTTTTATTTTATCTCTCTGTGTCTCATCTCCATCAGTTTTTGTCCAGTTTTTAATTTCACTCTCTATGCTCTCCATGTCCTCTGATTTCATTTCGTGTACATCAGTTACAATTTGACTTGTCACAATATCCTTGTTAAAAATGTCTTCCACATTTTGATCATTTTCCAATGTGGATTCAATGTCATCTATTTCTTTTTTGATTTTGAGTACTTTATTTTGAATTGGCTGTCCAGTTTCTATCACTCTTTCCTCTATAATATTAATCAAATCTGGTTGCTCTGTTTCTTCATTTTTTCTATTTTCTTTCTGATTTTCAACTTCATTTTTCTCATTTATTTTAACTTTCCCTTCAATTTTATCATTATTTTTCAATTCAGTTTTGTTCATATTTATTAAATTATCCAATTTACTATCCATGCCAGATTCTATTATAAAATTGTCTTTGTTTGATGTGTTACAAGTTTGGGGACATGTCTCATATACACTTTCTAACTCAGTTTCAATTAAATTTGCATTAGTTTTCTTTCCTTCCTTCATATTTGTAGAATGATTTAATTGTATTTGTGTGTTTTCTATTTTCAATATTTTATCAGTAACAGATTTATTTATTGATTGCACTTTCACATTTTTTGTGCTCAAATCTGTAGAAACAGAACGTTTCTTTAAGTTTATTTTGATTTTCGATTTACCAGATTTTAATATTCCACTATTTCGCAATTTAACATTTTGTTCAATCAGATTTATCTTCAAACTTTCCTTTGATTTTTTCTCTGTACTAATTTTATTTTGAATATGTAACCCTACTTCATTTTCAATATTTGTCTCAACCTCATTCTCTACTCCTTTAATATTTTTTGCTGTTTTGTCAATACTTTCTTCTCTGTTATTATTTTCTTTATCTAATTTTACAGATTCGTCTGCTGTAACTTTTTTAACTTCAAAATCATTCTCATACAACTCAGATTTGTTCTGAGAAAGACTCAAGAGAACCGTTTTAAAATTCCTGAACTTAGGATGTTTCTCATTTACTTTCAACTTTGGAACTTGGGTATTTATTTTCATTTGTGAAAATTCATTTTTATCATTTCTGGTTGTTTCTGATATTATCTCTATCTTTGATCCATTTTTCAGTTCTAACAGCAAAGATTCTTCTACATTATTTTGCGCATCAAATTGTATTTGTGTGTCATCTTTTTGCATTGTTTTATTAATATTAGATCTACTCTGAGACTGAGCTTTCATATTTTTTGTGCTCAAATTTGTAGAAACAGATTCTTCTAAGTTTAAGTGGATTTTCAATTTACTTGATTGCACAGTTTTTAATATTTTATTACTATGAAACTCAACAGCATCTTCATTCAGATTTATCTTAGCCTGAGGAGGAGGCTCTAGTGGAAGATGAGTTGAAGGTGGAGGTGGATTTTCAGGAAGTGGAGGAAGAGATGGGGGTGGTTCTACAGGAAGTGGAGGAAGAGGCGGAGGTGGTTCTTCAGGAAGAGGTGGGGGTGGAAGTGGAGGACATTCAGTAGGAACATTAGAAGGTGGCAGGTATGAATAACTTCCACTACCACTATATGGGTAGGACTGAGGTGTAAGACACATTGGCTGGGAGTAACTGCAACTTCCATAATCCTGGTAAATTGCTTCTGGATTTGAATAATTCTCCTGTAAACAAAAATAAATACAAAATAAATTAAATTTTGTAATAGAACAAGTAATGGATTTTAATATTTAGTAGATTTCCTGGGCAATGATCGGACAAGAGATATTAATAGAAAACTTAATATGTTTCAACATATTTGCAGTACAATTAGAAGAACATTAGCAAAGAAAGTTCGTAAAGAAACACTCCTAAAGTTTTACAAAGTTTTAGCTATTTCTGTTCTGTTGTATGGCTCGGAATGTTGGACTCTCACCAAAAGTTTAATAAAAAGATGGAAGCAGTCGAGATGAAATTCCTATAATATGTGACAGGATGTACTCTTTTGGACAAATGGAGGAGTGAAGATTTAACAGATCAGAAATGGTCTAAACCATGACGGTAGATGATGATGATAAATTAAATTTCACAATATATTAATTGTATTGAACTTTTATAGGAATAAATCACTATGAGGTTTAATTTATCTTATATTAATTGTACTTCAGTCTAAATGAAGAGTAAACAAGACAAATGTATTCACGTAGGCTTTCACGGCCGGAGTTGCTATGATGATCTTGAAGAAGATTCTCGGGCTGTAGGCTGTAGTCATGAGGCTTGTAGTTCCCCGACGTTTCGCCAGACGCAGTCTCTGACAACCCTTGAGGATGCCAGACGTAGTCTCTGGCGAAACGTCGGGGAACTACAAGCCTCACGACCACAGCCTACGGCCCGAAAATCTTCAAGATCATCATAAGACAAGACAAAATTTGTATCTTGTAAGGTTGTATTACTAATGCATAGACCTCAGATTTTAAGTTCTAAAAGTAATTTTAGGTGTTTTAAATAAACTATAGAGATTAACAAATATGCACTAAATGTGTAAAATGTTTATAAATGAGTTGGACAAAATGTTTTTATATCTCACCTCATAAAGTTTTGTTATTTCACAATACCAGTTTCAAATGTCATTTCACCTTCATCTTCAGTCAAACTCCAACTACTGAAATTTTTGCATTAACACATCTTCCAAACTGCCATCTGGTGTCGATTTTATGAACTTGGAGATTACATTTTGCTTGTCAGGAATTTCAAAATTTATGGTTCTATATTTATTCTTCTGAATGTATATCTTTTCCCAAACTCATTTATAAATTGGAAATAATTCATTGTTATTTTCCACTTTAATTTTGATTAAAATGTAAAAATGTTGTATTAACTAAACTCAAGAAGGAACGCCGTAGCGTAGTGGTTAAGGCACTGAGCTACAAGCCGGAGGGTCGAGGGTTCAAGTCCCGTTGGGGTCAGGATTTTTAAACTGACCCAACCCATCTGGCGGCACTATGGCCCTGGGGTCGACTCAGCCTCTAACGGAAATGAGTACCAGATGCTGGTTCTGGGGTAAAGGCGGCCGTCATGCAGGGCTGACAACCCGGCTGACATAAAAGTGCCGATTGTCTAGAAACAAGTGGGAGCCTTAACCTCCTACTACCCCAAGGGCCTCCGGGTCTGTTGTGGGATCACTTTACTTTTACAAGAAACCAGAACTGAGCAGATTTGCAAAACTGAATAGCACAGGCAGCGCATGTAATGGGATAATTTGCTATTAGTTTTCTAAAAATAAGAAATTCCTGTGAATTTTGGAATCACCATCAGAACTATCACACTGTATAGGAATCTCCAAAAGTAGTTACATAATACAAGAGGTACAAAACCAGGATACTTAGTTCAAGTAAAATCATATTGTTTATTTTTTATTATTTCACTCACCTCATACTTCATAATTCTATCTACATAACTTAATAAAATCATATGTTTCCTACCTCTCCTCATATAAATCTTCCAAGTAGATTGTGATATCAAGACCATAACAGTCTCATCTTCAGTACTATCTTGGTGACCAGAGGTTCATCAGTCCACCAACAGAGGGAAGAAGAAGAGTTTCTTCCGATCAACATAACATCAGTCGCCAAGATAGTACTGAAGATGAGACCATTATGGTCTCGAAATCGCGATCTACTTAGAAGATTTATATGAGGAGAGCTAGGAATCATTTGATTTTACCATACAATAAACCTCATAGTGATTAATTCCTGTAAAAGTAAATATACTTAGTTCAATGTTTTTATTATTAATTTCATACATCTCAATGATGGATAAATCATATTTAAAGAGAAAAATTATACGCTCAGACCGGGACTTGAACCCGGGACCCTTGGTTTTCAAGTCCCGGTCTGAGCGTATAATTTTTCTCTTTAAATATGATTTATCCATCATTGAGATGTATGAAATTAATAATAAAAACATCGAAAATAGCCATACTGGCATTTATAATGTAATGTATAATTCCCAAATATGTCTTCTTAATATAGGAGCCGCCATTTGCAAAGTTAGAAGCAAAGGCTTCAAAGCATTTGGTGGGCGGGAATTACAACGTATATAGAGAAAGATTTGCGTTTAGATCGGTACTTGCTCAGGTAGCTCAAATGGTAGAGCACTTGGACTAGAAAACCAAGGGTCCCGGGTTCAAGTCCCGGTCTGAGCGTATAATTTTTCTCTTTAAATATACTTAGTTCAATTTTGGAAATCCTTAGATTTGTATAACGTATATGTATATACCCCTTACAACCCACTTGGTGCTCCCCTGAGGGAGTTTCTTAATGAAGCAAATTTAGTTACACCTACTTATTTTAGGAATTTACACTATGAGATATATTCATTTAGGTAAAATTTTGTATCACTCACCTCATATTATTCATAATTAGTTACACCTATTTACCTGCAGATGTCAATGAGTGACATGTGGTTAGCACATTGTCTCAATGAGAAATCTAGTAGGCAACTTAGATATTAATTGGCTGGATGAAGGTCAGTTAAAATTTTGCACAGAGACCATTTTATTCAGGCTTGTGGTTCTTTTACAAGCCTGAAAATCTTCAGAATCGGGGACTCATGGCTTAAAGTTCCTCCCAGAGGACTGTTCCTTGGATTTTTCCACCCTAAAAATTCCATCAACCCCGACTGAATTTGAACCAGTGACTCTCAGGAATAGAGCCAAGGAACATAACCATTAGATCATTATGGCGACAAAAAACACAATAACCATATCAGTAAAAGTACATAATAAATTAACTACAATCATGGGTGCCCAATACCTTTTAGTATGTTCATCGCTGTGATCTCAAGGTAGCGTGCTGCCTTGTCACGCAGCAGGCCCGGGTTCGATCCCTGGTCGGAACAGTTTTTCTGGGTGAGGTTTTTATTGGGGTTTTTCCTCACCAGTAAGACAAATGTCAGGAAAACAAACGGTCCCCGAAATCATATGGCCATCGCAATCATCATCATTCATATTCATCTTAGATTAAGCTTAGGATTAGGGAATCTCCTGGCGCACCACTATCACTACCATCACTCATCATATCCATCGGGGCAACATAACCCCACCTTCCAGGCGCCCCAAACTCAAAAGTGGGTTACTAGTACGCCATGCCAGGAGAGAACATCAGGAATATCGAAAGACAACCTGGGGCATTTGCAAAATAAATAAATAAATAAACCCTTTTAGTATATAGTATGAATAAACCAAATTTCTGTGAGTCATATATTTTTTGCGTTGTGTGATAATAATTAACTCATTTCTTTAAAATGTGTCCTAGTTCATAAAAATCAAGCTACCAGCACAGTAAAAACTCCTTATTCGCGGGTTAAAAAATTGTGACACAGTTCCTGTATTCGCGGCTAAAAATTTATTTATTCGTGGATCCAGTCGGTATATTAGAAGGATTAGTGTCTTTTATTAAACATCAGCAGTTTTTTTTTACTGCAGGCAGGTGCCAAGGTGACTTTTACAAATAGTGATTCAAACCAAATGGACAAATAAATATCAAAACAAAACAAACCTTATTGTCACTAACCTTAAAGTTCATTGTTGTTGTATTTCACATGCCAATATGTACTTTGATAAATGCCTCCATCGCCATGATCAGTGTATTATTGTTTCAACTTGTCATTCGTTGCAATAATTTTTATTGAATAACACATGTCTTTTGCGCTTTGTTCTCAGTTTATAATGTCAAGTAAAAGGAAAGAAAGATCAGTACTGAAGAGAAAAAAAAAATAGTGTTGCCGCTCAAAGTAAAAATAGAAATGCTTGACCGTTTATATGCATTGGCGAGTCATTTGAGTCTATATCACGCTGGTTTCAATGTTAATGAATCAAGAAATCCAAAGACAAAATAAGGAATTCTATCGCAGAATTCACAGCTGAATATCAATCTTAATTTAAAGACCTTTCAAAAGTGACAAAACAGGAAAAAACTACCAAGTTCTTTAAGTCCTTGCCTAAACCCGACTGTAATAATTAAAAGAAATCAGTCAAAATCTCTCACTAATTGATATTATTTTGATAATTTTTATTTCATTCTGTAACCTTGGAATGTTTCCCCTATATACCCAAACAAATTACCATTCCATATTCACAGTTTCTGTATTCGTGGCATATTTGCGGAACATATCCCCCCATGAATAAGGAGCTTTTACTGTACTTTATATTAACAATGCAAAAAATTGTACTTATGTTTTTTTTATCAATGCCACCAGGTTGTCATTAAGACATTTCTAGTATTCTCTCCTCCTGGCGTACTTGTAACACACTTCTGAGGTTGGGGTGCCTGAAAGGCAGAGTTACACTGCTCCGCTGATACAAAATGTGACGATGATGATAATGATGCACCAGGAGAGGCCTTAAATAAAACTTAATTTAATGAAGCAAATATGATAATGATGACCAAATGGTGTTTGGGGACTGTTTGGCCCTTAAAGTTTTCTGATTTACAGGTAAGGAAAAACCCCAAAAAAATCTCACCAAGGAAACTTATTCCAACTGGGGATTGAACAGCCCACTGCATGTCTAGGCAGCATGCTACCTCAAGACCACAGTGGTGGACTAAAAAATTGCCAACAGCATGTGGTGTTCCCAAGCGGTTACCTATCCAAGTACTAAACATGCCCAATGTTTGATTGGACAAGAGCTGGTATTAATTTAGTTGAGTTGTTTCTTGACTGACCTCATACTTCTTAACTCCCTTACGATCCGGCTTTCATCACTCCATTTGTGACGAAATCTGGATCGCGAGGGAGTTAAGAAGTATGAGGTGAGTCAAGAAACAACTCAACTAAATTAAAATAATTGTAATCAAATGGTAAAGAGAAAAATTTATGCCTGAACCGGGAATCGAACCCCGAACCTTCAGCTTTCCATGCTGATGCGGATGGGAGGGAAGCCTGGATTAGGTCAATGGTTAAGAGCATCATCACGGAAAGCTGAAGGTTCGGGGTTCGATTCCCGGTTCAGGCATAAATTTTTCTCTTTACCATTTGATTACAATAATTTAGTTGTGTACTTTAATATACTTATTTCAATCATAGTAACAGCTTTAGCTTCTTAATATTAATTTAATAAATTAAAATAAATAATCAATTGAGTTGGTGTTTACTTGATGAAAATCCATATTTATTAATTAAATAAACCTCATAGTGTTATTTCCTACCTACATAACTTAATAAGAGCTGGTATTTCCAATATGTTATGATTGTCCTTACGTTCATCACAATATTTATATAATTTTCAGTAAGACATTTACTTGCCTGATAGCATTGGTAGTAATTATATCGACTATTGATGTTAACTAATGGACTAATTGGATGCTCGATATTCTGAAACAAAATAAAAACTAATTTTAAAGCCATATTTTGCATAAACTTTATCTAAGCTACTATCATTTAAGCCTCATCCTTCTTAACAAATAAGTAGTAATGTTTTTATTATTAATTTAACACTTCTTGGTAGCTCAGTTGGTAGAGCATTTGGCCCGGCAAGCCAAAGGTCCTGAGTTCGAGTCTCGGTCTAGGCAAAAATTTTTCTCTTCAAATATAATTTATCCTTCAGTGAGAAGTGTTAAATTAATAATAAAAACATCAATAGAAGCTCTACTGGCTTTATAACGAAGTGCTAAATTCCCAATTAGGGTCTTCTTAACTAAGAGGCTGCCATATGCAGATACAAACAATGGTTTTAAAGCATTTGGTGCGAAGGAATTACAACGTATAGAGAAAAATTTGTGTCTAGATTGCAACTTGCCTCGGTAGCTCAGTTGGTAGAGCATTTGGCCCGGAAATCCAAAAATCCCGGGTTCGAGTCTCGGCCTAGGCAAAAATGTTTCTCTTAAAATATAATAAATAGTAAGTCGGGAAAATATCATCTCATAAACTCCGTGATCTTCAAGCACAAGACTGCAGTTTCAAGAGGCATCCATCTTATCTTCAGGCATCTTTATGACTGTGGTCCAGAGAAATTGCATATTAAATTTCTCTCCCCGGAAATTTCAAAATTCATGATTCTCTCCTTGTTCTTCTGTATGTAGATTTTCCCCCATATGGTGAGTTCATTTGTGTTTACATCCATTTTATATTTTTCTGACCAAACGTGGACAGCTACTGCAGATTTTTCTACTTCCCCTTTTCTTTTGATTTTTTATCCCCTAGATGGGGACCCTGAGGGTCTATATAACTTATATAGACATGTGCTAAATGAAACAGGGTGTCTCTAAAGTCACTATCCATTTCAATGAAGGAAGGCAATGATTGAAAAATCAATGTTATTGTGAAGTTTTACACATACGGAGGGTTGTTTCTGATCTCTGATAACAAAAATTTTTTAAGTTTTACCTTGACTCTTACGCAGCACAGCCATGTCTAGAAGTTCCCATTCCTCTTTACAAGCTTTCCAGAGACCGTCTAATTGTTCGAGGACGCCTGTTTCCCAGCGCCCTTTTGAAGAGTCCAAAGGCACAAAGTCCATCGGTGATGCATCAGGAGTCTTCACAGGGATGTTGCTGAATGGAATAGCATGTATTCCAGTTTCCTGCTCCATTCTTTCGAGGAATGTCAGGGTTGAACCCGAAGTGTGACTGGAGGCCTTGTCTTGGTGCACCCAGACTTTGTTTTTGTTTGTACCATAGAGAGCTGGGATTTCGGTCCGGTAAATTGGGGTGAGAACTTCTTCCTGATAGTACTAGGAGTTGATTTTGGCCTTTTAGCTACTCTATGAATGGTCAGTTTTCCATTGTAGCAATATCCCGTGATGACCATAAATCCCTTGGAGAAACTTTCTCTGCATTCGGCATACCACTTTTGAAAATTTGTTTCACCCCTTTCTCTATAGTAAATTGCCCGGGGTTTGTTGCAGTCTCCTAGTTAAACATATGCTTCATCAAGTGTGACCAAAAATTTCCATTTTTCTCCTGCCAGGTGCTTTTCATAGAGTTTCCTGCCATTGGTGCAGCGTTCAACAATGTGATGTGGCAACAATTTATGAACCCTGCTTTTGTGGCGCTTCTCCATGTTAAATCTTTGTTTATTATGGTGTTTACAGTTTTAAGGGATATTCCCAATCTGTTCGCAATCACCCTTTGTGTGGCAGGTTACCACCAGAGATAAGGGCCTTGATCTTTCTGATTACATCTGGGGTGCGGGTAGTAGCAGGTCGTGGATTTGCCCGTTTTTTTCTTTTAGAATTAATCCCAAGCAACCCTTTCCCTTTTCATTAAGCACTGAGCTAATTCCACACTTTGACACCACAAAATTACATTTTTGCAAGCCTCAATAATCACGAAATAACTATAATTAGCATCGGAAAGGGCAGTATTATACCCTTCCCAAAACGGGTCTATCTGCTTATGCATTATGAGAGTAACACGCGTGCGAGTGTAACAGAAGCAGCACACTGACTGGTTAGATCACCTCACACGCTCCTGTCCTGATGATTCACACTCCAACGTCGCAATCTACTTGGCAAATCGTTCTCAGAGATAGGAAACAACCCTACGTATTCTACTGCTTTTCTACATGACTGCCATCTAGGTCAAAACACATACTCCATCTTTCAGCTGTCAAACAAATTGTATACCTTAACATTTAAACCATAAAAAAGCCTGCTGCTCCTGTGATACAATTCCGTAAATCAAGCAGACAAGATAAGGACTTTTCATGGAGTGTAACATACAATTTTCCTCACTGTGTTGCGAGGGGCATTCAACTCCCTTCTTAGGCATCGAGTTGATATATTCAGACTATCACTGAATCTGAATCTGCTGCATTGTTTCTGCTGATACACGTGGTTGTCCATGGCCTGCCTCATCACACACACACTACCAGTAAGCTTAAATTTTATTTTTAAAGAGAAAAATTATACGCTCAGACTGGGACTTGAACCCGGGACCCTTGGTTTTCTAGTCCAAGTTCTCTACCATTTGAGCTACCTGAGCAAGTACCGATCTAAACGCAAATCTTTCTCTATATACGTTGAAATTCCCGCCCCAAATGCTTTGAAGCCTTTGCTTCTATCTTTGCAAATGGCGGCTCCTATATTAAGAAGACATATTTGGGAATTATACATTACATTATAAATGCCAGTACGGCTATTTTCGATGTTTTTATTATTAATTTCATACATCTCAATGATGGATAAATCATATTTAAAGAGAAAAATTATACGCTCAGACCGGGACTTGAACCCGGGACCCTTGGTTTTCTAGTCCAAGTGCTCTACCATTTGAGCTACCTGAGCAAGTACCGATCTAAACGCAAATCTTTCTCTATATACGTTGAAATTCCCGCCCCAAATGCTTTGAAGCCTTTGCTTCTATCTTTGCAAATGGCGGCTCCTATATTAAGAAGACATATTTGGGATTTATTTGGGGCGGGAATTTCAACGTATATAGAGAAAGATTTGCGTTTAGATCGGTACTTGCTCAGGTAGCTCAAATGGTAGAGCACTTGGACTAGAAAACCAAGGGTCCCGGGTTCAAGTCCCGGTCTGAGCGTATAATTTTTCTCTTTAAATATGATTTATCCATCATTGAGATGTATGAAATTAATAATAAAAACATCGAAAATAGCCATACTGGCATTTATAATGTAATGTATAATTCCCAAATATGTCTTCTTAATATAGGAGCCGCCATTTGCAAAGATAGAAGCAAAGGCTTCAAAGCATTTGGGGCGGGAATTTCAACGTATATAGAGAAAGATTTGCATTTAGATCGGTACTTGCTCAGGTAGCTCAAATGGTAGAGCACTTGGACTAGAAAACCAAGGGTCCCGGGTTCAAGTCCCGGTCTGAGCGTATAATTTTTCTCTTTAAATATGATTTATCCATCATTGAGATGTATGAAATTAATAATAAAAACATCGAAGCTTAAATTTGTTTACAAGAAGACAAATGTGTGCCTTCGTTAGGGCTGGTTTACAAAATTTATGGGTAACTTCAGCTCTGGCGTCTTCATATGACAATCCACATACCCGTGTGGCAACCTGTTCTTCTATGCTAAACATGTTGCACTAAGCCAGCGGTTTGACTTGCGAACCCCTTCCACAACGATCTGAGTTGGGCAAACCACTGACTTTTAAATATACATACAATAGATATGCATAAAATTTAATTCCAAGCAAAAGATTTAATAACCTTAAATTAAGAATTAAATTAATGTTTTTATTACCTCACCTCACCACCAAGAAACGACATAACAACAGTCGACTAGAGGCTACTGATGATGGAGATAAGCTCCGAAACTGCAGTCTAGAAGAAAAAGGATATGAGGTGAGGTAATAAAAACATTAATTTAATTCTCATAGTGTTTTTTCCCTGTGAAAGTTGAATAAATCTTAAATTAACTTAACCATTAATAGTTAAAACCTAAAGTTACTCTAGTTACGACTTGAAGGTTACACACGTGTAAGCCTAATTGTAGCGAAATCAAATGCATTCCTAATGTTGTTACATAACTATAAATCAGGTAATCGCGGAAAATATTAATTTATTGTGAAAATAATGTGATAAATTCCCGATATTACACATATGTAACAAGGGGCATTATAGGGTTAATTTAATTTTAAAATAATAATAATAATTATTATTATTTATATTATTACTACTACAATGCTGCAAAAATGATGGAAACAATAATAGACCTAACCTCGAAACCCACCATTACGGAAAAGTTTTGGCAAACCCCTGGAAATATTTTGCTTATCCCCTGGGGGTTCGCATACCACAGGTTGGGAAATGTTGCACTAAGTTAACAGTGTATGGAAGGAAAAGTAGTTTTTTTCATGGAAATGGATTGTGACTTCAGAGATACACTACATATTTTTATTTTCTCTATATCCAGTATTAGAGAGGGAACTATATTTTCTTACATGCTCAAAGGTAAAATCATTATTCGACCCAACGAAAATGCAGTTATACATCAACTTTGTTTGCATTACAACTGGAACTTAGCTTGGAAGAGGTAAAGAATGTTGACACACACACACACACACACATATATATATATATAATTGTTCTTTTCTTAATTCTTTGGTTACTAGTAATATGATCAATGAAGATTTGAAAGTAAAAAATTCAAAAATCTTTTTCTGAGTACAACTTTATTAGGTTATATTTCTTCAGAATTCACTAAAAAATGTTTGATATGTTTGTGTCATTCACAATCAATAATGTAAACAAATATATCAGTTAAAATTATATAAAAAATGGGGGAGGAGTAAAAATTGCACTTGAAATAAAAAGTCTTAAAAAAAGAACATACATCTTGTACATAATCTAAAAATTAGGTGTAAAAATTACACTTGAAATAATAGTATATTGTGATACAAGTGAGGTAAGCATTTGTTACTGATCGAGAAAAAGTTTTTTCAACTTTTGAGATCTGTTACATGCTTACCTCATGTGTATTGCATACTATTTTTTTGGTCGATGTGACTAATTTTTATTAAATATAGTAATAAATGAATTCAAATATTGGTTGGATGTAAATGACTTCTATGAGAAAGAAACATTGGTAATTGTTGCTATGTAGCTTTTCATTTGTTTTATTATAAGCAAGGATTGTTGGCTGTGGAGACATTTTTATATGTAGTACCATAATTAGAATCTGTTTGATAATTTTATTACGGAAGGAGTCATGCTAGATGATAGAGAAATTGAAGAAGCCTGGAGAGTGGGATGTTCTGCATTAATTCTGGAAAAGTCTAAAGAAAGCAACGAGTTAGTGTACAAAACATTCAAGAAATGTTTTATTTTATTTACCGAATGTGTGCTTTTTGAGTCCATATCAGCATTGAGATTTCTTTTGTTTGCATAGCAACCAGGTTAGATGTGGGAACGTTGACTTACTTCCAGTAACAACAATATTAGTAAGTTATATTTGAAGAGAAAAATTTTCGCCTAGACCGAGACTCGAACCCGGGACCTTTGGCTTGCCGGGCCAAATGCTCTACGTAACCTGAGCTACCACGGGCGAGTTACGATTTGGACGCAAATTTTTCTCTTTTATTACGTTGTAATTCCCTCTCACCAAATGCTTTTGAAACCATTGTTTCTATCTTTGCAAATGGCGGCTTCTTAGTTAAGAAGACATTTATTGGGAATTTAACATTACTTTATAAAGCTAGTAAGCCTTCTAATGATGTTTTTATTATTAATTTAACATTTCTCAATGAAAGATAAATTATATTTGAAGAGAAAAATTTTTGCCTAGACCGAGACTCGAACCAGGGACGTTGTAATTCCCTCTTACAGCGTATATAAGAGAAAAATTTGCGTCTAAATCGTAACTCGCCTCAGTAGCTCAGTTGGTAGAGCATTTGGCCCTGCAAGCCAAAGGTCCCGGGTTCGAGTCTCGGTCTAGGCAAAAATTTTTCTCTTCAAATATAATTTATCTTTCATTGAGAAATGTTAAATTAATAATAAAAACAATATAAGTAAGTATAAGAAATTAGTCACATTGACCAAATAGAGTTTAAAAAAAAAGTTTAAATAAAAAGAACATACCTCTTGTACATAATGAGCAGAGCTAGGTACTGGAACAGAAGTAACTGTGGATGATTCTATATTCTCAAACTCAGAAGTGACTACATTCTCTGATATTGAATTCTGCTCTGGACTTAAAGTAGGACTTATAGACATAGGACTGGAATGTCGACTATGATCTTTACTAGATCTAGAACTAGATCTTGATCTATGATATTTACTAGATCTAGAACTAGATCTTGATCTATGATATTTACTAGATCTAGAATTAGATCTTGATCTATGATATTTACTAGATCTAGAATTAGATCTCGATCTATGATATTTACCAGATCTAGATCTAGAACTAGATCTTGATCTATATTTACTAGATCTAGATCTAGAACTAGATCGACTATGCTGTGACCTACGGCATGGGGAATGAGATCTGGAACGTGACTCTCTATAATACTTTTTATGTCGGGAAGATCTTGATTTCCTCTGCTGTAATGGTGACCTGTACAAAGCAAACAAGGCAATGTTACTGCAATTCATATATTAATTATTATGAGTTGGAGTTTTAGAGTCACCTCATATTTTTTATATTTCTTACAGACTATTACCCATCCAAGTGATTTGTGCAGGCGGAAAATATGTTAACTAACAAACTGTCTTTCTCTTTCTATTCCTTACTATGTTGCCACTTCCTGTCCTTTGTATTATGTTGTTTGATTAGCAGGTAGAGAGCTGACAAATACTATGTATTTTAATGATCCGTCGTTCTGCGCGGTCAGTGGCAGAATGACTAACTTGACAACCCTGTTACTTTTGGGGTTACGTCTAGGAATGAACTGTCCCTTCCTTGCCCTTCTCATTACATGTTGCCACTTGTGATTTATTGTCAGACCGGTAACGGAGAGACGACAAATACTGTGATTTTAAATGATCCGACCGCTTGAGCGTTCCGTGCTTAAATGACTAATTTGACAACCATGTCAAGATCATTCACACGTGTTTAGAGATTCTCCCCCCACATTTGAAGTTGAAAAATTTCAATACGTGATTGGATGTACAGTTTCCTCCTATATCCCATCCACAGATTCAGTAGATCGGCGACACTAGCGCTAAAACTCTTCCCCTCCGCCCGTGAACAGTTAACTTGGATGTGTAATAGTTTCTTCACTAAGTTATGTAGATAGGAAATAACACTATGAGGTTTTTTAATATTGTTTATTTTTTATTATTTCACTCACCTCATACTTCATAATTCCTAGCAGACCCAGGGTTTCTTCACATCATTTGTGACATTCTCAATGCTGTGTCATGTTCACAACTGACGTCCAACGGTCTTCTATCCTGCAGACTGACTTCCACGCCATCTGATGGCCGACCGACGAATTTCCAAATCAGTCCTCTCTCCTTATAACTGCGTATTTCAAAATTCATAGTTGTATTTTCATTCTTGCATATGTAAATTTTTTCCCAAATTGTGAGTTCCTTAGGTTTTTCCAATTGTTTAAGTAATTTTGTTTTGGTTTCTATTCTATGTTTTTCTGACCAGGCATGTGCAGCTATTGCAGATTTTTCGATTTCTCCATTTTTAACATTTCTGAGGTGTTCTTTTAATCTTGTATTTAGATTCCTTTTTGTTTTTCCTATATCTTTTCACAATCTTTACAATTAATTTGATAAATTCCCGATTTTTTGCAATCTTCAATCTTTTCATTTTTGTTGGTTTTTATTAAATTACCTAAGCTGTAATCATTTTTCGGTGCTAATTTAATGTTGAATTTGTTGAAAATTTTTTGAAACTTGTCAAATACTAAAGGATGGTATGTGAACTTCTTGAATTTTTTGCCTATATTTTTATCTGTCTGAAGAGTACTTTCATTAATGATTTTTGGCTGCGGAAAAGCTACTGTCTTTAACAGAGAGGAGACCCTTAATTCCTTCCATCGAAGGCTTAAAGGAACTGACCTGGTCAGTAACCTAGTGTCCAATTCCTCACCTTCTCGTGGAGCAGCTGTTAGTAATCATGCTTATGCATGACGAACGAAAGGGAAGGGCTACTCACCAATAAGCACTGGTCAGCTTGGTGAGTTTTTCTTCCTTGACCGAATTGGTATTACTTCTTCTTCCCATACCAATTCCCTCTTTCAACTTTTCTATCCAGTCTCCCTTGACTGACCTCTTGTTACTTTCGACCCTGATGGTATTAGAGTATTCGAGGTCTAGGGGTTCATTTCTCCTTCCTTCCTATACCTACTTTCTCTCTATGGGTGACGTAACCACCACATATGGTGCCTACTACTAAACGGTTACAACTAGTTTATTGTACTCCATTTCTACTAAATATTGGAGTGCAAGAGAGCGAATGATTTCATTATCAAGTGCTCGACATTAGATACCAACCAACCAACCATTAATGATTTTTTGTTCTTTGAATTTATTTATTTTCTTGTGTATCATCTTCTCTTGAAAACCATTATCCTTCGCAATTTTTATGATGTGTTCTTTCTCTTTATTGTAATTTTCTTTGCTCATGGGGACATTCACAAGTCTGTGTGTTAAACTATTAAATACTGCCTGTTTGTGTGAAAAATGGTTAAATCCAGTAGCTTTTATATAATTGTCGATGTGAGTTTCTTTTCTGTAGATTCCAAATTATATTTTCTTTTTTTTCTTCATTCCTAATCAATTTAAGGTCTAAAAATGGTATTTCGTGATTATTTTCTATTTCCATTGTAAATTTGATTGTTTTATTTTGAATATTTAACAGTTTAATGGCATCTTCTAATTGTTTCTGTTTTACTATTGCTATGATATCATCTACATATCTTCTCCAAAATTTAAACATCAAAGGATGTGCTTTGGTTACATGACATTCAAGGAATTATGAAGTATGAGGTGAGTGAAATAATAAAAAATAAACAATAGTTTCTTCACACTTATGTGATATTGTCAACGCTTCCCAACAATGTAACACAAGTGTGAAGAAACTAGTCTGCTAGAAATATAAAAAATATGAGGTGAGTCTAAAACTCTAATTCACAATAATTAAAAGAAACCTCATAGTGTTACTTCCTTCAAATATTAAATCATATTTTCAATGTTTTTATTTGAATTAACATTTTCCAATCCTGGATAGAATCCAATCTAAAAAAGAAAAAAATAATTTTTGGACTGGGATTTGAACCCTGGATATCTAGTAGTACGTAGAACTAGAGGTCCAGGGTTCAAACAATTTTTCTTTCTTAACCCATTGGCTCCAAAGCATGGAATGGTTCCGTGATCTCGCCCGTTGGACTGATGACCGAAGCACAGAACTGTTCCGTGGTCATGTTCATCTTTTCATTTAGAGATGACACTAACATTCACTTTTACATTACTGTTGGGTACATTTCTCTTCATGCATTTAGCAGCACTGGAGAAAAAAACTATTGATAAATGGGGAAAAAATTATAAATATATATCATACCAAAACACATCATTGCACAACTGTTCATTTTTCCTAAAAAAAAAAACCCCCAGTTCCAAGTGACATAAAATTGCAAAAAAAAAAATCCAGGCTCAATGGGTTATATTAGATTTTATTCAAATCTAATTCAAATAAAAACATCAAAAATATGAAGCTTTACCACTGAAAAGTAAATGTATAAATTCTCAATAAAAATACTTCTGAATGGAAGATGTCAGTTGGCATGATGGTAGTGACAGCTATTAGCCTTCGGACGAACAAGAAATGTATAAGTTAAAAGAAATGTTAATGTTTGTATTGTCATTTGAATGGTGTAATGGACAGCACACTAGAACACAGAACTAGAAGTCCATGGTTCAAATCCCTGTTCTTTCTTAAATAAAATCATATATTAATGTTGGGAATTTTTCATTGTAAGGTTTTCTTAATAAAGATCAATTGAATCGTGAATTCTTCTTACCTCATACATCTATGATATTTAACAAAGAACCACGGTATCAAGAGTCATCACTCTCATCCTCAGCTGTTGTCACAACTGTTGATTCTTCATTATGCCAGTCATTTTCTAAACTGCCATCTGGTGTTGATTTGAAGAACTTTGTAATCAAATTTTGTTCATCCGGAAACTCAAAATTCATGGATCTAAGATGGTTTTTCTGAAAGTATATCTTTTCCCAAACTATTAATTCTAAAGGCTTAGATAGATATTTCAAAAGTTTAGCTTCTATTTTAATTCTACGATTCTCTAATAAACTATGTGCTGTGATTGCCCATTTTTCAATTTCACCATTTTTTTATATTTCCAAAGTGTTATTTTGTGCGAGTGCCCAAATTATTTTTTGTTTTTCCTATATAAACTTTATTGCAATCTTTGCAATTAATTTGATACATTCCATATATTTTATTATCTGGGGTGTTAAATTTTTTATTAGTCATCAGAAGATTACTCGGGCTGAAGCGTTAACATCAATGAAGAATCAACAGTCGTGACAACAGCTGAGGATGGGAGTGATGACTCTTGATACTGCAGTTCTGTGTTAAATGACATAGATGTATGAGATATGAAGAATTCATGATTAAATTGATTTTTATTAATGTTACTGCAAATTTAAAATTATTCTCCAATTGCTAAGACTCTTTTTTTATTTCAATGCCCCAGGTTTGTCATTTTACATTTTCTGGTGTTATCTCCTGGCATTTGTATAATTGTAATCCACTTCTGAGGTTGGGGCACCTAGAAGGCAGAGTTACACTGTCCCAATATGATGAATGATGATAACAGTGGTGCACCCAGAGAGTCCTTTATCCTACTGTTAATCTAATCAAAATATGAATTGATGATTATTTAATTTATGTTGAGTTGTTTTTGACTCGCCTCATACTTCACAACTCCCTCGCAGACTTGAGTTTCTTCACTGCATTTGTGACATTGAGCATTGAGAATGTCACAAATGCAGTGCAGAAACTCTAGTTTGCAAGGGAGTTAAGAAGTATGAGGTGAGTAAAAAATAACTCAACATAAATTAAAATAAACCACATAGTGATGTTTTTATTATTGATTTAACATTTCTCATTGAAAGATAAATTATATTTTAAGAGAAAAATTTTCACCTAGACTGAGACTCGAACCCGGGACCTTTGGCATCCCAGGCCAAATGCTCTACCAACTGAACTATCGAGACGAGTTACGATCTAGACGCAAATTTTTTTCTTATGTACGTTGTAATTCCCTCTTGCCAAATGCTTTTGAAACCATTGCTTCTATCTTTGCAAATGGCGGCTTCTTAGTTAAGAAGACATTTATTGGGAATTTAACATTACTTTATAAAGCTAGTAAGGCTTCTAATGATGTTTTTATTATTGATTTAACATTTCTCATTGAAAGATAAATTATATTTGAAGAGAAAAATTTTCGCCTAGACTGAGACTTGAACCCGGGACCTTTGGCTTGCCAGGCCAAATGCTCTACCAACTGAGCTACCGAGGTGAGTTACGATCTAGACGCAAATTTTTCTCTTATGTACGTTGTAATTCCCTCTCGCCAAATGCTTTTGAAACCATTGCTTCTATCTTTGCAAATGGCGGCTTCTTAGTTAAGAAGACATTTATTGGGAATTTAACATTACTTTATAAAGCTAGTAAGGCTTCTAATGATGTTTTTATTATTGATTTAACATTTCTCATTGAAAGATAAATTATATTTGAAGAGAAAAATTTTCGCCTAGACCGAGACTCGAACCGGGGATCAAAAGCATTTGGCAAGAGGGAATTACAACGTACATAAGAGAAAAATTTGCATCTAGATCATAACTCGCCTCAGTAGCTCATTTGGTAGAGCATTTGGCCCGGCAAGCCAAAGGTCCCGGGTTCAAGTCTCGGTCTAGGCGAAAAATTTTCTCTTCAAATATAAACCTCATAGTGTTATTTCCTACCTACATAACTTAATTGATGATGATTATGATGGCCATATGGTCTTCAGAGACCATTTAGACTTTAAAGTTTCTTGACATTTGACTTACAGGTGAGGAAAAACCCCAAAAAAACCATACCCAGAAAACTTGTTCCAACCGGGGATTGAACCTAGTGTATATACATATCTAGCAATAACAAAATAATTATGTAATGTACAGTGTATAGTGAAATTCAGACTATTTGATCATTTACAACGCAGCATCCTCAGTAAAAATCTTAAGTAAACAAACATTCTACAACATAATATTAAATACAGAGTGTCCCAAATTGATGTATACACTCTTTGAAACATTATTTTTCTGCAATGAGACAGAAATACAATATTTGTTGTGTATGATCCACAAGGTACTGGAAAAGCATAGCAACACATTCATCGATCTTCACGTCTTTATAAACAACAATGGTGGCGAGATTATCATTTGATGAACATAAGTGGATACTGAAGTGTTATTGGAAAGTGGAGAATGTTGTTGAAGTGCAACGTCGCTGAATGGTTGAATTTGGGACACCACCACCACCACCAAGGGTAACAATAACAAGAATCCGAGACAAGTTTGAAGATGATGCATGACTGCATGACTGCAACAGTACTCTCGTTATCAGTCGAACATCTCTTTCTTCCGCACCGACCTTTCAACACATCTTGCACCGTTCCATCGTCTTCAAACTTGTCTTGGATTCTTGTTATTGTTACCCTTGTTGGTGTTGGTGTCCCAAATTCAACCATCCAACGTCGTTGCACTTCAACAACATTCTCCACTTTCCACTTCAGTATCCACTTACGTTCATCGAATGATAATCTTGCCACCATTGTTGTTTATAAAGATGTGAAGATTGATGAATGTGTTGCTATGCTTTTCCAGTGCCTTGTGGATCATACACAACAAAAATTGTATTTCTGTCTCATTTCAGCTGAGAAATAACGTTTCAAAGAGTGTATATATAAATTTGGGACACAATGTACGTAATAACAAATAACCTATTTACAAAATTACAGTGTTCTATCTCCAAAATTAATATAGAAAATTTTTTCCTGAGCACAGCACTTGAGTGATTTAAAACTTAAAATCCTGCCTGCAGAGGGGTAGCAGGACATTTAAATAACCCTGGTCACTATATGTTAAATAATACTTCATACTATTTGCGTAATTGAGCAAAGATTCGTATCATTTGGCGCTTGGGAATTAATAATGTATAAGAGGAAAATTTGCACTTAGATTGGTGTGCTCAGGTAGCTCAGTTGGTAAAGCATTGGCATAGAAAGCCAAAGGTTCTGGGTTCAAATCCCAGTCTAGCATATAATTTCTCTCTTCAAATATGATTTTTCCTTCAGGGAAAAGTATTAATAATAAAAACATTGAAAGAAGTCCTACTGGCTTTATAAAGTAGTTTTTAAATTCCCAATAAATGTCTTCTTAAAGAAGAAGCTGCCATTTGCGTGATCGAGCAAAGGTTCATAGCATTCAGTGCTTGGGAATAAACAATGTATGAAAAAAATTTGAAAATAGGTTGGAGTGCTCAGGTAACTCAGTTGGTAAGCATTTGCATAGAAAGTAAAAGATCCTGAGTGTATAATTTTTCTCTTCATAAATACCTCATAGTGTTAATTCCTAAAAAGTTAAGAATACATTAGTTTATGAAATGTGTCTCCTTTTACCTTTCTTTATAAACACTCTGTGCGACAGATGATTGTTTACTAGATTTTAAATGTGATTCATCGGAATCTCTTCTCCTCTTTGCCGAGTTGGAACGACTTCCTTCACATGTCAATTCTTTTGTAACATCTTCATATGTAGCATTTTTATCACTTTTAGATAATCTATTATCACGTCCATCTTCACTTGTATTTTTTTTCTTTTTCTTATCCTTTGAAACTGACTCATTATGTACATATTTTTGTACTTTGTCTTTATGTATATACTGCTTCTTGTTTTCATACACATCTATCACAGCTTCATTCACTTCATCTAATGAACAAACTTCTCCGTTTTTATCTTTTTGAATTTTATCTTCTATTTTCTTCTTTAATAAACATGAAACTATTTCAGTGATGATGCTGACAGAAATTGTATGTAAAATTGGTTGTGTACTATCTATTTCATTCACGTTAGCCTCTAAACAAGCAATCTCCTCTAACTGTTTTAAATAGTCAACAACTTTGTCTAAATCAAAATCTTTTCCATCTTTTCTGGTTTCCATCTTTTCTGGAAACACCTGCAATAAACAATACATAAATTAATTAATTAATGAGTTAAATCATGTCTTTATTATTGATTTAACATTTCTCATTGAAAGATAAATTAAATTTGAAGAGAAAAATTTTCGCCTAGACCGAGACTCGAACCCGGGACCCTTGGCTTTCCGGGCCAAGAGCTCTACCAACTGAGCTACCGAGGCGAGTTACAATCTAGACGCAATTTTTTCTCTTATATACGTTGTAATTCCCTATCGCCAAATGCTTTTGAAACCATTATAAAGATAGAAGCAATGGTTTCAAAAGCATTTGGCGATAGGGAATTACAACGTATATAAGAGAAAAATTTGCGTCTAGATCGTAATTCGCCTCGGTAGCTCAGTTGGTAGAGCACTTGGCCCGGAGAGCCAAGGGTCCTGGGTTTGAGTCTCGGTCTAGGCGAAAATTTTTCTCTTCAAATTTAATGAGTTAAATACTGATGTCATATTTTAAATTAACACATTTCAGAATTGGATAGTTTTATTTCAGAAAAAAAAAATTAATGTTCGAACTGGAAGTAATGTTTAAATTTTCAATAAAAAAGGGTGGACCGCTCGAATGGACCTAATTTCAATTGCTTGTTACTGGCAAACGGTTGAAGATAGAAACTTAAAACAACGTTCATAGTACAGAAAAACTCACCAAGTTTCGAATCCTGTCGGTAGATGGCACAAAGATACGTTTCTCGTTCTTAGATTTAATTGTTTGTGAAAATGGCGACTCCGCAGATGAAAGCGCAAGCTGTTTTGTGGTATGCGGAGTTTAAATCAATCATTAGAGTTCAAAGGGAGTTCCGGCGTGTGTTTAACCGTGATGCTCCAACTGCTAGAAGCATAAAGAAGTGGCGTGATACATTATTAGCTACAGGATCTGTGTTGAAGAAGCATGGTGGTGGTCGCAGAGCATCCGATGAAATGGTAGCAAATGTTCAAGCCGCATTTGAGCGAAGCCCCCGGAAGTCATTAAGAAGAGCTTCGCGGGAACTTCAAATACCAAAATCGACATTACAACGGATTGTCCACAAACGCCTCAAACTGCACGCATATAAAGTGCAGTTAGTGCAACGTCTGGAGCCGAATGACATGCCGAAACGAGTGGAATTCGCCAATACGATGCTGGACCGTCTCGGCGCTGATCCTGACTTCATGACCAAGATTTTCTTCTCGGACGAAGCCACTTTCCATTTGTCAGGCAAGGTAAACCGGCATAATGTGCGGATCTGGGGATCGGAGAATCCTCACGCTATTCAAGAGCATGTTCGTGATAGTCCGAAGATGAATGTTTGGTGCAGTTTGTCACATAATAAGGTCATTGGACCGTTTTTCTTCGCCGAGAAAACTGTTCGTGGTACACATATCTTGACATGCTGGAGCAGTTCTTCTTTCCACAAATTGAACAACTGCAGCCTAACATCGTTTTCCAGCAAGATGGTGCTCCTCCCCACTGGTCCAATGAAGTTCGTACGACTTTGGACAACATTTTCCCTGGCCGTTGGATTGGTAGGGGAGGACCAATCGCGTGGCCCCCGAGATCTCCCGATTTAACACCACTGGATTTCTTTCTCTGGGGCTATGTCAAAGATAAAGTTTACACCACCCCAGTCAAAGACCTTCGTGATCTTCGTGAGCGCATCATAGAGGCTATTGAGAACATTCCAGAAGACATACTCCAACGTACTTGGCAAGAAATTGTTCATCGCTTTGATATCGTCACAGTGACTGCTGGGGCTCATATAGAGATGTGGTGATCTGGATATCAAAACTTGGTGAGTTTTTCTGTAATATGAACGTTGTTTTAAGTTTCTATCTTCAACCGTTTGCCAGTAACAAGCAATTGAAATTAGGTCCATTCGAGCGGTCCACCCTGTACTTTGAATAGAAGTCATCAGATGGCATTGTTGATAGCGATGGCTAAAGGGCCTACGGATGAAAAGAGAATTGTATAAGTGGAAAGAAATCTGACATTCATATCGGAAGTTCGAATGGCATAACGGTTATTGCACTGACATACAGAGTCAGAGATCCAGGGTTCAACTCCCAGTTCAAACGTTAATTTTTCTTTCTAAAATAAAAGAGCTAAAATTTTAAGATTCAAGTCATAATTTTAGGTTTCTTGAAGTTTATGGTTTCGATACACTACGTAGCATTATCAATTCCTTAGAACAGCGGTCT
Source organism: Diploptera punctata (assembly GCA_030220185.1). NCBI lineage: Eukaryota > Metazoa > Arthropoda > Insecta > Blattodea > Blaberidae > Diploptera > Diploptera punctata. The sequence goes on from JASPKZ010008385.1 coordinate 797,991, forward strand.
CAACCTTTTCGACTCACAAATCCCCTCCACAACGATCTGAGTTGGGTGAACCACTGACTTTTAAATATACATACAGTAGGCATGCATAACATTTAATTCCAAGCAAAAGGTTCAATAACCTTAAATTACTTATTTTAGGAATTCTCACTATGAGGTATATTCATTAAGGTAGAATATTTTTATCACTCACCTCATATTGTTCTTCTTATTTGATTATAAACTAGTTTCGGAACATAGTTTCTGTTCCATCCTCAGTATCGTCACGACCGTTGTTCTGTCGTCTTGAAGAGCTGTCCTTCTCTCCTTCCATTGGCTGACTGAAAAACTTTGAAACCAGGTCATTCTCACCGGGAATTTCAAAGTTCATTAATTTCTTCTTTTCGCTCTTTTGAATGTAGATCTTTTCCCAAACAGTAAGTTCTTTAGGTTTTTCTATTTGTTTTAATAATTTAGCTTCTTTCTCGATAAGATGTTTTTCAGACCATGCATGGGCAGCCACTGCAGATTTTTCTACTTCCCCTTTCTTGACAATCCTGAGATGTTCTTTCACTCTAGTTTTCAAATTTCTTCTAGTTTTTCCTATGTAGAATTTCTCACATTCTTCACATTTAATTTGATAAATCCCTGATTTGTTTTCTTCTTTAATTTTCTCATTCTTATTAGGTCTAATCAGTCTACTGATGCTGTAGTCATTTTTGGGTGCTAACCTTATGAATTTATTAACCCTAAAATTCTTAAAAATTGAAAGTAGTTTTGAAGTTCCTTAGGACAGGTTACTGGCCCGACGCTAAGTAGTCCAGTGGTAGGGCTGCTACCTTTTAGTCTCTGGATAGACATTAGGATACTGCATTTACTCAGTACCTGATGGAACGGTTATACCGCCGTGACTCGGTCCTCAGAGCCTCGTTTGTGAAAACGGGTTGTACCACGAGAAGGTGAGGATGAGAATTGGGTAGGAGAGGTTATACACACGTCACTACCCCTTACAACCCCTCCCTTAAAGTAATTTGTAAAATGCTGATTTCTTATAGTTAGGGAAATCGGGTCTTCAATGAGAGATGCTATAGTTTTCTTTACAATTGGAATTTTATTACTGATATAAAATTAATGCACCATCCTTTTAATAGCACATTTTACAGTCTTTTGTGTCATTAATTACTGTCTTTGACTTTAGTTTAATTTTAAATGACTTAACCTCGCTGTAGATTTATATTCTTTCACTATTTTGAAGACAGAACTTACTGGTCTTGCAATAATGGCTTTATAAGGTTCTTGCAAAATCAGTATTAAGATATGGTAGTAAAACATAGACAATACAAAGAAGAAATGAAAACCGAATAACAGCAAATGAGATGCGATTTATGCGCCATACAGCAGGCTGTACAAAGTGTGACTATAAAAGAAATGAGGAAATTATGGAAGAGTTGGATGTAGAACCCATTCTCCATCGTATACAAAACTATCAGAACAACTGGAAAGCCCATCTTCAATGAATGTCATCTCACAGAATTTCAAAAGCCATGCTTTGTTACTGCCCCCAAGGCAAACGATCGCTGGGACATCCAAATAAGTGCTGGATGGAAAATTCCTCTTTGAGACCATAACAGGCCACATGGCTTAAAACTTGCATGGATGATGACTTACTGTTACTCCAATGGATTAAATCACATTATTTATTTGAAGAGAAAAATGTGTGTCTAAATCAGGATTTGAACCCGATGATTCTAAGAAAGAAAAACAATTCAAGAAAATTACTTACCACCCTGCAACATACAACAAATTTAAAAAAATGTTCAAGAAATTCAAAATCACAATACAAGCGAAAATTAAATTTTGCCTGTGTATTGTACTAATAATTAATAATAGAACGTTAATACCCCAGATAGTAAAAAATTTGGAATTTATCAAATTAACTGTAAAGACTGCAATAAAGTGTACATAGGAAAAACAAAACAAAAAAAATTAAGACACTTGCACAAAAGAACACTTTAAAAATATTAAAAATGGTGAAATTGAAAAAATCAGCAATTGCAGCTCATAGTTTGCTAGATAATCATAAAATTGAGAAAGAAGCTAATCTTTTAAAACATCTGGAAAAACCCTTGGATTTGACAGTTTGGGAAAAGATACACATTCAGAAGAACAAATTTAGATCCATGATTTTGAAATTCCTGGTGAGCAAGATTTGATTTCTAAGTTCATCACATCAACACCAGATGACAGCTTTGAAGATGAAGGTGTAGACAAAAATTCAACAATCATAAAGATGGCTAAAGGTAGGAGGGATGCCTCTTGAAACTGCAGTCCTGTGCTTGAAGATCACAGAGATTATGAGGTGAGATTTTCACGACTCACTATTTATTTCTTCTTCTTCTTCCTTCCAAGTATTAGGCCAAGGCCTGTTACTATCCTATAGAAAATTTTCCCTCCAGCATTTCATAGGACAGTCCAGAGATCTTTGTCCTCTTGGTATATAATTATAAACAGCTTTGGGGATCCGATTTGTACTCATTCTTTCAAGATGGTGTTTCCAATTTAGTTGGTACTGTTTATAGCAGAATTTTAATATCATAATAAATATGAAAGTTAAAGTTAATAATCTTGTATTTTAAAATTAATTTAATATTTAAATATAACTTAAATAAGAAAAACATCTAAATAATTCATTGTGTTCATTGTTGAATAAAAATATCTCAGTAACAATTAAAGAAATTGTATTACATAACAGTCTTTCTAAATAATGCTTTTAAAATTGTTTTAAGTCATTGTTGTCAGAATTATAAAGCTTTCTGTTATAACTGTAATAAAAACACCTGCTTAACTTAATATTTTTAAATAAAAGTGTACTAAACTCTGATTGGATGTTAAAACAATTAACTTTTTGATTTAATAAATCAAATTTAAACATTATATTAACCAATAGAATTTAAAATATAACATCATGTGATGTAATAATGTTCTTTAAAATTATAACAGAATTACACTAGTCATTCTGCATACAACTTTCAACAAACATAGAAGCAATAAGAGTTCTCCTGATAAAATGTGATATTTAATACAAGAAGAATAGTTGATTCAAGAAAAGAAAATAATTTTATTTTAATTGACGGTGAAGAATAACACCACCTACATTTACTTAATCTACAAAGTGAACAAATGTGAAATTATTTCTACAAGAAACATTTTTTTTATGATTGTGAAGTGTTTTCCTATCCAGTGTACCAACTACTGACCCTAAGACAAGAATCCAGCTCTACCGAAAATTAAACCTATTATAACCTTTATAGGTCAGATAATAAGGTAGCGAAGATAAGCTCGAAAGGGCAATGGTTTTAAAGTAATAGCAATCCAGCTGACGCCAGTCTGCCTGTGGAAGACATTTATTTGTCACCAAGGGTAGGAAGTTTTCAAGGACTTCTACTTATATATAGTTAGGAATGCCTGTACCGTTACAAATTCCACACGTATCCCAACGATATCAACTTTATTTTCACAAATATATATTAGAACACTTGACTGAAATAATTTATACATAAAAATACACTTAATTATAGTTTTATATACAAAGCAATAGTATTTATTTTATGACGATAAATTGATTGAACAGATACGTTAAATAATGAGAGAACTCAGAATAGAGTGGAGTATTTCGTATTAAAGTTGAAGTCTTTCTTTCGACTCTCTGTTATAGAAAGATCCTATGTATTCAACTTAAATTTTTCAACCTAAAATATTATCAAACTCTTGATTTCTTCCATTTAATTCAAAGTGAATTATTCCAACTATCTAACTCGATAAAGTATTAAGTTATTCAACTATATTAAAGTTAAATATTCAAATTGTTTAAGGCTAAAGACTTAAGTTGTTCAAATATGTTAAGTTAATTATTCAACAAGATTAAATTTTCAACAAAGTAAATTTCTCAACCTGGAACTTATATTAATTGCAAATATACTCACACACGCCGAGATTCGAAATCATGTCCGTCCGAGATCGTTCCAAGCGCTGCCTTATATAATGATTGAAAATAGTGAAATAAAAATAAATGTTCTTCCTTTGTTAATATTTTTATACCCGATTAATGTTTTAAATTCTTTGTGAAGAGCATCTAAGATTGAATTTCATATGATGAAATTGTCTGTCCATTACAGACATACACACATTTATACATATAAAATCATAAGATAATACTATCATAACATGATGTAATACATAGTAACAATTACACAATCAAGGTAAGGATGATGCAAGTTGGATTTGAAAAGGAATCACCATCCGTACTTTGAACCTTGATAATGATGTTTGGTTATTATGAAATGTTTAACAATTGATTACAATTTCTAAACTACAAGTTAGGTTTTTCTTACTTTTTAACAAGAATTATTAATTATATTAATATGGGTATAGTATTAAATGTATATGCAATATACAGGGCAAGTCAAAATGTTGTGCAGGTTTTCAGAAATTTATTATGTGAAATGTAATGAACATATAATATTGTGAGACATATTGTATGAAAGGTAAACTCTCAAAGTTTTTTTTTAAATATTCACAGATGTTCTATGTGAGCGCCTTTTGTTACACGACAGATGTCAAGCCGATATTCAATCTCCTGCCAAACTTTCTGTAGCAGTCCGCGGTCGATATCAGCAATGGCTGCTGTGATGCGGGCACGCAGTTCATGCAGTGTTGTTGGAAGTGGTGGTACGTAAACATGATCCTTTACAAGACCCCACATGAAGAAATCACACGGGGTTAGATCTGGTGAACGAGGTGGCCAATGAATGAGTTGTTGATCACCCTGAGATGCACGGCCTATCCAGCGTTGTGGTAAAGCCGTATTCAAATGGTCTCGAACACTGCCATGGTAATGTGGAAGGGCACCATCCAACTGCAGAATGAAATCTGGACTATCCGCTTCAAGCTGCGGAAGGAGCCATTGTTGTAGCATATCAAGGAAAACATGTCTGTTCACAGTACGTTCATGAAAGAAAAAGGGCCCATAAACCATTTGCATGGGAAATGGCACAAAAGACATTCACTTTCGGAGAATCGCGTTGATGTTCCAGAGTTGCATGGGGGTTACCAGTTCCCCAAATCCTTACATTGTGTCTATTCACTTTTCCTGAAAGGTGGAAAGTCGCTTCATCACTGTAAACTACCCTCTCATGGAACTCATTCTCTTCCATTAATGCGAGAAAATCAACACAGAAGGACGCTCGCAAAGCATAATCGGCGGGTTTTAAGGCTTGAACCAGTTGCAAGTGGTAGGGTTTCATCTGTAAACGTTTCCGGAGAATCCGCCATACAGTTTTTTTGTGGTAGTTGAAGTTCTGTCGCTCCCCGGTAGGTGGATTTCTGTGGACTCCGCACGAAGCATGTGCGAACGCGTTCGACTGTCTCTTCACTCGTCGACGGACGGCCAGTCGATTTTCGTTTACAGATACAGCCTGAATCCCTAAATTGTGTGTACCACTTACGAATGGATCTCCCATCCGGCGGGTCTTTATCGTATCTGGTACGGAAATGTCGTTGAACACTAGTCACAGAGTTGTTTACATGGTAATCAAGCACACAGAAAGACTTCTGATCCCCAGTCAACGCCATTTTCCTTTACTGCTCTGCTGTTGACATCTTGCGGGTGAACGCGGAACTTTAGAAGTGGACAACTAAACTTTGAGAGTTTACCTTTCATACAATATGTCTCACGATATTATATGTTCATTACATTTCACATAATAAATTTCTGAAAACCTGCACAACATTTTGACTTGCCCTGTATATATTACACTATCTTCTGGTATAAAACATCAGTATATCTCGCCTCTGTTTCCATCTTTTTGTCTTTATTTTTATGATATCTGCAGTTAGGCCCTGTTGTATTTATAATAAAACCCAACCTGAACCAGTAATTCTTTTTCTTTTGAGACACCAATCCTTCAAAATGTTACTACAACATCGGGCATGAAGAGAGTTAGCTGCTTCAAAACACCGTCACAACATGGGAAAAGAATTACTTCTTCATGTTTAATATATTCCAAAATTGGAGTAGCCTACAATTCTTTTAAGGTATCGGGTTCCTTTTCTGATCCCTTCTGGTGTAACCCGCTGTTCTGCGCATGAATCTCATTTCATAAGCCATTATTCTGCTTTCATGTTGTCTTTTTAGTGTCCATGCTTCACTACCATAGGTCAACACTGGTCTAGCCAAAGTGCTATATAAAAGTAATCTGGAGTTTTTTTGTACAAGGGATGGTTTTATTTATTTATTAACTTGAAAGCCTCATAATGTTGTTTCTCATAATTAATTTATAAAAAAAAAGTATATTTTTCTCTTCAAATAAAATTTGTCTTTCAGTGAGAAGTGATAAATTTAATATGTAAGATAGGAAAGAAGCTATACTGGTTATATAGAATGTTTCAGAATAAGTATTACAGACTTCTAGGGGTTGTAGAGGGGACTCAGTAGATAAAGTTTTGATGAGGAACCCATGTCCAGAAACATACCATCTCAATGTAAAATAAGTTTGAAGATTGAAAAACAATGGGTTGATATTGTGTGTCTTGTGTTTCAGAATTAGTATGCAGACTTCTAGGGGTTGTACTACACCTGTTGAGCCGGAAGAAAATCTTGCATGAATTCTAGCGGCAGCAGAAATTACTGAGCACACACCAGGTCTTGTGCGGCATGTGTATGAAAACATGCATCGCAGGTACACTTTGTGCAACGAACAACAGGGTCGCCACATGGAACCACATTTCTAGTACAACCTCTAGAAGTCTGCAATACTTATTCTGAAACACAAGACACGTGATATCAGCCCATTGTGTTTTGATTTTCAAACATATTTTACATAAAAATGGTACATTTCCGGACATGAGTTCCTTATCAAAACTTTATCTACTAGTCCACTCTACAACCCCTAGAAGTCTGTAATACTTATTCTGAAACACCCTGTATATGTGATGTTAATTCCCAATAAAGTCTTCTAGTTCAAAGAAGTCGCAGACGGCATGTAGAACAAAAAAAAAAATTTAAGCTCAGTGCACAGGGATTTATATAAAGGAGAGAATTAATTATTAAATTAATATTGAGAAGCTAAAGCTATTACTATAATAGAAATAAGTAAATTAATGAACACAAATTATTGTAATCAACGGTAAAGAGAAAAATGTTTGCCTGAACCAGGAACCGAACCCCTGAACCTTTAGCTTTCCGTGCTAATGCTCTGTCGACTGAGCTAATTCAGGCTTCATTCCCATCCAAGCATAAATCTTTCCTTTACTTCACTCTACTGGTCCCACATTCAAATGCAGTGAATCATCATTCACAAATACACAATTGAAAGAATTAATTATATTATTTTTAATCTGATCATCTTACCTCAATATTAATGTTGATTTGTTCTTGGACATGTTTCAAAACAATTGTTTTATCGTCAGCTGACGAACAAAATTGTTTTGAAATATGTCCAAGAACAAATCAACATTAATACTGAGGTAAGATGACCAGACTAAAAATAATATAATTAAAATAACCTCAAAATATCACTTCCTAAAATTAAATATTGAGAGAATTAATATTCATTTGAATCGGGAGCCAGGTAGTTCAGTGGTCAGAGTGCTGATCTACATAACCAGACTCATCGGGTTCAAATCCAGATTCAGGAGTATATTTTTCTCTTCAAATAAAGTTTGTCTTTCGATGAGAAGTGATAAATTTAATATGTAATATCACTTTATTTACTATAGCTATTTGAGGATATTTTAAAATAATGTTTTATACACACTTACAATTTGGATCTCCTCGTCGCTGGTGGAACCTTTCCTTTGCATGTTTTTCTGTAATGGCACTGCAAGTTTTGAAGGTCCTGGCTCACAATTATTGTGTTCCATGATTCACTGTATTAAAGATTACACACTTTCATTAACAACATATGTGTGAACTTAGTACAAATTGTATAATTAAAAGTAAAGATGGCTATTATCAATGTTATTATTATAAATACTAAGTCTCTTATTTCGTTAACCTACACTAAACTCTCATTAATCTGGCCTTCAGTAGAACGGTCACTCAGAAATCCAGCCAATAAGCAGCAAACAATTTTTATTTTAAATTTTCTGTCAACAATATGGCCAAAGCCGAGGATGATACAGAAGATATATCAAAACATGTTCGAGAACAAATCAACATTAAATTGAGGTAAGATGATTCCAGATTTTAAAAAAACTTGATTAATAGGCCTATGCAAACAATTTTATTTTGAATTTATGTCAACAATATACAAACTATTTTATTTTAAATGTATGGCAACAATATGAAAAATGACTATTTTAAATTTATGTCAACAATATGCAAACAATTTTATTTTAAATTTCTTCTTCTTATTCATAATTTGTAAGATTTTCATCCTGTTTATTTCCCAAATCACTCATCGGAGTAAGACGTGTTGGATGTGCATCCACTGTCTATCCATCTCTTGGCTGGTCTTCCTCTTGTTCTTCTCCCATCCATTGGTCTATCTTCTTTAGATCTTTTTGCAAGTCAGTTGTCTTCCATTCTTTCTATATGACCTTTCCAATATTTTCATCTATCTATAATAAATTTGGTGTCTTGAATATGACATTTGTCCCTAATTTCTGTATTGTGTATCTTATTAAATAATATTTTCCCCTGAATAGTTCTTAAGACCTTCATTTCACATGTGCTTATTATTTGTTTAGTTTTAGTTGTATCAGCCCTAGTTTCTGCTCCATATACGATAACTGGTAGAACTATCGTTTTGTATGTAAGGATTTTGCTTTCTATTGACATATGTTTGTTGTGCTAAATTAAATCTTTCTTTTTTAAACAATATTGTAGCTTCCGTTACAGATCAATATCATGGCCTTGAAAAGAAAACATGTTACCCTATATCTTAAGCAAAAAACTGAAAATTTTAGATAAGTTGAACAGAGGTTCTTTACAGAAAGTAATTGCTACTGAGTATAATGTTGGATGAGCGTAAATAGTTAAACAATAACATTGAAGAAAATAACATTTTCAACAGCAAAGGAGTTTATAAACTGACATGTAAGGACTGCAACAAATTTTATATAGGAAGGACAAACAGGAGTTTTAACATCAGATTCAAAGAACATTTTCGAGACTTCATTCATGCAGAAGGTAAATCAAGCTATGCAAAACACGTCATCCATGAAGGACATCGCATGTTAAATATTGAAAACACCCTAACAGTAATGCACAGAGAAAATAATCCAGCGAAGATAAACGTACTCGAAGAGATGGAAATCATGAAAGCAGCTCACAACGACAGCCTGATAAACGGAAAACGAACCAAATACATGCAACCCCCTCTACCAGATCTTCAGTGAAACACCAGTTTTGAATCCTGCCGATGATGGGACAAGTCCCGAAAGCGCTACAGTTAAATGATAATTAAGTTGAGGAGACGGACCTTTCAGGTGAATATTCTATAATTTTTTATTAATTTTTAATGGTAGGAACAAAACAAAAATAAAAGATAATGAAAAAAATATACATACGTATTCACAATCTACACCACAACTATTATAAATTCACTATTTAGCATAAATAAGAAAATAAAGCACCCCACATCACAATACTTGAGTAAGTAGAGTTCTTTCATAAGCTAGTAAAACCTATGCTGTTAGCTGATGAAAGGGCCAGATACAATGACATCAAGCTGTACCTCTTCCAATCTAAGTTCCAGTTGTAATGTAAACAAATCAGATACATGGACTGCATTTTCATTGGTTGAATAACTTCTACCTTTAAGCATATAAGAAAATGTAGTTCGCTTTTTAACACTTGAAGTAAATAAAATAAAAATAAAAATATGTATTATCTAGCATATGTCTATGTAAGTTATATGCGGGGATTTTAAAATATTTAATGACAAATTTCATACATTAAATAGATAAGCATTCTATTACATTTGAAATGAAATATATGCGCAGACCAAGGGTTGAACCCAGGACCTTTGGCCAATGCTCAACCTCTGAGCTATCAGAGCACTCCAATCTAAACGCAAATTTTTCTCTTATACATTAATTCCAGAGCACTGAATGCTATGAGCCTTTGCTCAATTATGCAAATGTCGACTTCTAATTTAAGACATTTATTGGGAATTTAAACATTACTTTACAAAGCGAGTAGGGCTTCTTTCGATGTTTTTAATTGTTAATTTAATACTTCTCACTGTTGTTTAATTCTTACAAATTTCAATTCTTTCATGGCTACTTCTCCTATTCAATTTTTTAATCATCAAAAAGGAAAAACCTTTGAAAAGCAAAGGAAAACAAATTATTTTGAATGTTTTCAGTTTAGTGAAAAATATCCTACATTAGCATTGAGGATATGGTGAAAATAGGAGCAGAATTTACATGTGAGTTAATATTGAGCATATATTCTGCTGGTAGGCTTAATTAAATTGTAAATAAAGGATATATTGTATCGACATCATGGAAAAAGCATAAATGTCTGATTAAGTAGACCCATATATAATTTATCCTAAATATATAAGAAATGGAAGGTATTAATTATTGATACTATCTTATCTTGTATTCAGTCTTATTTTTCATAAAATATGATATAACCTAAGAAAAAAGTTTTTATCATTAAACTTCTGTACACAATTCATTCCTACGGCAGGTAAAAGTAGCACCATGGATCCACCAATCAACGGAGGAATACCTTATGCAAGTTTGTTTATAGAGTACAACTGGAACTTAGCTTGGATACAGTATAGGTGACCGTTACCTTCCACTTCCTACTCATTGATTTAGTTTAGTGGAGATAAATAAATGCAACAAATATTCACTAAATTTTAATAATAAAAAATCAACTGAAATTAGCTCATTTAGCATAAAATTTATTGTGCAATTCAATATAATTTGATTTACTAAATTAATATTAAGAAGTTAACGCTATTACTACGATTGAAATAAGTAAATTAATATTTACAACTAAACTACTGTAATCAATGATAAAGAGAATTTTTTTTGCCTGAACTGGGAATTGAACCCCGAACCTTTAGGCTTCAGTTCTAATGCTCTGACCACTAAGCAAATTCAGGCTAAATTCCCATCCAAGCATAAATCCTCCCTTACCTTACTCTCTTGTTCCCACGTTCAGTGCAATGAACCAAGATAGTAAGGTAAAGGGAATATTTATGCTTGGATGGGAATGTAGTCTGAATTAGCTCAGTGGTCAGAGCATTAGCACAGAAAGCTAAAGGTTCAGGGTTCGATTCCTGCTTCAAGCAAAAATTTTTTTCTCTTTACCATTGATTACAATAACTTGATTTGTTTAGAGTTATTTTATATTTTTTGATTAAGTTAAATATATTTAGAAGATGTATTAATGAAATGGAATAAGTCATGTAGGGGAATGGGAATCGACATTAATGGCCATTTACTGCACAATTTATTATTCGCTGATGACCAGATTACAATAGGACAAGATAATGAAGATATAGAATATATGATCAGAAAGTTTGTCGATGCATTTGAGGTAGGTGGACTGAAGATAAATTATATTAAAACAGAATATATGGTAATCGGAGGAAATTCAGAAGACCTACAAATAAATAATATGATAATTAAACGTATTGAAGAATTTAAATATCTTGGATCTTCTTCTTCTTCTTCCTTCCAAGTATTAGGCCAAGGCCTGTTACGATCCTATAGAAAATTTTCCTTATGGGAAATTCTCGTATAAGACTTGAAAGCATAATAATAGTCCCTTCGATTGGTTGCTGGCCAAAGGAAGGCAAGACCAGTGATGGGGCTGCCATCTTATAGCCTCTGGTCAGGCTATTCTGGAGAAGAGAAGAAAATAAAGGAAAGAAGAAATGGAAGAAAGGAAGGACTCCCTAGCCCTCGGATGCCCTAATAGCTTCGGGGTCGAAAAAACAAGAGTTAACCAAGAGAGGTTAGATAGGAAAGTTAAAAGAGCGCAAAACACAAGTAAGTGGAAGAAATGTCTATAATAGATAAATCTGGTACTTGTGAAAAAGATATTATTAACAGAGTAAATTGTGCAAGGAAGGCGATTAGATCCCTGAATGGTCTTTTATGTAATAGAAATTTGACCAGAAAAACAAAAAAAGGGATTATACAGACAATAATAGAAAGTATACTTACATATGGATCAGAAAGCTGGACAATAAATGAAAGGATGCAGAAAAGAATCTTGGCGACAGAAATTGATGGATTACGGAGAAGTATGAGAATATCCAGGCTACAACATATTCGAAATACATATATCAGACAAGAAATGGATGCACAAGAAACTGTTATCGATAGGATAACAAAGAGAGCTCTACAATGGTATGGACATGTACAACGGATGCCAGAAGACCAGTGGCCTAAACAGGTGTTGGATTGGATGGTACCAGGCAGAAGGAGAAGGGGAAGAAGTAGAAGAGCATGGTATGAGGGAATATATGATGCCATGATGAAGAGGGGTATGGAAGATGGACAATGGGAAGATAGGAATCTCTGGAAAGCAGGAATCAAAGGCAAACTGCTGTAAAGTGGAAAGCCTATATTAAGTAAAGTATTAAGTAAGATTAAGTTAAATATAATTATAATCTTTTAATAATAAAAAAACTCAAATCAAATCATTTAATTGTTGCATCAATTTTAGTTAGAGCATCTTGAATATTAATGTATTCCTGTTCATAACTTACAGTGTGCCAATGAGAGCTCTGGAATGGAATCCACAGGGATAGCCTAGAAAAAGAGGAAGATAAAAAATTACATGGCGCAGCAATTAACAACAGAAATTGAAAAACAGAGAAAAATGTTAGAATAAAGCCAGGAATTTGGCAAAAAAAGAGCAGAGTCCAGTGGCATGTTTTCACAAAGGCCCTATGATTCCAAGAGTAATGACAGAAACTCTTACTATTCGTAACTTGAAACAGTGTATGCCTATGGAAAGACAAGCTGATTAATTCCACATTTTATGAAAATCATATAAAACTGAGATAGTTTTATTTATTACCTTAATTACATCACGGATTTTCATCAAGTAAATACCAAATCCATTGATTACACAGGTTCACAAGTTTTCTTCACAAGAAATCTGATTAGTGAATCTAGTGCATTTGTTTCATAATGAATTCTGAAATGTAATCAGAATTTTTCCATCAGGCACAGTTCTTTTGACAGCTACTTTTTAAAATCTGATTTTAGCATTCTCTTTGACCTGCCATATAAACCTTTACCTTATATGTAGTGATTTTATTCAAGCTGTATTTAAGGAAATTATAATATGTCACCGCTGTGGTCTTGAGATAGCATGCTGCCTTGTCACGCAGCGGGCCTGGGTTCAATCCCCGGTCGGGGCAGTTTTTCTGGGCGAGGTTTTTCCTCACCTGTAAGACAAATGCCAGGAAAACTTTAAGGCCCAAACGGTCCCCGAAATCATATAGCCATCATCATCATCATCATCCTTCACCGGTGTGGAAAGCAACAGGAAGCTATCACACCTACAATTCCCCAGTAAAGCTGCAAGCATAGCATGAAAGTGCTATGATTGCAGTGAAGGACCTGCCCTTGGGCAGAATTACTATGGATTATTATAATATAATATTAGATATAAAGCATCAGGTTCGGATGAGATACCAGCAGAACTGATAAAATCAGGGGGAGAAAAATTGATGGACAAGATATTCTGGTTGCTTAGTATGATTTGGGAAAAAGAAGCTCTTCCAGATGAATGGAAGGAATCAATTATAGTACCAATTTATAAGAAAGGAGATAAAACTGATTGCAACAACTACAGGGGCATCTCATTATTTTCAACTTCGTACAAAATTCTAACAAATATATTAGTAAGGAGACTTACTCCCTATATTGATGACATTCTAGGAGATCATCAATGTGCATTTAAAAGAAACAGGTCTACAACAGATCAGATTTTTAGTATAAGACAGATTTTAGAAAAGAAATGGGAATATAATGGTACTGTACATCAACTATATGTAGACTTCAAAAAAGCATATGATTCAATTAAGAGGGAGAAGTTATATAGTATCCTGCTGGAGTTCGGAATTCCTAAAAAGTTAGTTAGACTTATACGAATGTGTCTAAATGGCTCAAAGAGTAGGGTGCGTGTAGGCAAACAGTTTTCGGACACTTTTGAAATCCAGAATGGGTTGAAGCAAGGAGATGCACTATCTCCTCTACTATTTAATTTTGTACTAGAGCATGCCATTAAATCTTTAGAGAATGAGGAAGGCTTACAACTGAATGGTATTAATAAGCTGTTAGTTTATGCTGATGATGTAGTATTATTGGCCGATAGCGAGGAGACACTAAAGGCCAACACGCACACACTATTGAGTAACACTAAGAAATTAGGACTGGAAGTAAATATCAATAAAACTAAATATATGGTCACATGTAGAAATTCATTATATAATGGAAATGGACAGCTAATGACAAATGAGGGAAATTTTGAGGAAGTGGCTGAATTCAAATACCTAGGAACAATAATCACAAATAGGAATGAGATGCATAAAGAAATTAAACATAGGCTCAATTCTGGAAATGCGTGCTATTATGCATTGCAGAGACTCTTGATATCCCAACTCCTTTCAAAAAACGTTAAACTGAAAATATATAAAACTATTATTCTACCAGTTATATTATATGGGTGCGAAACATGGACTCTTACTTTAAGGGAGGAAAGGAGATTACAAGTATTTGAGAATAAAGTACTTAGGAAAATTTTTGGACCAAAGAGAGATGAACAGACAGGTGAATGGAGAAGACTACCTAACAATGAACTACATGGTCTTTATAGGAAGCCAGATATAATAAGAACAGTTAAGTCTCGTAGACTACGATGGGCAGGACATGTTGCACGTATGGGGAATGAAAGACTTGCATGGAAGCTTCTTGTAGGAAAGCCAGAGGGAAAACGCCCAGTTGGTAGACCAAGAATGAGGTGGGAGAATAACATTAACTATGATTTGAGGGAAGTAGATTATACAGGGAATGATTGGAAAGTATTAGCTCAGGATAGGGATGTATAGAGAGCGTATGTCCGCGCGGCCATGAACCTACGGGTTCGATAGTGCCAGTGAGTAAGTAAGTATTAGATAGATCATCGGTTGATTAATGTCTTTGACATCATCCGATTCCTAATGCCAATTTTGTCAGTCTATCCAATCTCCTGGTTGTTTCCTCTCTTCTCTCTCTTCTATTAATTACTCAAATTGCTCTTCTAATTCTGGAATCAGCTCCTTCATGTATACACATATTCCCTGACTTCAGGAGGTTTTAGGTCTTCCTCTGCCTCGTCTTCCCTCAGGTTTCCATTCCAAAACAGATTTTGGTAGTCGATCCTCTTCCATTCGCTGGACATGTCCGTACCATCTTAATTGCTGAGTTTTAACATAATCTAAAATAGTGTCTTCCATCTTCATTTTCTCCCTTGTAACTGAGTTCTAATTTTTTCTCTTCTTGAAATTCTTGCTGCCCTTCGTATAAAATCCATTTCCGTTGCCAAAAGATACTTATTTGTTATTGTTGTTAATGGCCAAAGTTCTGAAGAAAATAATGGAATGGACACCATCAGGAACGAGAAGAAATGGACGACCAAATCTCACATGGATCCAAGGGATTAGAGAAACTTTGAAGGACTGGGAAATAGAGGAAGAAATGTGTTATAATAGAGATGGAGGAAAATTATAAAGCAAAATTGAAGACAAATCATTGGTGCCGGAAAAATGTATGACATTGTTGAAACTGGAATTATATATATATATATATATATATATATATATATATATATAATATCATACTGAAGCACCAAAAGACAAGACTGCATAGGTTCATTCATGTTTTGACATGCTCAGACCGGTTAATCTGGCATTGTGATGTGTCAGTCTCACTACAATAGAAAATCACAACCTAAACAAGAATCTCTTATCAATATTTTATTTTAGGAAGTAATATTTTGAGGTAATTTTAATTCAATTATTTTCAGTCTGTTTTTCTTCTTACCTCAATATTAATGTTGATTTGTTCTTGAACATGTTTCAATTATATCATAATCATCTTCAGCATCTTGCCCAGACTGGTTACATTTATGTTGTACACCCTGGATGCCGATATCAGCTCCATCCTGTGGTTGGTCAAAGAACCTCCAAACAAGGTCATGCTTGGTATTTCAAAATTCATAACTCTGTTTTTGTTCTTCTGAATATAGATTTTTTTCCCAAATAGTCAGCTCTTTTGTATTTTCTAAGTGTTTTAATAATTTAGTGTCTGAATTTATATTATGTTTTTCAGATCAAACATGAGCAGCAACTGCAATTTTTTCTATTTCCCCATTTTTAATATTTCTTATGTCTGGACAAGATGCTGAAGATGATTATGATATAATCGAAACATGTTCAAGAACTAATCAACATTAATATTGAGGTAAGAAGAAAAACGGACTGAAAATAATTTAATTAAGAATCTCTTATCCCTGACCAGAATATCAAACAAATTCAGATGATCATAGCTGCCAGGAACACAGAAGATCTCAAACATAATTTTAATCAATGTGTTTATTATAAATTTAACATTTCTCATTGAAGGACAAATTATATTTGCAGAGAAAAATAAATGCCTAGACCAGGTTTAAATCTAGGACCTTCAGCTTTATATGCTAATGCTGTACCACTGAACTATCCACGGCTTCCAATCTAAATGCAAATTTTTCTCTTATTCATTTCAATTCCCAAGAGCGCCAAAGTCTTGCGAACCGTTTCTCAATTCGCAAATGGCAGCTTCTTATTTAAAAAAACTTTTAATGGGAATTTAACATTACTTTATAAAGCAGAGCTTCTTTTGATAATTTTACTTGTATTTAATTTATTTATAGTTTTCTCTTAAAATGTAATTTTTCCTTCAATGAGAAATGTTAAATTTATAACAATAACAACGAAAGAAGCTCTACTGGATTTGTAAAGTTATGTTACATTCCCATTAAAAGTCTTCTTAAATACCATTTGCATGTCGAGCAAGGTTCGTAAGCCTTTGGCGATCTAAGGAATTGAAATGTATAAGAGAAAAATTTGCACCTTATAGTATGCCATTTGTTTGAAGGATGGGCCTGGTAGGTGGTAACGTCTTGTATTGTACGTAATTATAATGCAGTATTCTTCAGATGATCTCAGTCAAGTAGTATTCTTTCCAGATCATGCCTTCCAACTTGTGACTTGTTAACTTCTGGTCAATGAATCCCTCAGAGTCTCTTCAAACATCCCCAAATCCTTCAGCTCTTCAGTGAAGACTATTAAATTCATAATAAAAACATTGAAAGATCCCAAAATTAGATTGATACTGGTTGATCATAGTACTTCCTTCCTGAATCTAAATTGTTCAATGCAACATGTCAATTTCCATTATTAAAACAAAATAGGGCTATTCTATGCCACTGCGGCGCCTGTCAACATTCAATCAGAGAACAGCAAGTGACAGCTAGCATCATGTTGGCCAATGTGATAACACATATTCCTGCTTGAGTCAATTGCCAACATGTTTACTAACATATAAGGGGATTCTATCCGAGAAGTCCACCTACATTAATGGGCAAGTTAGTGCTTGATGGGCAAATTAATGTTAGTTGGGCAAGTTATGGTGAGAAAATGGGTGAGTTAGTACACCAAACAGTTTGTTAGCAGGTTTATGTGATAAGTTGGCTACACTGTATGAGCAATTACTAATATACACCGTGTTTCAAACTGACGGACGGTGTTTTAAGTAGTTGGTATAGCTTTACAAACGAAATTTGATGCGTGATTATTTGCTATAATGAAAGAAAAACTGTGAAAGTTTCATATGCTGTATGCAGTAATTCTTGTTATTATTACATTACAGCATTAAATTTGTGAAAATGGAGACTCCTGTACAGAAGTCATTGTGTGTCGTAATTTGCGAGGTCTGGTTCCATTGTTGCAGTACCAGTACAGTGAGCTTTCCAACGGCAATTTGACTTCATTTGGCAACAAGATGGTGCTTCACCTCATTTTCTTAATGATGTGTGACAGTGGTTGAACGATAATGTTTCCAATGATGGATAGGACACGCCGGTCCGGATGACATGGTTTATTCCCGATGGCATCCACGGTCTCTCAATCTCACATCTTGTGATTTCTTCCTGTGAGGATATGTGAAGGACCATGTGTATGTACCACCATTTCCCATCGACCTTCCAAACTTGAGAAGAAGGAATGTTGTTACTGTTGAATCCATTACACTGACCAAGGTTTGGGAGAAATTTGACTATCGGCTAGATGTGTGCCATGTAACAAAAGGTGCTCACATCGAACACTTATAAAGTATATTATGAAAACTCAAAGAGTTTTTCATTAATCCCATGTAACTTTTGTTCTTATATATATCATGTACGGGAAATTAAACAACTTTGAAACCTCGTCCATCATTTTGGAACACGACGTATATTTCACATTTCACATATAGTAAGTTTAGGTTAGGGGTCCTCATCTAGGGGATATGTGGATGGCGACCACAAGGTGCCCAAGCTGTGCAAAACATTTCTTCCACTTACTTGGGTTTTGCACTCTTTTAACTTTACTATCTAACCTCTCTTGGTTAACTCTTGTTTTTTCGACCCCAACGCTATCAGGGCATCTGAGGGCTAGGGAGTCCTTCCTTTTTTCCATTTCGTCTTTCCTTTATTTTCTTTTCTTCTCCAGAAAAGCCTGACCAGAGGCTATAAAATGGCAGCCCCATCACTGGTCTTGCCTTCCTTTGGCCAGCAACCAATCGAAGGGACTATTATTATGCTTTCAAGTCTTATACGAGAATTTCCCATAAGGGAAAATTTTCTATAGGATCGTAACAGGCCTTGGCCTAATACTTGGAAGGAAGAAGAAGGTTATTTTGAGCTCAACTTCTCATTTCATTTCTCGTTTTTTTTGGGGGGGAGGGGGGTAAAGAAATCAGCAAAGGCCTATATATTTCTGTCGGGTAATTATTCACATACTGCACCAATAAATTGTGTTTTTCTCTTTTTTTATTTGAATTAATGTAGGTGGCATAGAATCTCCCAGAATATCAAACTTATGAAAAACATGCTTATAAAAATGAAGATCACAGAATACCTACCAGATCTAATCTAAGCTAACCTACTGAATTTAACATAATCTAAGAATAAGCATATTGACAAACATGTCAATAGTACAAATAACATTCATTAAGCTATCGATATAGTAACATGGTTACAAATGTTCCATTGCAATAATCAAATACTCATATCTATAATGGCAGAGCCCAATGATGAGCCATGCCTCTCCCTTGTCAGGAGCCACTAGACCAAGTTAATTTAGTTACCTTATTTGTCCATAGATGTCATGAATGGCATGTGGTCAACACACTAACTCAATGAGACATTTAGCAGGCAACTAAGGTATTACTAGAACATTAATGTCAATAAATTTTGCTTAGAGGCATTTTTATTCAGGCTTAAGGATCTTTTATGAGCCTGAAAATCTTCAGAATAGGGAACTACGGCTTAAAGTTCCAGAAAAAGTCCAGTATTTGGCGGACACAAATTCTTCTAAGTTCTACAGAATCGCAGTGCGCATGCATGAGTTGCTGTAATGGTTAATGTAGCCTCCGGTAGATGGCTCCACAGTCGGTGTTACCAACTTTGGGAATAAATTCCCAAATGCTAAAAAAAAAATTGATGTAAACTAACTTGCCATTTCCTAACCAAGAAAACAATTTACAAGCATATTATTTATTCCCAAATGCTAAAAAAAAAAAATGGATGTAAACCAACTTCCCATTTCCTAACCTAACAAAACAACTTACATGTGTATTATTTAATAAACTAATTTTACGTACACTAACATTAAATATGGTTTGAAATTATTTCCAAATGTTGGTACTCCGATTTGAGAGCCACCTAGCGGATGTTACATGGAGCATTTCCGCATATCTAGAACCTGGTGCACAAATTTCGCGTAATTTATAAATATTTAAAAATCGTAAGAAATGTTTATACAAGGGTTCCAAAATGTTTAAAATTGTACGAAACGTGTTTACAAGTGTTTAGTGCATCAGTGGCATAAAATGTAAGTGTAAAAAAAGTGTCCGCCAAATAATGGACCTCATCCAAAGTTCCTCCTGGAGGACTTGTTCCTTGGATTTTTCCGTCCTAAAAAAATCCATCGGCCCCGGCCGGATTTGAACCCGCGACCCTTGGGACCAGGTGCAAGGAGCATAACTACTAGTCCGTCGACTTAGCATAGAATTGATAATTTAATTCCATGTCTCAACTAAATTCACATTTCTTAAATAAAACGATCTCGTCCTGATGAAATTTATACGGGTTTTCCTCCAATTTCATAACCGTTAGTCACATGATATTGCTGCTACAGGAATTTCATAATTCGAGCTTTTCGCTGTTCAATTGACTCATGTACAATTTCATCAGAGAATTATATGATTATACATTAGTCCATTCGTCTAAACTAATTTTGATGGACATTGAAAACAATTGAAAACGACCGCTAGTTACTAACTATAATCGATAGTTAACACTTGTTACCAACATGCCTATTTTATGTTATAAATTGCAATAAAACTAATGTTTCAAATTTCCATTGTGTAACATAAATATCCTATACAGTTTGCCAAATTTTAGGGTTACTTTTCGTTTTTAATAACGTCTATTACTATTTAAAAAGTTTTGTAACCATTATTCAAACTTTTTAAAATATAACAACATACCTTCTCTTCGGGTTGTGCACTGCAAGCCATATTAAGTCTTATTAGTAGCCATATATAGTTATTTAATTCAGTCATGCAGTCAACATCTCTATGGCCAACATAATAATAATAATAATAATAATAATAATAATAAATGTGCACTCAGGTTGAGCACAACATACCATACTAATATTTACAAAATAGCTGTCACAGGTCACAGAGCAATATGTTAATATTCTGTGGTTGTGGTAGCGGTAACTTCCATTGCAGCCAACATATGGTAGATTTCAAGCCATGTTCGTACATTTTGAATCTCCAAACGCAAATTTTTAGAGGGATTCTACGCCAGAGAATTTAGGAATACAAATTGTTGCAGTGTGCGAATAATTACCCGAGGAGAAGTATGTTAATTTTTCCCCAAGAAATGCTTTAAAATTTAATAAGAAGTTAAGGTACAACAATGGAAAACATGCATTGTCAAATGCAGTATTGTCATTGTTCAAACAGCATAGTCAATATACCTGTATGGGGCGCCAGATAATCCAATGAACAGTAAATTAACCTGGTGTACAGTAACTTTTTTCTCACCTAATTCATTAGCACTATCGAACCCTTAGGTTCATGACCGCGTGGACATAAGCTCTCCATACATCCCTATCCTGAGCAAATGTTTTACAATCATCCCCTATATATATATATTATATATATATATATATATATATATATTTCGCTCAAATCATGGTTAATGTTTATTCTCCCACCTCATTATTGGTTTACCAAGTGGGCGTTTTCCCTCCGGTTTTCCATACACCTCTTTCATTCCCCATTCGTGGCACATGCCCTGCCTATCACAATCTACAAAACTTAACTGTTCTTATTACATCTGGCTTCCTATAAATACCATGCAGCTCACTGTTATTTAGTCTTCTCCATTCACCTTGTCTGATCATCTCTGTTACGTCCAAAATTTCTCCTAAGAACTTTATTCACAAATACTCGTAGTCTCTTTCCTCCCTTAAAGTAAGAGTCCATGTTTCACAACCATATAATATAACTGGTAGAATAATAGTTATATATATATATATATATATATATATACACATTATCATACCATATATACATTTATTTATATATATGTATATATTTATTTATTTTTTATTTATTTAACGTTTTTTGAAAGGATTTGGTTTTGAGACAAGATTCTGTAATAGATAATAGCGTACATTTCCAGAATTGAGCCTATGTTTAATTTCTTTATGCATCTCATTCCTATTTGTGATTATTGTTCCTGGGTATTTGAATTCAATCACTTCTTCAAAATTTCTCCCATTTGTCATAATAAAACGCATCCACAAAGTTCTATCCAAGTTCTGGTTAACGCTTTTTAACCGTTCTCTCCTACTCGGGTGTTGTCCAACAAAATAGAAAATTACTACAGTCGAAGCTGTTCCGAAGGTTGATAAAAGTAGACTCCATATTGTGTGCCGGTTTACTCAGGGTAGAATATGATCACTCAGGGATGTTTATATTGTACACTTATTATTTCAGTTTATTTGACAATTTTGTGTGTACAATTGTAGACTTACAATGTTTGATACTTAACTAACTCGGGGTGGAGTTGATGAATTACTTCCGCCCACGTGTTTTAATATCACCTTCGCGAACGGTTACTGAAGAATTTGACTATTGCAGAACGTACGAGCGTGAGGGAGTTTTCATGCGCGTCCTCGCCTTATAAGGGCGATGACTCCTCCCATAAGTCGCCATCCCCACTCCGAGTGTATGTTATTCATTATAGCTTAGAGGGGTAGGTACCATTCGTTTGGGTTTCTATGTTGGTAATAGACTCGTGTGCACGTTTGTGCGCCTTCCAGTTATTACTATTAATGGTACGTTTTAGTACTTACGGGTCTATTACTTCTTGCCACATAATGCCCATATGAGATTCTATGTAATTTTTTTCTACGGAACAAATTTTGTAGAACTCATATACATCTCTACGTTTTGTGAAATTAATTGGATTCGAGAACAAATAATTAATTTTCTTTTTAGTGTAAATTGACAGTTTTGTTAAATGAATCGCCCTTCGTAAGAATATATAGAAATTATTTGGCTCATTTGAACTTAGTGTTCACTCATGTTAAAGTGACAGAGAGGTGCATGTACCTTCTGTTCCTGAAAGAAGGCATTACGACAAATACTATGTCCTATACAAAGATATATAATAATAATAATAATAATAATAACAACAGTAACAACAATAATAATAACAATAACAATAATAATAATAATACATTATGTAACCCTTGCATTAGACATAAATTTCATGGACAATCACATGTCTAGTATTGTCATATTAATTGATTTGTAAGTAAAGTGTCATTTTATCACAGTTTTCATTATGTTGATGTATTTTCTTGATGCACTTTATGATTTTTCACTATTTTATTTTATTTGTTTGTAACACACGCAATTAGATCACTCGACTATTATTATTTACGCATAACCCTTAGGTTTTGTTTTTTTTTTTTTTACACTTTGTCATACATTACATACATGAACCATTCCTATGATTTTTGTTTATTGGGCACCCTGTGTTTCCTTATAAGGCCTAAGTTTCTGTAGATGGTATCGACCAAATATTTTATTTGAGTCCTTAGCACAGATTATCTCGTATGTGTGCGTTCCGAACTGTCGCGAGATTATTCCTGGACCTTTCCACAATAAATCCATATTTGAATACCTGTTTTTCGCCTTGTCGGAGAGCGTATTGTTTCTGATAAGTACTTTGTCTCCGATCGAAGGATGCCAGATATTTTTGTATCTTTTCGCCCTTTGTTTTCTTTTGTCTGAGAGCTTCTGTATCCGTTGAAATGCTCGTAAACATCTTTCAATATTTGGCACTTCTTTGTTATCTATCGGAGTCGAGTCAGGTAAACCTTTTATGAATTTTTCAGGTTCTGTACCACACATCAATAGTGCTGGTGCGTAGCCGGTAGTATTGTTGATCGAGTGGTTTAATACCTTCTCTATGTGTGGTACATATTGTACCCGTGTATTATGTCGCTTATGGCATAATATACGTAAGCAAATAGAAATTTCCTTGTTCATACTTTCTGTGGGATTGCAAGACGGGTTATATAGAGAAGAGTGTACTAATTTTATATTCCTGTCCTGCAGTGCGTTATTGAATTTTGCACTCCGATATGTGGAAGCGTTATCGGTGAGAATCGCCTCGACATTGCCGTAATTCCTCTGGTAGTCATTAAAGAGTTTGTTTAGACATCCTTGTGTCGTCATCTTACGCATCGGGTAATTTTTTGTGAATTTAGAGAAAACATCAACCACGACTAAGATATGTTCAAAGCCACCCTGACCTGTAGGCATGGGACCATGCGAGTCAATTGTGATAAGGCTATTAACGCGGTCCCTTTGAATGCTCTGAGGACTTATATCAAATTTCACGTTCAAGGCTTTACTTTTTTGACACAAATCACAAGTTGAAGTGATCTGTCGTATTTTCTTATATAGTCGTTTACAATAGAAATATTCCGAGATGTTTAACGCGACGCGTTCGCAACCAGCATGAGCTAGTGCCGTGTGGAAATCTTTAATGATTTGTATTTCTAATTCTTTGGGAATTACAGTTTACCAGGCGATTACGTCTTTACCGCACTTCTTACATAACACATTATTCAGCATTCCATACGTTTCCACGTCACTCACTAATGCGATATCTTTAGCCTGTGTTCTAAGTAGTGTAAGACTCGGATCTCGCTCTTGGTATTTACCAATTTCTTTTATTTTCTTGGATAGACCTTTGTTTACGTGAGCGACTGTCCTCATGATTTTTACATTTTCCCGCTTTATCGCTAAATACATGATTGTTTTTATTTAGAGTTTGTAGAAACTTGTCGCGTTGCGAACCCGTGACTCCCTCAGTTGAACTAACCTTACACTGAATTAACCTATTTGCATCAAAAGGAGGTTTCTGGTCAATTACTAATTCGTTTGACTTGCATTCACTTCCTACATTTATTTTGTCGTTGTAATCATCAATAATATCATCCATGGCATCACGACCTTGCCCCTTTATTATTCTTACTTCTTCCCCATTAATATTCATATGCTCTATAAAGAATGCCTCATCTTCTAAAGCATCACCTGGTAATAGATTACTTTTGAACCTCTCCTCACGAATTATTGGTACTTTTAGGTTAAGATTAGACCCTGTGAGTCGAAGTTCTTTATTTAAGAAGTCAATGCACGCGCCAAAATATTCAAATATCTCGCAAGCGATAATAATTTGCGTTGTTAAAAATGGAACTACTAAGAATATTATATCGAAGTCTACCCCTTCTATATTTACTGTCACCATTGCAGACGTTTTATAGGTTGTCTTTTTTTCCGATAGCCGTAGAAGCAGACACGTTAGAGACCCTGATTGTGCTCAGTTTACATTTTTGTAGGCATAACATATTATAGAATGACTCACTTATTACAGAATTGTTGCAGCCAGTGTCGAGAAGACTCGTGTAAGAATGACCGTTAATATTAACATTTATTAGTGGTAGATTGGTAATGGTTGGGGTATCAGCACTCACATTCGATAATCTTATTTCCTCTCCTATTTCAGGTTCCAATCCTGTGTTATAATTAATTTTGGGTTCATGTAGGTACATAAAATCTGTCGTAGGCGCATATTGTGGCTTAGGATTCATTTGTGCATTTTCCAGGCTATAGATACGCTTACAGCCACTACTAGCCGTATCTGGTATTAGTTTGTTGTCCATTTCCTGTGTTTATCATATCGTTCGGGTTAAAAGTTGTTGCCTGTGCGTTCAAGGTGTCGCGAGCTTGTCTGTGTTGAATATTTGGTACCTGCGCTCTACTATCATTTTCTGCCGCGGGCGAGTTCTGTCGACATTGGTTTCTATTGTAACCGTTGAATACCTCGTTGTTCTCCTGCTCTAACCTGTATCCGTCATAGTTCTGGCTAATAGGGATGTATCTATTATCCTGGAGTCTACCTCTATCCAAGATTTGTCCATCTACTCGTATGTTGGAATTAAATCTTACCACGTTAATACGTGGATCGGACCTACTCTTATGATTTTGTCCCAGGTTCCCGTGGTAATTCCCCATATTATATCTTGTGCTATCATGATTGTTATAGTAGGACGGTCTATCGTTCCGATTGCCATTTCTCGGTCGATTATAAACTCTTCCCGTGCCCCTCTCTACGTTTTGAAGATTCCTATCTTTATCATTATTATTATTTTGATAATAAGTATGTTCTCCCGTTTGAACTTTGTCTCTACATTCCTGTCTATTCTCTCTCATATCACCGGCTTCAAACATGGCCAAAACTTCTACCATATGGTTTACGGTTGTGATTTTAGCAATAAACAAGCCATAGCGCACGTGGCTAGGGAAATGATTTATAGTTGCCTTATCAATTCTTATTCAGAATAGGCTGGGACGATTAATTTGGCCTTTTTAGCGAGAGACATAAAATATTCAGTATAGCTCATATTACCCTGACAATTGAAAATCCCATTTCTAATTTCATTAGTGATTTGCATTTGTTTTTCATGACCGAAAAATGTATTTCTGAACAGTTTTTTAAATGTTTCATATGAAGTTTCATTTGTGAGAGTCGCTTCATATCATACTAGACTATCCCCGCGAAGACATCTTTTAGTAATGTACATGTACATGTGTTTCGGGATTCCCTTTAGTTTAAGATATTGGTCCTGATCTTCCAGGAACTGAATAGGACTATTAACCTGATTGTCGTCGAATTTTGGAAGTGGGATTTCCAATAATTGTGTATAGGGAGGAAACAGCCCTCGGGGAGCGGATGGTTCATTTACAATGGTACTTTCACTCTGTGTTATCGATCGGCTATTAACGATGTTTATGGGAGTCGTTAATACCTCGGTTACGTCACTCGCTACACACATGTTGTCAGAACAGGAAACATTTTGAACATTATTATCGCCAGTTTTCCCATTACTTATAGAATTTACTTTTTTGGTTAGTTCACTGAGTTCCTTTTGTATTTGGATTTTGAAACCATCTGTGAACTCTTCTATTTCCTTACCTATTTCTTGTTTTATTATATTAGGCAATTCTGTAAATTTGCGGTTGGTTACCATTTCAACCATTTCCACGCGTTTTGATTGATCATTAAATTCTGATATCCACGTTGTTTTTAATGTTTCCTGTTCCTCCACTACTCGGTTAACGCTAGAACGTATATTTTCTAATTTATATTCATTTTGCGCTATACTGGCTGCTGTGGAGGTAGTTACGGTTTCTATCTTCTCGTGTATCTGATTTATTTCCTCTTCAAATTCTGTGTGCAAGGTCCTAGTATTTTCTTTGATTTCTGTTCTTAAATTGATTAGCTCCCTACGGATTTCTGCATTATTCGTTTCTGCAGTTTCAAATTTATTGTTAATGGATTGTATGTTTGTGTTTAATGAATTTATTTCTGTCGTCATCTCTTTCAATAAATGAAACAGTGTGTATGTGGAAATTTCTGGTTCCTTACTGTTAATTGTTTGTCCTATATCCTTGTCTGCATCCTTATTCCCTAACATTGTTTCTATATGTGTGTTTTCTTTTAAGGTTAATGAATCCTGACCACGTGTTTCTAGGTCTACAGCAGCCATTTTAATTTCTTTTCCACACCTTAGTAACATCAAGGAGTGTGTAATACAAAATAACAATTTTCTTCAGCACTTAAAAAATTTGGTTAACTTATTTACTCACTTTTTTTCTGTTACTGGTAAGTAGTGTTGATTTACTGGTGTCTTGCGATCTCCAACCGTTGCTTCTGCAATCCCTTGCTCACCATTCATCGGCCGTAGTAAGATGATTCATCACTCTAGTTGCCACGTGCTGCGGACTCGGTTTATGTTTTCACAATAATTCACTCGGTAGGGAACATAGGCCTAAACCGCGTTGGTTCCATGTGACCGGTTAATATGAATATTTTAGCACTGCAGGTCGAGACTATTCGTTGGGCGTCATGTGCCTATTAATACGAGTCCACACCATTAGATTAATTCGAACCTACCACGTGGGCACCATGTGTGCCGGTTCACTCAGGGTAGAATATGATGACTCAGGGTTGTTTATGTTATACACTCATTATTTCAGTTTATTTGACAATTTTGTGTGTACAATTGTAGACTTACAATGTTTGATACTTAACTAACTCGGAGTGGAGTTGATGAATTACTTCCGCCCACGTGTTTTAATATAACCTTCGCGAACGTTTACTGAAGAACTTGACTATTGTAGAACGTAGGAGCGTGAGGGAGTTTTCACGCGCGTCCTCGCCTTATAAGGGCGATATTTTTCTTATCATGTCATATAAATTAGTCCACCGCTGTGGTCTCCAGGTAGAGTGCTGCCATGTCACGCAGTGGGCCCGGGTTCGATTCCCGGTCGGGACAGGTCCTGGGTGAAGTATTTTTCGGGATTTTCCCTTACCTGTAAGGTAAATGTCAGGAAGCTTAGGGCCCAACCATCTCCGAAAATCATCCGGCCATCATCATCATCATCATCATCATCCATCACCGGTGTGGAAAGAGACAGGAAGCAACCACACCTATAATTCCTTAGTAAAGCTGCAAAATATAGCATAAAAATGCTATGTTTGCAGTGAAAGACCTACCATCGGGCAGAATTACTATAGAATATATATATATATATATATATATATATATATATATAGTCACTAGG
The DNA here is from genome assembly GCA_030220185.1 of Diploptera punctata. NCBI lineage: Eukaryota > Metazoa > Arthropoda > Insecta > Blattodea > Blaberidae > Diploptera > Diploptera punctata. The sequence continues at coordinate 826,515 of JASPKZ010008385.1, forward strand.
ATGGCAGGAATTCCTTTTTACGATATTACGGCGTAAATGAAACATACTGAAATTGTTTAAAATTTCACTTTATTTATTTCCACAATTATCAGCAAACTTTTGTTCACAATTACAAATCACAATTAATCTTGTTATAATTTTTATCACGGTCACAACTATTTTCACAGTAACTGCTGAATTCCTAAGTTCGCGACAATTTCTCGTTCACTTAACGTAATACTGCCCAACGCGAGACCGACTGGGGTCTCGCCGCCGGTCCCTTTTTTTAGGCGCGAGGAAATTCTAGAAATAACTTCGAGATATTTCGAAACCTCTGGCAACGGATCATTCCCGAAAGGGGAGGGAGACACCGGTAGAACCGTCTGGATAATAATAATGATTATTTCAGCCAGTATGATATATGTGTTCATCCAATATTATGAGGAATTTGGGTAGCTATAAGTAGCTACTACAGTTGAGAAAACCAACTATAACGACTGGGATACCCGACAGTCTGACCACAACACCCCTACTAGCTATATAATCGTCCACCCTCTAATTAACACAAGTTGATGTGATACCAGCGGCTGCCTGGTAGGCTAAGGATCTTCTAAGGCTGTCGCAGCATGGAGTATGATATACGATACCTCCCAAAACCCCATCGACACTCCAAAATTCTCTTCAAATCATAAAAGCCAGAAACCGCCAAAGACATCTGTCTTGAAGAAAATTACAAGAAGCATCAAACAATTAACCCTTTAATTGGCAAAACACTAATTTCTATTTAAATGTGGCGGACCGCACTGAAAACAAAATCACGCACGACTGTTATTAGGTTTATTGTTTTATTCGACACACGAGTAGTAATAACTTAAATGTGTGTCGAATCAGAATCAGAATCAGAATCAATGTTCGTTCAATCAAGAACGAACGAACAAATCTGCATAGAATGCGGCGTTTGATGGCGGCTACTATGCAGTTGTGTCGACTGTAAATTTTTGTCGACATGGGTACGAAGGCCGAGCCCATTAACCCCATGTGTTAAGTTTTGAAGTGTTAAAAAACACTTTAAATGATATTATATTGAATAAATATTGTGTTATTTATTGAGTGATTTAGTGTCATTCGTTCTTTCCATGGCTGTGATCAGTTGCGTATTTGGGCTCCGGTGTAATTGGCTCCTGTGTGCCAATTACACCGGAGCCCAAATACGCAACTGATCACAGCCATGGAAAGAACGAATGACACTAAATCACTCAATAAATAACACAATATTTATTCAATATAATATCATTTAAAGTGTTTTTTAACACTTCAAAACTTAACACATGGGGTTAATGGGCTCGGCCTTCGTACCCATGTCGACAAAAATTTACAGTCGACACAACTGCATAGTAGCCGCCATCAAACGCCGCATTCTATGCAGATTTGTTCGTTCGTTCTTGATTGAACGAACATTGATTCTGATTCGACACACATTTAAGTTATTACTACTCGTTCTATTTCTTCTGTTTCGATAATAATAATATAGTACTATTTTTTTAATGCTCTCCTCCGTTGTCCAGCTTTTGTAGAAGAGACCAGCCTTTCTGCTAAATATTGGAGTGCAAGAGAGCGAATGATTTCATTATCAAGTGCTCGACATTAGATACCAACCAACCAACCATTTTTTTAATGCCTCAGATTGTCATTTCGACATTTCTGGTGTTCTCTCCTGGTATGTCGTACTTGTAACCCATTTCTGAGATTGGGGCACCTGGAAGGCAGGGTTACGCTGCCCCTATGATACGAGAGTTGATGATTATGGTAATAATGCGCCAAGAGAGGCCTTAAACTAAACTTAATTGAATTAGGCGAATATTACTATTTAGATAATCAATTGAGTTGGTGCTTACTTGATGAAAATCCATATTTATTAATTAAATAAAAATAAAACGTAGTTTTATTTGATTTTCATATTTATTATATAATTCAGTAACAGCTGTTTCGGTACACTGTACCTTCTTCAGACATGTTAAATTATGAGTTGTGTTCCAACTGATCTAAGCAACAATACAACAATATTTATTTTTATTTTTTTATTTTTTTTTTGTTAAATTTAAAAATTTAAATACATATTGTTGTATTGTTGCTTAGATCAGTTGGAACACAATTCATAATTTGTTAACATGTCTGAAGAAGGTACAGTGTACCGAAACAGGTGTCACTGAATTATATAATAAATATAAAAATCAAATAAAACTACGTTTTATTTTTATTTAATTATTACTATTTAACTCATGTTCCAAATGGGCATTAATGACCAATCACGTTTCAGTGAATTTTGTTTTACAACCAATGACAGTCGCGTTTCACCCCGATGTTGATCGAATTATGATTATCAAAATAAAGAAAGCTCCTCCTTTATAATATTTTGAACATGTCAGAGCTTTATTTTGCAGTTACTGACTCTCGAACAAATACGTTGAATATAACAAATAATGAAAATATTTCCTCGAACTACACATGTGATAACTGTGTGTTCAATAATTGTGCTTTTAAATGATTTTACTGAGTTGTTTACTAAAAATAATTAATCTATAATGTTGGTTATAGTATACAGTTTCATGTGTTTCATTTTTTCTCCGCTAGGATGCATTCTTACAATATTACGATCCTATTTGGCAATAAATAATATGATCTACTTGCAGTGGATAAACAAATGAAATGTAACCAAACATTTCTCATTTGTTTTCGAACATCGGCGTTTACATTAAATATGTAAATATTTTCAAATAACTATATTTAAATAAAGATTTGTGAGAAAGCAGCTTAATTTTATTCATTAAATAGTCGTAACAAATGCCACTCTTGATTTCCAAATTCTCTAGATAAATTTGGAAATCACTCGTGACATTACTTAATGATGGCCAGATGGTGTTCGGGAACCGTTTGAGCCTTACAATTTCTTGACACTTATCTTACAGGTGAGGAAAAATCCCGAAAAAAACCTCACCCAGGAAACTTGTCTCAACCGGGGATCGAACCCGGGCCCGCTGCGTGACAAGGCAGCACGCTACCTCGAGACCACAACGGTAGACTAATAGTACGGTGTAAACCAACCAATTGATGTATCCTATAGTGATGTATCCTATAGGAAACATTGCAAATTAAAGGGTTAATTATTGGGACCTGAAATTAGTCCTCAAATTGAAATATTTAGGTGTAATGTTGGCCAGCAAGATGGACTGGTACCCTCTGTACTCAATGCCTAAAAGCCAAAGTGCTGTGCATACGAAATAATCTACTTCGCTGATTCAAAGCCACATGAGAAGCGTCCATTCATAACTTAACGATATTATATAAACAGCTCTGCTCCCAGGCATAACATATACAGTATTATGTGGTGTTTATTCGTATCAAATAGAACCAAACTTAAATTGTAACAAATTCAACGAGGTATTCTCTCATATTCATAACAAAAGCCTACAAAACAGTTTATAAAACTGATAAGATAAATCGAAATCCACACACACACACACACATATATATATATATATATATATATATATATATATATATATATGGTATGATAGGAAAAATAAATGCCTGGACGGACTCGAACCTGGATCTCTGAGTCTGTACCTCAGCGTGATATCCATTACACTACCAGGCGAATCCAATTCAAACACTTATTTTTCTTATATATGTATTATATTCTCCATAATTACTAGATGTCGCGAGAAAAAAAAATATTCTCTTTAATTTGCTTACTTGTTATAGTCAGCTACTAGATGGCAGTGAAGACCGAGTTCTCGCGACATCTAGTAATAATGGAGAATATAATACATAACTTATATAAGAAAAATAAATGTTTGAATTGGATTCGCCTGGTAGTGTAATGGATATCACGCTGAGGTACAGACTCAGAGATCCGGGTTCAAGTCCCGTCCAGGCATTTATTTTTCTTATCATACCATATTAAGCTTGCATTGCTCAATGTTAAACATTTAATTATAACATTATAACATATATATATATATATAAATTTCGTGTCACGTTGTTTGTCCGCGATGGAATCCTAAACTATTGAACCGATTTTAATAAAATTTTGCACACTGTATGCAGTTTGATCTAACTTGAGACTTAGGGTAGTTTATAACTAAATTTATAGTCGCATTATTTTTTATTACAAATTATTTGTTTATTTATTTCCCAGAGAGTTCTAGATTAGCTTTGAGTTACATACGATTCTAACAGATGGCGGTGTAAGGTAATTTTGTAGATGCAATGTGTTTCTTTATTTAACAAAAGAGAGATCCAGATGGCTATGCTTTTTTTGTTTGCAACCGCGAATTTCAATTTAATTAACAATATTGATTATGTCTACATTAGTTATCCCAGTGTGTTTAGTTATTTTTCACAATATTATATTAAATTTCGTGTGTACGCATTAGTTTATTAAAGTAATCTGGCTGAAAGACAGCAACTTAATTTAAACGTTTCCCTTAAGCACAGCACCGCGTGGTCGGGACTTGTAGTGTTGTGCTGTGTTTTTGTGTATATATATATATACTATCTATATATATATATATAATTATATATATATATGATAATTAAATGTTTACCATTGGGCAATGCCCACTTAATATGGTATTATCCGAAAAATACATGCCTGGACAGGCTATATATATATATCTATATATATACTGATATATATAACTATATCTATAAACAATCTTAACAGCCAACCTGTGAGGCCTGGAAAACAAAGCACTCTCCTCTTTTTCTGCAAATGGCCTCATTTGCAGCTGATACATGTATCTTCTCCCACAGTTTTCCCTACAGACCAGCCCCATGGGCTAATGGTCAGCGTTTCTGACTACAGTTCATGGTTCATAAGGTCCCGGATTCTATTCCTTATTTTACATCGGAAATGGTACGTTTCCGTACATGGGTTCCTTATCAAACATGTATCTACCCAGTCCTCTCTACAACCCCTCTAGAAGTCTGTAAAACTTATGCTGAAACATTCGGTATAATATGTAGTTATATTGTAGAGTTTTCGCGGGTATACGTATGGTTAAAGGTTCCTATCTTGTGTTTGGATGGTTTGTTTCCGCTATATTATCTAATGATTTTATTGTTTTCCCCTTCTCTATTGTTAAGTACGCTTTCTCACTTTTGGCAGAACATATTTGATTTAGTTTGTTAAATAAAATGATAATCTCATATTCAGTATATTTGCTATAACACGGTATGTGTAAGAAAAATTACATATAATACGTGTTCGTGCGCAGTGGGTTACAAGACTGCTGACTCCTGAAAAACAGGTCATTCGCCTGCTGGTTTGCATGCACTTGAAGATTATGGCATAGTAGATTCAAGTTTCATTCACCCAATGCAATTTTCAATATTTCAGAAAGTAGTTTTAAGATGATTCGTCTATTCTCTCTCACTAAAACATCAGCGGTGTTCATGTATTCTTCCGTAAGAGAAGTATGTCATATAGTCGGTTCGGTTATTTAGTTTACAGGCGGCACCAAACACAACTGTTTCCCTCTGGTTTAAAAAATGCATTCTACTGACAGGTAGATCCAGAGAGTTTTCGTTAGAGGCTTCTAAGACGTCGTTCCAATCACCAAAAACCGAAAACAGTTATCTGCCAATAACACCGAGCAACAAAAAAGAAACTTTTTTTTTGTCTCAGAAAGAAAATATGTGATTCTGATAGTATTTTTTCTCCTGAATTCAAATATGATATCGGTTTTTCTCCATCACGCAAAGTTTCCGAGAGACAGGGATTTATAATTTCAAACACTTTAATATTCTCTACATTCGTAACTACACAATATTCGAACATTCGGACTCACCTAGAAGGTAAGAAATGACGATTTTCTGCTATATATCGCCTGTGAAGCATCCCTCTTGATCCATCCTTAGTAATTCTGCCCGAAGGCAGGTCCTTCACTGCAATCATAGCATTTTCATGCTATTCTTGCAGCTTTACTAGGGAATTGTAGGTATGGTAGCTTCCCGTTGCTTTCCACACCGGTGAAGGATGATGATGATGGCCATATGATTTCGGGGACCGTTTAGGCCTTAAAGTTTTCCTGACATTTGTCTTACAGGTGAGGAAAAACCCCGATAAAAACTTCACCCAGAAAAACTGCCCCGACCGGGGATCGAACCCGGGCCCACTGCGTTACAAGGCAGCACGCTACCTCGAGACCACAGCGGTGGACCCCCTCTTGATGGTCCAACAATAATCGGCCAGCATATTAGGATTCCATTTGCCTTTATATCTCTTTTCCATAGCTGAAATCATTTGAGTTAGCTCATTTGGTTTTATTTTACAATGGACAAATGGACGAAAACACGTTTATTAAAAAATAATTATTTAAATCCATGAATTGAAAAAGAAATAAAAAACTGTGGGTGGTGGAGAAATTCCGAATACATATTTGAAAACACGATAAAAACTGCATTAAGTACAAATATTGGTACTCATGAGTCAAAAATCATGTTGACCAGTGTAATGTCTTCGTATTTTTAAATGACGTTTTCACGTCTACTCCACTTGGATATAATTATCTTAACATCGCTGCAACTTTTATCTTTTGCAGTATCTTTAGTTAGTAAAAATTTATTCTAGTGAATAAAACGTAACAACGCCGCTTGATGTGCTAAATACTCAAGCATGCAAATTAGAACCTACCTAATCACAAAGCAAAGAACCTGTAAACTAAATGACTGAGCCGGCTATAACTGTAGCGCCGGGCCCACCTTCTTTGAAATTGTCTCCCCCCACAAAAAAAAAAATACCATCTTCGAGTTATGTTGTAGGTAAGAATAAACTCACCATAGGCATCCTGTAACATTGCATAGGCCTCAGCTGAAGATTTGTTCAGATAAAAGCAGATATTTTCCCCCAAGAGATGTAAACCTCTCTCAAATTTACGTGCCACGTCTCCCGAAAACCAAGAATTGATGGGGGGGGGGGAGTTGAAAATGATCATAAACGTAAATGCTCCATAAACATTCTTCCTCCCCCACCAGCGCTTCAGTGACGGACTGTGATAAAAATAAAGACATCTGTAACATCTGTCAAATTAAATATTCAGACTACAAAAACATTAAAATGGCCAGCTGGATCCAGTATAAAAAATTAAAAAATGGTATGGTGTAAATACTTTGGGGTGGGGGATTTATGTAGTTTCTGTCTTCACAATTGATAGGAAATTAAGCATGATTCGCATTTTACCCGGAAGTGATCCACCTTACCACCGGCCCTTTAAGGTATTTTTGAAAAAGACTCACTAAAAAAACATTTTTTTAAGTGTTCAAAATTTAAGGAAGTGGTTTTAGTTTTTTTTTTCGTTAATTTGCGTGAAAGTGTTCAATTTTATTACGTAAAACAAAATATTGCATTAGAATTATTTTTAGGACTTTAGGTTGGATTGTTAAAAAAGTGATCCATATTTCCCCAGTCTACCCTATTCAAGATTCTCTAAATAAAATCTGATGCAAGAATTAAATAAGTTTATTTCAGTTATTTTTATTAAAAAGTCGGTAAATAATTATTGTTCTATATCCACTATTAAAAGATGGTATGGGCATATAATGAGACGAAGGAACACAGACACAAACAAAGAAGTATTGAAATGGATACCTCCTGGAAAACGGAAACGTGGTAGACCAAAGCCAACGTGGATAAAGGGAATTCAAGACAACATGAAGAAGAGAAATATGACAGAAGCAGACACGCAAGACGGGAAGTGTGAAAAAAAAATTGTAGAGGATACCTGTGCATGTAAAAGAAACAATCCTTAAATAAATAAAAAATCTCTATTTAGTTAGATATCTTGAGTATAACTCAGATTTTATCCCATATATATAATCCCGTCCAGGCATTTATTTTCCTTATCATACCATATTAAGCTTGCATTGCTCAATGTTAAACATTTAATTATAACATCGATAAAGCGTCACTGCTATAAAGTAAAAATATTCTCTTTAATTTGCTTACTTGTTATAGTCAGCTACTAGATGGCAGTGAAGACCGAGTTCTCGCGACATCTAGTAATAATGGAGAATATAATACATATATAAGAAAAATAAGTGTTTGAATTGGATTCGCCTGGTGGTGTAATGGATAACACGCTGAGGTAAAGACTCAGAGTTCCGAGTTCGAATCCCGTCCAGACATTTATTTTTCTTATGCCATATATATATATATATATATATATATATATATATATATATATATCACTCATTGGAAGAATTTTTGGCTAACATCCCTGGACCCGAAATAGATTTACTATAAATTATTATGATTAACTTATTTATTTATTTAGCATGTTTCATAATGTGTTTAAACCTTCCTGCGCCTATTAATCTGTCATTCTCCTCCACATGTCATTCCAATCTCCATTGTCCAATCCTTTTTCCTTCATGCTGCTTAAAACACCAACAATCCATTTTTTTATCGTTCTCTTCTTCTACCAGATGACATTCATTCTAGTTAATTTTCATGGGAATTTGTCTTCTATCATCCTTTTTACATAACCATAACATTTTTATTGTTTCTTTCCTTATTAAATCTACAAATATTTTGTTTAATTACACTGCTTCTCACTTTATCTCAAAATTCCAGGCCAATGTCTCCAAAAATCCGTTCTGCAGAATAAATAAACTTATTGTATATGCCCGGAAGACGAACCTATAAGGGATCAATAAACTTATTGTTCTTGATTTTAATCTCTGCGTTTCTTAACAGTTTATTTATTTTATTAATTTCATAATTTTTACATCCATTAGCTGTTAATCATATTTTAGTCATATTTTAAAAACTAGTTGGAATATTTTAAATCTATTTTTTACAATTTACAGCCAATTTTAGGTATCCGAATCCAAATTTTAGATAATAAAAATTCGAGATCTAGCGATGTTACTCTATTGTTACTCTCTGGTTACATGGTTCATGGACGGGGACCATTCATTTTTTTCTTCTTGTTATAAGCCCTTTTCTTCTCTCAATGAGACTTAGGAACTCTCCCCATTCAGATGAGAAATTCAATCATACCAATTTAGCTACAGTTATTTTCGGATAGATGTCATTGAGTGGGCCGGGATCACAGTTCTGCCTCAGAGTGACATCTAGGAAACCAAGATAGTACTAAGATGGGAAAATTCGATAAATTTTGCGTAGAGGTCTTTTTATTCAGGGTTAAGGAACTTTTACGAGCCTGAAAACCTTCAGACTCGGGACCCGTGGCAACAGCTTAAAGTCCCTCCCAGACGACTTGTACCTTGGATTTTTCCAAACTAAAAATTCCATCGACACCGGCCGGGTTTGAACTCGTGTCCCTCAGGACCAGAGGCAAGGAGCATAATCACTGTAATAGTCCACCGCAGCTGTAAGAGCGTAAAAATCTTGAGTATGGATTCCCGCGTAAGGGAAACAAATCCGTGAAACCCTGTCGTAGATTTATGACTAACTAGTTCACTGGCACTATCGAACCCGTAGGTTCATGGCAGCGCGGACATAAACTATCCACACATCCATATCCTGAACTAATGTTTTCCAATCATCCCCTGTATAATCTACTTCCCTCAAATCATAGTTAATGTAATTCTGCCACCTCATTCTTGGTCTCCCAACTGGGCGTTTTCCCTCTAGTTTTCGTTCAAGAAGCTTCCATGCACAGATTTATGACACACAAAATAATTTCGATCCTAAATTGAGAAAGTTCTGGGTGAAATTTGTCTGCACTTTCACGCCCATATGTCAATTGCGACGCTAGTCACTTTGATATGTTAACCCTTAAATTGGCAAAAGACAAATGTCTTGTGTCAGTTATTTGAATGTGGCGGACCACACTGAAAACGGAATCTTTTATAACTGTTATTATTAGGTATTTTGTATAATTAGACACATATTTAAGTGGTTTCTTTTCGTTCGTTTTCTTCTGATATATTAAAAATATTAAATTAATTATACCAACTGGTGTATCCAAAAGGATACATTATGAATTTAAGGGTTAAAGATTATCGTTAAATATGTTATGGTATCGCGATAGCGATTCATCATCTACATATGAATGGTAGAGTTAGAAGGAAGGAGGAATAGTATAGTGTGTAAACACGATGACTGATGATCCTTCCTAATGCATTTCAATTATTGCATCACTCATTAGTTGTTTTTGTGCTTGTATTATTAAGTCACTGATCCGAAGAAAAAAAAAGTTGTTTGAATATATCTTCCCGTCCCACTTTTGCATTAAAATCTATCATATGATATCGTGAAAGGCTATCAAATACGCATTCCAATTCTTCATAGAATTCATCCTTGATCTTGTCATCTTTATCTTCTGTCGGAGCATTCACATTTACTTACTTACTCACTAGCACTATCGAACCCGTAGCTTCATGGCCGCGCGAACATAAGCTCTCCATACATCCCTATCCTGAGCTAATGATTTCCAATCATTTCCTGAATAATCTACTTCCCTCATATCATAGTTAATGTTATTATCCCTCCTCATTCTTGGTCTACCCAACTGGGCGTTTTCCCTCTGGCTTTCCTACAAGAAGCTATTTACGATTACAAAATCATAATGTTTACCCTTTAGAATTATGTATGGTATCCTATCACTCCATCCATAATAATTCTGCCCGAGGGCAGGTTTTACAATGCAATCATAACATTTTCATGCTATGCTTTTCAGCTTTACTAGGGAATTATAGAGTGGTATTAGTCATTCAAAATATCTCTGCAGGCGGAAGAATTACGAAGCTCTGTTTGTTGCTATATGTGACGTCATATAAGGCAGTGTACACTGTCAGCGTCCCACGCCCCATTCCCCTCTGCACTCATAGATAACAGTGTCACGTGATCTATTCCTGTATAAACACTACTGCAGTGCCCTCCGTCAACAACTGCACTTACTCCTTGAACGGGTAATAGCTTTCCGTTGCTTTCCACACCGGTGAATCCGATTACTGACAAATTTAATATCTCGGATAGCGGATAGGATCCTCCTTCGGACTAGAAAACCCGTTCCAAATTCAGGTTTTTCTGCAACCCCGTAGTATAATGCAAAGCTTCCTGATTCCTTCCTATCTTGTCCCGGCCATCTAACTTCCTGTAAAGCTACTATATCCAAGGGTGATTTATCTAATTCCCGCGTTAATACCTCTAGCGCCCCGCTATTGTAAAAAGTCGTAACATTCCACGTTCCTAGGAACATATCCCTGTGTTTGAGCCTTTGGCATGGATTCCCTGAAGTAGTCTCCGTCCGGAGAACCAAATAGGGGACTATTTTACCTCCGGGAAATTTTACCCCAGTGGAACCCATGTCCGCGTTTCTTGACGGTTGTATTTTTACGGTGAAAGATCGTCACTCTTTCGACCAAGGTACTTTTTTTCACATGGCTTTATCAGCTCATCGCCTTCGACCAGCCCGGCATGAGTAACCTTATCGGCAGCAATGCTACCGCCGGCATAGCTCTCGGGATCATTTAAGCACGCAAGCCACTCCACCACGACAAAGTAAAGATACTATGGATGGATTAAGTAACTTATCTCTGATTTTTATTAACCTTGAATAAGCCATTATTCATGTAATAGGCTTGGCGAGATTAATTTTATAAATAATACAAATAAAAAAACACTTCAGGAATGTTTTCTGCATGATCTATTACAAAGATAAATACCAACCAGATAGTATAACTGTCACAGGATTGATGATCGGGGCAAGAGGTACTACACCAGGATTCTTAGCCAAATTTTGGAATTCCTTAGATTTGGACAGGGTGTATCTTTCTAGAATTGCCATCGCTGCCATTAGAGGATCAATTTCAATTTTAAGAAATCATATTTACAAAATTACTTTATAGAATGTATACTTCAATTAGTTGAATTTTTAAAAATATATTTACAAAATGTATTTCATCAATTACAAAAATTAATTGTCTGTATCACTTTGTCCTTGAGGCAATCCTCTAATGAGGAAAGTTTTATATAATAATACCAAAATATTAATAATCCTTCTAATATACCGTCTGGATCCGTGAATAAAGACATTTTTAGCCGCGAATACAGGAACTGTGTCGCAATTTTTTAACCCGCGAATAAGGAGCTTTTACTGTATAAAGATTCGGAACTGTCTCATCACAACTAGTCCGCAGAAAGAACTTTTTATGAAATACTACGATTAAAAACATACACCAGGAGATCTCTGTCAAGTATTCATGCTTTGTAATCTACCAATTCTATCCACCAAGAGAAAGAAATGTTAGGATTTATTGAAGGACTCTCGACCGTAATTAACAGTTTCGTTGTTAGGAAATCTCAAAGGCTCCATTTCACTTATGAAGCGTTTGTGCACTGCTTTCATGATTATTCATCATAATTTTGCATGCCGTTACTTACGAGAATGAGAGTTCGCACAGTGACGTTGTCCGGAAACTCCGAGTCCACCCAAAATAATTATTCTATGTCAGGAAAGCACGAACTACGGCCCGCCATCATTTTCTGTACAGCCCCTGTAAGCCTATAGCATTCCAATAAATTAAAATATGCTAACGGTAGGCCTATAATATTAGTCTATCAGTTATGGAACAAGAACTTGTAAAATATGTTATAACGACATAAGAAAAATAGCATATCAATACAAGCTGCTGCTAAAAATAATAATAATAATAAAAATAATAACAATAAAATAATAATAATAATAAAAATAAAAATAAAATAATAATAATACTACTACTACCAATAATAATAATAATAATAATAACAATAACAATAATAATAGCAATAACATTAACAATAACAACAATAACAATAACAATAATAACAACAACAATAATAACAATAACAATAATAATAATAATAACAATAATAATAATAACAATAACGACAACAATAAAAATAATAATAATAATAATAATAATAATGATAGTGACGATAGTGATAGTGACGATAATGATAATGACGATGATGATAGTGACGATGATGATAGTGACGATGATGATAGTGACGATGGTGATAGTGACGATGGTGATAGTGACGATGATGATAATGACGATGATGATAATGACGATAATGATAATGACGATAATGATAGTGACGATAATGATAGTGACGATAATGATAGTGACGATAATGATAGTGACGATAATGATAGTGACGATAATGATAGTGACGATAATGATAGTGACGATAATGATAGTGACGATAATGATAGTGACGATAATGATAGTGACGATAATGATAGTGACGATAATGATAATGACGATAATGATAGTGACGATAATGATAGTGACGATGATAGTGACGATAATGATAGTGACGATAATGATAGTGACGATAATGATAGTGACGATAATGATAGTGACGATAATGATAGTGACGATAATGGTAGTGACGATAATGATGACGATAATGATAGTGACGATAATGATAGTGACGATAATGATAATGACGATAATGATAATGACGATAATGATAATGACGATAATGATAATGACGATAATGATAATGACGATAATGATAATGACGATAATGATAGTGACGATAATGATAGTGACGATAATGATGGTGACGATAATGATGGTGACGATAATGATGGTGACGATAATGATGGTGACGATAATGAGTGACGATAATGAGTGACGATAATGATAATAATGATGATGATAATAATAATGATAACAACAATAATAACAACTATAATAACAATAATAATAATAGCAAACAATAATAATAACTATAACAATAAGAATAATAACAATAATAACAGTAATAATAATAATATAATAATAATAATAATAATAATAATTTATATGTACTCCGTATTCACCACTCATCGCTATCCATCCACTCCATGTCCTCTTGTTCTCATTCCAGTTCTTATTTCTTGCATCCACGAGTTTCGAGGTCTTCCTTTCTTTCCTCTTCCGGATGGACACCATTCCAATGTATAATAATAATAATAATAAATATTATTATTATTATTATTATTATTTATTTTAGCAGGTTTCACAATATTTCACATCTTCCTGCGCCCAATTAATCTACAGTCATTCTCCAACATACCTTTCTGTCATTTGAATTTCCATCGTCCAATTCTTTTTTCCTTCCTTCACGCTGCTCAAAACACCATCAATCCACGTTATTTATGCCCGTCCTCTTCTTCTTCTACTTAGTGACACCCATTCCAGGATTCTTCTTGGGGATCTGTCTTGTCATTTTTTTATGTGATCATACAATTTTAATTGTTTGTTTTTCATCAAATTCACAATTGAAATTTGAACATTCATCTTACGTTTAATTACACAGTTTCTTATTTCACATACCGTATTTTAGAAATAATAATAATAATAATAATAATAATAATAACAATATCCACAACATCTATAATAAGGTCTATGACCCGCGATACAAATAAGTTTGGGCAGTTCTGGGGTATATGTCATCTATCCTAAGCAATCAGAATATTTGTAACGCTAATGAATTGTCGACAGACATGTTAATGAGTTTAAATATGTCCCATGCAAACAAAATAAAAAGTTATTAACATGAAGTTCTGCCTCATTGGGGCAATAGTTACGTTCTTTGCCTCTAGTTCCGAGGGACGCGAGTTGAAACCCGGCCGGGGTCGAGGGATTTTTAGGACGGAAAAAAGGCCGGACATTTAAATTTATTTCGTGTGCTCGCTGGCAGAAGGCATGCACTGAGTGGACATCTAGACTTCAAATTTAACATTTCAGAAAAAAAAAGACAATTTTTTTTCGTAAAAATTATTAAACAAAATTAATTTTAAATGTAGAAGTATTGTTATGATTATGATCACAAAATAATTCATATTTATGATTTTTTATGTAACACACCGAATCTTTTTTTAAAAAGTAATTTTGTATGTATTTTACTGCACACAAATTTTGAAAAAAATGCACTATACGTATGATATTTTATTTTTCATAGTACTGTACCTGGTACTGTACAACTGTGCATTCGTCATCTATTCAGTGACCAAGGTCTTGTGTGTAAAATATCCTCGAGGGGAAGAGAAGCTTTTTTTACACGCTTTATATTAGCTTGACCTGTATCTATCTATCTATGTAACGGAATCTTTCAACGCGATTTTCACCCACTTAAAATCATTGGATCGACTTGAAACTTTGTATACTTGTAGAGGACCCGTGACAATACAATAAGTTCATATTTATTTTCCAAAATCCTGGCCAGAATCATCAGAAAATAAAAAAAAAGTGTTTTTGTATCAATGTAACGGAATCTTTCAATGCGATTTTCACCCACTTAGAAACATTGGATCGACTTGAAACGTTGTGTACTTGTAGAGGACCCGTGACAATACAACAATTTCATATTTATTTTCTAAAATCCTGGCCATAATCATCAGATTATAAAAAAAAAGTGTTTTTGTATCAATGTAACGGAATCTTTCAACGCGATTTTCACCCACTTAGAAACATTGGATCGACTTGAAACTTTGTATACGTGTAGAGGACCCGTGACAATACAATAATTTCATATTTTGTTTCTAAAATCCTGGCCAGAATCATCCGAAAATAAAAAAAAAGAAAACTGGTATAATAGGTTGCGGACTTGTCGACTTTTAGTCAATCGTTGTAAGAGCTCAGTTGGTAGAGCAGTGAACTCTTAGTGGTATATAATTTCAGTAATCCATACGTCGCTGGTTCAAATCCGGCTGGGAGGGTTTTTTTTTATAGAAGAGTATTACTTTTAGCTCATACTACAATAGTATCGAATTTAAAGATATTTACATTTTTATCTTATTCTGTAAAATATTAAAACTAAAAAATAAAAAAGAAATAATAGTTTTAAAAAACTAAAAGAACACGCTTATTAGAAAACTAAAAAATGAAAAATAATTTTAATTTCCAATACACTTGGGATAAAACTAAAGTGGTCAACAAAAAAATCATCTCCAACACATATAGAATAAAACTAGAGTTATCAACAAAAAGAAAATAATTTTACCATCAAAAGCGTGGGGTGCTTTTTATGATGTTTACATTTTCTTCTTAGAGACTTTACTTTTACCAATATCTGTCTATTATCAAATATATTAATTGATATAGAGCACCCCACGCTTTCAATGTTAAAATTATTTTCTTTTTGTTGATAACTCTAGTTTTATTCTATATGTGTTGGAGATGATTTTTTTCTTGACCACTTTAATTTTATCCCAAGTGTATTGGAAATTAAAATTATTTTTCATTTTTTAGTTTTCTAATAAAGCGTGTTCTTTTAGTTTTTAAAACTATTACTTATTATTTTAGAACTGTAAGAAATCTGATTTTTAAGAGGCTGGCCAGCTGACCATGAAAGAAAGAAAAATAAACACAAAACTGAATGTTAGGTAAACCAATTGAGTGTACAAACTCGAAGAAAAGGATATTTATATTACTTACCAGTATTTCAAGTTAACACAAGATACGTCGACTCAATATCACATAAAATAGATTCTGAGCAAAGGATAATTAGAATATTTACTTCCTCCTAATTTACACAATTTACGTGTTCATCCAACATTGGTTTAGTTTTCGTACTAGATAAATATCTGAAAAATAAACGTTGGTACAAAGTTCTATATAACATGTTTTACATAACACGCATTTGTGCATCCTATGCATTTTCTCATTGCATTTTTCTTTTTCTCCATAGATAGAACCAGAGATGGAAATTCCGTTCTATTTTTTCATTGTATTCGAGAATACAACTGGCTTTGTTTTATATTTATTCTTTAACATTGTTACTGTATCATCATCATCATCATCCAAGCAAGTATTAGGCCGTGTGGCCTGTTACGGTCTCAAAGAGCAATTTTCCATCCAGCGCTTTTTTGGCGTCCCAGCGATCTTTTGCCTTGGGGGTAGTAACGAAGCATGGCTTTTGGAATTCTATGAGACGGCATTCGTTGAAGATGGGCTTTCCAATTGTTTGGTAGTTTTGTATATGGTGAAAAATGGGCTCTACATCCAACTCTTCCATAATTTCCTCATTTCTTTTATGGCCCCACATACTGTAACATCTCTTCTATATTTCCACTAGGCTACTAGAAGAATATAACGCTTTCGCCCGCATTTGGACGGTCGTAATAGTAACTTCACCATAGCCGGTCCCTAGCCCGGATGAGAAGGAGGGTACATGACTGTGCTCATTCCTAAAATTTTATAATTTTGTTAGGACTTCAATATTACGTTCCAAATCTAAACAAATAAGACAATGAGGTGAAGGAGAAGTATTTATGACGAAACATTTATCATAAGTAATGCCACGAGTGATTTCCAAATTATCGATAAATTCACGACTCACGAAGTGAGTGGCAATTGTTAGGACTATTTAACGAATAAAATTAAGCTGTTTACTCACAAATCATTATTTAACTATAGTTATTTTAAAATATTTATATATTTAATGTAAACGACGATGTTTGAAAACAAATGAGAAACGATTGGTACGCTTCAATTGCTTCTTTTGTTTATCACTGCAACCAGATCATACTATTTATTGCCAAAGGAACGCAATATTGTAAGAATGCTCTCTAGTGGAGAAAAAATGAAACACATCAAACTGTATATTAATTCATTTCTGATGTCGTATGATGTAAATATGACAATTATATTTTTCTGGATTATTACCTGGGAAAAAAATACATTTAAGAAAGTGCAAACAGTGGTTTCTTTTTTTGGTGGTATAATCAATTGCTACAAATGTTTTTATATTAACTCCTGCAAGCGCTGTGTGTTGATATCCATGCACTATATATACAATCTGGTAGCCGTATTTCTTAGAGAGTCATTCTCTGCAAAATAATGGTCAGGCCTGTTCAGAATATTAAAAAGGAGGAACTTTCTTTAATATGGTAAATTTAATATTGATAAATATTTGGTGAAACACGACTATTATTAGCTGTAAAACAGAAATCATTGAAACGTGATTGGTCATTGACTCCCATTTGGGGCATGAGTTAAATAGTCATAAGTAATGCCACTAGTGATCCAACTTATCAGTCCGGCAGTTGCTTTGAGGTTTTTGAACAATTTTATTTTTACAGAATACGGTTGTTAACCATATGCCCAACCACCCAGCAATCCTGAGGGGACGATGTTTTTCTATCGCGGTTTTCTCCCCCTAGCTGAGGGGTCCCAATTTAAGCGCCGGGAATTCGCTTTTCGCCCTTGCATGTTTTGCATTACCCAGGGGTCACGAGGAGGATATACATGCATAGGAACTTTGTAGGAATAAATGACATTTCTCGTGCTTTTACATGGAGTGTAATTGTCAGCAAGTTACACCCCCTCGAGACCACATATCTCCCCCCTCCCACTGAGGCGATATGCCGACCCCATGTCACTACTGACATCTGTGGGTAAATAAGAACTCAATTAGCTTGGTTAAAACACTCCCACTAAGGAGCACCCTAAATACGGGTTATATCTATCTTTCTACAATGCTGTAGCCCATTGTTGAGCCATAGTCTCTCCTTTGTAAGAAGTTACTAGACCAAGTTAATTTTACCTTATTTGCTCATAGATGTCATGATTGGCATGCGGTCAACACAACGACTCCAGTGAGACATCTAACAGGCAACTAAGGGCGTTGAGATCGGTAAATTTTTATTACAAACCTTTTTATTCAGGCTTAAGGATCTTTTACAAGACTGAAAATCTTTAGACTTGCGACTCAAGGCTTAAAAATCCTTCCGGGAGGACTTGCTTCTTGAATTTTTGCGTCTAAAAAATCTATCGACCCCGGCCAGGTATGAACCCGCGACCACGGGGTATATAGATATATATTGATATGAAGTCAAGAATGATTAAAAGTGATCTCACTAAAGGCGTTAGGAGGTTCCTGAAACAGTAGGATGCTAAGATTCCCACGTTTTTATACAATTGGCACGACATGTAGACCGGGTTATCAGCCCTGCGTGACAGCCGCCTTTAGCTCAAAAACATGTCTTGTATTCATTTAAGTTGGAGGTTGAGTCGATCCCAGGGCCATAGCGCCGCTAGAAGATTTAGGGCAGTTTAAAATTCCTGGTCCCCATTGGGATTCGAATCTGCGACCTTCCGGCTTTTAGCATAATACCTTAACCAACTACATTAAGTTGTCCCCCCAAGAAATAACCTCATTTAAAAATTATGAACTATTCAATATAAAATACATTCTTGAAAAGTGTTTTATTTTCCCGTATATTGTGAATTAATTAATTAATATATCTCCTGCATTTGAAAATACCCTTGTATGAGGATAAATGGATTTCATAAATTTAAACTAAACAAAAAATCTGATAAGGGCAATTTCTTTGATATTTATTTAAAATTAATGAATAAAGCTTAAATTGTTTTTCTTTTCACTTGATATTTAATATGACAGAGGCCTCTTTTGACATGAAAACATTACAGAAATTTGAAAATGCAGTAAAATAATTGAAATTTGAGTATCCATGTCATTTCCACACTGGGGTTTTATATGTCATCTACTGTATAAATCTAGAATTAATGAAGAACACATTAATCATTTAACACATTAACATTACTATCATGTTATTTTAACATTTTGATTCATTGTGCGGGTGGGATTGTATGAATAAATGAAATGAACATGGTATACTAATGAATTAAGGTTTTTCCATATAAACGTATTGCCTATTATTTTAATTGATATCACATTAGTTTTTTTAATTCTTATTCTAATTTTTCTATATAACACTAAATGCAAAACACAAACTGTAAAACCGGATATTAATCTACATGACAATTTGGCTGCAATAAGAATAATAAATACAGTTGGCCCAAAAGTCAGTTGACAAATGGGAGAAGTTTGGATGATGTTAAAATGTTAACACTAACCACACTGATTGAATTGTCATGTTCATAGGTTTCATTTTAGAGCTAACGCAGATGTTCAAAGTGAAGTCCATCTACCTGTCTCACTCGGTCACGAAATTCAGCTCTCACGTTCAAAACTGTATCTGGTGAAACATGCCGAATGACATTACTGATTCGGTCTTTCAAGTCTTCCAGTGATGAGGGCTGAGTCTGGAAACATGTTGTTTTACATATTCCCAAAGAAAGAAGTTTAAGGACGTCAAATCAGGTGACCGTGTAGGCCAAGACCTTGGGCCACCCCGTCCAGTCCACTGATATCGAAATTTCCTATTCAAATTGTTTCAAATAATTACAGCACATTGAGCGGTAGCTCCATCTTGTTGCCGTATGTTCAATGGTAGGTCATCTAGAAAATATAGTAGGGTCCAGCACTTCACTGTAAGACAGTTGGTTCACATTATTATTATTCATTGTAATAATTATTTTCTTTTAATTTTATTGTTTCATTGTTACTATTGTTTCCAGAATAAAAAAAATACCTAAAATAGCACACTGTTGTAATTCTATTATTTTTTTCATCATTTAGATAATTTTTCTGGGACAATAAAATTAACGTAGGGCCTATATAATATATTACCTTACGTACTATAGGACCGCAGCTACAAGTAAAAGTCACCTTTTCATTATAAGAGAAAAGTCGCGTTTTGGAAGCTTAAATCATAGAAAACCGAAATGGCTTACGTTGCCTAAACCATAACAAATACACCAAATTAATGTCCACAGATTGAATATCTAAAAAAAAAATCTACAAAAAAGTCCGCGACAGCATGCCAGTCTTTTACGAATAACTCATAATAACCATTTTTGTCTGCTAGTTCATTGATGCCAATAAGATCGGAGTAAGTATACAGTACATTCCCGGACAAGCGTAGTAGCGAATTGCAGATATTCTTTTACGGATACTTCACAATAAACGTTTTTTAATGATCCTTGGTTTTGTCCCGCGCCGTAGCCGAGCGGTTAAGGTAGGAAGCCTTGGCGCAGAGCTACGGGACTTGCGCTGGTTCGAGTCTCCATGGGGGAAGAAATTTTCTCATGGTATTTCGGTCAGTATGGTACCGGTGCCCACCCAGCATCGTGAGGCAATTGGGTAGCTACAATAAGTAGCGGCTCCAGGTTGAGGAACCAGCTATAACGGCTGGGGGACTCGACATGCTAACCACATGTCACCCCTACACTGGCTATTGATCATCTACCTCTGTGATTGACACATGTGGATGTGAAGGGCCAGCAGCCGGCTGGTAAAAGGGCAACCGCTGAAAGTGGAAAGACCCTCAATCGGAATCGGTTTTGTCTTTCAGCTCATTTATGCCAAGAAAATCGGGACAAATAGATTCCCGGGCAATCCGGCTAATCAGCACAGGGTATCTAGAAATAATTACGATATAAATGTATAATTATTCAACTAAACATTGCAAAATGAGCTAAAGAAGATAGACCAACGAATGGGAGAAGAACAAGAGGAAGACGACCAAGAAATGGATAGACCGTGAATGCACATCCAATACGTCTTCTTCTAAGGACTGATTTTGGAATCCTACAAATTATGATTAAGAAGAAGAACTAAACATAAAAACATATTTAATTTATTTAGGCGTAGCAGCGAACGCCGGGTATTAACTAGTAAAGTGGATAGGTGTTTTAGTTTCCAGGCGGCATTAAAGGCAAGTCCCCCCCCCCTTTTTTTTTTTTGAGAATTTTCCTCGTCATTGAGGGTTTTCTCCAACCAATCAGTAATTAACATGAATTTAAAAAAATAAATAAATATAAATGACTACGGACTTCTAGACTATCAGTTTGCAACAAACATTCACAAATTTCCCTTAATTAAAGTTCTCCATCGTTCCCTGTCCTCTGTGTCTTCATCTGTTACACCAAATTTCCTCATTGAATTTGAATGTTGTTCTAGGTCTTCTTTTTCTGTTCCTTCTTTCAATTTTCCATGCATAGACGGCCTTTGGTAGTCTTCCATCCTGCATTCTTCTTTTCTTCTTACGTGTCCAAACCATTTTAGCCTTCTGTACTGTTTCCCACTAGTTTAAAAAAATACATTGTTACTGCCAGGCAGAGTTGAGGAGTTGTTTAGAGGCTTCTAAAAGACGCCGCTCCTATCACCATAAATTGAAACTGTTCTCTGCCAATAAATCAACCTCATGGGCTAGTGGTCAGCGTTTCTGACTACTGTTCATAATTCCCGGTCAAACCATAAGATTTTTTTTCTCAAATGGAATAATTTCTGTGGTTGCCCATGGTCTGGAATTTAGATTAATAACTCTCCTGGCGCTTCGTTATCAATTATCACACATCGTATCATCGGGGTAACGTAACTCCGCCTTCTAGGAGCCCCAACTTCATAAGAGGGTTACAATTAAGCCAGTGCCTGGAAAGAACATCAGAAATGTCGAAATGACAACCTGGGGCATTGAAAAAGAAGTATTTGCATTATAATTGACGTATAAACAAAAAATAAAAGTCAAACAAAAAAAATTGAACAACTCGAAACAAAGTTAATTCAATATGTGGCAGCAGTTGTCAAGTCCACAACACAGCCCCAACATATGGAAAACACTCACACAGTCATCAACTCACATTCCAAAAAAAAAAAAAAAAAAAAAAAAAAAAAAAAAAAAAAAAAAAAAAAAAAAAAAAAAAAAAAAAATCAGTAAGTCTGTCCAAATGGGCAAATTCGGCTCCTCCATGGATGTGTATGTCACATCTATGAAGGAAGTCAAGGAAGCCTTTCAAAAAAAATTGAAAATTTACTCACATAATTCACTAACAATGTGGAAAGCAACGGGAAGCTACCACACCTATAATTCCCTAGTAAAGCTGCAAGCATAGCATGAAAATGCTATGATTGCAGTGAAGGGCCTGCATTTGGGCAGAATTACTGTGGATGGATCAAAGCGTTACAGCTTCCACCTATTTAAATAACACATCAATCACATTTTTTAGGGGGATTAAACCCAATGGATACAACTGGACACGACACACACCCAGTCCCAAGGCAGAGATTTTAAAAATCCCTTACCCCGCCGGGAATCGAACCCGGATCACCGGAGTGGAAGGTAGGGACTCTACCGACTATGCCACAGCGACGGACATAAAACACATTTTTAATACATCCATACACTACACAGTACCATAAACAAGAACCAACACTACTAGCAACACTACATAGACTATTTAACTCATGCCCCAAATGGGAGTCAATGACCAATCACGTTTCAATGATTTCTGTTTTACAGCTAATAATAGTCGTGTTTCACCAAATATTTATCAATATTAAATTTACCATATTAAAGAAAGTTCCTTCTTTTTAATATTCTGAACAGGCCTGACCATTATTTTGCAGAGAATGACTATAAGAAATACGGCTACCAGATTGTATATATAGTGCATGGATATCAACACATAGCGCTTGCAGGAGTTAATATAAAAACATTTGTAGCAATTGATTATACCACAAAAAAAAAAAACACTGTTTGCACTTTCTTAAATGTATTTTTTCCCAGGTAACAATCCAGAAAAATATAATTGTCATATTTACATCATACGACATCAGAAATTAATTAATATACAGTTTGATGTGTTTCATTTTTTCTCCACTAGAGAGCATTCTTACAATATTGCGTTCCTTTGGCAATAAAAAATATGATCTGGTTGCAGTGATAAACAAAAGAAGCAATTGAAGCGTACCAATCGTTTCTCATTTGTTTTCAAACATCGTCGTTTACATTAAATATATAAATATTTTAAAATAACTACAGTTAAATAATAATGATTTGTGAGTAAACAGCTTAATTTTATTCGTTAAATAGTCCTAACAAATGCCACTCTTGATCTCCAAATTCTCTAGATAAATTGGAAATCACTCGTGGCATTACTTATGATAAACTACATTCACATGCCACTACTTCACATATACATAAATATCAAACAGCTATCTCCTCGGTTTTTGTATCCCTCTCTGTGCATAAAACTTCTTTAGAACCCAACAAATTAAACCTCAAAAATCATTTCACATTCCCCAAACCATGTTAATCTTCAAAACAATTTCTCTTCTCAGACATAACACATCACAAGCTTTTTTTTATCACAACCCAAAATTAAAAAAAAAAAACTCAAACAACATATTTGTAAACAACCCGAAGACGGCAAAACAATAAGATCCTAAAGCGCGGAGAACAGAGTCACCTGTAACTCATTACACTACTCGCAACTCCACATAGATTTAATTATCTAACAGCATTGCAACTTTTGTCTTTTGCAGTATTATTATAATATAGTATGTTTGTGCCAGTGAATAAAACGTGACAACGCCGCTTGTATGCTAAATACTTATCCGTGCAAAGTAGACCTATCTAACCACAAAGCAAAGCGCCTCTAAACTAAAATACTGAGTCCACTATATAATAATAATAATAATAATGTTTTATTTATTCTGGCAGAGTTAAGGACATAAGGCCTTCTCTTCCACTCAACCAGCACAAATACATATTTGACAATACAGATATACACTATACTAGTTATAAAGAGTTAAAGATATATTAAATGTTGTAATGTAAATTTCATATGCAAACAACATTTTATACGATAATAACAATAATAATACTTACGATAATGATGATAATGCTAATAATAATATAATGATAATAATAATAATAGCAGAAATATGATAAACACCAATTAATATATGTACCTTACACTGGGTAATGATGAAGTCGAGGTTAGAGCAAATATAAATTTAGATTTCTTTTAAAATATGCCAATGTCCGGCAGCCCCTTATTTATTGTGGTAGGGAATTCCAGTTGCGAGAAGTGAAAATAGTATATGACATGGAGCGATGTGATGTCCTATGTTGCGGTATATTAAGCAAGAGACCACGTTGTGAGCGTGTGTTTAAGTTATGGTTGGAGGATAGATACTGGAAACGAGATGATAAATAATTGGGAGTCGAGGTATGCAAGATCTTAAATAAGAAAATTAGACAGTGCGATTTTCTTCTCTCTTTTGAATGTAGCCATGACAATTCGTGGAATAATGGAGAAATGTGATCATATTTTCGGACATTAAATTTATGAATCTGATACACATTATGGACACGCTACAGTTTGTCCGACAATCCGTCACTTATGTCAGTAGAACTTCATAATAGTCAAAATGCGGCATCACTAAGGTTTGGATAAAAATTCTTTTAAGAGCTGTTGGAAGAGCTGATGTAAAATTAAGCATGATAATCCCAACAACATTATGGTTATTCTGTGACCGGGGAAGGTGGAAGAATTCAGATTGCCAGAATCTAATATATAAAAATGAATGCTTGTTTGTACTTTATGCGCAGCCATACCGATGATCCGATTGTGATGGGGCTTTTTGCAAAATGTTCAGGAGATTCCCGGGATGAACATAGGCTATAAGAGAGTTGTAATACTCAATCCCTACACCCTTAAAAATCGCCCTTTGTTGTGGATAATGAAAAAAAAAAGTAGCTCTTTGGACGCTTAAATCGCTTATACTGCCTACACCATAACAAATACACAAAATTAATGTACACAGAATTGAATATCTCAAAAATCTCAACAAAAAAGTCCGCGACAGCATATGTTTATCTCTTACGGATAACTCACAATAACCATTTTTGTCATTCATTGATGCCAATAAGATCGAGATAAGTAGATTCCCAGGCAGCACCGGGTAATCAGCACGAGAATCTTAAAACAATTACGATATACATTTATAAATATTTTTCATTTTACTTATTCGACTAATCATAAGAAGTGCATTAATTTTTGTCTTTCAGCTCATTTATGCCAAGAAGATCGGGATGAATAGATTCCCGGACAACGACGCGTAAACAGCACGGGGTATCTAAAAATAATTACGATATACATTTTTCCTTTTACTTATTCAACTAAACATAAAAGCACAGTAATTTTAATTTATTTTAGGCGTAGCAGCGCACGCCGGGTACAGTATTAGCTAGTATTAAATAATTATTTTTTCAGCTAAATAACAAATAATGTAATATTTGTTTGTATGAGGATTTAAATACTGATATAATTAGGTATAGAATGAAAGTTTCATATTAAAATATTTCCAATATCTAGAACTGATGGCCATAATTGAAAGTACCCTAATTCAAAATGAGAATACAGCTCAAAACATGTAATAATCGATATTTTAATTCCATAACAGAATAAATGACAGGACAACTGACCATATTGAAGAATTAACCTCTAAAAGGGCAGAGTAACACCCAAGACGCCAATGAATGAGAAAATAGAAAAAAGTCTAGGTCAGATGCTTTGAATATTGAGGGTGGATTGAGAACTTAAATAGTAAATACTATTTATTAAATTTGGACATAGAATTGTGCAAGAGGAAAAAGCAGAGCAACAACTCATAATTGATTTCATAAAACAACAGACACGACTAAAATAAGATAGCAGTTTCAACAAGTTTCTCCTCATTTCGTTTAACAAACTCCACAATATCCTCAAAACCATTCTCGGCATCCAATTTTGAATATATTTAATTTACATTATTATAATCACTATATATGAAGGATCAAACATAGGCTCATTTCTGGAAATACATGCTATTATACATTACAGGAACTCTTATCGTCCCAACTCTCTCAAAAAACGTTAAACTGAAAATATATAAAACTGTTATTCTCCCAGTTACGAGAAACAAGGACTCTTACTTTAAGGGAGGAGAAAATATTGCGAGTATTTGAGAATAAAGTTCTTAAAAACATTTTTGAACCAAAGGGAGATGAACGGTCAGGCAAATGGAGCAGACTGCATAACAGTGAGCTACATGATATTTATAAGAAACCAGATATAATAAGAACAGTTAAGTCTCGTAGACTGCGATGGGCAGGACATGTGGCACGATTGGAGAATGAAAGGGTTATGGAAATTTCTTGTAGGAAAACCAGGGGAAAAAAGCCCAGTTGGTAGACCAAGATTGTGGGGGGAATATTATTAACCATTATTTGAGGGAAGTAGATTATACAGGGGATGATTGGAAAAACATTAAATCAGGATAGGGATGTATGGAAAACTTATGTTCGCACTGCCATGAACCTAGGGATTGGATAGTGCCAGTGAGTTAGTTATATATGAAGGATTATTTATAGGGTACTGATGAATTGGTTTGAGTAACACACCATTATATTAATAAGAGATAATATTGTAAATTTGAAATGAATGTACGCCTAAGTAACCATTTAAGGGATCACTCATATTTAAGTGATAACTATGACCAGTTCATGATCGTGTGGTCATAGCTTTTGGACTACAGTTCATGAGGTCTCGGGTTCGATTCCCACTCAGACCACAGAAATTTTTCCTTGAAGGAAATTGTTCCTGTTGTATATGATTTGGAATTTAGGTTTAAGAGCTCTTCTGGATAATTAAGAAGAAACGATGTACAGGTAATTTATATCGAGTTAGGCTAGAACGGATCACAATCCAGCACAAAATTTTAAATATCAAGTTTAAAATAAGAAACATTAAAAGCTAACTGAAATGTGAAAACCAATAACCGAAGCTTGACAAAAAGAACAATATAAAATTAGAAGCTATTTATTGGCTTTCAATTTTAAGAGACAAACTTTGGGATCAGATAGATAACCTTCTTCGAGGCATATTTTGTTAAGGAACCTATGGACTGAAACGCTTCGTTTCAGAGCTAGAGGGATCTTCTTCTTCTTCTTCTTCTTGTAAGCCCATGTTTCCCTTTACAGAGATTTAGGCGCTCTCCCCTACAGGGAAGTATTTGAACCATACTAATTTAGTTACACTTGTTTTCGTATAGATGCCATTTTGAGTGGTCCGTGGTCAGCGTTCCGCCTCATACTGACATCTAGGAAACCAAGGTAGTACTAGGACGGGAAAATTCGGTAAATTTTGCTTAGAGGCCTTTCCATTCATGCTTAAGGATTTTTTACGAGCCTGCAAATCTTCAGACTCGGGGCCCACGGCTTAAAGTCCCTCCCGGAGGACTCGCTCCTTGGATTTTTCCATCCTAAAAAAATCCATCGACCCCAGCCGGGTTTGAACCCACGACCCTCGGGACCAGAGGCAAGGAGCATAATCACTAGGCTAGAGGGATCTTCCAGGAAATAATGTAAGGAGACGGATAAACACTACTTTCAGTCCAAAAGTGGTTTGTTATTACTACTATCGTTTGGTTTGTTTACTTCCGGAGCTCAGTAGCATTCGGGACATAGACCAGTGGTAACTTGTGTGAAATATCATTCGTTAGGAATATGATATTCAAGGTTCAAACCTCAGATATACTGACCTTTTAGTCCGTCGCCGTGGCGTAGTCGGTAGAGTCCCTACCTTCCACTCCGGCTCCCCGGGTTCGATTCCCGGTGGGGTAGGTGATTTTAAATCTCCACCTTGGGCCTGGGTGTGTGTCCTGTCTTGTGTTTGTATGGGTGAATACGATAAAAAGGTTAACAAAGGTAAAACAAAAAGGAAGAACAGTGTAAACGAAAGAAAACGACAAAGAAAGAAATTAAAAAAAAAAAAAAAAAAAGGAACCTATTACAGCAAGTTTGTTTACATCCATTGGTACGATCTGTTCGATAGGTAGGGGTGGGCCCACTGCCTGGCCGGTACGCTCGCCTGATCTTATCTGCCTAGATTTTTTTTTTGTGGGGCTACGTGAAGGCAATAGTTTATGAAACGATATTGACTCTGAAGAAGATCTTGCAGCAGCTGAAATATGGGAAACTCCTAACATCTTTGGAAGGGTACGACAAAATATGGTACATTGATGCACTGTTATCTGGATGTCAATGGGCATGTGTTCCAGCTTGTTGCGATAGGGCAATAAACTGCATGCTATTATGCATCACAATCCTGACAATGCAACACTGGAGTGTTTATTTTAGAATTAAGTACGTTTTGTTTCTGCTTGTCTGTAAAGTATTTTTATTAGCACACAGAATGACTTGATATTTCTACGTACCTACTTCCTTCCATCCCTTCCTCTGAGAACCCTCTTGCACTGAAACGAAACATCACAGCCTATAGGTTCCTTAACAAAATATGCTTCAATCAACGTTAACTATGTGCTCCCAAAGTTTGTCGGTCTAATTTAGAAACATCATCATCATCATCCGGTATCATGGCAGCTGCCGCCGACTTCCGGAAACCAAATGCCATTCCTCTCTGTCCATCCATTGACTTCCTCCATTCCTCTGATATTCATAGCTGCGTGTACCCCTTCTATCCAAGTTTTCTTCGGTCTTCCTCCTTTCCATTGGGATCCATTCCATAACAATTTTTGCTCTGGCATTCTTTTGACATGACCATACCACTGCAATCTTTTCTTTTCTATAATGTCTATGATGTCCGGCTCCTCTTGTACACCCATAATTTCCCTTATTTATTTATTTCGTATTCTATCCATTCTAGATTTTCCAGCTGATCTTAAAACATCCATTTCTGTACTTAAAATTATTTTCATTTCCCTGGTAGGAATTTACCAGACTTCAACATCATATGTTAAAATGCTCTGAATTATGGTTTGATATATTTGTAATTTTCTATTTTTTTGTAATATTTTTGCTCCACCAAACAGAGTTTAAAGTATTTATTGCTTGTTTTGTTTGTGCGATTCTATTTTTAGAAACACCCTGTATATATAAATAGTTACGGATATAACTGTTAAACAGTACTTAACTCCGCCTTCCTGGCACCCGTATGTCAGAAGTAGGTTACAATTCCACCAATACCGAAAATATAAAATAATACACACACACTCCCTTGCGTTCCTCCGTTTCGTTACTGATAATCAGTACCTCCTCTGTGATCAGTACTATATAATAAACAGTAACGTCTTTGTCATTCTTGGTCCAAATAGGATTGTAACAAGACTGAATAGATATTAAAGTAATTATTTGGTACGTATCATCATCAACTTTTAGGATTTCATATAATTATTACGATTCTGATTTTAAAATACAGACACTAGCAGTAGGCCTATAGGCTGTATTTTTTCGTAACTGTGAACGATTATATGTATTGAAATGTATGCTTGAGTTTTTCGAACATACAATAATTAAACTGATCACCAGTAATACAAATTCTAAACATAATCATGCGTAAAATTTACTCACCGTATTTTTAAATTAATTTTTTTCAACAGCAAAATTAAAATGTTAACTCAACTGTCAAACAACCATGGAATACTGATGACAAATGTATGCTCTGTGCTAGTAGCATGGCGTGTTCGTAAATTCTTCCGAGAAAAATCTGATGAATTAAATAGAATAACGGCCATGACGTCACCAAATAATCAGTTCGATTACCGTTGATTCATTAACGAACTATTTAATTGCTCTAAGATTGATTTTACTTGTAATTCCTGACTCTGCGCTGGGGCGCTGCTGGTGTAAAAGCTTTGCAAAATAAAAACAATAACTATTAATTAAATAAAAATAAAACGTAGTTTTATTTGATTTTCATATTTATTATATAATTCAGTGACAGCTGTTTCGGTACACTGTACCTTCTTCAGACATGTTAACAAATTATGAATTGTGTTCCAACTGATCTAAGCAACAATACAACAATATTTATTTAAATTTAACAAAGGGGATTCATTCAAATCAAGTTGAGAATTTAACAGTTTTTTACTACTTTTAAATTTATTAATTTCTACATCCTCCAAAAGATCTAACTTCTTACCCTTATCACAAATATGTAAAATTTCAAAATTTGGATCAAAACAATGATTAAATTGGAATAGGTGGTTAGCATATTTTGAATTTTCTAAATTTCTGTTATATGCTCTCATGTGTTCCTTTATCCGAGAGATGAAAGGTCTACCAGTTTGTCCTATATAGACATTGTCACATGTGCCACACTTCAATTTATATACACCTAATAATTTTTCTTTTTTTTTGTTTTGGTTTTATTGTTTTTTATTATATTTTGTAGAATTTTATTAGTTTTGAATGCGACATTAATGTTCAACTTTTTAAAGTGTTTAGATATTTTATTTGAAAGTGGGCCTATGTATGACATTACGACATATTTCTTTATGTTTTCTTTGGGTAAAGGAAAAACTTTGTTAATTGTTTTTTTGTAATGAACCTTCTTAATTAAACATTCTATAATTTCAGGGTCGTAGCCATTATTAACAGCCAATTGTTTAATAATATTCAATTCATTATTATATTCCAAGGGTGAAAGAGGGATATTTAAAAGTCTATGAATGTAACTATTAAAGGCTGCCATCTTATGAGTATATGGGTGAAGAGAAGAACTATGGATAGTGGTATCAGTATGAGATGGTTTGTGAAAGATACCAAACTCAAACTTATTATCAATATGTTTTATTGATAAATCCAAGAAATTTATACTATTATTTGTTTCTAATTCCATTGTGAAATTAATACTTCTGTGAATGTTATTAATAAAATTTAAAAAGGAATTCAATTGTCTAAAAATTTAAATAAATATTGTTGTATTATTGCTTAGATCAGTTGGAACACAATTCATAATTTGTTAACATGTCTGAAGAAGGTACAGTGTACCGAAACAGCTGTCACTGAATTATATAATAAATATGAAAATCAAATAAAACATTTTATTTTTATTTAATTAATAAATATGGATTTTCATCAAGTAAACACCAACTCAATTGATTAAAAACAATAACTTCAAATTTATATCTCTATAAAATTTTACATTATTAATGTAATCTTGTGTTTTGAAGTGCCTTTGTTTATAAATTGCATTTCTTTGCTGATGTAAAAGCATTGCAAAATGAAAACAATAACTTTTAATTTATATCACTATAATTTTACATTATTAATGTAATCTTGTGTTTTGAAGTGCCTTTGTTTATAAATTGCATTTCTTTGCTGATGTAGAAGCATTGCAAAATGAAAACAATAACTTTTAATGTATATCACTATAATTTTACATTCTTATAATATTGTGTTTTGAAGTGTCTTTGTTTATTAATTAAATTTCTTCTTCATAGCTCTATTGTACAAAGTGAACATTAGCTTCTATCACAACAGTCTTTCATTAAATACAATAAGTTAAAATGTACCTTCTTAGGTAAAATCCGTCGTCCTCAACTTATAAAATATGTAACCTTTATGCCTTTCAGAACATCTGTTCCATCTTCAGCAGGCCACTCTTCGCTACAACATCCGGTATGATGGTTGATGCTGCTGGTCCTAATGTGGCTGCATCAACTATCATACTGGATGTTGTAGCGAAGAGTGACCTGCTGAAGATGGAACAGATGTTCTGAAAGACCTACAGGCATAAAGGTTAGGCTACATATTTTATAAGTTGAGGACAACGGATTTTACCTAAGAAGGTACATTTTAACTTATTTTACTTTATGACTCTCCACCTCAACGGTTTTAACAATGAATTTTATTAGTATTGAGGCTTTCATTTTCCAATCCCAACCAACGTCATCTTCCTCCCTAATTCTTCTTCTACATCATGGAATTGCTCGGGTTCGATCTCCGGTCGGGGCAGTTTTTCTGGGTGAGGTTTTTATCGGGGTAAGACCTCACCTGTAAGACAAATGTCAGGAAAACATTAAGGCCCAAACGGTCCCTGAAATCATATGGCCATCACATCATCATCTTTCACCGGTGTGGAAAGCAACGGGAAGCTACCACACCTACAATTCCCTAGTAAAGCTGCAAGCATAGCATCAAAATGCTATGATTGCAGTGAAGGACCTGCCCTCGGGCAGAATTACTATGGATGGATAATGGAATTAGGCAATAGACCTGTTTCCACATCATTATATCTCTACATTTAGTTATGGGGCACCCAAAATTTCTTCTTTCTTTGGGTTGGTAGTGAAGCAAAGTTTGTGGGAGTCTATTAGGTGTCATTATTTCTATATGTTGGAGCCAGTTAGATCTTGAATTTTATTTGTAACACTGTAGATGTTGAATTCGGTTATTTTTTCATTATACTGTAGTTATCTATGTATAGCCTGCTAGTGAACATAAGAATTCCATTTCAGCTACTTCTATTTTCCTTTTATTTGATCTATTAAGTGTCTAGGTACTTCCATAATTTTATATAATTTCAATTGCGTAATTTTTAATGTTTCATTTTTTAGAGTTATTATTCTGTACATATAAAATCTGTTTAATTTTAAGTTTATATAATTATTTTGGCAGTGATACGTTAAAACCTAAGTAGTTGAAATTGTTTACTTGTTCTATTAATTTGTTATTATTTAACTCATGCCCCAAATGGGAGTCAAAGACCAATCATATTTCAAGGATTTTTTATTTACAAGTAATCACAATCGTTTTTCACCTCGAATTTATCACTATAATAATCAAGCTCCTCCTTTTTAACATTCTGAATAGATGACATCAATAAACACGCTGCAGTGTAGTGGTTAAGGCACTGCGCTACAAGCCGGAAGGTCGAGGGTTCAAGTCCCGGTGGGGTCAGGATTTTTAAACTGACCCAAACCTTCCAGCGGCACTATGGCCCTGGGGTCGACTCAGCCTCTAACGGAAATGAGTACCAGGCGCTTGTTCTGGGGGTAAAGGCGGCCGTCACGCAGGGCTGACAACCCGGCTGACATCAAGTGCCGATTGTCTAGAAAAAGTGGGAGCCTTAACCTCCTACTACCCCAAGGGCCTCCTGAGGCCTGTAGCGGGACTGCTTTACCTTTTTTACAATGTTAATTAATAACACAAGAAACACATAACATTGCTTAAGATGCAATACCTCATAATAACTACCAATGAACTATTCCTAATATTTTCATCATCATCATCATTATCACTGTACATTCACGAATATAGGCCATTTGTTGACCTGTTTCGGCCTCAAGAGAAACACCATCCACAAGTCTTTTTGAGTGGACATCCTGGTCTTCTTCTTCCTGCAGGTTATCCTGTGATCTTCCATTCGATGAACATGTTGCATCCATCTTGACTTATAATCAGAAATTTTGTTTTCTAAAGGTTCCATGTGTAATTCTAAGATGTCTTCATTTTTTTGTGATCTAGTAGGGTGTATCCTGCAGTCCTCGAAGGTATCTCATTTCAGCAGATCTAAGTGTCTGTATATCCTTTCTCGTGGTACAACCCGTTTTCACAAACGAGGCTCTGAGGACCAGGGTAATAGTTAAGTATAACATTTGATTTGCATTCAAAAAGTATTGTTTGAGCAGTTTACCTTACAAGTCACGGCAGTATAACCATTCCATCGGGTACTGAGTAAATGCAGTATCCTAATGTCGGTCCAGAGACTAAAACGTAGCAGCCCTACCACTGGACTACTTAGCATCGGGTCAGTAACCCGTCCTAAGGAACTTCAACACTACTTTCAAGTCTCAACATGAAAAATCCAGAAGGAATTAAAATATTTTTAAAACAATAAATACATTAATTCCAAGAAATTCAAGATTACTCCTTATGAAAAAAAATTCAGTAATGGACTGAAATAACTACAAATAATAAGATTGAAGAGGCCATTGCTTGAATACAAAAATATTTTAGGGTAAAATTGGATTCCTTGGAAGTTGGAATTTAAGAAGGGGAGAATAAATAGAATTGCAATAACTTCTCCTAATTTGCTAGGAATTGATCGTAAGATGGCATATGCAAATAAAAAAAAATTCTTGAACTTTTATAGGAAAAAATCACTATGAGGTATAATTTAAGATTAAATTAAAATACTTCATACCTCACCTCATATCCAGTCTTCTAATTATACTGTGGTTTCGAAGCCTCGGCAGCATCTTCAGTAATATCTCATCGACTGATGTTATGTCGATCAGAAGAACTACTACTACTTCTCCCTCTGATATCAGTCAATGAGATATTACTGAAGATGAAGCTGCCAAGCCTTTGAAACTGAGTATTAGAAAACTGGATATGAGGTGAGGTATTAAGTATTTTAATTTAATCTTAAAAAAATATCCAAAAAAGACTACGCCAATTTTGGAATATATTAAACAGTACCAACTAAATTGGAAACACCATCTTGAAAGAATGAGTTCAAATTGGATCCCCAAAGCTGTTTATAATTATATACCAAGAGTACGAAGATCACTGGGCCATCCTATAAAACGCTGGAGGGAAAATTTTCTATAGGATTGTAACAGGCCTTGGCCTAATACTTGGAAGGAAGAAGAAAAATATCATTCAGGTTGGCTATGTATGGGAGTATGAAGTAAGATTGGCATTAATATTTTTGGTGGGGAGTTATGATTTGATATTTAATATTAAATTGATCATTTCTCACTCAATGACAAATTAAATTTGAAGAGAAAAATATATGCCTAAATCAGGATTTGAACCCAATATCTCTGGTTCTGTACACCAGTGCTTTAATGATGTAAGCTAAATCGTAAAAGCAACGGAACCAGAGATATTGAGTTCAAATCCCGATTTAGGCTCTAGCTTAATTCGTTAAAGCACTGGTGTACAGAACCAGAGATATTGAGTTCAAATCCCGATTTAGGCATATATTTTTCCCTTCAAATTTAATTTGTCATTGAGTGAGAAGTGAGAAGTTTAATATTAAATATAGCTTAAATCGTTAAAGCACTGGTGTACAGAACCAGAGATAGTGGGTTCAAATTCCAATTTAGGCATATATTTTTCTCTTCAAATTAATTTGAGTTATGATTTGATACTTAATGTATTTCAAGATTATTTTTGATTAATCCTTTATCTCTTGTACGGTTTATCTCTTGTTTAGCAAACTCCTTTTGATTTTGCTCAATCAGCAATTGTAAATGGAGCTTCAAAGTATTCAAAAGCTCCAGCCTACCAAATGATGGTGGCACTGGTGCTGGTGCAGTATGTCCACTTTTTTCCTTTTATCGTAAACTAAACACAAATTCAACAAACTTTGATGGCGAAATTCTAGCAATTTTCTTAAGTTTACAAAATCTTTTATATCACATCCAAAAATTTACAAAAGTTGTAATTCTATGTGACTCCAAAGCAGCCATTCTTGCTATAACACGAGACACAACACCCAAAAGCATCAAAATTATTGAATGTCACAAAATGATAAAACATTTATCCCGTCTACATAA
This sequence comes from Diploptera punctata, assembly GCA_030220185.1. Taxonomy (NCBI): domain Eukaryota; kingdom Metazoa; phylum Arthropoda; class Insecta; order Blattodea; family Blaberidae; genus Diploptera; species Diploptera punctata. The sequence continues at coordinate 862,507 of JASPKZ010008385.1, forward strand.
AAAAGTTGTACTTCAATGGATTCCGGCCCATTGTGGAGTGACAGGCAATGAAATAGCCGATTTTCTAGCCAAGAAGGGTAGCAAAATTGTTTCAAACCCAACTTCTGCTCCAGTTTCCTTTCACTCTATCAAAAGAATTATCTCAAATAAATACATCAATAAACTTAGAGAAGAATACACCACCAAAACATCTGGAAAGGAATGGGAAAATCTACAAGCTTATGACATTACTACATTACAAAGAAAATCTGCAGTAGCAACATTCAGACTGCTAACGGGACATGACTGCTTGAATAAACACCTACACAGAATTGGCATAACAGATTCACCTAAATGCCCTTTTTGCAATTTAAATGAAGATATGGAAAGAAACCATCTCCTCCGTTGTCCAGCTTTTGTAGAAGAGACCAGCCTTTCTGCTAAATATTGGAGTGCAAGAGAGCGAATGATTTCATTATCAAGTGCTCGACATTAGATACCAACCAACCAACCAGTATTCAAAAGCTTGTAGGGCTGTAAAATAAAGACCTTGTAGAGCTTGATTATAATTATTTTCTAATAGTCCATAACCCAAATTCCTTACTAACATTGAGATAACGTTAAATTTTGAATTATTGATCTCAGCTAGATGTGAAAGCAAAGTATTGTAAGTCACTATCTATTTGTAAGGTGTTAAATTACTATTTATTTGAAGTCTGGTATCCCATACCAATCATGGCAAGACAGTCTTAGCTTCAATGAATTTGACAACACAGCATGTTATGTGCTATTGATCCTATTGATTTAGTAAGGTGTAATCTGATCTGAGAGCTCTTCCTTTGCAATCTGTCTAGCCAACTATATTTTAATACATGTGCTGCAGAAAAGAAAGGCAGACCATATTTAATGATGTTGCACATGATTACAATGCATTTCGTAAAATCTGTGTGAACAAGAAATTCCACGAGCCAACAGAAGATTGTAAATGCCTGTTATATAGAGAAAGATGTAGAAAATACCGTATCATAATGTGTGCAAATAGAACAAAATCTATAACAGACTACAGCAAAAACTAAACTCAAACCCAATGCTCAACTTGAGCGCACTTTTCTTCTTATAATAATGCCTTTATGCCTAACATTTTGCTCATTGTGTTGTGCAAACAAAGATTACAATTGAATGAGTCATTTCAAAAAGGGATCATCTACAGTGGATACAATTATACAGAGAGGGGAAAAAAAACTGATTCAACTTGTTCAGGATAAAGCACTGAATCTGAAATTGCTACTGAATAAAGTCAGAAAGTGGTAAAGAAATAGTGTAATTGATCCGTTCTCAAGCAGAAACGATGGAAGTAGGTATGTAAACATGGAATAACGAAAGAAGAGAATTTCAGAAAAATGGTAGATGATTAATATTTTATTTTAGGAAGTGATATTTTGAGATTATTTTAATTAAATTATTTTTAGTCTTTTCATCTTACCTCCATATTAATGTTGATTTGTTCTTGAACATGTTTCGATATCATAATCATCATCAGCATCTTGCCCAGACTGGTTGGATTTATGTTGCACACCCTGGATGTCGATGTCACCTCCATCCTGTGGTTGGCCAAAGAACCTCCAAACAAGGCCATGCTTCGTTGGTATTTCAAAATTCATAACTCTGTTTTTGTTCTTCTGAATATAATTATTTTTTCAGAAGAACAAAAACAGAGTATGAATTTTGAAATACCGACGGAGCGTGACCTTGTTTGCAGGTTCTTTGGCCAACCACAGGATGGAGCTGACATCGACACCCAGGACGTGCAACATAAATCCAACCAGTCTGGGCAAGACGCTGATGATGATTATGTTATAATTGAAACATGTTCAAGAACAAATCAACATTAATATTGAGGTAAGATGAACAGACTAAAAATAATTTAATAGTATTTCATCTCTTTTCGAGATGGCTCATTCAATTAGAACCGAAATATCTGGAGAAAGGACACCTACATATGGAGTTTGAACCCGTTCATATATCCATTAACCTGTAATATAAAGGATTTTTAAATACTTTTCACTACTCAGTCACCGGAATTTAAATGCCTTAACACCCTTATTTGCTTGTGTTGAACTATTATAGGAAAATCACTATGAGAATACATAATTAAAGTAACAACAGAAAACGGCTATGAAGGAAATATGGTACACAAGAAAATAAATAAATTTAAAAGACAAAAATTAATTAATAAAAGCACACTTATAAAACAAACAGAAGAAAACAAAATTCAAGAAATTTACTTACCAAGTTTCAAAATTTTTTTTTAAAAAAGTTTTAATACAAGATTGGCACCAAAGAATGAATACAACCTTAATAGGATAATTAAAACCAATGAAAATTAAAAAATTGAGGACAAAAACAAATCAGGAATTTATCAGATCAAATGCAGGGATTGTGACAAAATTTACATAGGAAAAACAAAAAGAAATTTGAAAACAAGGGTGAAAGAATATAGTAAAGTGTCAAAAATGGTGAAGTGGAAAAGTCGGCAGTAGCTGCTCATGCTTGGTCTGAAAAACATGTAATTGAATCAAAAGCCAGTCTAATTACACAAACAGAAAAACAAAAAGAATTCACGGTTTGAAAAAAAAAATCCACATTAAAAAACCAAGAAAGAAAAACTTATGAACTTCGAAAATCCCGCTGATTCTGAGTTGATCTGGAGGTTTATCAGTCCACCAACAGAGGGAGGAAGAAGCAGTTCTTCTGATCGACATAACGTCAGTCGACAAGAAATTACTGAAGATGAAGCTGCCCAGGCTTTGGAACCAGTCTAGTTAGAAGACTGGATACGAGGTCAGGTATTGAACATTTTAATTTAATCACTATGAGGTTTAATTTAAAATAAAATTCTATTTATCTCACCTCGTATCCTGTCTTCTTTTTACACAGGTTTCAGCATCAGTAAATTTACAACAGAACATCGGTCATAAAATTACTGATGATGAAACTGCCTAGGTTTTGAAACCTATCTAAATAGAAGAATGTGAAGTGAAAAGAATTTTATTTTAAATCAAACCTCATAGTGATATTTCATGTAATAGTTCAATATATGTGACAAATCAAGGAATAGTAAAGTTATGTAATTGCACTACAATATTCCACTCAAGTGCAAGTTTACATTTCACTTCCTCATATATGCTGCTCCACTCACAAATTTCATTGTGTCTTGTTTTTGTAACTTTTAAATTGAGATATAGGTTCTGGTATGTTAATTTTCTATTGTAAATTAAATGATTGGGAGCCGAAGAGGCAATATGTGATCTCAGGAGTGTGCACCTTGCTGGTGGGTGCACACTAATAAAGCCTGAGAAATGCCATTTATTCCTGCCCAGCCCAATGCACCACGTCCTCATCGTGGCTCCTGGTTAATACTAAGAAGTGCAGGGGCGAGAAAGTGAGTTCCCAACACTTAAAAATTGGGACATACCGGCTAAGGGAGAGAATTCCAACAGAAAATCATTGACTCCCCCAGGATTGCTGGAGGATGGGCATGGGGTTGACATCCCTACCTCGTAAAAACAAATATGTTCAGAAACCCAACATGCTTCGGAATGATGGTCTATAACAACAACAACGACTAAAGCAAAGAAAAATTCACTTACGAATTGGCACTTAGAATGTTAGAACCCTTTATAAAACTGGAAACCTAAACTCTCATCAGACCGAGCACCAAAAAGGTGTTTACAGCAAGTTTTATGGGGAATGGACAGGTTGGAAGACCGAAAAAATGATGGTATTAAGGAAGATGCTGCAAACCTACTTAAGTGTCGCAACTGGAGGCTTGCTGTGCAAAATAGAAATGATTGGAGGCAGAAGTTAAGGGAGGCCAAAGCTTGAATTTGAGCCAATCAGCCATTGGATGGATGGATGGATGGAAATTAAATGATTTGCCTTGTATACATTTTATAAAATGATAAAATGCATTACCTATACAATATACAGGCTGTCCATAAAGTCCTGCTACCAAAACAATATAACTTAGCTTGTAAACTATTTATAGAGACATGCTGTTATTTGCAATGTATTCTACATCTCTCTAAGTTTTGTTTACATTTGTTGCAGATTGTGATTTAAATTACAATGACGACACCTCAGGAAAAGACCCCAAGGTATATGGTGGTATGCTGAGTCAGGTAAATCACCAGTACCCTCATATCTGAACGTTATGGCAGTTAACATGTCCAGACACAAAGAAAGTCACTTCATCAGAGAACATCAACCCTCTGCAGGTACTCATTGTCTTCATCAATTGCATTCAGCATGCTGAGGGAAGCCAGTTGGCAGCAACGCTTGCGTAATTTGAACTTTATAAACCTGAAGATGTAGACACCTATGACTTTATGAATGGTTGATTTTGGTAAATGCAGTATCCGCGAAGCACGACAAACCAATTTTTGAGGTCTGAGTCGAAATGCAAGTTACACATTGTCGATAATTTTCTTGACTTACACCTGGTTGTCCACTCCATGGCAAGTCCATTACACTGCCAGTTGCTAGAAATTTCTCGGCCCATCTAATTATGGATGATTTGGATGAAGGATCTCTTCCATATTAATGGTGGAAATTTCTGAACAGTTACTGGTGATTTACCAGACTCAGCATACGACCATACATATTGCGTATTTCTTGTGGTGTCGTCATTGTTGTTTAAATCACAATCTGCAATAAATGTAAACAAAACTTTGAGATGTGGAATAAGTTGCAAAAAACCGTGTGTCTCTATGTCAAATAGTTTACAAGCTAAGTTACATTGTTTTGGTAGCAGGACTTTGTGGACACTCTGTATATGATTACACAATATTGATAATAATCATAGTATATAATATCTTAAACTGGAATATCAATGGGTGGGTTTTTGTTTTATGGCATTTGATTCAACATAACCTAAAAAAAATATATTTATAAGCTCACATGTCACTTTATTTTCTTAAATACACATCCAAACAACACTCTGGCACTTAAATTATTATGTACAATATCAAATTTAAGCACAGCATTATCAAAAAAACAAATACAGCATGATCACGTTTTGTTATACTGTAATTACAAAATAATAATACTCAATTTTCATAGTATATGAAAATGGACAAATCCATGCCCTCTATTCTGAGCAAGACTTATTCTAACCTACTCACCGTGTGTATTCATAGAGCCTCAAAAGTTGTTTTCCCCTCAGATCTTACAGCTTTGTTTATACAGGATATAAGAGAATAAAATAAATACAGAGATTTTAAGTTTTTAGGTTATATTGACATATATTTCAAACATTTCATTATCACTCACCTCCGTCCCACCAATATTATGTTGCTTTAATCAAAATTACAGTGGGAAGTAACATTATGAGGTAATTTACAATTTATAAATTGAGTTGGTTAAATGATTTTCCATTTCACCTTATAAAGTTCCTTGTTTTCACGATACTGGTTTCAAAGGCCTTTGCCTCCATTATGAGTCAAAACTTCAGAAAGTTCTGTTTTTTCACGATGCCAGTTTCAATGGTTTTTGCCTCCATCATCAGTCAAAATTCCATAAAGTTCATGTTTTCACGGATACCGATTTCAAAGATATTAGCCTCTAACATAAGTCAAAACTCCAGAGTTTTTTATTGATGATGGAGGCAAAAGCCTTTGAAACTGGTATCATGAAAACATGGAACTTTATGAGGTGTTTTGATTGATGAAGAAAGCGAAGGCCTTTGAACTGTGAGCTCTTTTGATTTTTCTATTTGTTTAATTAAACTGGTTTTTATATTATATTCTTTATAATTAATCAAATAATATATTCCTGGGGAATATGATTTATTTAATGTTTGAAGGAAGTGATCACTACAAGGTTTTTTTAAAATAATGAGTTAGAATATGTACGACTCACCTCATATTTGTAGTTTCCTGAAGACCCAGGGTTTTGACACTCCATGTGTCATTGTCAATTCTTTCTAACTGATTTGAAATTGATTTAATTCGTCCACTCTTTTTTACTAGTACTTTCCTTTTTATTGGAAATTTTTGTGAGATGAGGCTGAGAAGATTAGTCACAGCCTTCTGACAGTGATGATGAAGATGGTCCACCTACCAAATTTTGCGTTGATTGAGTAGTATCATTTGAGATCACGGGTTCAAAACATGGGTTAGTTACCAATACATTACTACTGATTTAATATATGTAGGAAATAACACTTTGAGGTTTATTTTAATTATTAATGGGTTGGTTATTTTGACTCACCTCATATTTCTTGATTTTTATGCAGACCAGGTTTCGTCGCTTTTGTGCGACATTGTCAATGCATTCCAACTGTTGTTTTATGGTTGTCCATCCTGTAAGTTGATTTTTTATTGGGAATTTAAACATTACTTATAAAGCCAGTAGTGCTTCTTTCAATGTTAATATTATTCGTTTTTAAACATCTTAATGATGGACAAATTATATTTGAAAAGAAAAATATAGGCCTAGACTGGGGTTTGAACCCAGGACCTTTGACTTTCTATGTCAATGCTCTTCCATCTGAGCCACCTACGCCTCCAATCTAAACATGTATTTTTCTCTTACACAAAAGTCTTCTTAATAAAGAAGCTACCATTTGCAAAAATTGTAGCAACGGCTCGTAGCATTTGGGGTTACGGAATTAACTATGTGTAAGAGAAAAATACGCATTTAGATTGGAGGCCTAGGTGGCTCAGATGGAAGAGCATTGACATAGAAAGTCAAAGGTCCTGGGTTCAAACCCCAGTCTAGGCCTATATTTTTCTTTTCAAATATAATTTGCCCACCATTAAGATGTTTAAAAATGAATAATATTAACATTGAAAATACTACTGTATTTACCGAATAATGATCTTTTTTCCCCATAATATGAAAATCCTGACTCATCTTAAATTTGCCAAGTTTGAGTTAACAGTTCACTGGTTCAAATAGATGTTATGATGCTAATTTTAAGTTGATGATTATTTATAAATTAATTATGGGAAATAACATTATGAGGTTCTTCAATTAATAAAATTAATCATATCTTACCTCATACTTTATGTTTTTCAAGCATGGGAACTGCAAAAAGAATCATTTGAAAAAATTGAAAAATTAACAACTGTGGCTCATATTTGTTGGAGAGTCAAACATTGAAAGAGAGGGTAAACTTTTAAAACATTTGGAATTGAGTTTGGAAAAAGATATATATTCAGATTTAAATCCATGAATTTTGAAATTCCCAGCAAGCGGGACTTAATTTCAAGGTACATCAAATAAACACCAGATGGCAACTTTGTAGATGAAGATATAGACAATAATCTAATTTAAAATCAATGTTTGAACCAGAATTTGAACCCTGGACTTGTAGATTAGATCCTATTCAGGATTGGAAAATGTTAATTCAAATAAAAACATTGAAAATATAGACAATAATTCAACAGTCGTGATGTTGGCTGAGGATAGAAGGGATACCTCTTGAAAACCAATTCCCTTGCTTGAAAAACACAAAGTATGAGGTAAGATACGACTCATTTTATTAATTATTGATGATTATTATTAGAAAGAAGAAGCTATGATCGACTGTGGTGGGGAGAAAATCTTGTGTCTCCCAAGTTAACATTTCCCTATCACACAAAAGGCACTGAGGATGAAAACATAAGAGACATCAGGTTCAAATCATAATTCAGGCTTATATTTTTCTAATCAATTGAGTTGGTGTTTACTTGATGAAAATCCATATTTATTAATTAAATAAAAATAAAACGTAGTTTTATTTGATTTTCATATTTATTATATAATTCAGTGACAGCTGTTTCGGTACACTGTACCTTCTTCAGACATGTTAACAAATTATGAATTGTGTTCCAACTGATCTAAGCAACAATACAACAATATTTATTTAAATTTTTTAATTTAACAAAGGGGATTCATTCAAATCAAGTTGAGAATTTAACAGTTTTTTACTACTTTTAAACTTATTAATTTCTACAGCCTCCAAAAGATCTAACTTCTTACCCTTATCACAAATATGTAAAATTTCAAAATTTGGATCGAAACAATGATTAAATTGGAATAGGTGGTTAGCATAGTTTGAAAACTGTTAAATTCTCAACTTGATTTGAATGAATCCCCTTTGTTAAATTTAAAAATTTAAATAAATATTGTTGTATTGTTGCTTAGATCAGTTGGAACACAATTCATAATTTGTTAACATGTCTGAAGAAGGTACAGTGTACCGAAACAGCTGTCACTGAATTATATAATAAATATGAAAATCAAATAAAACTACGTTTTATTTTTATTTAATTAATTATATTTTTCTCTTCAAATAAAAAAAGATGACAGCATAAGTTTATACAACAGGCAACACAGCATTCTAAGCAATATGGGCTGTTGCACGAGGATACAAAAAAACACTTGCACAGGATCTTCCCAAAAAAAAAAAAAAAAAGAGAAAAGAAAAGCTTAAAATTGTCTTCAAAATTGCTCTGACCTAAATTTGAAGTCATTTTATATTCGGATAAATACAGTGAAGTCAAATTAAATTTGAGACCAGCCTCATAGGCTAGTGGTCAGCATTTATGACTACTGTTCATGAGGTCCTGGGTTCAATTCCTGGTCAAATAATAGGAATTTTAATATTGAGTTTATATTTTTTAAACATTCTTACCTCATATGGTAGTTTTGTCGGACATTTGTTTCAAGGCTGTTGCACCGTCATCAGCAGTTTACAAACTGATTTTTTCTTTTCTTCATGTTGTCAGCCCTGGATCTGTGTTCCAAAGAACTTGGTAATGAGACTCCTTTCTCTGGGAATTTCAAAGTTCATAATTTTCTCCTTGTTCTACTGTATATAGATTTTTTCCCACATCGTGAGTTCATTGGTATTTTCTAACTGTTTTAATAATTTTGTATTTAGATCTATTAATTAAACCTCATAATGTTTCTTCCTAATGATTTTAAAATAGGAATTTTTCCTTAAAGGGAATCATCCCTGTGGTTGCCCATGGTCTGGAATTTAGGTTAGAAACTCTCCTGGTGCTTCGTTATCATTTATCACCCACCATATCATGGGGATAACGTAACTCCGCCTTCTAGGCTTCAGAAGTGGGTTACAATTAAGCCAATGCCAGGAGAGAACACCAGAAATGTTGAAAGGACAACCTGGGGCATTGAATAATAATCGGAAGGTGGTTCTTCCAATCGACATAACATCAGTCGGCAAAGTGTACTGAGGATGGGGTTGCCAAAACCCTGAAATCACGATCTAGTTAGAAAATTAATTATAAGGAGAGGTATGAAACATTTTAATTTATCTTACATTAAACCTCATAGTGATTTATTCCTATAAGAGTTCAAGAAAAATTTATGCCTAAATCAGGATTTGAACCCAATATGTCTGGTTCTGTACACCAGAGCTCTACCATCTGAGCTATTAGGTATCACATTTATTCATACACTTTTCTTACTCCATGGTATTGACTTTAACTTAATCTCAAATGTTTTGTATTTTCTACTGTAAGAATTAAATGAATCGTGATTTCTTCTTACCTCATACTTCTATGTTTTTTAAACTGCAGTATCGGCCATTTGGATGATTACTGGCAGAAGAAAGAATTGAGTCGTGAAAACAGCTGACGATGACGACAATGGGTCGCCGATACTGCAATGCTGTGTTTAAAAAAACATAGAAGTATGAGGTAAGAAGAAATCACGATTCATTTAATTCTTATTAATTAAACCTCATAATGTTAAAAATTCCCAAATTTAATATATAAATTTTCTACTGTACCTTCAAGATACATGAAGTTTCCTGTATTTTTCAAAGAATAAACTGGGCAAGCTGAAGATGATATAGAAGATTATATTGAAATATATTCGAGAACAAATCAACATTAAATTGAGGTAAGATGTTTCTAGACTCAAAAAAACTTGATTAAAAAATATTTATATTTCAGATCCATAGAATATTCTCTTCTTGAGATTTAAGTATTTTGTAAATTTATTACCAAACCAATTTTTCTGTTTACATTTACAAAAAATTTGTATTTTTTCCCTATTTTGTGCACATTTTTTAAACATGCTACCACTAATAACATAGATATTGAGGGATCTGTATACAGAATATTGAATTTATACTATTGCTCTATCTGAAATTATTTTATTTATGGTATCCAATGCAATTTAATGAGAAGTTCTAACAGCCCTAACACTCAGAAGAGAGAGAAATTTCCATTTCTTAAATTAACATAAAGCGATGTAATGCAGTTTCAATTTAGAAGCTTTGAGCTGCCATATCACCGACATCTATCCCTAACATAGCCAGTTCAGCAGCACTCATTTCTCCAGCAACATCAGATTTTTTCACATAAGTTTCTTTCTTCTGAGTTACTGCTTTGCTAGCTGGTCTATTTACTTTGCGTGGTGGAGGTGGAGGATGTCTTACAGGTGGTTCACTTCCACGTAATATAGGAGGAGGAGGATGATGTGGTACATTCTGAGGGTTCATCATACTCCCTGGTGGACCGGGCATACCATACGATGGACCAAACATTCCCCTTGGTCCCGGCATGTGAGATGGTGGAGGAGGACCATGTAATCCATGCACAGGACCCATCATCGGAGGACCCATCATTTGTGAAGGACCTTGAGGCGAACCACTGTATCCTTGTATTGGAGGAGGCATCATTGGCGGTCCACCCATTGGAGGCCAATGACCTTGCTGCTGCTGCTGCTGATTTGATGGAGGTTTTGGACCACTTTGAATAACACCGGGTGGATTAGCATTGGATTCTTCTTTCTTCTCTGTGGTCTCTTGGCCTGGGAATAGAATGTTTAATGCATCTTGGAAATCTTTGGGTAGTGGAATGTCTGTTAAGGGTTTTTTAGGACTGCTAGACTGCACTGGTGGTTCTGGCTCTACCGTAACAGATGTTTCAATAACTGGAGGAGCAACATCACTATTTGATGTATCCTCATCTATATCCATATCTTGAACTTGCTCTGTTGGAGGTAATTCTGGTCCTATTGACTCTTGTGGACCAATATGTACTTTACCACCTACATTGGTGAATTCAAGTTTGTACTGTGCCTGAACCAATGGATCTTCAGGTGCATCTTTCTTGTCTTCATTTTCTGATTTTGTCTCATCTGGTTTTTTCTTTTTTGCAAAATGTTTTAATATTGGCATTCGCCCAATAAATGGTAATTTAGATTTTGGAATAGTCACTACAGGAGGTTTCTTTGCTTTTTTCATGAGTTTTGCAGCAGATTCAGCCGTTTGTTTCTCAAATTTTGATTCAGCACTTTCTTCATCATAATCTTCTTCTTCATCGTATTTAGCAAGTACCTTTTTTTCAAGTTCTGATTTTCTATCTGGCAGTTTCACATCTGGTTCCTCTTTGAATTTCTGATCGCTTTTAAGGCTTGAATCGCGTCTTGAAGGGCGTTCTGGAGATCTATGAGCTTGTTCATGTCTCTCGTAACGATCAAATCTTGATGATCTATCTCTTCTTTCATCAGGTGATTTGTCACTACGAGATTTCTTACTTCTATACGAAGGAGAACTTGGACTCTCACTTTGTCTTTTACTTCTTCTGGAATCTCTTCTATCATCTCTTTTCTCTCGCTCCTTCTCTTTATCTGCTTCTTGTTTCTGTCTAAGTCTATCTTTTATGCTATTTAGCAACTGTTTCTCACCATCAGTTACTTCCTTTGACAATGACATCCATTCCCTAATCAGCTTATCGTCTCCGGAAGGTTGCTTAAACTTAGATCCATGTTCATCTCTCATCCATTCTGATTTTCCTTTTCCAATTTCTTCAGCCTTTTCCTCAGGTGGTGAATCCCATCTACTTCGAGGTAGCAATGGAATTTGACGACTTTGTACATGTTCTTGATGACTATCTTTAATTTTGTTTCGCATGGCAACACGGATGCTCTTAGACTTATCTTCATTCTCCAGATTGTCCCTTTCATCACTTGAACTACTACTACTACTGCTGTCACTGCTGGAACTTGAGCTGGAACTGCTATAGGGTGAATTATGTGATTTCTTTGACCTCTGTTTCTTTTTATGGTATTTCTTCTTCTTTGATTCATCTAAAGCAGTTACACAATTCTTCTTAATTTTCTTATGCTGTTCCTTGATTTTCTTCTTTGCTTTTACTTCAGGCTTTTCTTCTTTAGCTTCTGGTTTGATATTTAAAGGATATTCTAGAAGATGCTTTCCACTAGATGAAGCTTGTTCCATTTCTGATGTCATGGCTTCTTTTTCACTCTTCATCCTTCGTCTCTCTTCTGCACATCTTTCATATGCCCTTTCTCGGTCCGCCAGCCAATCTGTCTCCCAATGAGGATTTTGCTCTGTAAATTTCTAAAATTAAAACAAAGTCAATTAATGAATGAATTAATTAATTTAGCCTGGTAGAGTTAAGGCCATATGGCCTTCTCTTCCACTCACCAGGATGAACATATGTTACATTAGAATATAGCAATCACAATTAATTCTAATATTAAATACTAAATGAAAATTTTATCAATAAGATAGTATCTACATGATTAAAATCAATAACATAATAACGTTAATGATAATTAAAATTAAGACTAAAACTAATAATAAAATGTACACAAGCAAGATAAATTAAAATATATTTGAAGAGAAAATATATGCTCAGACTGGGGTTTGAACCCAGGATCTTTGGCTTTCTATGCCAATGCTCTACTAACTGAGCACTTGAATCTATATGCAATTGTTACTCTTATACAATGTTAATTTCCAAGCGCCAAATGCTACGAATCTTTGCTCAATCATGCAAATGGTGGCTTCTTTTTAAAGAAAAATTAACTTTTGATCAGATTAAAGTGAGAAGGAACACTATGAGGTATTTTCAATTCATATATGGGTTGAAGAAAAGATATACATTCAGAAGAATAAATATATAGCCATGAATTTTGAAATTCCTGACGAAAAAAATTTGATCTCTAAGTTCATAAAATTGACACCAGATGGCAATTTGGAAGACGGTGTTAATGGCAAAATTTCAATAGTTGAAGTTTGACTAAAGATGAAGGTGAATGACCTTTGAAACCGGTACCGTGAATACATGCAACTTTATGAGGTGAGTTATATAAAAACATTTTCTCCATCTAATTTATAAAAAGAAATTCATGTTTGAACCGAGAAACGAATCTCTGACTGTACATCAGCATGCAGTCCATTACATTATCCAAGACCCGATAAAATCATCAAACTTAAATAACATCAAGCTTTACTGCTTAAAAGTAATGAATATTCTCGTTAAAAATTCTTCAAATAGAAGTCGTCTGATGGTATTGTTAATAGCATAAGCTATATGCCTTCGGACGTAAAAGAATTGTATAAATAAAATGAAAGATTGACGGTTGTATCAGGTATTGAATAGTGTAACGGACTGTAAACTGATGTACAGAGTCAGAGGTCCAGGATTTGATTTCTGGTTCCAGCATTAATTTCTTTTTTCAAAAAGAAAAACAAAAAATACATAAATAAATAAATAGAAATTATACAAAAACTCCTCTCACATCCCCACTTCATTGTGCATCTGGACTAGGTAATCTAAAGGCAAAATTGCTATCAAGAGAAATTTACGCAATTTTCATTAATATTTAAAGGAAGTCACACTATGACATTTATGGAGCTGAAGATAATATACAGAAGTATTGAAACATGTATTTAATTTTAGGAAGTTACATTTTGAGGTTATTTTAATTATATTATTTTTGGTCTGGACATCTTACCTCAATATTAATGTTGATTTGTTCTTGGACATGTTTCAAAACATGTTTTGAAACATGTCCAAGAACAAATCAACATTAATATTGAGGTAGGATGTCCAGACCAAAAATAATATAATTGAAACATGTCCTTGAGAAATCTACAATTATGAGATAAGATGTTAAATTCTAACTCAGTTATCAATTACACAATTTTATTAATAAATTGACCAGATAGCCTAGGCAGAAAGGCATCTGAATATAGGGTGGATGGCTCTGGTTTGACTCCAGATAGTGAAAGCATGTAGAATTGAGTTCAGAGTACCCCTGACGTCACTCAACTGCCTATATAATGAGTACTGGAAACTTTTCTATTACAACTTATATGGTCCCTTGGGCACTTACAGCTTGTTTTTAAATAAATTATGGAAAAATAACTCACCGCATAATTTTCAGAATGTCGTTTAGATTTAAGGTGAAGGGATGCACAGTGAAGGTCACCAATCCAAACATCGCACATCTTGCAATACCACGCTGTTGCAGAGATGAAGAACTGCAACCCTGCATAAAACAAAGATAAACATTACTTTACATATCTAACCCTCAAACCGAGTGAATTTAAAGGCTTAGGAAAATTATTAGCAAGATTATGCATTTTATTTATTTAGTAACTTACATACATTTTACATAAAGATGTACAATTATAACAATTCTAAATATACTAACACACTGAGGAAGGTCTTATTTAAGACCTTGCATTACAATAAATATTACAACTCAAATTAATTAAATATTACAGTATTCAAAAATATATCTCACACTGATATAAAATTATGCATAACAACAGACAGAATTTATAAATACTATCTATAAATTCATAACTTTATTATATGAACTATCTATAATATTAACATAATCATACACGTCAATCATTAATTGAAATAAAAAAAATAACAGCATGTCTATAAACAAAATCCCATTTCAAAACATGTAGCAATGTTTTCAAATGCTGTCAGTTAAAATATTAGTAAAGGAAGAAAGAATGTTTATTTTCATCTCGTTATTTTCAATCATTTATTTGATAAATTATTTTAAGGAATTTGGCAAAGTCTTGTTTATTTTTTATTATTTCACTCACTTCATAATTCATAGCAGACCCTGGGTTTCTTCACATCTTTTGTGACATTCTCAATGCTGTGTCATGTTCACTGTTAAATATTCAAAATAAAACAATCAAATTTACAATGGAAATAGAAAATAATCATGAAATACCATTTTTAGACCTTAAATTGATTAGGAATGAAGAAAAAAAGAAAATAGAATTTGGAATCTACAGAAAAGAAACTCACATCGACAATTATATAAAAGCTACTGGATTTAACCATTTTTCACACAAACAGGCAGTATTTAATAGTTTAACACACAGACTTGTGAATGTCCCCATGAGCAAAGAAAATTACAATAAAGAGAAAGGACACATCATAAAATTGCGAAGGATAATGGCTTTCAAGAGAAGATGATACACAAGAAAATAAATAAATTCAAAAAACAAAAAATCATTAATGAAAGTACTCTTCAGACAGATAAAAATATAGGCAAAAAATCCAAGAAGTTCACATACCATCCTTTAGTATTTGACAAGTTTCAAAAAATTTTCAACAAATTCAACATTAAATTAGCACCGAAAAATGATTACAGTTTAGGTAATTTAATAAAAACCAACAAAAATGAAAAGATTGAAGACTGCAAAAAATCGGGGATTTATCAAATTAATTGTAAAGATTGTGAAAAGATATACATAGGAAAAACAAAAAGGAATCTAAATACAAGATTAAAAGAACACCTCAGAAATGTTAAAAATGGAGAAACTGAAAAATCTGCAATAGCTGCACATGCCTGGTCAGAAAAACATAGAATAGAAACCAAAACAAAATTACTTAAACAATTGGAAAAACCGAAGGAACTCACAATTTGGGAAAAAATTTACATATGCAAGAATGAAAATACAACTACGAATTTTGAAATACCCGGTTATAAGGAGAGAGGACTGATTTGGAAATTCTTCGGTCGGCCACCAGATGGCGGGGAGGTCAGTCTGCAGGGTAGAAAGCCGTTGGACGTCAGTTGTGAACGTGACACAGCATTGAGAATGTCACAAAAGATGTGAAGAAACCCAGGGTCTGCTATGAATTATGAAGTATGAGGTGAGTGAAATAATAAAAAATAAACAATATTAAAAAACCTCATAGTGTTATTTCCTATCTACATAACTTGGCAAAGTCTATTCGCCTGTTTATCAAAAACATCGCTTCGTGGAACATTTTTATAGATTAACCAAATATTGTTAATCAACTTATTAATATATAATTGGTTTTAATAACAATAAGATTAAGACATTGTCATAATGTGACAAAAGATCGCTGGGATATCCAAAAAAGCATTGGATGGAAAACTCCTATTTGTGACCTTAACAGGCCACGTGGCCTAATACTTGCATGGATGATGATGATTAATATTCAACAAGGTCAACATTTTATAGGTAAAAAAATTACTGCTATATGGTACCTAGATCAACATATAACTTAACATACTAAATCAAGCTAATGTATTCATACCCCATTTATAGAAGAAGAAATGTCTCTTCTCTAATTTCTAATAATCCAACTAAAATCCTTTTTCTCACTTATTAAAATCTTTATGTATAAAAATGAGTATGAGTCTGTTTGTACTTTATGGACTCAAAAACTACTTGGCCAATTTGAATGGGGTTTTTTTCCCATCATTTATAGAATTTTCCCGGAACAATTAACCCTACATAACATATTATCCTACATACTATAGAGCCGCAGTTAAAAAAAAAAAAGGGTATAGGTGCACTAAAAATAGTCACTTTTTGGATGCTTAAACCTTTTGACCGCCGAGTTTCCCTTTTGCCAACTGGGCTGTGGGTGTGCCAGGTTTTTTAAATATAAACTACTACGCCGTACTATATAATATAAACCTATACAAAGTATAATTTACTGTTTACATGCCATGTTAAATTGAATTAAACTCACTATTATACTATATTTGAAAAGAAAAATATACGCCTAGACTGGGGTTTGAACACAGGACCTTTGACTTTCTATGTCAATGCTCTTCCATCCTGGGTTCAAACCCCAGTCTAGGCGTATATTTTTCTTTTCAAATATAATTTGTCCATCATTAAGGTGTTTAAAAACGAATAATATTATCACTATTATACATTTATCTGAAGGTTAGACGGCGATGCTTCCACTTGTAAAGATCCCAGGTTCGAATTCAACATGGGTCTTCATTGAAATTTGTTATCACTATCACTAAAACATTTATCCCATTGAATAATTTTGATGGCATTATCACTAAACACTTATAATATTAAATATTGTTGAACATTTTTTATGGTCCTGGGTTCAAATCAATTCCAGTCAAACCTGTTTTATGCCACATGTTTCTTCTGGTGCGACACACCCACCACTGTCACTCACATCCTGTTCATTTTATTTGACATCACTTGCTTTACTATTTAGATTGTAATAATATTCCCTTAGAAACCGGAGTACCATCACATTCTTCATACAAATAACCATTTGATGAACTGTTACTGTCAGTTTCATCTTCTGATAAAACTGACAAAATAAACTCGCGTATTGTATTTTAGTCATCTTCGAGACATGAATTACTGTGTTTCACCGCAAGACCTACCCCTTGGACAGGTATCTTTTCAACTAAAAATAAAATAAATAAAGAGAAAATCCTGAAATTGCAATATTCCATAGCCAAAAAAAAAATACCTTGAAACATGAATGTACATCCTCCATTAGAAAACCCATTTACAACCAGCCTGTACCGTTATTCTGTAAGGGATGTGCAAAGTATTGCTAAGAAAGGATGTACAAACACAGAACGAAAAATAATTTTAGTTTATTGAAGTAAAAATTCTGGGGGAAAAAAAAATTAAAAATAATAAGATTGAAAACCAGAGCTTGCCGGGTGTGGCGTACTGCTGTACACAGACTTTCACCGGTGCACGCCGGGCATGGCATACAAAGGGTTAAATGGCTTACTCTGCCTAAACCATAACAAATACACCAAATTAATGTAAACAGAATTGAATATCTAAAAAAAAAAAATCTGCAAAAAAGTCTGCGACAACATATGTCTATCTTTTACGGATAACTCACAATAACCATTTTTGTCTTTCAACTGATTGATGCCAAGAAGATTGGGGTAAGGAGATTCCCGGGCAACACCAGGTAATCATCACAGGGTATCTAAAAATAATTATAATATCCATCCATCCATCCATAGTAATTCTGCCCGAAGGCAGGTCCTTCACTGCAACCATAGCATTCTCATGCTATGCTTGCAGCTTTACTAGGGAATTGTGTAGGTGTGGTAGCTTCCCGTTGCCTTCCACACCGGTGAAGGATGATGATGATGATAAGGATGATTATGATGATGATGGCCATATGATTTCGGGGACCGTTTGGGCCTTAAAGTTTTCCTCACATTTGTCTTACAGGTGAGGAAAAATCCTGATAAAACCTCACCCAGAAAAACTGCCCCGACCGGGGATCGAACCCGGGCCCGCTGCGTGACAAGGTAGCACACTACCTCGAGACCACAGCAGTGGACAATTATGATATAAATTTATAATTATAAACCTAAAAACATCCCATTTAAGTTATGTAGGTAGGAAATAACACTATGAGGTTTATTTTAATTTTGTTTAGTTGTTTCTTGACTCACCTCATACTTCTTAACTCCCTTGCATATCTAGATTTTGTCACTGTATTTGTGACATTCTCAATGCTGTGAACGTGAACAGCATTGAGAATGTC
Source organism: Diploptera punctata (assembly GCA_030220185.1). Taxonomy (NCBI): domain Eukaryota; kingdom Metazoa; phylum Arthropoda; class Insecta; order Blattodea; family Blaberidae; genus Diploptera; species Diploptera punctata. The sequence continues at coordinate 881,112 of JASPKZ010008385.1, forward strand.
ACAAATACAGGGACGAAATCTAGATATGCAAGGAAGTTAAGAAGTATGAGGTGAGTCAAGAAACGACTAAACAAAACACCCCATTTATTTAGGCATAGCAGTGCACGCAGGATATTTGTTAGTAATTAATAAAAATCTAAAAAAATATATGCCATGGCAGTGATAATGGACTCAAGTTTAGGATTGAAGCTACTATACCTGTTCCAAAGAGACATTTTCTCTATAGACATGCTGTATTTAAAATAACCGAAGTAATAGAGGATCTTATTTAGATGTAAATATTACAATTATACACATCACATTACAAAGTTATAGAAACATGTACTCTGCGGTACTATTGATTGATTTCTCATAAAACATATGCTATAAACCTTGCTTCCAGACATAAAGGTAATGTAAATAATGTCATTTTTGAAGGTGCTTATATTTTTAAAAAAACAAGCACTTTCATTATATTTCACAGTTCGATGTAAAGCTCCTGTGCTTGTCCTTTTTGCTATAATAATGTCTTAATTCCCTGAACAATTCCTCAGGTGAGTTATAGAAATTATAGCATGTAATTTGAAAACTTATAGGAAAAATAATTAAATTTAATATTTAAATTAAAATTCTTTATACCTCACCTCATATCCAGTTCTCTAATTAAACCAGTTTCAAAACCCAGGTGGTTTCATCTTCAGTAATATCTCGACCAGTGTTATGTCATTTAGGAGAACTGCTTCCTGCTCCATCTGTAGTGGACTGGAAATTTGATTTGGAGCTTCATCAGTCCACCAACAGATGAGAGTATGAAGCAGTTCTCCTAAATGACACCAGTTGAGATATTACTGAAGATGAAACCACCTACGTTTTGAAACTGGTTTAATTAAAAGACTGGATATGAGATGAGGTATAAAGAATTTTAATTTAAATCTTATGGCATGTGATTTATAAATTTAAAATTTTGCATAACAATAATTGAAATATTATGAATTGTTCAGCACTTACTCTTTTTAGAACATATATGACTAAAATAACATTAAAATTGTATTACAAACTTGTCTACTTTATATGAAGAAGAAAAAATACATATATCGATTACAACACTCACTTATGACAACATTTTTCAGGTTCTTTGAATATCATTACATCTAATATATTATACAATAAGATCTCACATAAGTTACAATTAAGAATGACACACTATGGTAGCTATTTCACTAAGCATGAAATATTCAGCAGATCCTTCTAGCCATTCTTCATTGCTTCTTCTTCATCTTGGTTCCATCATCAATCAAATGATTTAGCAACAAAATTATTGTAAAAAATAAACAATAAAATAAAAATATTACTGATAAATCACTATAAAAAAATTCCAGTTTTCCAAATTGCTAAATAAATCAAAATAAAAATATTATCTGTTATTTCTTTTTTTATTACTGCTATGAATCTGCATTTCAAAACATTTAATTTTGTTTGTTATGTGAAATATATAAAAACTGTTTAAAAATATTTTTATATTATTAAATATTATCATTATTGTATGAAATAAGTTACCTACCTGTATAATTAACATAATTAAGTTGTACGTACCTCTTATTGGTGTACGTTTTGTAGAAGCACTGGCAATATGTGGAACTTCTTGGTCAGGCATGTTCTTATGCCATGGCATGTCTACCAACTTGCGTTCCTATCAAATGAAAATAAAATATATCTTGATATGCAGGCAGCAAATCAATAATTTTTAAAATTCTACTATTTGTCCTCCCACTAATTGATCTCTTATCCTCTCTTTTATTAAGTCACTTTACTTCATATCCTCAGTACTCGAAACCACCAAAGTTAGTCTGGCAGCAGGGTTGGGCGAGTAAATTACATATACATATTTATACATAATTTACATGTAAAATATGTAATGTAGAAAAGTTTTTTTACATGAATATAATAAATAAAATTTATTACATTCCACCGCTGTGGTCTCGAGGTAGCGTGTCACACAGTGGGCCCAGATTCAATTCCTGGTCGGACAGGCTCCTGCATGAGGTTTTTTCGGGATTATTTCCTCACCTGTAAGATAAATGTCAGGAAGCTTAGGGCCCAACGGTTCCCAAAAATCATCTGGCCATCATCATCATCCTTCACCGGTGTGAAAAGCAACTGGAAGCTACTACACCTATAATTCCTTAGTAAAGCTGCAAAGCATAGCATGAAAATGCTATGATTGCAGTGAAAGACCTGCTCTTGGGCAGAATTACTATGGATGGATGGATGGACATGAATGTAATAAATAAAATTTATTACATGAATTTATACATTTTTTTTATTCAATGCCCCAGGTTGTCATTTCAACATTTCTGGTGTTCTCTCCCGGCACTGGCATAATTGTAACCCACTCCAGAGGTTGGGGGGCCTGGAAGGAGGGGTTACGCTGCCCAGGTGATATGATGGGTGATGATGATAGTGGTGCACCAATAGAGTCCTTAATCCTAAACTGATGATTATAATGGCCATATGATGTTTGGGGACCGTTTGGGCCCTAATGTTTCCTGACATTTGTCTTACAGGTACGGAAAACCTACAAAAAAAATTCACCCAGGAAGCTTGTCCCGACTGGGGATCGAACCCGGGCCAACTGAGTGACAAGGCAGCATGCTGCCTCGAGACCACAGTGGTGGACTTACATGAATATAATAAGGAAAAATTTATTTAATTTTTGATAAATAAATTACCAACAACTTCATTTTTTAAGTTCTATTAGTAGTTTAAAAACCCTGATCCCAACATGGACTTGAATTTGCATCCTTTGAGCTTATAAAGTATTGCCTTAACCAACAACTCTACAGTGTGCCCCAATTCACATTTTTACTTTATTGATATTTACCTCACTTTCCATAATTTTTATAACTTCTATATAAAGAATGGTCTTCAATATTTTAACTGAAGTTGAATATTTTATTACTACTAGTCAAAAATAAACCTGACTTAATGGAATCCGGTATCAATTGAAATGTGCCTGAACTTTACATTTTCACTGCTGTATTTTTATCATGTGTATGTAATAAAACCATACTTTAAATCATTACTACTTTACAGGGCTGCAATATGAACTACAAGAAAGATTTAAGTAAAATACAAGGAACTTGTTTAGAAAAGACAAAATTCAGAACACAGAAATATGAAAAACCTTGAGTCTAGACTGAGTATAGGATAAAATAGATTTTTTTAAAAAATACAATAGGAAGTAACATGAATATAACCTCATAATGTTTACTTCCCAACAATAATTCAAATAAAATTAAGAGGTTTATTTCATAATTAATTGTAATCGCTGACGATGGGGCTCAGAAGCCTTGAAACACATGTTCAACAAAAACTATCATAAGAGGTAAGAATATACAGATCAAATATCTTAAAATAGAAGATGCTAGAATAAAATGGTATAACTATGTTAAAAGAAAGGATACTGGGAAGTTATCAATACAGGCACTAGAATTTAGAATACAAGAGTATAAATTAAGAGGTTAACCAAGATATGGGTGGGAGGAACAAGTTATGAAGGATGTTGAAAGAAGAATAGACTGGAGTAAGTGGAAGAGAGGGTGAAGTGGAATGATCGAGATAAGTGAAGACTTTTGTCCAAACATTGACTTGCCAAAAAAAGATACAAGGGAAGAAAATGAAGAATAATAATAATTAACACTGAGTTAGAATTTAACATCTCACCTCACAATTGTAGTTTTCCCAAGACTAGTTATGATATTTCTGTGTATCATCTTCAGCTCTACCTAACTAGTCTTGGAGAAATCTAAATTATAAGGTGAGGTGTTAAATTCTAACTCAGTATTAATTAAATTAAACATCATAGTGTCATAGTGAAAGTGAGGTATGGACAATCAAAAAGTACCACAAGAATAGACTAATAGCTCTAGAAATGGATTATTTACGAAGAAAGTAGAAGTGCAAGAAAGTCAACATTAGGACCATGTCACAAATAAGGAAATTAGAAAAATAAAGGAAGCAGGAAGGAGAAGCATAATTCAAAGAATTGAGGAGAAAGAATTTAAAACGGTCTTTAGGACCATATTTTAAAAATGGACGATGAGCGATGGCCAAAACTACTATATCCAATGGCAACCAAGCGGAAAAGAAGAGAAAGAGAGGAGACCAAAGTTAACATGGAAGGGGGGAAAAGCATTGAAGGACAGTAATGCAAGCAAGAGGGCTAAGCATTGAAGATACTTCAAGATCGTAGGCTTTGGAGGTTTGGTCACGGGAAGATGGCAACGCAGCTGTAAAAACATGAAGATAGATAGTGTCACTTACTTTAAATATTAATGAATAAAATAATTTTAATAATAATAATAATAATAATAATAATAATAAGAATAAACTAAGGTGTGGACCAGATATGTCAGTGGAGTTAAGTTAATTAGTACGTGCAAGAGAAAAGGAAGGTATTGGGAATGAAAGTACTGGATTTAGAGAACAAGCGTCGTTTTGCAAACAGGCAGGGATGAGTGAACACAACATCAAAAAAGAGTATGGGCCGGTGACTGCAGATAATGAAAAGAAAAGAGTAGAGTAGATCATCCTGCCTATGGAGGGGGGTGCCAAGTGATCTGTATGTCAGCTCTCTAGCTGTTTATAGATGGTTTTCTAAAATCTGGAGTCTACTTATTGTAGCCAAAATGTCATGAGAAAATTTCTTCCCGGTGGAGATTCAAACCAGCGCAAGTCCCTTAACCACTCGGCTAAAGAGCAAGACTTTTTAAATCATCATCATCCATGCAAGTATTAGGCCATGTGGCCTGTTACAGTCTCATAGAGGAATTTTCCATCCAGCAATTTGTTTGAGTCCTCCCAGCGATCCTTTTGCCTTGGGGGCAGTAGTAGTAGTCAGAGTAACAACGTATGGCTTCTGGAATTCTATGAAATGGCATTCGTTGTAGAATAGGGTGCAAGGGACAGTGACGTGCATTTTATCACTTTTCCTTCCAAATTCTCATCCTCAACCATGCTCGTGGTGCAACCTGAATAGTACAAATGAGGTTCTGAGGACCGAGGTACTGGCGGTTTATAACCACTTTACATTTAATGTAGAGGGCAATGCAAACATTAGTGGGAACCTCACAATAATACTTCCTCTGGGCTAGTAAACCATGGGGGCGCAACATTTACATTTGCTTTCAAGTCTCAACACCAACGTTTCAAATATAAGGGTTGGTAATAAGGAATTTCTATTTTGAGTAAAATGGCAGAAAATTAATTAATGCAGAAGAGCATGAAATGTGGAAAGACAGAAATAGAAACTGCTATTTAAAACTTAATCTTCTAATGAAGAACACCAGGATATGATGAAAAATTATATTATTACCAGTGTCACTTCCTTGTGTTCTGTGCTATGAAGATGGTTCAGATACTCCTTGGCAGTGCGTGGAAACACATCACACACTCTACACCAATGCATCTCAGGATCATAGTATACATAATTATATACTGGTTTATCTTTTGATGAATGCTTTGAATTCTCTTCATCTCCCTTTCCTTCAAGTTCAGATTCTGAAGAATGTGGTGGTGTTTCTGGAGGCGTCTTTGGTTTTTTCTGTGAAATCAATACATAAACTAGAAACTGCAAACTTCTAAACTATAGAATAATTAATAATCTCAAAATATTATAAAAGTCTTACCTTATCAGAATCCTTATGACTTGCCTTTCTTTTATCATCTAACTGATCTTTATCTCCAATAATTCCCGTTAACATGTCAATGACATTGTTGATTGCTTTCAACTTGTTTTGAATTTCCAGCTACAATATAAAAAAAATACATCTTATAAATTTTGCAGTTTTTAAACAGGTGTTATTTATTATTTTATTTTTTATGTTATTTTTTTATTATCTTTTGTAAGAAAACTTGGAAGAATCATAGAAATGAATGCAACTAGAGGACAGTAGCCACAAATGCAAATATGATGTCAGTCTAAAAATTCTAACAAAACATAGCAATTAAATAATGAAGTCGAAGAAATTTCAACAAAAACTTTAAACATATTAAATGGCTGACTCTACTTTTAAGTATTCTCATAATAGACTCATCAGTATATTTAACATAATAAATAAGTAATAATGAAAACTGCCAACTAACGACATAACACCGGTCGACCAGAGGCTACTGACGATGGAGATAAGCTCCGAAACTGCAGTATAGAAGAAAAAGGATATGAGGTGAGGTAATAAAAACATTAATTTAATTCTTAATAATGAAAGTGCCAATATGAATGATGGAAAAATCAACAGGATAAAATGCAGGATTTTCTTGGCTGGTAGTCATTGTGTTAGAAGATTCCAGACTATAGGGGCATAGTAAAGGAACACCTAAGGAATGTCAAAAATGGGGAATTGGAAAAATCAGCAGCAGCCACTCATGTTTGGTCAGAAAAACATTACATTTAAAGAATTGTAACCCACTTCTGAGGTTGGGATGCCTGAAAGTCGGGGTTATGCTTGCCCTGATGATATGGTGGGAAATAATGATAATAGTGCACCAGGAGAGTCTCCTTCATCCTAAACTTAAACCAAGGTGAATATGAATGATGATGATTATTATGGCCTTATGATGTTGGGGACCATTTGGGCCTTAAAGTGACATTTATCTTACAGGTGAGAGGAAAAACCCAGAAAAAACTCTCGCCCAAGAAACTTGTCCTGACCGAGACTTGAACTCACATCCGTTGTGTGATAAGGCAGCATGCTATCTCGAGATCACAGCAGTCGACTTATCCAAGGAAAATTTGATGTAATCAAATTCCTGCATGCATTTGAATCAACAAAAGTAGATCCAAAGGATTCAGATGAGTACTGTGATTTCTAAACACTTCTTTATTTTTTTTAATGAATGACAAACCAACGATAAATAAGTAGTTTTTTTTTAAATTTAAATTAATATTGGGAAGTAAACATTATGAGGTTATATCATTAATAGTGAGTGGAGAACATATTTTTAACGACTCACCTCATATAATTTCAAATTTCTTTGATACCGGCAGTTTCAGACATTATCTTGTCCATCTTCAGATATTGTCTGAAACCGCCGGTACCAAAGAAATTTGAAATTATATGAGGTGAGTCGTTAAAAATATGTTCTCCACTCACTATTAAAGTCTTTTTTTTTATTCGTCTTATCTCATATTCATTGATTTCTTTTAGAACACTTTTCAAAATATAGATTTTTGAAAAGCATCCTAAAGGAAATCAACGAATGTGAGGTAAGATGAAGAAAAGACTCTACTTATTTATTAAGAAGAACCTCATAATGTTACTTCCTATTATAATTTCACAGAAAAACCAATGATTTATTTGGTCTTATGATACATACAATAATTTTCTCATATTTATAATAAAGCAATGTATGGTAACTATGTTAGCATTAATATTTTTTAACTAAAAAATTAACTGAATATTTTCTTGCAGTTTTCTTATATATATATATATATATATATATATATGTCTAGTTACTTCATCACTATGTTCCTTCCATAGTTTTCTTCATAAACATTTTAGATCAGGTCAGATGAAATTCAAACAATAAACAAAACTGACATTTGTATTTAACTTTACTATATTGTATTGACTACAAATTATTACTTGTTACTACCTGAAGCTTGTGATTTTCTTTGAGAATTCTGTCATTATCACGAGAATGTTCCTCTAACAGATCTTCCTCTTGTTCCTTCAAAAGTTCCAACTCACGAGCGATCAGAGTCTTTTTCCTCACATACTCCTCTCGCTGCTTAGACAACGTCTGTTTCTGCTGGATCAGTTCATTCTTCACAGCTAAGTAAACCAACAAACCAAGTTACAACTTGCAAATATAAATTTAAACTTATAAAACTTATAACTGGATAGTACAATAAATTATATTACTATTACTTATAATTGGGTATCACAAAAATTTATATCATTAACATGATGGAATACGTAAAGACAAATTAAAACTTAGTTGCATTAAAATTTTATATAAAAATTACAGTGGGAAGTAAGTAACACTACAAGGTAATTTTCAATTTATAAATGAGTTAGATAAAATGCTAATACAAATTAATTAAGCCGTATCTCACCTCATTTAATTAATTTTTATTAATAAGAATCAAATGAATCGTGAATTCTTATCTTATGTTTTTTTAAACACAGCACTGCAGTATTGGAGAAAACTCTTCTCCATCATCAGCTGTTTTCACAACTGTCAATTTTTTTCTTTTGCCTGTAATCCAAACTGCCATCTGGTGTACTTTTGAAGGAGTAATTTTCTAAACTGCCATCTATTCAAGGGAAGGCCATGTCAGGTGACCCCAATATTAATGGGACTAACCAGTTTCCAAACACCCCCAATTTTCACTATAAAGAAAATTATAATACAAACATGAGCCATTACAATAATATTAAAATTTGATCGTCTCTGGTGTATTTTTGAAGAACTTTGTAATCAAGCTTGGTTCGTCCAGAATCTCGAAGTTCATGATTCTAGTATGGTTTTTTTAAAAATATATATCAATATACTTCTTCTTCTTCTTCCTTCCAAGTATTAGGCCAAGGCCTGTTACGATCCTATAGAAAATTTTCCCTCCAGCGTTGGACGTCCCAGCTATCTTTTGCCTTGGGGCGAGTAACGAAGCATGGCTTTTGGAATTCTATGAGATGGCATTTGTTGAAGATGGGCTTTCCAGTTGTTCTGGTAGTTTTGTATATGGTGAAGAACGGGTTCTACATCCAACTCTTCCATAATTTCCTCATTTCTTTTTTTATTTATATTCAAATATATTGATCCCGCTGTTCATGTGCAGAACAGCTGGATCAACATATTTGAATATAAATAAAAAAAGAAATGAGGAAATTATGGAAGAGTTGGATGTAGAACCCGTTCTTCACCATATACAAAACTACCAGAACAACTGGAAAGCCCATCTTCAACGAATGCCATCTCATAGAATTCCAAAAGCCATGCTTCGTTACTCGCCCCAAGGCAAAAGATTGCTGGGACGTCCAAAAAAGCGCTGGATGGAAAATTCCTCTTTGAGACCGTAACAGGCCACACGACCTAATACTTGCATGGATGATGATGATGATATTTGTGTATATATATATATATAAACATACTAGAAGCATGAACTTCGAGATTCCGAACGAACCAAACTTGATTACAAAATTCTTAAAAAATACATCAGATGGCAGTTTAGAAAATTACTCCTTCAAAAGTACACCAGATAGCAGTTTGGATAATTACCGGCAAAAGAAAAAAAATTGACAGTCATGAAAACAGCTGACGACGGAGAAGAGTTTTCTCCGATACTGCGGTGCTGTGTTTAAAAAACATAGATGTATGAGGTAAGAAGAATTCACGATTCATTTGATTCTTATTAAGGAAACCTCATAATGTTAAAATTCCCAAATTTATTATATCAATTTTTATTAATTGAAAACTTCATGATGTTATTTCACATAATTAATTTATGAATGGATAAAATGTTTTTACATTTCGCTTCATATAGATCCGTATTTTCACATTACTGGTTTCAAAGGCCATTTTGCTTTGGAGTTAGAGTGAAGATGAAAGAAAAATGGTCTTTGAAACCAGTACCATGAAAACATGGAACTCTATGAGGTATTGTATTGTACTGTAAGCCCATGTTTTCCCTTTACAGAGATTTAGGCGCTCTCCACCTACAGGGAAGAATTTGAACCATACTAATTTTAGTTACACTTGTTTTCATACAGATGTCATTTTGAGTGGTCCGTGGTCAGCGTTCCGCCTCATACTGACATCTAGGAAACATAGGTAGTACTAGGACGGGAAAATTCAGTAAATTTTGCTTAGAGGCCTTTTCGTTCAGGCTTAAGGATTTTTTTACGAGCCTGCAAATCTTCAGACTTGGGACCCACAGCTTAAAGTCCCTCCCGGAGGACTTGCTCCTTGGATTTTTCCATCCTAAAAAATCCATCTACCCCGGCCGGGCTTGAACTCGCGACTAGAGGCAAGGAGCATAACCACTAGTTCACCGCAGCCGATACTCTATGAGGTAAGATGTAAAAATATTTTATCCAACTCATTTATAAATTTGGAACTATATTTCAAGTTCTGTTACAAAGCATTTTATTATATGGGTCCAAAACCAGGACAATAAGTAGAAAAAGCTAACAAGCTGTTAGCAAGATAAAATCAAATGTTTCATACCTCTCCTCATAATTAATCTTCTACGTAGATCGTGATTTTGGGTACATGGTGAACCCATCCTCAATACCATTTTGCCAACTGGTGTTATGTCCAGTCGGCAAAATGGTACTGAGGATGGGTTTGCCATGAACCTGAAATCGCGATCTACTTAGAAGATTAATTATGAGGAGAGTTATGAAACAATTGATTTTGTCTTAAATTAAACCTCATAGTGATTTATTCCTATAAAAGTTCAAGCTTTTAGCAGTAGAAATGGATTTTTTGGGGCAATCGACAAGAATTTTAAGAAGGGATAAAGTTAGAAACAGCACAATAAGGGAAATTATGCAAATTGAAAAAAAAAAAAACTTTCATGAAACCGGAATGAACCAACAGACTTAATCTCTGGATGACGATGAAAAAAACATAGTAGAAAAAATAAAAGAAAAAGTTTGAAAAGGTATGGACACCTCATAAGAATGGAAGAAGATAAAATACCAAAGAAGATCCTAGATTGGAAAGTTAATGGAAGAAGTGGATGATGCAGGCCTAGAGAATGTTGGATAGATGGAGTGAGGAGAAGTATGGAAGCTAGAGATTTGAGGGAAGAAGATGCTTTAGACAGGAACCTCTGGCGACAAATTACTTTTGGTTGAAGGAGAAAAACTGTATTGTAGAATATTCCTAACAAAAAAAATTGTAAATTGAAAATTGGTTGCATTAGCTGGGTAGTCAATTAGTTACTTAGTCCCTTTTTGATTCTTGAAACTACTTTCCATCATCCACCAATACTTTCTAGGAGCCTGAAGTGGCTTCATTGGAGTTCCTTTATCTTATATTTGAAGAGAAAAATTTTCGCCCAGACCGAGACTCGAACCCGGGACCCTTAGCTTTCCGGGCCAAGCGTTCTACCAACTGAGCTACCGAGGCGAGTTACGATCTAGATGCAAATTTTTCTCTTATATACGTTGTAATTCCCTATCGCCAAATGCTTTTGAAACCATTGCTTCTATCTTTGCAAATGGCAGCTTCTTAGTTAAGAAGACATTTATTGGGAATTTAACATTACTTTATAAAGCTAGTAAGGCTTCTAATGATGTTTTTATTAATGATTTAACATTTCTCACTGAAAGATAAACTATAATTAAAGAGAAAAATTTTCGCCCAGACCGAGACTCGAACCCGGGACCCTTGGCTTTCCGGGCCAAGCGCTCTACCAACTGAGCTACCGAGGCAAGTTACGATCTAGATGCAAATTTTTCTCTTATATACGTTCCTTTATCTTACTCATTCAAGTTTTTATGTTATAGGCCTTCACCTATATCTTGAAGATATATTTTACTCTAACAAGCATTATCCTTACTTGAGCTATCCACCTCCCTTAATAAATGGTTAATACAAAGTTCAAAGGTAAGTAACCACAGAAAATCATATTTGAAGAGAAAAATTATACGCTCAGACTGAGACTCGAACCCACGACCTTTGGCTTACTAGGCTAATGCTCTACCAATTGAGTCATCTGGGCAAGTTCCAATCTAAATGCAAATTTTTCTCTTACATATGAAATGAATAATAGAAGAACCACAGGAAAGTTGGATTGACCAAGAGAAAGACTATTGTAATCAAATGGTAAAGAGAAAAATTTATGCCTCAACCGGGAATCGAACCCCGAATCTTCAGCTTTCCGTGCTGATGCTCTTAACCATTGAGCTAATTCAGGCTTCCTTCCCATCCAAGCATAAATCCTTCCTTTACCTTACTGTCAGGCATAAATTTTTCTCTTTACCATTTGATTACAATAATTTAGTTGTGTACTTTAATATACTTATTTCAATAATAGTAACAGCTTTAGCTTCTTAATATTAATTTAATAAAGAAAGACTAGTTTAATTAAACAAGTAGAAAAACCAAAAGAGCTCTCCGTTTGGGAAAAAATCCACATAAAAAAAAAGAAAAAAAATTAATAAATATTAAAATTCCAGGGAAGTTAATTTGATTCAGAAATTATCGGTAGACAGATAGAGTATGAAGCAGTGCTCCTGGATGACAGAACATCGGTCATGAAATTATTGATGATGAAACTGACTAGGTTTTGAAACTGTATAATTAAAATACAGAAAATGAGGTGAGGTGAACAGAATTTATTTTTAAGTTATACCTCATAGTGATATTTCCTACAATAGTGCAAGTGGAGACAAATTTACAAGATTGGGAAGAATTCGAAAGAAGGAAAGCACAGAAAGGTAGAAATGGATGGAACCACATTTAGAATCAGCCTCCCGTAAGATGAACACAAGAGGATGATGAAAACTCTACTCCTACCTTTCCTTACCCATATCTCATTTCAAAGTACTGTACTGCAGGTGTGTTCATTTGTGCTGGTTTACAATGTCATTTATATCCATCCATGGTAATAATGCTATGCTTGCAGCTTTACTAGAGAATTGTAGGTGTGGTAGCTTCCCATTGCTTTCCACACTGGTGATGGATGATGATGATGATGATGGCCATATGATTTCGGGGACCGTTTGGGCCTTAGAGTTTTCCTGACATTTGTCTTATAGGTGAGGAAAAACTCCGATAAAAACCTCACCCAGAAAAACTGCCCCGACTGGGGATCGAATCCGGGCCTGCTGCATGACAAGGCAGCATGCTATCTCGAGACCACAGCAGTGGACGTCATTTATATAATGTATGAATTTTTTAGTTATTTTTCAGGTGCTGAGAATAAAATTATTGTTCATTTATATTGGCATGGGAATATGTTTTTGTTATATTTATACACAAATACCTTAGACTTCTTTTAAAAATACAATAGGAAGTAACATTAAGAGGTTTGTTTATTTTTTATTATTTCACTCACCTCATACTTCATAATTCCTAGCAGACCCAGGGTTTCTTCACATCATTTGTGAGATTCTCAATGCTGCGTCACGTTCACAACTGACGTCCAATGGCCTTCTATCCTGCAGACTGACCTCTGCGCCATCTGGTGGCCGACCGAAGAATTTCCAAATCAGTCCTCTCTCCTTATAACCGGGTATTTCAAAATTCATAGTTGTATTTTCATTCTTGCAAGAATGAAAATAACTATGAATTTTGAAAGCAAGAATGAAAATACAACTATGAATTTTGAAATACCCAGTTATAAGGAGAGAGGACTGATTTGGAAATTCTTCGGTCGGCCACCAGATGGCGCAGAGGTCAGTCTGCAGGATAGAAGGCCATTGGACGTCAGTTGTGAACGTGACGCAGCATTGAGAATCTCACAAATGATGTGAAGAAACCCTGGGTCTGCTAGGAATTATGAAGTATGAGGTGAGTGAAATAATAAAAAAATAAACAATATTAAAAAACCTCATAGTGTTATTTCCTATCTACATAACTTAATTAAGAGGTTTATTTAATAATTAAGATATTTGATCTGTGTATTCTTACCTCTTATGGTTGTTTTTTGTTGAACATACGTTTCAAGGCTTGTGAGCCCCATCTCCAGCGATTACAGATTGGCCGACAACTTGAGAAAAATAATGAATGATTTTCTACATCTTACCTCATAGTTTATGTTTCCTTCAACAAGGGAACTGCAGTTTTCAAGAGAACCATCTCTCTCATTTTCAACCGACATTATGACTATGGATTTTCATTGGAATCTCTATCAATAATGTTGCCAACTCGTGTCAATTTGATGAACTTCAAAATTAGTTCCCTTCAACAGGAATTTTGAAATTCATGGATCTAAATTTGTTCTTCTGAATATAATATATTATATCTTCTCCCAAACTGTCAATTCTAAAGGTTTTCCAAATGTTTTAAAAAGTTGTCCTCTTTTTCAATTTTATTACTGTTCTATTTTATGACAACTTTATTTCTCATATTTAACTATGAATTGAGGAAAATAAGTCTGTAATCGCTGAAGATGGGGCTCAGAAGCCTTGAAACATATGTTCAACCATAAGAGATAAGAATACATAGACCAAATCCTTAATTACCTTAGATTTCATTTAGATGAATATTTTTTTATCGCCCATCTCATATTCTGATAAAAAAGTAATTTTACCTAAATAAGTACACCTCATAGTGTGGATTCCTACACTAACTCCATCTTTGAGTAAGAAGCACTACTCCCGGATGACAGAACATCAGTCATAAAATTATTGAAGATGTAATCACTAAGGTTACAAAATCGGTCTTATTAGAAGACAGGATATTAGGTGAGGTAAAAAGAATTTTATTTTAGATTAAACCTCATAGTGATATTTCCTATAATAGTTCAATTTTTTTCTCTCTTAAAGAGATTATGTTTTGCATCCGTATAACTGGATGAATCATTGTTTTATATCTTTAGTTTATATTTTTTTTTAGAGAAATTGGGATGACAAAAGTCCCAGGGTTTCATATCTTTTGCACCTCATTACTGTTTGTACAGAAGAAATTTTTCTTTGAGAATAGGTTTTATAATGGATTAAATTTGAAGAGAAAAATTCTCGCCCAGACTGGGACCCGAACCTTTGGTTTACCATACCAATGCTCTTACCAACTGAGCTACCGGGGCAAGTTCCAATCTAGACGCAAATTTTTTCTCTTATATACATTTGCGTCTAGATTGGAACTTGCCCCAGTAGCTCAGTTAGAGCACTGGTACGGTAAACCAAAGGTCCCGGGTATGGGTCCTGGTCTGGGCGAGAATTTTTCTCTTCAAATTTAATTTATCCTTCAATGAGATGTGTTAAGTTAATAATAAAAACATTTTATAATGGAGTTTACTTATCCTCATAAAGGAAACTGAACGGATACTTGATATGGGAAATAATGAAAACACTTAAGAAAAGAGTGATATATCATCCATTGAAGCACCATAAGTTTCAATTTTTTTTAAATTTCAACAAACGATTGGCACCTAAAAATAACTTCCAACATCATTAGATTAAAAAATGTTTCTCTTCAAATATAATATCATTACATTACTTGGATCCAACAAAAAATAAATCAGGGATTTATCATAAGTAATGCCACGAGTGATTTCCAATTTATCTAGGGAATTTGGATATCATGAGTGGCATACGTTACGACTATTTAACGAATAAAATTAAGTTGTTTACTCACAAATCATTATTTAACTATAGTTATTTTAAAATATTTATATATTTAATGTAAACGGCAAAGTTTGAAAACAAATGAGAAACGATTGGTACACTTCATTTGCTTCTTTTGTTCATCACTACAACCAGATCATAATATTATTTATTGCCAAAGGATCGCAATGTTGTAAGAATGTACCCTAGTGGAGAAATTTATAACCAACGTTATAGGTATTAATTAATTTCTGATGTCCTACGATGTAAATATGTCAATTATATTTTTCTGCAACGTCATTTCCTGGAAAATAATTTGTTTAAGAAAGTGCAAACAGTGGTTTCTTTTTTTTTTGTGGTATAATCAATTGTTACAAATATTTTTATATTATCTCTTGCATGCACTTTCTGCTGACATTCAGGCACTATATATACAATCTGGTAGCCGTATTTCTTAGAGAGTCAGTCACTGCAAAATGATGCTATGATCTATTCAGAATGTTAAAAAGGAGGTGCTTTCTTTATTATATAAACTTTAGTTGGTAAATTCCAGGCGAAACACGACTGTGATTGGTTGTAAATCAAAAATCATTGAAATGTGATTGGTCATTGACTCCCATTTGGGGCATGAGTTAAATAGTCAGATTAAATGTAGGGAATGTGATAAAGTCTACATCAGAAAACAAAGAGAAATTTAAAAACCAGAATTAAAGAACATCTCAGGAATGTAAAGAATGGGGAAGTAGCAGCCCACGCATGGTCAGAAAAACATTAAATCGAAAGAAAGGGTAAATTAATAATAATAAAAAAAATGAAAAAACCTAAAAAGCTCACGGTGTGGAAAAAATCTACATTCAAAAAAAGAAAAAGAGGAATTAATGAACTTTGAAGTTCCCAGGTAAAGTGATTTGATTTGGAGATTGTGCAGTCTAGCAACAGAGAGAGCAAGAGGCAGCTCTTAAAGACAACATAACAGGAGCAATGTTGGGCAGAAACTGGATGAAAACCAACCAAGAGCTAAGACATTTTGTAACACAATATGCGATACACGGCTTTCATCATTAGGTGTGCAGAATCAAGAAATATCACGAACCTAGTGAGAAGTGCGTGTTTGAATTGTGTGGCGGACAGTGCGACCGATATCATATATCGAAATGCCCAAGAAACACGAAATCGCTGAATGACTACAGCAAAGACTAAAGAACAATCAATGACCATTAGGGTGAACCTTTCTACTTATTATAACAAAGGTCGTGGGAGTACTGAGGATGGAACCTAATAAGGTCTTGAAACCAGTCAAAGAGAAGAAGAATATGAGGTGAGGTGAAACAATTTTACTTAAATTGAATAAAAAGTGACTGTTTCGTGCTAGCTTATGAATTTTATTATATTATCAATCTGTGTATCTCACGCTAGCTTATGAATTTTTCATATATTATCAATCTGTTTATCTTTGACAGGAACAACTTTGATAGTCTTAGTTCTCAGAAGTTATTACAGATCTTTCAAGAATTATTTATTAGTTTTACATTAATAGTTATATTATTTTTAGTCTAATCATCTTACCTCAATATTAATGTTGATTTGTTCTTGGACATGTTTTAAAACAATTCTGTGTTATCGTCAGCTTGTCCAGACTGGTTTGATTTATGTTGCACACCTTGGATGTCAATGTCAGCTCCATCCTGTGGTTGGCCAAAGAACCTCCAAACAAGGTCACGCTCCGTCGGTATTTCAAAATTCATACTCTGTTTTTGTTCTTCTGAATATAGATTTTTTTCCAAATAGTCAGCTCTTTTGTATTTTCTAACTGTTTTAATAATTTAGTGTCTGAATTTATATTATGTTTTTCAGACCAAACATGAGCAGCAACTGCAGATTTTTCTATTTCCCCATTTCCAACAAAAATGATAAAAACTAATAAAAATAAAAAGTCAGGAATATATCAAATTGAATGCATGGGTTGTAAAAAGATATATATAGGAAAAACAAAAAGAAACCTAAAAATTAGAACCAAAGAATGCATAAGAAATATTAAAAATGGGGAAATAGAAAAATCTGCAGTTGCTGCTCATGTTTGGTCTGAAAAACATAGTATAAATTCAGACACTAAATTATTAAAACAGTTAGAAAATACAAAAGAGCTGACTATTTGGGAAAAAATCTATATTCAGAAGAACAAAAACAGAATTATGAATTTTGAAATACCAACGGAGTGTGACCTTGTTTGGAGGTTCTTTAGCCAACCACAGGATGGAGCTAACATCAACATCCAGGGTGTGCAACATAAATCAAACCAGTCTGGACAAGCTGACGATAAAACAGAATTGTTTTGAAACATGTCCAAGAACAAATCAACATAATATTGAGGTAAGATGATCAGACTAAAAATAATATAATTAAAATAACATCAAAATATCACTTCCTAAAATTAAATATTACATTAATAGACTCACCCTCTTTTTTTGCTTCTTCTGATTTTTGATCTACAGGTCCACCCATAACTGAAGTTCCTGGTGCTTGATTACCTGAACAAAATATCATCATTAAATCTAAAAATCACACCAATATTTTAAGATAATCTAAAAATCACAACAATATTTTAAGATAATATAAAAATCACAACAATATTTTAAGGTAATTTATGATATATCAACATTAAATGTTGTTACCAGAAGTTCCTGGAACCTGAACTGGTGGAGGTTGGCTAATATCAGGATAAACCATTCTTCCATCAGACCAAGATGCAGGTGGTATGCCTGGAGGTCCATACTCCTGAAACATATCATTCCCAAGGTCTCAACATTCTAAACTACATATAGATACACATTATTCAGCAAAACAAAAGACATGATCACACACTTACCTAGATATGAAATTGCGCGAAGCTGATTCTTTTGTTGAGAGCATCTATTAAACGTATATATATTACAAGAATCCTGGAATGAACAACATATAGAAAAGTTCCTGTGCAAGCCATTACCTACCTGTGTGCCTAGACAACCTAATACAGAACAATAAGTAAGTTAATTAATAAAATTAACCTATTGACATTTGTTAATATCCAGGAATATATAATCCAATGGAATGAGATTTTACGAATAAAAGTAAAATAAGCAAAATGCATTTTTTGCATAAAAATAATTTTTCACTTTATAAATGAGTTGGAGAAAAGTTTTTATATCTCACCTCATAAAGTACCATTTTTTCACGATACCAGTTTCAAAGGTCATTTCATCTTCATCTTCAGTCAAAGTCCAACTGTTGAAATTTTGTCGTTAACATCATCATCCAAACTGCCATCTGGTGCCGATTTTATGAACTTGGAGATCAAATTTTGCTCACCAGGAAGTTAAAAATGTATGGTTCTATATTTGCTCTTCTGAAAGCATCTTTTCTCAAACTGTTAATTCCAAAGGCTTCTCTAAATGTTTTAAAGGTTTAGTTTCTCTTCTAATTTTATGATTCTCTAGCAAACTATGAGCTGCATTTGCCAATTTTTCAATTTCATAATTTTTAATATTCCTGAAGTGTTCTTTTGTACAAGTTTCTCAATTTCTTTTAGTTTTCCCTACAAATGCATTCTTGCAGACATTGCAACTAATTTGTTAAATTCCATATATTTTACTATCTGGGACATTAACATTTTTATTGATTATTAGTAGGTTACCCAGACTAAATTTGTTAATCAGTGCCAATGCAATACTGAATTTGTTACATACTACTTACTCACTGGCACTATCGAACCCGTAGGTTCATGGCCGCACGGACATAAGCTCTCCATACATCCCTATCCTGAGCTAATGCTTTCCAATCATTTCCTGTATAATCTACTTCCCTCAAATCATAGTTAATGTTATTCTCCCACCTCATTCTTGGTCTACCAACTGGCCGTTTTCCCTCTGGCTTTCCTACAAGAAGCTTCCATGCAAGTCTTTCATGCAACATGTCCTGCCCATCGCAGTCTATGAGACTTAACTGTTCTTATTATATCTGGCTTCCTATAAAGACCATGTAGTTCATTGTTATGTAGTCTTCTCCATTCATCTGTCTGTTCATCTCTCTTTGGTCCAAAAATTTTCTTAAGTACTTTATTCTCAAATACTTGTAATCTCCTTTCCTCCCTTAAAGTAAGAGTCCATGTTTTGCACCCATATAATATAACTGGTAAAATATAGTTTAATATATTTTCAGTTTAACGTTTTTTGAAAGGAGTTGGGACATCAAGAGTCTCTGCAATGCATAATAGCACGCATTTCCTGAATTGAGCCTATGTTTAATTTCTTTGTGCATCTTATTCCTATTTGTGATTATTGTTCCTAGGTATTTGAATTCAGCCACGAATTTGTTACATACTTTTTCAAATTTTCTGTGTTTTCCAGGAGGGTAAGTAATTTTCTTGAATTGTTTCCTTTCTTATGGATCAGATTATAGGACGGTGTATTCTTAAACTTGGATTAAAAATAATTATAAAATTAAAAATCATTTTTCATATTAGACAATGAATAATACTATATACATATAAATAACTAACTAACTCACTGGCACTATCGAACCTGCAGTTTCATGGCCACACAGACATAAGCTCTCCATACATCCCTATCCTGAGCTAATATTTTTCCAACCATTTTTCTGAACCAGAAAAACACCCCTGTAAATCTGCCAGCACAGGCATGCTGACAGTAATTTTCTCCGGCTTCAGTGTCATTTAAATGCCATGGTACTAGTACCACTGCAGGACTCAAAGTGTTAAAAAAAAGTAGATATATGAGGTAAGAAGAATTCACGATTAATTTGATTCTTACTTGGAAAAGTACTTGACTGGAATTGCCTTTAATTATAATAACCGTACCTATGCAGAAAATGCTTAATGCTGTATTAAAATTAATAATAAATGTGAATTATCCAATAAATAGATGTTGACTTACTCCAGAATAAGAGTTTGGAGCAGGAGGTGGATGCTGTTGGTAATAATTGTCATAACCATACTGCTGATAATTTGAGTATCCTGGTGGTGGCGGCGGTGGTGGAGGTTGCGTGGATGCAGAAGTAGGTGGAGGTGGACCAACATACGATGCAGGCTGAGCTGATCCAGTATAATTACCCTATAAAGCATACAATATTAACATAACTTCAGTAATTATTATATTATTTTTAGTTTGATCATCTTACCTCAATATTAATGTTGATTTGTTCTTGAACATGTTTCAAAACAATTCTGTTTTATCGTCAGCTTTTCCAGACTGGTTTTATTTATGTTGCATTATGTTGCACAACCTGGATGTCGATGTCAGCTCCATCATGTGGTTGGCCAAAGAACCTCCAAACAAGGTCACGCTCCATCGGTATATCAAAATTCATAACTCTGTTTTTGTTCTTCTGAATATAAATTTTTTCCCAAATAGTCAGCTCTTTTGTATTTTCTAACTGTATTAATAATTTAATGTCTGAAAAACATAATATAAATTCGGACACTAAATTATTAAAAGTTAGAAAATACAAAAGAGCTGACTATTTGGGAAAAAATCTATATTCAGAAGAACGAAAACAGAGTTATGAATTTTGAAATACTGACGGAGCATGACCTTGTTTGGAGATTCTTTGGCCAACTACAGGATGGAGCTGACATCGACATCCAGGGTGTGCAACATAAATCTAACTAGTCTGGGCAAGATGCTGATGATGATTATGATATAATCGAAACATGTTCAAGAACAAATCAACATTAATATTGAGGTAAGATGATCAGACTAAAAATAATTTAATTAAAACAACCTCAAAATATCACTTCCTAAAATAAAATATTAATTACTTTCTCCGTCTACAGTCTTTTGTCCATTACCAGTTTTCAGCGCCTCAATTTCGCAATTTCATCCAGTTTGTATTTTGTCGATGTGGTTATGTGACTATTCATCCTGGAAAGATCCAATATTTATTTTCAATACTGCTTTGAAACTAGCTTCCTAGAAAAATGTTGCAGAGATGATTGCTACGAACCTGCTTTCATGAAATGTGCTCACTGTGAGAACTGTCTGTGTTTGAATCATTGTTTACTTACAGACTTGCACACGTATTGTCTCGATTAAACCGGAACAATGTGTATAGTTGAGTTTCTAATTTTAGTGTTGTTTAGTTTAATTTCTCAACCATTGACCCTAAAACTTGGTGATTCTCTATTCTTTCTTGTATACTTTCAAATGGTGTCCAAGGCATTTTACACATTACGACAACTGTTCATACCATTTCCTTCTAAGATGCAAAATTTCTATAATAGAAATTAACATGAATTTATAAAAGAATATCTAACTAACTCACTGACTCTATCAAACTCATAAGTTCTTGGATGTGCAGATATAAGTTCTCCATACATCCATATCCTGAGCTAATGTTTTCTAATCACTCTCTGTATAATCTACTTCCCTCAAATCATGGTTAATGTTATTCTCCCACTTCATTCTTGGTCTACCAACAGGACATTATCCCTATGGTTTTCCTAAAAGAAGCTTCCATCCCCCTCTTTCATTCTCCATTTGTACCACATGCCCTGCCTATCGCAGTCTATGAGACTTAACTGTTCTTATTATATCTAGTTTCCTATAAAGATCATGTAGCTCACTGTTATAAGTCTTTTACATTTAGGTAGTTAAGGTAGAATATTTTTATCACTCACCTCATATTGTTCTTCTTATTTGATTATAAACTAGTTTCGGAACATAGTTTCTGTTCCATCCTCAGAATCGTCACGACCGTTGTTCTGTCGTCTTGAAGAGCTGTCCTTCTCTCCTTCCATTGGCTGACTGAAAAACCTCGAAACCAGGTCATTCTCACCGGGAATTTCAAAGTTCATTAATTTCTTTCTTTTCGCTCTTTTGAATGTAGATCTTTTCCCAAACAGTAAGTTCTTTTGGTTTTTCTATTTGTTTTAATAATTTAGCTTCTTTCTCGATAAGATGTTTTTCAGACCATGCATGGGCAGCCACTGCAGATTTTTCTACTTCCCCTTTCTTGACATTCCTGAGATGTTCTTTCACTCTAGTTTTCAAATTTCTCTTAGATTTTCCTATGTAGAATTTCTCACATTCTTCACATTTAATTTGATAAATCCCTGATTTGTTTTCTTCTTTAATTTTCTCATTCTTATTAGGTCTAATCAGTCTACTGATGCTGTAGTCATTTTTGGGTGCTAACCTTATGTTGAAATCTTTAAAAAAATTTTGAAACTTGTGGTGTTTTAATGGATGATATGTGAATTTTCTAAATTTTACATTATCTTCTTTAACTTTTAGAAGAGTGCTTTGATTAATAAATTTTTGTTTTCTGAACTTGTTTATTTTTTTGAGTATCATTTTTATAGCAAAACCATTTTTCGTGGCTACGTTGATTATGTGTTCTTTTTCTTTCTCATAATTTTCTTTGTTCATTGGTATGTTCACTAATCTATGTGTCAAACTATTGAAAACTGCTTCTTTGTGAGCTATGTGATTGAAACCTAAAGCTTTTATGTAGTTATCTATATGTGTCTTCTTTCTGTAAATTCCAAATTCTATCTTATTTTCTTCGTTCCTTTTTAAGTTGAGATCTAAAAATGGTATTTCTCCATTGATTTCCTTTTCCATAGTGAACTTTATAGTTTGACTTTGAATGTTCAATAATTTTAATGCATCATCTATCTGTTTATGAATAACTATTGCAATTATGTCATCCACATATCTGCACCAGAACTTGAAAATTAAACGATGTCCATTAATTATCTGTGTTCAAAATTGATACAAAAGCCAGTCTAATTAAACAAATAGAAAACAATAAGCACTCACGGTTTGGGAAAAAATCTACATACAAAAAAATAGAAAGGAAAACTATGAAATTCCCGCTGATTCCGATTTGATACAGACAGTCATCAGTCCCCCAACAGAGGGAAGAAGAAGCAGTTCTCCTGATTGACATAACATCAGTCGACAAGAAATTACTGATGATGAAGCTGCCCAGGCTTCGAAACTGGTTTAATTAGAAGACTGGATACGAGGTGAGGTATTAAACACCTTAATTTAATTCTTAAATGAAACCTCATAGTGATTTTTTTCTATATAAGTTCAATATTTGTTTTAATAATTTACTTCTGTATATGTCAGATAGGCACAAGGATATCAATTTATTGCAACTATACCTCACTGTACAAATTTGGAGGTTGTGGTGGTGGTGGGAGAACTTCATAAGATTGCTGTTGGGGAGGAGGCATCTGTGAAAAGCATGGCGGAGGAGGCATTCTTCCAGGAGAATTTCTCCATGAACCATCCCGAGATGAACTCCGGTGTGGTGGTGAGAATGAAGTGTGCCTGCCTCTAGGTGATAAACTACGATCTCGTCTGAAACAACAATCAATTAAACTTATTTTTTTCTTAAAAGGAAAGACAAAATAAATCCATAAAGATTAAACAAATGTAACAAAATGTCAGTCGTGTTGCAAGACCTATATGATGTAATTAAAACATTTTGTCTGTTCATTCTTACCTCTGGAGTTGTTTTTGTCGAACATATGTTTCAGAGCTACTTAGCCCCATCGTCAGCTTGAACTTTAGAAAGATTGAGACTGTGGACTACATATTTTAGTTCACATTGGAAAATAATAATAACTTAATTAATATAATTAGATGTAACACCTCATTTCATAATTATAGATTTCTCAAAGACTAGTTTTGATACTTCTTTGTATCTTTTCAGTTCTAACAAATTGTTGAATTGGTGGTTGGCAAATCCATAAGTTGTTTCCTGCTATCTCTGTTAGTTGACTGATGAACTTCGAAATTAAACCTTTTTCCCCGATAATTTCAAAATTCAGGATTTTCCTTTTATTTTTCTCCCAAACTGTGAGTTCCTTAGATTTATGTAGCTGTTTCATGGTCAGAAAAACACAGAATTGAAGCAAAGGCCAAATTAAAAATCATCGGAGAACATATTGTTTAAATAACTCACCTCATAGGATTCATGCTTCCATGATATCGCGATTTCAAACATAATCATGTTCATGAGTTCATGAGTTATTTAAACAATATGTTCTCCGATGATTTTTAATGATTATACCTCATAATGTTTACTTCCCAACATTAATTAAATATAAAGGCCAAATTATTGAAAGTTAGATAAATCTAAGGGACCCCGGTTTGCGAGAAAACTCATCCAGAGAAATAAAACGAAATCATGAATTTTGAAATTTCTGGAGAAAAATATTTAATTTGGAAATCCATCAGTCAGCCAACAGAGGGAGAGGAAGCAACCTACAGGATTGCCAACCACCAATTCAACAGTTAGTAAGAACTGAAATGATAAAAAGAAGTATCAAAACTAGTTTAGCCTAGAAAGCCAAAGATCCTGGGTTCAAACCCCAGCTGAGCATAACATTTTTCTATTCAAATATAATCAAAACTAGTCTTCGAGATATCTACAATCATGAGGTCAGATGTTAAATTTAACTCTATTTATTAATTAAAATAAACCTCATAGTGTCACTTCCTTTAAATATTAAAAATAACAGCTTACCTATCAGATATATCATGGCTACGTTCTCTTCTTGGTGATGAACTCCATTCTCTGGAACGTCTGTGTCTGCCACGTGGTGAAAGACTCCTCTCTCGCCTTGAACGTCTACTCGGAGACCCACGATCACGGGAACTGCTTCGCCAATATCGTCTTGGTGGTGACATTTCACGACTATTTCTTCTTCTGGGAGAAGGACTTCTTTCCCAATGGGCTCTGCCACGCCAACTTGAAGGACTACGTTCGTGTTTCCTTTCAGGTGAAATGCTAATTGACATTCTTGGTGGAGGTGATGGAGGAGGACTTCTAGGACCTCTATAATTTTTAGACAGCTGTAACAGAAAGTATTTAGTAATTTTGTTGTAATATGTTCTTATAAATTGTGCAGTATACAAAAGTAATCCTCAACTTGAAATAAAATTTTAAATGATGTCATATACTGAATTTGTAGTATGTGACCTCGAGGATACATATCTTCCTGATGGATCTGTACCACTTAAAAACTTGAGAAATGCCATTCAATCCTACCAAGTCCTACACATGCATATCCATGTGATGGTTCCTGGATAGCACTAAGTCATGTGAGGATGAAGAGTGGATTCTTGCCACTTGAGACCTATCAGCTGGGGGGAAAAGCCCCCAACAAAAAATCATTATCCTTCAGGATCGCTGGATGGTTAGGCATATAATGTTTCTCTTCAAATATAATTTGTCATTTAGTGAGAAGTGTTAAATTAATAATAAAAACATTGAGAGAAGCCCTGCTGACGTTATAAAGTAATTGAACTTTTATAGGAACAAATCACTATGAGGATTAATTTAAGATAAAATCAAATGTTTCATACCTCTCCTCATATAAATCTTCTAAGTCTTCCATTCCATAGTAATTCTGTCCAAAGGCAGGTCATTCACTGTAATCATAGCATTTTCATGCTATGCTTGCAGCTTTACTAGGGAATTGTAAGTGTGGTAGCTTCCCATTGCTTTCCACACCAGTGAAGGATGATGATGATAATGATAAGAATGATGATGATGGCCATATGATTTCGGGGATCATTTGGGCCTTAAAGTTTTCCTGACATTTGTCTTACAGGTGAGGAAAAACCCCGATAAAAACATCACCCAGAAAAACTGTCCCGACCAGGGATCGAACCCGGGCCCACTGCGTGACAAGGCAGCACGCTACCTCGAAACTGCAGCGGTGGACTTCTAAGTCTTAATAGGATAATTAAAACCAATAAAAATGAAAAAAAATTGAAAAAGAAAACAAATCAGGAATTTATCAGATCAAATGCAGGGATTGTGACAAAATTTGTATAGGAAAAACAAAAAGAAATTTGAAAACAAGGGTGAAAGAACATCTTAGAAATATAAAAAATGGAGAAGTGGAAAAGTCAGCAGTAGCTGCTCATGCTTGGTCTGAAAAACATCTAATTGAATCAAAAGCTAGTTTAATTAAACAAATAGATAAACAAAAGGAACTGATGGTTTGGAAAAAAAATCCATATTCAGAAAAACAAAGAAAAAACTTATGAACTTCGAAATTCCCGTGAATTCTGACCTGATCCAGAGGTTTATCGGTCCACCAACAGAGGGAAGAAGAAGGAGTGGTTCTTCTGATTAACATAACATCAGTCGGCAAGATGGTACTGACGATGGGTTTGCCATGAACCCGAAATCGCGATCTACTTAGAAGATTAATATGAGGAGAGGTATGAAACATTTGATTTTATCTTATAAAGTAATGTTTAAATTCCCAATAAAATGTCCTCTTAAATAGAAGCCACCATTTGCATAATCGAAGCAAAGGCTCATAGCATTCGGCGATCAAGAATTAACAATGTGTAAGAGAAAAATTTGTGTTTAGATTGGAGTGCCCAGATAGCTCAAAGGTAGAGCATTGGCCTAGGAAGTCAAAGGTCCTGGGTTCAAACCTTATTCTGAGCATATATTTTTTTCTCTTCAAATATAGTTTCTTACTATGTTAATATTATTCGTTTTTAAACATCTTATTGATGGACAAATTATATTTGAAAAGAAAAATATACACCTAGACTGGGGTTTGAACCCAGGACCTTTGACTTTCTATGTCAATGCTCTTTGGCTTTATAAGTAATGTTTAAATTCCCAATAAAAAAGTCTTCTTAATAAAGAAGCCGCCATTTGCAAAAATCGTAGCAACGGCTCGTAGCATTTGGGGTTAGGGAATTAACTATATGTAAGAGAAAAATACGCGTTTAGATTAGAGGCCTAGGTGGCTCAGATGGAACAGCAATGACATAGAAATTCAAAGGTCCTGGGTTCAAACCCCAGTCTAGGCGTATATTTTTCTTTTCAAATATAATAGTTTCTTACTATTGACTTTTTAGGAATTAACACTATGAGGTATAACATTTCATCTCATATCCTACTTCTTATTAGAAAGACAAAAATGGGGAAGTAGAAAAATCTCAGTAGCCGCCCACGCATGGTCAGAAAAACATCAAATTAAAAGAAAGGCTAAATTAATCAAACTTCTAACATATGTCACTGAGACATGGACTTTAACATATATCAGACTGTCAAGGTTGAGATGGCTGGGGCATGCAAATCCAATTGAGGGAAAGTCGGCCGAGTGGGAGAAGAGCAGCTTTTTATTTACCTAAATGCAGGAAATATTAATAAAACATTATATTAAACGTATTTACTTTCGAAGAAGTAATTATCATATCTTTATTTTACTCTTAAATATGAAAATAAAGTGGGACTATTTCCTGTCAAGACCACAAAGGTTACAATAGTTCTTACTTCTAACCAGCGATAAACCACCGATTATCACACTTTTAACCACTGATGACCAGCGATACACCACCGATAACCAGTAATACACCACCGATGATCAGCGATAAACCTACTGCTAGAGCATATCTGTGGTTTCAACAAATTATGTCCGAATTTATCTTTTACTTATTTAACCACGTAAAATAATAAAAAGGACGTTCCCTGGAATTCACCTAGGTTAGAGTAATTGAATTAGGTTAGGTTAGCTTTTAGGTTCCTTGCATTTTAAATGTGATTTAATACGTAAAATAAATTACCTCTTTCTAACTGTTATTTTATGAAAAGTTCAACATGTCTGACGGTTACAATGTAAAATCATATTTCCACTAGTTCATTTCATGATACGTTTACATATTTTGACGATGGTAATTTCTTGAAGATAAATGGTATCATTAACACATTGTAATACTTTAAATTATATAAAAAATGACATATGTCACGTAAGTAAAAAGCTGGTCTTGTACAACCCCACCGGAAAGTTAAATCCATTTTTCATAGATATCCAGAGAGAACAAGATCAAGGGATCGACCAATCTCAAGATGGTGGGACTATGTGTGGCAGGATCTACAAAGGACAAAAATGAGAAATTGGAGATAAGGATGAATGGAAGAGAGCCATAGAAGTGAGGGCCCACCTGGGCTGTTGTGCTAATAAAGAAGAAGAACTTAATAAAACAAATAGAAAAATCTAAAGAACTTACAGTTTGGGAAAAAAATGTACAATAAAAAAACTATCTTCTTAGTGCATCCAATAAAAAAAAATGACAAGGACAAATTAATGAATTTTGAAATTCCAAGGGAAATTGATTTAATTGGGGGGTCCATCAACAGATGGAGTAAAGTTCAGTGTTCCTGGACGACAGAACATCAGTCGTGTAAATACTGAAGATGTAACCTAAAATGAAAATAATCTTTCAGTGATAGATTTTGAGATAACCACAAATACAGTGTGATCAGTATGGCATTGGGCAGCAGACACGGGGACTTCACTGGCGCATTCGCAGTGGGGTACAGACAGCATAGGATCGCGGTGTCCAATGTTATACTGATCACACTGTAGAACAATCGAAGGGGCTAATACTAAGGCTATGAAACCTGTCTAATTAGAAGATGGGAATTGAGGAGAAGTAGAAAGAATTTATTTTAAATATTAACAATAGCCTTATCAGCTATAAAAAAATTAATTGGCAACAAGCAAAATCTCAGTCAATTAAAAGAATAAATTGATAGGTTTAGCAACGGCAAGGTCTATAGAACATGTGTAGCCCACAAGAGGTTCAGTAATATACAAAAATGGCCTGGGGGTCCAAATGAGTTTGACGGCTGAAGTTTCCATTAAGCGCAGTGAGAAATTTTTCCAAGTCCCAGGCAGACAACACGCGCATGCATCAACAGGGTTCTATTTTCAAATTATTTACCACCATTTACAATAAATTTTACATTTTTTCTAATGATTGTATCAATATATTTTCTATGATATTTAACTACATACATAACATAAAGACGTGGCAGCCATATTGATTTTAATGAATATTAACACATGTTCTAGTGCAGCCAACATAGAGTAAGTATTATATTTGAAAAGAAAAATATACGCCTAGACTGGGGTTTGAACCCAGGACCTGTGACTCTCTATGTCAATGCTCTATCCAAGTGAGCTACCTAGGCCTCCAATCTAAACGCGTATTTTTCCCTTCTACACAGTTAATTCCCTAACCCTAAATGCTACGAGCCATTGCTACAATTTTTGCAAATGGCGGCTCCTTTGTTAAGACTTTTCATTTGGGGTTAGGGAATTAACTGTGTAGAAGAGAAAAATACGCATTTAGATTGGAGGCCTAGGTAGCTCACTTGGATAGAGCACTGACATAGAGAGTCAAAGGTCCTGGGTTCAAACCCCAGTCTAAGCGTATATTTTTCTTTTCAAATATAATTTTTCCACCATTAAGATGTTTAAAAACGAATAATATTAACATTAAAATAGAGTATGTATGTTAATAAAATAAAATAAAATTTTATAAATAAGAAAATCATATAAAACTTTGTTTTATTTTATTAACATAGAAATGGATTTTCATCAAGTAAACACCAAATCAACTGATTACTTATAAAGTATGTACTTCAGAATTTCAGAACTTTACTGTTTATTTTTTAAGTCATTGCATTCTTTCACAGTTAGAGTGCTTAAATTGAATTAGGTTAGCTTTTAGGTTCGTTAAATATCGTGTATATGTTGACAGAATCACTGATTCCACAGTGTAAACCGCTTTGCGTTTGTTGGCGCATGAACATGGTGTCTGCGCCTGAGACAAAAATTTCTCACTGCATTTAATGGAAACTATCTGAGTTTGACACACCTGACATAAAGGCAAAATAGAATATCTACCTGTTCATTACTTGTTGCTGCTTCTTCAATGTCTTCAACACCAGGAGGAGCAATATCAAGAGCTTGGCTTGCAACACTATCCATACCAAATCTCACATCATTTCTAATGCCAAAACGAGCATCAAACTGGTTTAGACGTGGATCACTTCTTGCTCTATTAGTTTGTCTTGGAGTCAATGCTTGCTGAGGAACAAGTCGAGGATCTTTTCGAGCTGGTGCATATAATTTATCCAATGTCTCAGGAACTGGGGTCTCGGATTGTTTCTGTCTTGGATCGTTACGCCACTGACCAAATCTAGTCCCTGTACTTTCAGAGAGCTGTTTGCTTACAGTACGAGGATCTTTTCTGTGAGCTAAGAAACTTGGACTCATATCTTCTTCTCTTTCCACATTTTCATCACTTCGTTTAAGTTGATCCTCGTTCTCCCTCGTCCATGCTAACTTCTGACGACGAGACTTTCCTTCTATATCAAACACATCTTCAGAGGAGGATTTGTTTTCAAATCTTTCAGGTCTGAACTGTCGCTGGCCAGTTCCTCGCTTAAACTGAGCTTTTTTAATTAATCCTCCTCTGCCTCGCTGATTTCTATTCCTAAATGCTGCTTTTTTAGAATGTTCTCCTTCTATATCTAGAGCATCTATGTCATCCTCATCGAGATCCCAGTTCTCCAATGCATTTAATCATGTTCATCGAGATCAAATAAATCATCATCATCATCATCTGGATTATTAACAGTTTTTTCAAACCCAGGTCTCTTGCTGGGTCTACCACGTCCACGTGCACCCTTAGATTTTCTGTTACGTCTAGCCCTCCACTGTGCAAACTTCTTTTTTGGTTTCTCCCCTCCTACATCATCAAGATAAAGATCATCTGGAAGTTCATCAAGTTCTTTATCAAAATCTTCCATCTTCGTTTTCTCCATACATTTGTTTATAACTTAACCTGAAAAAAAATCACTCAGTGAGTTATCTAAGACAAGTAATATTTCAGATTTACATTTGTGAACCCCATCGTCGGTATCTCTACCTTGACGTGGTGGTCAGGCTTTGTAAGTCCTAATGACTCCATGAGCTATACAGGCGGTAGTGTAACTATCAACAGGGCCTCCCAGGTCTGGCAGGTCATGGAAGAAGGTCCAGACTAAAAGAGATACCCATCGAAGAAGAAGGGCTAGTAACTCAATTCCAAGATGTAAGATTTTCAATTACTCACAGAAACATTCACGAAGTAAGCCGTACTGATAAACTGGAACAAACTAGCAAACGAAAAAGGAACACGAGATGGAAGAAAAATAAAATGAAACTTGGTTGCTAGAATGTTAGAGCGATTAATGGGAAAGAACACATAACAGACGAATTGAACAAATATATAATAAAGATCTGTGCAATCTCCGAGATGAAGAAAAAAAAGAAAAATTGATTACACAAATACAAGACTACATAAACAGTGGAGTAAACAAATCCAAGAGTGCCAGAGAAGGTGTTGGTATTCTGATACGTTGAAAGATAAAATAATCGAATATAATTATATATCAGAACGAATAGTTAAAGTAAAATTCCAAAATGCACCTAAAAATTTCACAATCATCAGCATTTATGCACCAGAGGAAGGTAAACCAACAGAAGAAATAGAACAATTTTACAATGCCCTTCAAGAAAGCGTAGAGAAAATCAATGACAAAGAAAACATCATAATAGCAGGAGATTTTAATGCAAGAATTGGGAACTTGCCTCTACCTGGAATAACATACAAATATAATGAAGAAACTAAAAACAAAAATGGTGAACGATTGTTGCAATTCTGCGCAGAAACTGGAATGAGAATTAATAATACGTTCTTTCCTCATAAGGTTCAGCAAAAGATAACTTTTCAAAACTCTCGCGGTCAATCTTCAACAATTGATTATATACTTACAAACAGAAACATAAAACCACAAGAAATTTTGGACACCAGAGTCTTTCCATCCGCTGAGATCAGAAGTGATCACAAACTTGTGGTAAGCCAATTCAGATTTAACATCCAATTAAGAAACAAACAAAAACAGAAAGACAAGAACATATCAAAAACAAATGAAAAATTCAAAGTAGACTCATTTATTGATGATTCAACAAAACTACTCTATCAGAACAGATTAAACGACAAGTTAACAGAGATGGAAAACTGTGAAGAAATTGTTGAAGATAAATGGAACATGCTCAAAACTGCTATAACTGATGCAACAAAAGAATCATTAGGTACAAGAAATTCTGAACTGAAACATGTCCGACGTTAGACTCCTTGGTTTAATGAAGAGATAAAGGAACTGATAGAAAACAAGAGAAAACTACACAGGAGATATTTACAGACAAGGAATGAAAATGATTATGATGAATTAAAGTAAATAATAGTTTTAAAAAACTAAAAGAACACACTTTATTAGAAAACTAAAAAATGAAAAATAATTTTAATTTCCAATACGCTTGGGATAAAATAAAGTGGTCAACAAAAAAATCATCTCCAACACATATAGAATAAAATTATAGTTATCAACAAAAAGAAAATAATTTTACCATCAAAAGCGTGGGGTGCTCTATATCAATTAATATATTTGATAATAAACAGATATTGGTAAAAGTTAGCTCTCTAAGAAGAAAATGCAAACATCATAAAAAGCACCCCACGCTTTTGATGGTAAAATTATTTTCTTTTTGTTGATAACTCTAATTTTATTCTTGGAGATGATTTTTTTGTTGACCACTTTATTTTATCCCAAGCGTATTGGAAATTAAAATTATTTTTCATTTTTTAGTTTTAATATTTTACAGAATAATATAAAAATGTAAATATCTTTAAATTCGATACTATTGTAGTATGAACTAAAAGTAATACTCTTCTATAAAAAAACCCTCCCAGCCGGATTTGAACCAGCGACCTATGGATTACTGAAATTATATACCACTAAGAGTTCACTGCTCTACCAACTGAGCTCTTACAACGATTGAATAAAAACTCGACAAGTCCACAACCTATTATACCAGTTTTCATTTTTTTGATCTTCGGATGATTCTGGCCAGGATTTTTTAAACAAAATATGAAATTATTGTATTGTCACGGGTCCTCTACACGTATACAAAGTTTCAAGTCGATCCAATGTTTCTAAGTGGGTGAAAATCGTGTTGAAAGATTCCGTTACATTTATACAAAAACACGTTTTTTGATTTTCTGATGATTCTGGCCAGGATTTTAGAAAATAAATATGAAATTATTGTATTGTCACGGGTCCTCTACAAGTATACAAAGTTTCAAGTCGATCCGATGATTTTAAGTGGGTGAAAATCGCATTGAAAGATTCCGTTACATAGATAGATAGATAGATACAGGTCAAGCTAATATAAAGCGTGTAAAAAAATAAGAAACCAAGCAGTATCAGCAATTAGGAAATCAAAACAAAAATTTTGGGACAAATACTCTCATGGACTGGAATTTGATTTCTATGGTATGCAGAAACAAATGTGGAGGTTCATCAGGAACCAGAGAAAAGATATAAACGAATATGTAAATTTATGCAATATATCAACAGAAGAATGGGAAAACTACTTTAAAGAAATTTACTCAGAATGTGAAAATACTGAGAACCCACATCTAGAGAAAACTACAAATAAAGATACATTTCAGATAAGCAAGGAAGAATTTGAAAAACAAGTAAAAAAATTGAGAAACAGAAAATCATAGGGAATAGATAACATCTAGAATGAATTAATTAAATACGGAGGAGAAAAATTACATGAAATTTACAATTTATTCAACACCATATGCAATAAATACCCAATGATTTGAAAAAAAGTATCACAATCCCAATTTTGAAAAAGGGAGATAAAAACAAACCAGAAAACTACAGAGGCATCAATCTATTACGCACAACATTGAAACTCTTCACTAAAATTATAGCAGATCATTTATCGAATATATTACCACTACCAGATGAACAACAAGGATTTCGAAAAGGAAGATCATGCACAGATGCCATTTTTATATTAAAACAGACTGCAGAAAAAGCTATCGAATTTAACATCCCAGTCATCCTATGTTTTGTGGATCTGGGAAAAGCATTTGATCGGGTAAGATTAAATGACATACTCAACATATTAGAAAACAAGAATGTATCTAAAAACCTCATTGCAATCATCAAAGAAATTTATTCAGGAAACAGTACAACTATCAAATATGGAAATAGTAAATCTAAAGAAATTTTAGTCCAGCAAGGAATACGACAAGACGACTCATTAAGTCCCATATTGTTCACACTAATAATGGATGAAATCATCAAAGAACTAAAAGTTGAAGTTAGAAAAGGGATTAAAATAGGTAACAAAGAGCTATACTGATGACACAGTTCTATTTGCACAAAGTGAAGATGATTTGCAAATGCTATTGCACAAATTTAGAATCATTGCAGCAAAATATAACATGAAAATCTCAACAAATAAAACCAAATCAATAGCATTATCCAAGGACCCACGACGTATTAAATTAGAAATAGAAGGGAAAAGTATAGAACAGGTCATGAAATTCAAATATTTAGGAATAGAAATTAATAGCAGCAACAGAATAACAGATGAAATCCTCCATCAAGCAAATAATGCAAACAAAATATTGGGATATTTAAACAATACTGTTTGGAAAAATAAAAATTTAAGAATAGATACAAAAGTAAGGATTTACAAATCTGTCATAAGACCAGTTCTAACATATGGTTGTCAATGCCGAACAGAAACTCAAAAAACAAAACAAATCAATGAAACAACCGAAATGAAAGTTTTAAGGAAATTCGTAGGAAAATCACAGAGAGAAAATTTGCAGCTCTGTTATTAGAGAAGAATGTGAAATTGAACCAATAAACCTCTGGATAAATGATAGAAGACTAAATTGGAACGATCACATACGAGGTGTGATCAATAAGTTTCCGGAATGGCTTCAAAAAATTATGCCATTGAGGAGTTTTTAATTTTCACCCAGGCTGTACACTCAGAATTTCCTTGTGATGAATTTGAGGGGTCGCGCGACCTTCTCTGACCTTGCAGTATGCTGGTAGAAGCTCTGAAGCAAAGACATGTTTTGTGCGTGCGGCGATTTCTCTGTGTAGCAACAATGCAGGATTACGAGGAACAAAGAACATGCATCAAATTTTGCTTTAAACTTGGTAAAATTGCAACAGAAACATATCAAATGTTAAGAACAGCTTATGGGGAGGAAGCAATAGGCAAATCTCAAGCATTTGTGTGGTTTTCGAAATTTAAAAGGGGTGTGACATCGGTTAAGGATGAAAATCGTCTGGGACGACCAACTTCCAGCAAAACCAATAAAAATATTGATCGAGTGAGGGAAATGGTATTAAATGATAGGCGCATTACAATACGAGAACTGTCTGATGCACTAGCACTCTCGTTTGAAAGTGTTCAAAGCATTTTGAAAGGCGATTTGAACATGCGAAGAATTGCTGCGAAGTTCGTGCCCTGCCTCCTTTCAAATGACCAAAAGGAAAGTCGTGTGATTGCCTGCACAGATCTTAAAGAACAGCTTAAAAATGACCCACGGTTCATGGAAAAGGTTATTACTGGTGATGAAACATGGATTTATGGCTACGATCCAGAAACTAAACAACAGTCTTCGCAATGGAAGAGTCCTGCATCTCCACGCTCCAAGAAAGCCAGACAAGTTTGATCGAATGTGAAGTCAATGATGATTGTTTTTTTTTTGACATTAATGGAATTGTGCATAAGGAATTTGTACCACGGGGTCAAACAGTGAATCAAGTGTACTACAAACAAGTGTTGCAAAGATTGAGGGAGAATGTGCGATGCAAACGGCCAGAGAAATGGAGGACTGGTTCCTGCATCACGACAATGCGCCTGCGCACAAAGCAATTTCTGTCCGCCAGTTTTTGGACAAAAATAGGATGAGTACTGTTCCCCATCCAGCCTATTCTCCAGATCTGGCTCCAGCAGACTTTTTCCTGTTCCCACGGCTAAAAATTCGGCTCTGAGGACATCGTTTTGAGGACATTGATGTCATCCAGCGTGAATCGCAGAAGGCATTGGACACATTTAAAGAAGACGACTTCCAGAAGTGCTTCCAGCATTGGCAGAAGCGCTGGGACAAGTGTATCAACTCCCAAGGTGACTACTTCGAGGGTGACAGTGCTGAATAGAAACTTTGAAGTGTTGTGTTGTGTTTATGGCCTCATTCCGGAAACTTATTGATCACACCTCGTAGATAGAATGGAGAACAGTAGATTAGTGAAGAAAGTATGTGACCGGACATCTCAGCAGAAAAGACCTTTAGGAAGACCACAACTACGATGGAAGGACGTCACCACACCCCGGATCTGTAGTGAATGAATATGCAACAAGCTGCCAGCTTGCATGCGTAGAGGAAGAAGAAGAAACATTTGTGAAGTTCTGAGTTCTAATTCAGAGTTCAACTAATCTGGCAGAGATTTTTTAAATGTTTTCTATAGTCCTCAAAATAAATTATAAGCTGAATTTTCATTATCACGAATGAATTATCAATTAAAATTCAATGACGTTATAACAAACATATAGCTACACACAACAAAGAACACAAGACTACTGGTACACAACCAAAGACATATGTGATTTGAGCTAAGATGACCAAGTGTCTCAAAATAAAATACAGTGCATCGAGCGAACACTGACAGAATAGGCCTATTAGTTATCTGCCGCTATGTAGATCTGATGCGACAGCTCCTGATCATGTACATCACTAGCACTCAGCAGATATGAATTTATTCTAGTGTAATTTATCAGCAACAACACAGACTGACTCAGTTTGAGATTAGATCTTGAAGTAAATGTATTATTGATTTTATGAGTGTTCTTTGTATTCTCACTCGCATGACGTGTGTACATTTTAAAAGAAATAAACATTTGTGTGGAAAAACTTTATGTAAATTTCCTAGCAGGCCACTTCCGTGTAGAAATAAAAAATTAAACTTAGTAAATGAGTTACACAGGTTCAGTGAATAGCATGGAATGCCAACGAAACCCTCGCCTCGTCATAGAGGAAAGTTAGGTCCATGTTAGTAAAAAAAGAAAAAGTCATAAGAATGTTGAAAGGTATATCATTGTGAGGATATTCTAAAGTTCTTCCGACTATTGTGCAGGAAAGGGTGAAAGCTCTTACAAACTCTCATTTACTTAAAATAACTAACCTAATCAATACCAGGTTAATAGTTACCTCACATTTTGGTTAGGCTCAAAGTTGTGACATTTCATAGAAAAATGGCATGAAAAAAATTCCAACCAGCATTTGCATTGACACTTGAGAAAAATCAGAAAAAAAAACTAATTGGTGATTTTGTATTACAGTATGTGTCATTTCTACTATAACTAATAAAATATTGGCTATTCATTTACGATATATAGAAATTGCATTTTACCTGCACGTTTAATAATAAGTAAATCAACCTTTAATTATTTTTAATGAAGGGAAGAATACTGGTAATACTATAATAGTTTTATTATAATTCTTATTTACCTCACTTTTGTTTACTCGTTTATGAAAACAATATACAATAAACTACCATAATTGTAACACTACAAACGACCATCTTTAGCATCAGAAAACATGTTTGCCAACACTTAAAACGAGGGGAATCATCAAATGTAAATACAAATTAATTAAATTCTTGCTTACAAATGATAATCTGAGTAATTTGGATAACCACTATGCCCATATATGAACCCTGAGAAAATTTACAATTTTATACCATGCAATAAGATTGATATTCCAGGTTTCAAAACGTAAAGCTAGTAAATATTTAATTAAAAATTCCGTTGCATTGGTTGCCCTGACCAACCTTTATCATTATAACCAACCCTACTTTTATCACTCATGTTGGTAGCATAAAGCATATAATTAAGAACAGAAAAGAGCCGGTACCCTAAAAATATGCAATTGCAATTATATTATTCCAAGTATGTGCTCATTATCCTGTGGGCGTTACTATGTATGAAATGCTTTTTCCTCTCCTGATAACTTACTACCCAATGCTATTCTCCCACTTTTTTTTTTAACTTTTACAGTAAACCTGAACCTCAATTCAGTCAGCCTGGTAGAGGAAATAATAACTGAATAAAAAATAATTCCCCTAAGAAAAAAAGGGGGGATTATAGGCCAGGAGTCTATGTTCAGAGTTGCCTGCTTTTCCTTATTGTGCACCACATTATCCAATAAACTAAACTGGTGTACACTATCGCCATCTCCTCACTTAATGGAATGAAATGAGTATAAGGTGATACTCGGCATAGAATAGCTAATAAAAAGATTGCTACAATAATTCATAAAGCCTCACATCAGGAACTGATTGACATTTTTAGGAACATATTTATAAGAACTTTCTTACCAGCCCCAGTAGCATTCTAATAAATTAAAATATGTTAAGGTTAGACCGATAATATTAGTCTATCAGTAATGGAACAAGAACTTGTCAAATATAACGACATAACAAGAAAAGTAGCAAATCAACACAAGCTTTTAATAATTATTATTTATTTTAGCAGGTTTCACAATATTTCACATCATCTTACTGCATCCAATCAATCTACTATATTTCTCCACATGTCATTCCAATTTCCATTGTCCAATCTTTCTCCCCTCATGCTGATCATAACACCATGAATCCATATTATTTTTGGGTTCTCTTCTACCAAGTGGCAACCATTCTAGTATTTTTTTTTGAGGATGTCTTCCATCATAGTAAAAAGTAAAGTAAAGTGATCCCACAACAGACCCGGAGGTCCTTGGGGTAGTAGGAGGTTAAGGCTCCCACTTTTTCTAGACAATCGGCACTTTACGTCAGCCGGGTTGTCAGCCCTGCGTGACGGCCGCCTTTACCCCCAGAACAAGCGTCTGGTACTCATTTCCGTTAGAGGCTGAGTCGACCCCAGGGCCATAGTGCCGCCAGAGGATTTGGGTCAGTTTAAAAATCCTGACCCCAACGGGACTTGAACCCTCGACCCTCCGGCTTGTTGCTCAGTGCCTTAACCACTACGCTAAGGCATGCCCCATCATTCGTTTAATTATACTGTTTCTTATTTTATTTCTAGAAATTCTAGCTGAATGCCTCCAAAAATCCATTTCTGCAGAATATAATTTTTTTATTGTTCTAGATTTTAATTCCTATGTTTCTGGATTGTATTACTTATTATTGCATTAAAAAGTTTGTCTTTGTTTTAGAACTTACATTTTCATCCCATAAAACACTATTTAATTTTGATATTACAGATTTGCCTTTATTTATCCTCTCATTAATTTCAGCATCATGACTTTCATCTGCACTAATTGTTGTACCCAATTATAAATATTTGTTACATGCTTTTATTTTTCCAAGTATGTCCTCTGAAACCAGTTCTTTTGATTTATCTCTTATTACTTATAACAATCCAGAACAATAATAGGGTCTATGATCTTCACCAGCTTGATGTTTCTTCTATTTGGTCCACGATACAAGTAAGTTTGGGCAGCTCTGCATTAGATCATCAAGACCTAGTTTTCAGGGATTAGACCATTGTTGACTTGATCTGATCTCAATCAGATGTCCAGGAGTCTCTTCTATTGTCTTATTTGATTTTTTCTACCTCATCGGGTTTAATTTCTAAGTAATCTAAGGTATGACATTCTGTTCAAATATCATCATGATAAAGTCCATATATAGGGATGCAATATTGCACATAAAAAACTCGATGTTAGAACATCAATGGTTTAAAAAGTAAAACATTGATGTTTATGAACGATATATCATTGTTTTTTCGATGTTTAAAAAAATTAAAAACACAAAAGAATTTTGAAAATGTATTTATTTTGCAAAACAGAATTTAAAAACAATTTTGACAATCTTGTGCCTAGTAAGTGGTTTCTTATATTATTTTTGGTCTGGACATCTTACCTCAATATTTTTTATATTCCGATGGAGGGTGACCTTGTTTGGAGGTTCTTTGGCCAACCACAGGATGGAGCTGACATCGACATCCAGGTGGTGCAACATAATGCAACATAAATAAAACCAGTCTTGGAAAGCTGACGATAAAACAGAATTGTTTTGAAACATGTCCAAGAACAAATCAACATTAATATTGAGGTAAGATGTCCAGACCAAAAAAATATAATTAAAATAACCTCAAAATATAACTTCCT
The DNA here is from genome assembly GCA_030220185.1 of Diploptera punctata. Classification (NCBI taxonomy): domain Eukaryota; kingdom Metazoa; phylum Arthropoda; class Insecta; order Blattodea; family Blaberidae; genus Diploptera; species Diploptera punctata. The sequence continues at coordinate 921,304 of JASPKZ010008385.1, forward strand.
AAAATTAAATATTAAGTGGTTTCTTTCTTGGGTAATCATAGTCCCAGCCTCTGAAAGTAGCCGCTCACTCTGAAAACAGCACAGATGTTGCTACAATAGGCAAATATATAATCGCCAGTTTATACAGGCTAGGAAATAAACCTTCCATATAATCCCACATTTCTAAAGACTATGTTTTTATAGGAGTTAGGCCTACAGGAGACAACATAAAAATGTGAAATTTTGATTCTGCTTTTGTTTTATTTTTTAGTTAGGTGTTAATTGCATGTGGTAACTCCATATGTCACGTTTGGATTCATTATGTTCATCCCTTTCAGATTCATCAGAAGACTCAGTTAGTAAAACTGCTGCTTGCATACTGGTTAAGTATTTATATAATTGATGACTTTACTCTTAGCAGTCACATCTTTGAAATGAATGAGATTGAAGCATGGATATAGAGTAGTTGCGATAGCCAAGAATGAGCAATGTATATCAAAACCATTTGACGCCTCCTTTTCAATTTCTACTTTTAATGAAACTGTGCTTTCAAATGTTGGTGAACATTTTTCTGACGTACCCCATAGACAGCTTATGACTGAGAAAGCAAACGAGCAGTGAAAAGTAATACAATAGATGGCACTAGGAATGACAAGATATCGTTCATAAAGAGCGATGTACCATCGATGTTAAAACATCAATGTTTTTTAATGGAACATCAATGTATCATTTGCATCCCAATCCAAATAATCTCTGGGATTGCAAGATGCCAATAATCCCAAAATACCAAGCAATATTATTTGTGTATAGTAACTATCACAGCTTGGTTGACAATTCCTACTGCCATGTGGAAGTCATATTCCCCAGACAATGAAATTAACTGTAGCAGGCCAGAGGATCTAGCACCTAAAAACTAAATGAATTCAACAAACCTGTCCAAAGGACTTGGAAAGTAGGTGAAGAACATACAGCCATGAAAAAAAAAAAAACTTAGAAAAGTAATTAAATCAATCATACATGACTTGCCAATTTTTGTAAATTATGACAATACTCCTGTCAGAGCTGTAAAACTATTGATAAAGTAATCATAAAATGACATAAAAAAGAGAAAGAGAGAGAGAAGTTGAGATGATAAGAAGAGTTACTTCCTATAAGAATATTAATAAAGTTCCTTAAATTTTTTTGCAATTTAACGAGGATGTATTTATTTCATGGTCCTTGAACATTCTTGTTTACAGAAATATTTATACAAATGCAGGGGACTTGACAGAAATCATTGTCCATAATTATGAGTATCATCACTCACAGATTAGATTTTTGCCTGTTCTGATCTCACATCTGTTCAGCCCAATGCTTTCTTGGTCTTCCCACCGATCTTCATCATCCAGGATTATACATCAATGCCAGCTTTGGTATCCTATGCCCTGCCATTCTTTGCAGATGCTCCTTCCAATTATTCCTGTGTTCTTCTATTTGTTGAAGAAGTGGTTGTACATTTAGTTGCTCTCTAATATTCTCATTTCTAATACTTCTTCTCTTATATAATAATTACGAGTAAACAATTAACTGATAACAATAAAACATCATTGCAAAAAAAAAGAAAGTTTGGCTCTTGCTTCCCAGTATCTATCCTTCAGCATAGCAGAGTGAAGTGCTTGACACTGTAGCAGGTGGGTTCTGCCCATGTTGGTGTTCATTGAGTATAGTGGGCAATGAGGACTTTTGTAAATTCCAATTCGATGAAGATAAGCTGCAAGACAATCATGCCCTGTGTTTAGTCAGAAATATGCTACAGTTTCCATTCGACGTGCATCTGGTGTAGTGTGGATAGTGTTTTTCCATTGCTTTTGTTGAATTTGGATCTGATGATTGGTTGATATGTTTTTTTTACTGCTTGATATAAATGATTGCTGAGAAATGTGTTTGAGTTAGGTTATGTAAACACATTGCTCCTCGTTTTGCCAGCATATCGGCTACTTATTTCCATTGATTCCGCAGTGATATGGTATCCACTGTAATACTACTGTCTTATGTTTTTGATAAAGCTTAGTGAGTAGTTTCTTGCAATCTACTATTTCCTTGCTTTGAACTGATTTGAATGATTTATTGCTTGTATGGCAGCTTTGGAATGACGATATGGTCATTAATTTGTTGACGGCATATGATTTGTGAAAGGACAGTATGAATTGCCTTTATTTCTCCATCAAAAGCAGTTTTATTACGTCCTGTTTACAGAAATATAATGTTCATCAACTTTCAACTTAGGAAAAGTCTGTTTGTTTTCTAATGGCGAGAATTTACACTTAAGTAATTTTCTCTTTGGCTTCACAGTACAGGTGAACTAGGTTCTTGGAACTGTAGAAAAATCTATTTAATCACATTTTCATTGAATTTTATATGAAAAATGTTCCTTCTTTTTTTTTTAACTTAAGGAGCATCAGTATTGTGAATCAGTGGGAAACAGCACATGCCAGACCTAATTTTCCATTTATTTCTAACAATGTTTGTGAAACGATTCACCAGTGAAGGGAAAATATTTTTTTGCTAGCTAAAAGATATTTATTTTATAGATTAGGAGAAATATACATGATTTCACATTACTGTGGCAATGACATTGATTACTCCTCCTCTAGTGTAAATTTTCTTCAAGTTAACGGAACTTGGGTTAACAAAAAGAAATATAACACATATTATATTTGAAGAGAAAAATTATACGCCCAGACTGAGACTCGAACCCAGGACCTTTGGCTTTTCGGGCCAATGCTCTACCAAGCTACTGGGGCAAGTTACAATCTAAACACAAATTTTTTTCTCTTTTATATGTAACTTGCCGCAGTAGCTAAGTTGGTAGAGCATTGGCCCAGAAAGTCAAAGGCCCTGGGTTCGAGTCTCAGTCTGGGCATATAATTTTTCTCTTCAAATATGATTTATCCATCATTGAGATGTTTGAAATGAATAATAAAAACATCAGAACCCAAATAACTCATATAAATATTAATCAATATCAATTTCACAGGGTTTCTAGTTTTGAATATCTTGGCTCCCTAATTAATAATACAAACAACATCAGTGAAGAAATTAGAAGGAGAATTCAAAATGTCAATAAAGCATACTTTGGATTATTGAGACACTTTAAGTCAAGGCTTCTTACAAGAAAAACAAAATATAACCTATATAAAACTCTGGTAAAACCAATATTAATATGACACTGAAATATGCACCTTGTCAAAGATTGATACGTCAAGCTCAAGTTAATTTGTAAAGAAGATATAAAAAAAACAAATGATCCAATACGAGTATGCGACAAGGGAGTATGGTGTATAAGATATAACTCCTAGCTCTTTCAGTTGTATAAGTCTCCTGATGTGGTCACATCAATTAAAGTTTCAAGATTGCAATGGGCAGGGTACATACAAATAATGACTGAACATAGGATATATAAGAAAATGAATGAAAAAAAAAAGTGTGTTGATAGATAGAATTTTGGAGGATCTGAGAATGGAGGGATGCTGGCTGGTTACCAGAGATAGTGTTCTAAGGGAAGCTGAGATTCAAATCGGGCTGTAGTGCTGCTGCTGCTGATGAAATGAACTTAAGCAATCTCTTTTTTAATGTTTGAAGAGAAAATTTTTTACCTGAACCAGAAATTGAACTCAATACCACTGTCTTTACACACCAGCACACTGTCTATTATGTATCCAGGCTTCCTAGCTCAAGCAGAAATTTCCTTCTCTCATATTATAGCTGTTTCCCAGTATTAGTCATTCAAAATATCTCTGCAGGCAGACACATCACAAAGCACCGTTTGTTGCTACATGTGACATAATATGACAGTTGCCTTTTAATAGCACTTGTAACCACATCGTTCACTCTTGAACAGCGATTTTCGTGTCAATACAACAATTTGTATTATACACCTACGTTTATGTTGTATGGAGATGCCTAAAAGTTTCCAAGAAAAGTGATTAATTCACAAGGCAGAGAGGTAATTTACATATTGCAATGTGCATCGCTAACAAACTTCCTACTAGACCTGCAATGTCAGCGTCCCATTCCCTTCTGCACTTCATAGTTAGCAGTGTCACATGTTCTATTTCTGTATAAACACAATTGCAGCACCCTCCATCAACAACTGTGCTACTCCTTAAATGGGTAATAACATGAACTTATTAAGGTAGAATTTTTATCACTCACCTCATATTGTTCTTCTTATTTGACTATAAACTAGTTTCGGAACATAGTTTCTGTTCCATCCTCAGTATCGTCTCGACTGTTGTTCTGTCGTCTTGAAGAGCTGTCCTTCACTCCTTCCATTGGTTGTCTGAAAAACCTCGAAACCAGGTCATTCTCACCAGGAATTTCAAAGTTCATCAATTTCTTCTTTCCGCTCTTTTGAAGGAGTGAAGGACAGCTCTTCAAGACGACAGAACAACGGTAGAGACGATACTGAGGATGGAACAGAAACTATGTTCCGAAACTAGTTTATAGTCAAATAAGAAGAACAATATGAGGTGAGTGATAAAAATTCTACCTTAATGAATATACCTCATAGTGAGAATTCCTATAATAAGTAGTTAATAACATGAACCTTTGTTTACAAAACAATTGGGTGCTTCTAATTCAAGAAGACTTTATGATGGGATTATTAATACTACTATTACAGTTGTAAAGCTATCATTATGATGTTATAAGTAAATTTATGCACTTGTACTGAAAACAGCAAGTCATTTTTTGAAGTTAAAATTAGAGAGAAAAATTACTGCTTGAGCTATTCTTGCCCAAATTAAGTCTGCATGACTAGAGGGGAAGTGTGTTAGTGCTAGTGTCGCCAAACTATTTCTCTATGGAAGGGAGAATCTCTAGAACACAGTGAAATATCATTACATGGTTGTCAAATGAGTCATTTAGTCAATGACTGCTGAAAGTTTTGGATCATTTAAAATCACAGTAAAAATCAAATGAATTGTGAATTCTTCTTACCTCATACATCTACGTTCTTTAACACAGAATCATGGTATCAGGAAACATTATTTCCATCCTCAGCTGTTGTCACGACTGTTGATTCTTCATTATGCCGGTCATTTTCTAAACTGCCATCTGGTGTTGATTTGAAGAACTTTGTAATCAAATTTGGTCTGTTCAGAAAATCAAAATTCATGGTTCTAGTATGGTTCTTTTTATGTTTTTGAGTTCTGGATGAACCAAATTTAATTACAAAGTTCTTCAAATCAATACCAGATGCAGTTTAGAAAATGACCGGAATAATGAAGAACTGACAAAAGCTGAGAATGGGAATGTTTCCCGATACCGCGGTTCTGTGTTAAAGAACCTAGATGTATGAGGTAAGAAGAATTCACGATTCATTTAATTTTTAAGAAAACCTCATAATGTAAAACTTCCCAACTGTATTATATGAAATCACAGTGTTTGTCATCTCTCTATTACCAGCCTCACAATACAGGGGATGGGACAGCTCATTCCCCAATAGTAACATGGTTGCCGGATTATTCATTTTGTCACCACTACTGTAGGTGACTCATCATTTAAAGAATGTGTCGGTTGAAAAAGAGAGATCTTTCTCTTGAAAACTAGTTCCCGTGTTTAAAGAAACATAAAATATGAGGTAAGATGTAAAAAATGACTCATTAATTTACAAATTAATAACCTCATAATGATTTTGTTGTTTTCAAATGCTGGGCCTTGGTAATGAAGCCATTAGCGTTCTTGCTCTCCAATATTTCTCTATGGTGGATCCAACAGGTAATACTTCACAGGTTTGTAGATGTTCTTCGTTCATTTCTTTGTCTTTGTTGCACAGAGGACAATTTGTATTTGTGTAGATTCCTATTTTATATAAATGTTTGGGCAAATAGTAATGTTCTGTAAGCAGTCTAAATTTTGCTACTGTAGTTTTACGTGGAATTTCTGGAATAATATCTGGCTTCTTTACTAAAATATTCCATTTTTTGTCTTTGGCTTTATTACATAAGTCTTGGTTTTGTTTGATTTTATATTTGTTTTTAATTATTCTTTTTATGGATGTGAAAGTTAAGCTTTTAGTAGTATTCTGAATTAGACTGGAGCCTTTTTTGGCAAGAAAATCAGCAGTGTCATTTCCAGCAATTCCACAATGTGCAGGTATCCATTGCAACCTGCAACCTCATAATGTTATTTCCCATATTTAACTATGAATACAGTATTTGCTAGAGCTTCCCTCCCAGTCAAATAACACTACAGCGGTCAGTAATTGACAACATAGTGAGAGAACAAAGAGAATCGACAGCACATTTCTAGCATATTTTGCACGTGCAGATTTAATTTGGGAGAATAATAGTAAGCTTGGATAGCATAATGGGCTGGTGCCCCGGTGCATAAAGTCAGAGTATCAAGTTCAGTTCCCAGTTCAGAAAAAAAAAATGTTCTCTTCAAAAAATGCTTTATCTTTCAGTACGAGTGTATAAATTTACATATAACATCATATTCTCTCTTGCTAAATGTCTTGACTCTTCAACTTTTTTAACATTCATCCCAAACTGTCTGAAGCAAGACAAACTGTGGTCAACCACTTTCACCAAAATCATTGATACCTGCTGGTAGAAAGGACTCAAAGAGAGGCACATTAATTTCTAAAATAAAAAATAAAAGGGAAAAATAAAAAAAAATTGGTTTCAATAAAAAGAATATAACAGCAACAATAAATAGAGGTGTAAAACAAGGATGTCTGCTTTCGTCCTCCCTTTTCAATATTTATATTGACAATATCATACATAATTGGCAGATAAATTTAGACTCACATTACAAAATAAGATCTTAGAGACCTTACTTTTTGCAGACGACCAGGTTCTAATATCTAGCTCAGAAGATGGTCTACAGAAAACTCTCCTTCAATTAAATATCATTGTACTAAATTATAATTTCAATAGATCAATAAGTAAAACAAAAATCTTAGCTTTTAAAGGATCAGATACCATAAGAGCTAAAATAATTCTGGAAGGGAAACCCATTGAACAAGTGAACCATTTTAAATAGCTGGGTTAATGAGATCTCCTATTTTAAAAATGAAGATCTTTTTAACTAACTTAATAAATTTAATTATATAATAACTTAACCATTAAATTGAACCTCATAATGTTATTTCCTAATGATTTTAAAATAAAATTAATTGTATATGTTGCACAATTAAGAGAATATTGAAAAATACAAGAAAAGAAACAAAACAAAATTTATAAAGCTATGGCAGTTCCCTTACAATTGTATGGTAGTGAGTTTTGGGTTCTAACTAAAAGAGAAGAGAAGATCATAGAAGCAGCTCAAATGAGATTTTTGAGAAGTATAGCTGGCTGCAAACATCTAGATAAAGAAGAAATTAAGTTATTAGAAATGAGTTTAATAATTTTAAACTTTTAGATAAAATAAAACAATCCACAAAATTATTTATTTCAGAAATTCACACTATGAGGTATATTCATTTAGGTAAAATTTTATCACTTGCCTCATATTTTTCTTCTTTTTTAAATTTAAACTAGTTTCAGAACTTTACACTTCAATTCCATCCTCATGGCTCTTCAAGACGACAGAACAATGGTCGTGGGGTACTGAGGATGGAACTGAAGAGTAAAGTTCCGAAACTAGTTTAAATTAAAAAAAGAAGAAAAATGTTAATATTATTCGTTTTTAAACATCTTAATGATGGACGAATTATATTTGAAAAGAAAAATATATGCCTAGACTGGGGTTTGAACCCAGGACCTTTGACTCTCTATGTCAATGCTCTTCCATCTGAGCTACCTAGGCCTCCAATCTAAGAAGCACTACTGGCTTTATAAGTAATGTTTAAATTCCCAATAAAAAGTCTTCTTAATAAAGAAGCTGCCATTTGCAATAATCGTAGCAATGGCTCGTAGCATTTGGGGTTAGGGAATTAACTATGTATAAGAGAAAAATACGCGTTTAGATTGGAGGCCTAGGTAGCTCAGATGGAAGAGCATTGACATAGAGAGTCAAAGGTCCTGGGTTCAAACCCCAGTCTGGGCATATATTATTCTTTTCAAATATAAAGAAGAAAAATATGAGGTGAGTGATAAAATTTTACCTAAATCTAGAAAAAACTGGTAAGAACATGTCCAAACAATGAAAGATGAACGCATACCAAAAATTATACTTAATTACAAACCAAAAGGAGACAGGAATATTTGTAGACCAAAAAAGAGATGGATTCAACTTTTTGAATGAGAATCTATGAGACCAGAACAAGCCACACAGGCTTAATCCATAAATGTTGTCGATGATGATGATGATTTTGGTTTCTATTGCCTACAAGAGAAAGGGAAAAAATATCCATAGAATGTAAAAGTGAAAGGGAAAGGTGGATTATGGAAAGATTTGAATTCAAACTTACTTTATTGGTCATATGTAAAGCTAGATCAAAGCACAACATGTAGATAGCAAGAGGACTACATAAGTAAATGCACACTTATCAATAAATTAAATTTATATACAACATAAGTTAGAGCTGCACTAACAACTAAGTGTGGCTACCACCCACCATCTAATTTCCAAATCAAAATGGCAGGTGCTTCTTTTATTTTATTTTATTTTTTTGCATTGATAGGCATAGCAGTCATCAGAAATGGAATAGGAAAATTTGATTTGGAACACCGAGGAAATTTTTTTAAATACTTTTTTTTTTCCTTCTCCCTATATGTAACATATTAAAACCAAATATATCAATTAAGAAATAAATTCCACACACATTCATCCATTCACAAACACACACTACTGAGATTAAACAAAGCAAAACCTCTTTTTTTTCAACGATACTCAAAAGAAAATGTGACCAAAATAAAAATGTCTTGACTTGGAATAATTTATGGATAAAATTGTCAAGCACGCACAATTCTACGTACAAATGGAATGAGGCACACTGGAAATGCAAGTCATGTAAGAAACAGAAGTTCTGGAATGTAATTAAAAAAAATTGAAGTGTAATCGCCAAACAGATGATGATAATAAATTAACTCTGAAATTAAAATTACAAACAGATGGAGATATTTAAAATTGCAAATAATATACACAATGTTTTATTGGTATTCCTGATTTTCAGTATCAATAATCTTCTCTTTTATAGTGTTTTTTATAATTTTGTTGCTATATGGTTATAATAACAAGATTATAACATCAAAAACTTATGTCAGTAATGAAGTTTGGTAACTAAATGTCTTCGGCAAAGCTTCCTCATTATCAGTATTTGTAATATCACACAAGTATTTAAGAAAAATTGTTTAACGTCACCTCATATCCTTCTTCTTATAATTACCAGTTTCAGGATCTGATTAGGTTCCATTCTAGTATTTTCATGACAGTTGTTATGTCGGCTCCTACTCCCTCTGTTGGTAGACTGAGGAATCTTCAAATCAAATTACTTTCCCCACAAGTTTAAAAATTCACTAATTTCTCTTTTTGGTTATTTTGAATGTAGATTTTTCCCAAAAGTGAGCTCAAAATAGAAAAACATAAAGAACTCATGGTTTGGGGAAAAAATCTACATAAAAAAATGATAAGGAGAAATTAATGAATTTTTAAATTCCTGGGGAAAGTGATTTGATTTTGAGGTTCTTCAGTCTACCAACAGAGGGGGCAGGAGGTGGCTCTTCAAGACGATGTAACTATCATGAAAGTACCGAAGATGGAACTTAATTAGTTCCCAAAACCGGTCTTATAAGAAGGAGCATATGAGTGAGGTGATATAATTTTTCGTACATGAATAATACCTCATAGTGTTAATTCCTAAAAAAAAACAATTACACAAGTCATTAGTAAATTCCATCATAAATCCATTTATTTTGTGTGAAAACAAGGCTGAGAGTCAACTTTGGCAATAATCATTTTAAGGCTATCAAAGTCAATTAAGATTTTTCTGGATCTAATTTCAATATAATATACTGGTACATATTTTTACTCTAATATTGTTAAATATATTTTATATCTAAATTTATGTCGGGCAGTAGACCTTTGGGTAGAACATTTAAGGGTTGCACAAGAAGATCATATGACTGATGAAACCCATTAACTGCAAGATTATTGCTGATAATCAAAACTTACCTATGGAATTATAGGGAGACTTCCTATGTTATTCAATATTTAAAGTATGTCTATGTGGAATAATATGTTGAAAACTAAAGTGCCATAGAGAGTGTTTTTAAACACCCAATGAATTTAAAGGTTCTGGATAATTTTCTAGAGTGGGAAAAAAATCATAGTTCTAAATTACTCAAATTAGCATGGGATTTACTTTATTTACAGTAGAACATCAAATATCCAAACATCAGTCATCTTAAATGCATGTTATCAAAATTACTTTTTCTCCTTTTCCTTAATACTACAATCTATTTTCAAATGAACTTAAAAGCAAAATACAGGACATATATAATAATGCTTTTTAAATGACAGTGTCAAATATTTGTTTTAAGATTATTACATATAAGGACAAGAACTCACTTATTGTAAACTGTTAACAATAATGGAATGTCTGTTATATAAAAAAATGCAAGATTGGAAATATTGTGGCCATATTGAAAACTCAAAAGTTGATGTAGGAATTCTATAAATATACAAACAATATTCAACTTTTTATTCATGTAAAATTCTATCACCTCACCTCATATTCTTCTTCTTCTTCTTAGACTGATTTCTTCAGTTCCATCCCCAGTATTTTCACAACTGTTGTTTTGTCATCTTGAACAGCTGCGTACTGCTCCCTCTGTTGGTAGACTGAAAAACCTCAAAATGAAATCATTTTCCCCAGGAATTTCAAAGTTCATTTATTTCTCCTTTTTTATTTTTTTGATTGTAGATATTTTCTCAAACCGTGAGTTCTTTGAGTTTTTCTATTTGTTTTAATAATTCAGCCTTTCTTTTGATAAGATGTCATTCTAAATTATTAAAACAAATAGAAAAACCCAAAGAACTCACAGTTTGGGGAAAAAAAAAACCTACTTTAAAAAAATGAAAAGGAGAAATTAATGAACTTTGAAATTCCCAGGGAAAGTGATTTGATTTCGAGGTTCTTTAAGTCTATCAACAGAGGGAGTAGAAGGTGGTTCTTTAAGACAACATAACAATGGTTGTGAAAGTACTGAGGATGGAAACTAATTAGGTCCCAAAACCAGTTTAATAAGGATATGAGATGAGGTGATACAGTTTTTCTTAAATAAATAATACCTCATGGTGTTAATTCCTAAAATGTCAATGGTTCCTTTCAGTCTGGATACCTAATGTTCTACTTTAAGTTCTATCTCCTTAACAGTTGGTGAAAACTTAGTTTAATTAGGTAATAAAATAACTGTCATTATTATCCTTGCCGAGCTCGCATCTCTTCAAAGAGAGGATGAATCAAGAGCCATTACATCAAAAAACCTCGTCAATATCCCAATACAGCATATGTTATTGGGTACAGAGAGAGAGACAGACAATCTTATCCTCACAAAGTAAAATAAGTTGAAAATGTACGTAGAATAGGAAACGTGCTTACAACATCCATTTCACAAATACAATATAAAAAAAAGACGCTTATATTGAGGAAACTAGAAAGTGTTCCCTCTAACATTTCCATCATGTGGTGGCGACAATAATATCACTGCTAAAGGAAAATAATTAAGCTGCTATTTCACTGTATATCTGTGTATAGACATCTTAGTAGAAACAAACTAGATGTTCTGGCGACGACTATCTCGCAACTGTTCTGTGCTTGCTGTGCGACCCCGTAGACTCACCAGGTATGACCCACTACCATGCTGCCAACATAAGATAACTAAAATAACGACAAATCTTACATTATTCTTAATATCAATTTCTAAAATTTATTATGACTAAAATCTAAATTATCTAAGGAGCAAGTACAGTAAACCCCCTTTTTAAGAAATTTCTGTTTTTAAGTAATGATTTTGATAAAAATTAAAAAAAAAATTAAAAATGAATAATTATCCATCATTACAGATGTTAAAATTTAAATTAATACATCAAAATGAAAATGAATGATCATATTAAAAACCAAATTGAACTGAAGAATGAAGTTAGAAATTGGACAATAATCAAGAGCCTAACTTTATTATTATTATTATTTATTATCCAAAATTTGTACACCACTGTGGTCTCGAGGTAGCATGCTGCCTTGTCAAGCTGCGGGCCCGGGTTCGATTCCCGGTCAGTACAGGCTCCTGGGCGAGGTTTTTTTGGGGATTTTCCTCACCTGTAAGACAAATGTCAGGAAGCTTAGGGCCCAACGGTCCCCGAAAATCATCTGGCCATCATCATCATCCTTCACAGGTGTGGAAAGCAACAGGAAGCTAGCACACCTATAATTCCCTAGTAAAGCTGCAAAGCATTGCATGAAAATGCTATGATTGTAGTGAAAGACCTGTACTCAGGCAGAATTACTATGGATGGATGGATCCAACATTTATAAATGCTATTTCACCTAAAATATATTAGGGTTACAGTTTGCGTCAAAGTTGTGATAGACTGCATCATATAATTTTATCTGAAACTTTATGATTTTTATTTATAAAGACATTAAAAAGTTTGTAGTTCTTTTCTCTTAAAAGTACTTCCATAAAGGGTGGTTCACTTAAACAGGCAGTGTTATTTACAAGACTCTAATAACAAACATAAAACTTTAACTGACATCAATAAATTACAATAATCTTCACATGCACATTTACTGAGAGAGAGAAAAAAAGGTCAGATAAGAATAACAAGTTTGAAATAATCTGGAATTTCAGAGACTTAAAAAGAATGGACATGAAGGAAAAGAACTGGAAATGAAATAGAAAAACATACTGAAGGATACAATGGCCAAAAATCTAGAAGCTATAGTAAAAATTCTGAAGAAAGCTTTGACCCACCCAGGGTTGTTGTGCTTATGATGATATTTGAGAAAATGTTTGAAGCACTTCAACTTATTTTCAAATTTAAAGATGTACATCTTAAGGAACATCTCAATTCTAAGGAGTAAATTCTAAATCTGATCATGTGATTCTTATTGGAAAGGAAAAAAAGATTAAACTTATTTTTAATCAAGGTTGTAAGTATTGTATTTTATTTAATATTTCTCTTTAACATCTCAGGTCATTAGTGATGCAATTCAAATCTGGGAGTGAACGGCCTCACAAATTTTTCTCAAAGACCTTTTTTTTTCAGGCTTGAGATTCTTTTATATGCCATAAATCTATGACATGGGACCCATGGCTTTACTTATCTTCCAAAGAAAGCTATGCTCAGAATTTTTATGCCTTAAAAATTCCATCAACCACAGCCAAGTTTTAAATTAAAATCTTGGAACCACAGGCGTGCATGGTAACCACTAGAACACCTGGACTGACAGTTATGGTTATTTATAGTTGCTTCAGGAACTATTTGTAACTACCACAACTTTATTAATCATTAAGATACAATTTTTAGGAAATATTTTTTGTAAATTTCAGTGAGAAGTGTTAAATTAATAACAAAAACTTCAATAGAAGCCCTACTGGCTTTTAAAAGTAGTGTTTAAATTCCCAATAAATGTCTTCTTAACTAAGAAGCCACCATTTGCATAGATAGAAGCCAAGGCTTCAAGCATTTGGTGTGTAGGAATTACAACATATCAATGTATATAAGAGAAAAAATTTGCGTCTAGATTGGAACTTGCCCCGGTAGCTCAGTTGGTAGAGCATTGGTATGGAAAGCCAAAGGTCCCACGTTTGAGTCTCCGTCTGGGTGAAAATTTTTCTCTTCAAATTTAATTTATCCTTCAGTTAGAAATGTTAAGTTAATAATAAAAACTTCAATAAGAAATATATTTTTTATTTTAAGATAAGTATCTAAAATGAATAATATGTCTTTAATAATACTGAGAATAATTCTACCAAAATTCTATGAGGAATTACAAATGACTGTAAAATATATCATATACAAATGGAGAAGAACAAACATTACGAAAAAATAAGCAATTTTGACACTCAATTATACTTTTTACATTTGAAAATTTCTAAGTACATTGCCGAATTTTGTTGGGAAAATTTAGAAGAAAAGTTCTTCAGTAGGCTTAATTACATCATCAAACAAAAAATTACTAAACATGGGAAGTAAATCGAAAATTTGAAAATTAAAGCAATTGGAAATAAGAAGAAACTAGGAAATAAAAAAAAAATGAATATACCTCATAGTGAGAATTCCTAAAATAAGTATATACATTTTAGTTACATCTGTTTGTCAATTAAATAAAAATATTGTGACACATTGTATAGTAGCATTTGAATTTTGCAGGTGATGGCGAGGGTAGTGGTCGTACATTGGTGGAAATAAATTTGTGAGTCGTTGACTGACTCGCATAGAAATTTCAATATGTGTCTAACCTTCCATTCAGGAAAGTTCTCTATGCCTGTACCCTCCATGTCAGCAAAGTTTGATGTCAGAAGCTTCCATACTAGAAAATTCTCGATTGGAAACTGAGAAATTTCCTTCCCCGGCCTACTTAAACTGTTGCCAGGGTTGGGAGCGAGTTAGGTGTGTTGTAACAGCGATACAGTGGGCTGTGATGGGAAGAAACTGTGCCAAGTGAAAGTGTTAGAGACAGGAAATAATTGTGTGATAGATAAACTTTAACTTACTTACTTACTCACTGGCACTATCGAACCCGTAGGTTCATGGCCACGCGGACATAAGCTCTCCATACATCCCTATCCTGAGCTAATGTTTTCCAATCATTCCCTGTATAATCTACTTCCCTCAAATCATAGTTAATGTTGTTCCCCCACCTCATTCTTCGTCTACCAACTGGGCGTTTTCCTTCTGGCTTTCCTACAAGAAGTTTCCATGCACGTCTTTCATTCCCCATATGCGCAACATGTCCTGCCCATCGCAGTCTACGAGACTTAACTGTTCTTATTATATCTGGCTTCCTATAAACACTATGTAGTTCATTGTTATGTAGTCTTCTCCATTCACCTGTCTGTTCATCCCTCTTTGGTCCAAAAATTTTCCTAAGAACTTTATTCTCAAATACTCATAATCTCCTTTCCTCCCTTAAAGTAAGAGTCTATGTTTCGCACCCATATAATATAACTGGTAGAATAATAGTTTTATATATTTTCAGCTTAACGTTTTTTGAAAGGAGTTGTATCATCAAAAGTCTCTGCAATGCATAATAGCATGCATTTCCAGAATTGAGCCTATGTTTAATTCCTTTGTGCATCTCATTCCTATTTGTGATTATTGTTCCTAGGTATTTGAATTCAGCCACTTCCTCAAAATTTCCCTCATTTGTCATTAGCTGTCCATTTCCATTATATACTGAATTTCTACGTGTGACCATATATTTAGTTTTACTGATATTTACTTCCAGTCCTAATTTCTTAGTGTTACTCAATAGTGTGTGCGTGTTGGCCTTTAGTATCTTCTCGCTATCGGCCAAAAGTACTACATCATCAGCATAAACTAACAGCTTATTAATACCATTCAGTTGTAAGCCTTCCTCATTCTCTAAAGATTTAATGGCATGCTCTAGTACAAAATGAAATAGTAGAGGAGATAGTGCATCTCCTTGCTTCAACCCATTCTGGATTTCAAAAGTGTCTGAAAACTGTTTGCCTACACGCACCCTACTCTTTGAGCCATTTAGACACATTCGTATAAGTCTAACTAACTTTTTAGGAATTCCGAACTCCAGCAGGATACTATATAACTTCTCCCACTTAATTGAATCATATGCGTTTTTTAAGTCTACGTATAGTTGATGTACAGTACCATTATATTCCCATTTCTTTTCTAAAATCTGTCTTATACTAAAAATCTGATCTGTTGTAGATCTGTTTCTTCTAAATGCACATTGATGATCTCCTAGAATGTCATCAATATAGGGAGTAAGTCTGCTTACTAATATATTTGTTAGAATTTTGTACAAAGTTGAAAGTAATGAGATGCCCCTGTAGTTGTTGCAGTCAGTTTTATCTCCTTTCTTATAAATTGGTATGATAATTGATTCCTTCCATTCATCTGGAAGAGCTTCTTTTTCCCAAATCATACTAAGCAACCAGCGTATCTTGTCCATCAATTTTTCTCCCCCTGATTTTATCAGTTCTGCTGGGATCTCATCTGAACCTGATGCTTTATACATCTTCAATTTTTCAATTGCCATTTCAACCTCTAATGCACTTGGCTCTGCGACTTTAAAGCAAGATAAATTTTATTGCAGCAATATTAATGTTGATTTGTTCTTGGACATGTTTCAAAACAATTCTGTTTTATCGTCAGCTTGTCCAGAATTGTTTTGAAACATGTCCAAGAACAAATCAACATTAATATTGAGGTAAGATGATTAGACTAAAAATAATATAATTAAAATAATCTCAAAAAATCACTTCCTAAAATGAAATATTTATTGCAGCAATTTGTGAGTGAAATGTGATTGAAAGTTTACAGAATGCTAGCTAATATCTGAAATAAATTAAATGTGTTTATATGTTTAGATGAATAAGTAAAAAAAGAAAAGTAATTATAAATTTATATAACAATAATTCAATGATGACGAGACATTGTGCGAGAAGGCACTTATCAAAGGCTTCATACTAAGTTTCTTAATAAAGACGTAATTATTAAGATGCTGAATACCTGGTGTTGCTCAGGAATCTACTTATCCTGATCTTCATGGCATAAATGAGCTGAAAGATAAAAACTGTTATTGTGAGTTGTCCTTAAAGAATATCCGCCATATGCTGCTATGGAAATCAATAGAAAGAAAACTAAAGTGATGACCTTTTGTGGGAAATACCCTACACCTAGCAAAATTGTTTTGGATGATGAAATTTTAGAACGAGTAAATGAATTTAATTATTTGGGTTATAATTTAACAATTCAAGATGAAGCTGATAAAGCAAAGAAAATAACAAATTTCACAAAAAAAAAACGGGGATAATTAACAGTATAATGAAACCATCTTTAGTACAGAAGAACACAAGATTACGGCTTTATAAGGTTCTCGCAAGACCAGTATTAAGATATGGTAGTGAAGCATGGACAATACGAAGAAGAGATGAAAGCCGAATAACAGCAAATGAGATACGATTTATGCACCATACAGCAGGCTATACAAAGTGGGACCATAAAAGAAATGAGGAAATTATGGAAGAGTTGGATGTAGAACCCATTCTTCACCACATACAAAACTACCAGAACAACTGGAAAGCCCATCTTCAACGAATGTCATCTCACAGAATTCCAAAAGCCATGCTTCGTTACTGTCCCCAAGGCAAAAGATCGCTGGGATGTCCAAAAAAGCGCTGGATGGAAAACTCCTTTTGAGACCATAACAGGTCACATGGCCTAATACTTGCATGGATGATGATGATGATGCTATGCTTGCCCAGGAACCTACTCATCCCGATCTTCTTGGCATTAATGAGCTGAAGGACAAAAATGGTTATTGTGAGTTATTCGTAAAAGATAGACATAGGCTGTCACGGATTTTTTTTTGTTTTTTTTTTAGATATTCAACTCAGTGTACATTAATTTGGTATACTTGTTATGATTTAGGTAGCATAAGCCATTTAAGCAACCAAAAAGTAACTTTTTAGATTTTTTTTTAGTTCTGGCCTCTTATAATATGTAAGGTAATATGTTATATACATTAATTGTCCCAGAAAAATTCTTTAAATTATGGAAAAAATCACATTCACATTGGTCAAGTAGTTTTTTGAGTCCATGAAGGGCAAACAGATACTCATGACATTTTATTATTAATTTAACAATTCTCACTGAAGGATAAATTATATTTGAAGATAAAAATTATACGCTCAGACTGGGGGTTTGAACCCAGGACGTTTGGCTTTCTAGGCCAATGCTCTACCACTGAGCTACCTGAGAAACTCTAATCTAAATGGCAAATTTTTCTCCTACACACTGTTAATTCCTGATCGCCGAATGCTACGAGCATTTGCTCGATCATGCAAATGGCGACTTCTTGTTTTTTAAGGAGACATTTATTGGGAATTTAAACACTACTTTATAAAGCCAGTAGGGCTCCTTTTGATGCCTTTATTATTAATTTAACACTTCTCACTGAATAAATTATATTTGAAGAATTCAAAGATAGACTCATACCCATTTCTATATATAAAGAATATAAAGCTATTGTAGACATGTTGCGCGTATGGGGAATGAAAGACGTGCATGGAAACTTCTTGTAGGAAAGCCAGAAAGAAAACGCCCAGTTGGTAAACCAAGAATGAGGTGGGAGAACAACATTAACTATGATTTGAGGGAGGTAGATTATACAGGGAATGATTGGAGAGCATTGGCTCGGGATAGGGATGTATGGAGAGCTTATGTCCACATGGCCATGAACCTACGGGTTCGATAGTGCCAGTGAGTAAGTAAGTGAGCAAGTAAAGCTATTGTAGAATTTTATGTGATCATCTGTTGTGTTTTATTACAAGAAATCACGGTAGCGAGCTACAATATGTTACTCTCACAGATCAGCAATTTAGATTGATATGCATGGACTATTCAGCTAAGTCAGTCCAGAAGACTCATTAATATCTTACAGAAATTACTTAAAAGGGAGTTTTATACTATATCTAAATATAAACTAAATTAAAAAACAAAGTGAAGGAGCACAATGAAGCTGCTGAACTCACCTGTTCCACACCATTTTGGCTACTAAGAACGGACAGTGAACTTGCGCGCTTCATGCTGAAAAAATGAAAAAAACGAATAAGAGCAAATTGCTAATTTCCTGTTCTAATTGCTTATTAAATGAAGCTGCGAGATGGTGGCATCATGCTCTCCAACCTAAAATATAAAATTCTGATATGATTAGTGAACCCATTCAAATGTATTGCTTACCTTCCTGACGATGATATGTAGATGTCTTCAAATAAAGATTACTTCAAACTATGTGCAATTATGTGCAGGTCTGCTTGGGGGACAGTGCAAGTGCTTCCATATTTATATTGTGGGTTGTAGGCTTCACGAACATGAATTCTATCTACCTGTTAACTCTGAATACATCTACCATCATCATAAAGCAGATTTCTATTTTTTTTTTATTTTCTCCATCTCACTGTGCGACTAAAGCTTTAATAATCTACATGTAAAATTCAGTAAAAAAAGTTTAAAAAATAAAAACACAGTGCAGGGTTGAAATGGTGTATATATAAGTTGAGGTGAAAGCGGATGCATCTCATGCAAGAAGGAAGTAGAGGAAGACTTACCTGGTAACATGCAAGGTAATGGAACAAGGGTGAGAATTAGATTTAAATTAAAATTCTTTATACCTCACCTCATTTTCTAATTATACCAGTTTCAAAACCTAGGTGGTTTCATCTTGACCGACGTTATGCCGTTCAGGAGAACTGCTTCTTACTCCCTCTGTTGGTGGACCGATGAACCTCCGAATCAAATCAAATTCCCGGGGAATTTCAAAATTAATAAGTTTTTTATCTTGTTTTTTTTAACATAGAATTTTCCCAAACCATGAGCTTTTTTTTGGTTTTTATATTTGTTTAATTAAAGTGCCTATTATATCAATTATGTGTTTTTTAGACCAAGCATAAAGTATAGTTAGAAGACTGGATATGAGGTGAGGTATAAAGAATTTTAATTTAAATCTTAAATTAAACCTCATAGTGATTTTTCCTATAAAAGTTCAATTTAAGTAAGAATATGACTTGTAAGATTGGCATACCTTTTGCCGTAGCTCCAAGGCAACTAAGAGGATGTGAAAAAGGAAAAAGGGCAGGCACACTAGTGTCAACGTACCTGTTGCTAAAACCATCTATCGTGGGGCTTCCTGGTAGACCATCCCCCCGGCTTGTCAATTTCTGCATCAGCTTGGCGCTCGACCGTCTTATCGAAGCCCGGAGCTTCGAGAATGAAGCGCTGCGCCTGAGTTTGCCGTACTACAAGAACGACATGAGTGAACAAGAGCATCGAACGAGCGAGCGAGCGAGGGAGTACATTGGCTGTGTACAGAGAAGTCTAAAGAGAACACAACCTGTAAGTAAATATCAAATAAAACAAGCCAGAGGACAAACTCAATGTTTATTGCTTAACTTTACAGCTTTTCTTTTTACATGAAAATGTGGCTGAATTTATTTTACAATGTAGGTTGAGCACCTTTTTGTCACAGCTTTAGGACCTTTCAAAAAAATCATAAAAGAATAAAAAAAGTAAACAATAAAGTAACTATAATAATTAATTAATAATAAAGATAATAACAATAATTAATAATAATAAAGAATGATACATTCCTCCTCTAGAATTTGTTTCTAAGGCCATAACAAATTTCACGAGTGTAGGCCAAGTGCGTGGAAAAGTTTGTTTTTGAGACCACCTTGCCGCGCATCGGAACTCACGTTGGCTTCTGGAGGGCTTCTCTGTACATAGCCAATGGGTGCAGGCGTCTGCAGACAGACAATCAGACAGGTGAGCGTCAAGTTCTAGCAAGAAAAGCAAGCTCCTTCCTCATGCAAACTAAGCAACACTTACCATCATCTTGCTTTATAACATCTACCACCAGACACACATTCAACTTCACTCTCACCTCCAATACAATCAGCTGAACAAAAAGACTTAATCATGTGACTTTCATCAAAATGTTATTTTTTCCACCCAGCTAACATATAAATGTGATTTACTTACCAGTTATTTTATTTATGCTTGCATTTAATATAAGTATCATTATTTTCTGGACAATAAGACAATTTAAATTTATTATGTGGCCGAGTTCTCTTAAGCTCGGGTATAGGGAGAGAGGAGGAGAAGTGGTAACATCTTTTTGTTTCAAGTTAGACTTTAATTTAAAATACAATTTTTTACACCTCACCTCATATCTTGTCTTCTTTTTAGACTAGTTTCATAACCTAAACATCTTCAACAGTTTCACTAACAATGTTCTGTTGTCCAGGAGCACTACTTCTTACTCCATCTGTTGGCGGACAGATGAACCTCCTAATCAAATCAACTTCCATGGGAATTTCAGAATTCATCAATTTTTTTTTCTTCATTTTTTGGAAGTGTATTTTTTCCCAAACAATTAGCTCCTTAAGTTTTTTCTATTTGTTTTATTAAACTAGCTTTTCTTTCAATTTGATGTTTCTTTGACCATGCATGAGCGGTTACTGCTGATTTTTTCCATTCCTAATGTGTTCCTTCACTCTGATCTTTAAATTTCTTTTAGTTTTCTCTGTGTAAATTTTATCACAATCTCCGCATTTAATCTGGTAAATTCCTGTTTTGTTTCCTTCTTCAATTCTATAATTTTTGTTGGTTTTCATTATCCTATTGAGGATATATTCATTCTTTGGTGCCAATCTTATGTTGTACTTTTTAAATATATATTTTTTTACTTATTTTAGGAATTCACACTATGAGATATATTCATATAGGTAAAATTTTTTATCACTCACCTCATATTGTTGTTCTTATTTGACTATAAATTAGTTTCGGAACATACTTTCTGTTCCATCCTTAGTATCGTCATGACCATTGTTCTGTCATCTTGAAGAATTGTTCTTCCCTCGTTCCATTGGCAGACTGAAAAACTTCGAAACCAGGTCATTCTCCCTGGGAATTTCAAAGTTCATCAATTTCTTCTTTTTGCTCTTTTGAAAGTAGATCTTTTCCCAAACAGTAAGTTCGTTTGGTTTTTCTGTTTGTTTTAATAATTTAACTTCTTTCTCGATAAGATGTTTTTCAGACCATGCATGGGCAGCCACTGCCCATGGTCTGAAAAACATCTAATCAAGAAAGAAGCTAAATTATTAAAACAAATAGAAAAACTGAAAGAACCTACTGTTTGGGAAAAGATCTACATTCAAAAGAGCGAAAAGAAAAAAATTGATGAACTTTGAAATTCCCGGGGAGAATGACCTGGTTTCGAGGTTTTTTCAGTCTGCCAATGGAAGGAACGAAGGATGGCTCTTCAAGACAACAGAACAACGGTCATGACAATACTGAGGATGGAACAGAAACTATGTTCCGAAACTAGTTTATAGTCAAATACGAAGAACAATATGAGGCAAGTGTTAAAAAATTGTACTTATATATATATTTTTTTAATTTGTGGCACTTCAATGGATGGTAGGTGAATTTTAAATTTTATGTTTTCTTCTTCTTCTTTTTAGAAGTGTACTTTGGTTGATCTAAAAAAGTTAATCAATAAATGAAGTAAGAAGCAGTGCTCCTGGATGATAGAACATCGGTTGGAAACTATTGAAGATATAACTGTTTAGGTTACAAAATCAGTCTAAAAAGAAGACAGGAGATGAGGTGAGGTGTAAAGAATTTTATTTTAAATCTTTAATTAAACTTCATTGTAATATTTCCTTTAATAGTTCAATCAAATTTAAATATTTAAACTAGTGGAAAATTAAATCTTGGCATTAAACTTCCACTTAAAACTCCTAGATGGCTTTACTATACATAGGAAAAAAGTCAACATATTAAGATATACTATTCACTGCAAAATTATAAGAGAAAGGAAATAGGTTTACATTTCACACTATTAAAAAAATAACTTACAGATTTAAATAAATATTATTAGAGATGGCAATGGCAGAGCAAATTAATTTTTATTTGGATGGGTTTATGCATCAACTGGCTATGTGCTATTATTTAAGTTTTGAAAAAAAATATGTTTAAAGTTTAAGTAGGGTTTCACTATTTATTGTAGCACCAAATTAACAATACTAGATACTGCAAGTTACTTTCCTTGTTTGACAGTAATGCACTTAGCTGCATGATGCAAAATGTAGATTAGCATTTATGAAGATCTGGTTTAATAGCTGTTTGTTGCAAAACATAGAATCTCTGATAGGACTGACATCTTTACATTTTTATTCAATAATAAGGATACATTTAAAGCTAAAAGTGTGCGTACACTTACTTCATGAGCCAGTGCAACAGATGGCATCAATGTATAATTTTTTTAAAATGGCACTTAGCTGGTTGATGCATAATATCATCCAATAGAGCAAATGTTATCACCAATGATGAAAGTATATTAAGATTTAATTAAAAGATATTCAAGTGTTCTAATAATTGCAGTATTATATGAGAGAGCCCAGAGATGAAGAAAACTCAGCCAGGTAATTTATATTTCAATTAGACTCATGCTAATCCAACTATCCATCACACATAGAAACAAATAATTATTGAAGATATGTAAAATTAGGTTGAATACTTTCTTAATTTAAACTTTTTAATTAAATTATTTTCAGTCTGATCCTCTTATCTCAATATTAATGTTGATTTGTTCTTGGACAAGCTGACGATAAAACAAAATTGTTTTGAAACATGTCCAAGAACAAATCAACATTTATATTGAGGTAAGATGACCAGACTGAAAATAATTTAATTAAAATAACCTCAAAATACCACTTCCTAAAATTAAATATTAAGCTTTTTATTTTAATACAATATGTGAATTAATTATAATAAATAAAGCATGGGAAGATAGAGATGGTTGGAGGTATATTTGGAATCGACCTTCCAAAAGGACACGATAAGATGGTGGTGATGATGAATTTTGATACAAGTAATACTACAAGTCCAAGTTAAGTCTGCATATGGATTGAAAAATTGCATATTAGTGCTAAAGCTGTCAAAAAAAGTGACTTTTTGATCATCACAATTTAGGAAGAAGATCACAAGACTCTTCTTTACGTTTGATACCACAGCACAGGACATGTCTATACTCTGAATCTTACACAATATCTATGACTAGAGCATGGAACTCACTTCCCAGTCATGTCAGGGACTGTCAATCGCTATCATTATTTAAATACAAATTAACTGATATCTTAAGTTTGACAAAATGAAAACATTAACCGCATAACAACTATATAGAGCATTCTATAAATAATCATCTAGGAAGCTACTTACTTTATTTTATATCATTTTAATTTTATTATATTCTATGTTTTTGTTAGTATTAGCTAGTATTAGATCACATCATCATTGTATTCTGTTTCGTCTGTATTTTAATAATATCTTAAAATTGTAGTATGTATGTAATTTTTGTATAATTCTACTATGCACTGGTTGAGTGGAAGACAAGGTGAATATAGAGATGGTTGGAGGCATATTTGGAATCGACCTTCCAAAAGGACATAAGAGGGTGATGATAATGATGATGAATTTTGATACAAGTAATACTACAAGTCCAAGTTAAGTCTGCATATGGATTGAGAAATTGTATACTGGTGCTAAAGCTGTAAAAAAAAGTGCCTTTTTGATCATCACAATTTAGGAACAAGATCACAAGACTCTTTTTTACTTTAGATACCACAGCACAGGACATGTCTATACTCTGAATCTTACACAATATCTATGACTAGAGCATGGAACTCACTTCCCAGTCATGTCAGGGACTGTCAATCGTTATCATTATTTAAATCCAAATTAACTGATAAGACGTTGGGCTGATGCATTATGAAGTCGGAACGGGCAATTGCCTAATCCCTGGAGTGATGATGATGATTAACTGATATCTTAAGTTCGACAGAATGAAAACATTAACTGCATAACTACATAGAGCATTCTAGAAATAATCATCTAGGAAGCTACTTACTTTATTTTATATCATTTTAATTTTATTATATTCTATGTTTTTGTTAGTATTAGCTATTAGATCACATCATCATTGTATTTTGTTTAGTCTGTATTTTAATAATATCTTAAAATTGTAATATGTATGTAATTTTTGTATAATTCTACTATTTGCTGGTTGAGTGGAAGAGAAGGCCTTATGGCCTTAACTCTGCCAGCTAAAATAAAGCATTATTATTATTATTATTATCATCATCATCATCATTATCATCATCAAATACTATTGAAGATTATGGTTTGTGGCCTATTCTGCCTCAGGTGAACTGATTCCTCCATTATTCTTCAGCTCCAAGATCTCTCTTCCCATTAAGTCTGTAAACAAGCAGTTTTTGAGGAAAGCCTCTCACTGGCATATGTGATATGTGCCTGTTAATATTTATGGTTTCAGTGATGTTGTGATGTTCATTTCTTCTCAGTGTGAACATTCCGTTCATGATCAAAAGACTCTAGCCCACTATGATTCCTAGCAGTCTCATCCTACTGTATTTTAAAATAAAATAGTCTCATCTCAGCCGCTTCTATTCAGGAGATTAATGACATATTTTCTTTAATTATTATTAAATTAACCCCAGGAAGACCTAAGAAGCGATGGAGGGATACATTTTTATCCTGAAGCAGAACAGGCCATGACTGTAATTGTTGATGATTATTATTAAATTAATTCAAGTCCCAAAAGAATCTAGATTTTTAAACTGACCCAAATCTTCTGGTGTCCCTAGGGTCGACTTAGCCCCTAATGGAAATGAGTATCAAGCACTAGTTCTGGGGGCAAAGGCAGCTGTCATGCAGGCCTGACAACCCAGCTGACATCAAGTGCCGATTGTCTAAAAAAAGTGGTAGCCTTAACCTCCTATTACCCCAACGGCCTTCTAAGGCCTGTAGTGGGATCACTTTACCTTTTTATTATTAAATTAAAGCTTTTTTACTGCAGTGATAGTCTTTCTTTTAAGTACTTTAGCATTTCACTTTTGACAGGGGAGGGAATACAGACAGTAAAAAAGTTGGGAAACCCTGTACTAGGTACATCACTATCATGCTTAGTACAAAGACTTATATATCTAACTTACTGGCACTATCGAACCCATAGGTTCATGGCCATACAGACATAAGCTCTCCATATATGCCTATCCTCAATTAATGTTTTCCAATCATCCCCTGTATAATCTACTTCTCTGAAATCATGTTTAATATTATTCTTCCACCTCATTCTTGGTCTACCAACTGAGCACTTTCCCTTAGGTTCTCCTACAAGAAGCTTCCATGCACCTCTTTCATTCCTCATTCGTGTGACATGTCCTGCCCATCCCAGTTTACGAGACTTAACACAAAGACTTTATATATATGTGTATATATATATATATATATATATATTAGTACAATTCATCAGATATTTTGAGATATAAAAAAGGAATATAAAATATAATAGAGAAAAGATTAAATTTTGCCTGAATATCTATAACTGCTTTTGAAACTTTTCTCATTTTGATAAGATTTAAAGTTTGGATTATCAAGAGTCTATTTAGTTAAATTAAAAAAATAAAGAAAATATAAGATACTTGCATTTGCTGCATGTCCTATTGTTCAGAAAAAAAAAATATATAACTGGCTGTGAAACAAATTAAAACTTAAATATGTGACATCAATAAATTTATAGAAAATTCCTTTTGAAGCAAAAAATAAGCATGCAATAACATAATATTTAATTTTAGGAAGTTATATTTTGAGGTTATTTTAATTATATTATTTTTGGTCTGGACATCTTACCTCAATATTACCTACATTAATATTGAGGTAAGATGTCCAGACCAAAAATAATATAATGCAATAACATTTTACATTTTCCCTTTTTCACCAAATTTTCAGAAACACAAAAATGCTGATTTTTTTAAGATTTTCAATTGGATATCATAAAAGTGTTTAGAAAGATTTAAAACGTAGATAAGTGTTATGATTGATGATGAACAGACAATACATACGCGACATATAGAAGAACAAATGCACCAATGATTTGTCAGGACAACACAAGCAGGAAGATCATTCATTACACAGGGAAATGTTTATGTTAAATGTGGGATGACTGGCCTTAAATGAAACTGTTAGCTAAATATATTTTTTTCTGTTCAGTACAATGTTAAAATATTAAAATCAGTATCTAATATAGCAGTCATCCTCAACTAGTCAAGAAATATGAGGTGAGTCAAAAACAGCTCAGAATAAATAAACCTCATAGTGATAAAATCAAATTAATTAAATAAAAATAAAACTATGTTTTATTTTTATTTAATTAATAAATATGGATTTTCATCAAGTAAACACCAACTCAATTGATTATAAAATCAAATGTTTCCTACCTCTCCTCATATAAATCTTCTAAGTAGATTGCAATTTCGATACCATTACGGTCTCAACTTGAGTACAATCTAGGCGACTGATGTTATGTCGATCGGAAGAAACACTTCTTCTTCCATCGGTCCACCAACAGAGGGAAGAAGAAGAGTTTCTTCCGATCGACATAACACCAGTCGCCAACAAAGTTCTGATGATGAGACAGTTATAGTCTTGAAATTGCGATCAACTTAGAAAATATATATGAGGAGAGGTAAGAAACATTTAATTTCACCACTTCTTCTTCCCTCTGTTGGTGGCCGATGAATCTCTGGATCAGGTCAGGATTTGCGGGAATTTCGAAGTACATAAGTATTTCTGAATGTGGATTTTTTCCCAAATCGTGAGTTCCTTTTGTTTATCTATTTGTTTAATTAGATTGGCTTTTGATTCAATTAAATGTTTTTCGGACCAAGCATGAGCAGCTACTGCTGACTTTTCCATTTCTCCATTTTTGACATTTCTAAGATGTTCTTTCACCCTTGTTTTCAAATGTCTTTCTGTTTTTCCAATATGAATTTTGTCACAATCCCTGCATTTGATCTGATAAATGATTGTGTCAAAATTTATATTCGATAAACAAAAAGAAATTTGAAAACAAGAGTGAAAGAACATCTTAGAAATGTCAAAAATGGAGAAGTAGAAAAGTCAGCAGTAGCTGCTCATGCTTGGTCTGAAAAACATTTAATTGACTCAAAAGCCAGTCTAATTAAACAAATAGATAAACGCAAGGAACTCACAGTTTGGGAAAAAATCCACATTCAGAAAAACAAAGGAAAACTTATGAACTTCAAAATTCCTGCAAATCCTGACCTGATCCAGAGGTTCATGGGTCCACCAACAGAGGGAAGAAGAAGTGTTTCTTCAGATTGATATATCAGTCGCCGAGATTGTATTGAAGATGAGACCATTATGGTCCCTAAATCGCGATCTACTTAGAAGATTTATATGAGGAGAGGTAGGAAACATTTGATTTTATCATAAATTAAACCTCGTAGTAATTAATTCCTATAAAAGTTAAACCTCATAGTGTTAATTCCTACTACATAACTTAATAAATCAACTTCTGTTTAAAAAAGTTTGTCAAATGGCTAAAACAATGATGGCCTTTCAAAATCAAGTTTCATCTTCTGCATTCTATTGGGTACCAAATAGAACTGAAAGTTGATTTTGAAAGGCCTTCACTGTTTTCACCATTTGACAAAGTTTTTTTTAAACAGAAGTTAATTTAGTTGAGGACAACAGCTATATCAGGTACTATTTTAATATGTTAACATTATATTGCATAACGTCAATGGTGGTTTGCAATGAATTTTAGAAGTATTGATTGTTCAGTACACACCTAAATTAGATAGTGTCTTGCATATTTTGTATTTATTAGGCAATGAGAAAAAAAATGAAGGTTTTTTTGAGGTACATTATTTATTTTTATATTTCAGTCTTAAATAATTTGTGTTATTAAATTCATGTATTTAAACATCTTATATATAATTATCATTATTATTATTATTATTATTATTCTATAAATTACATCATTGTAACAACCACAATTAATGTCATCAGTTCAATGAAATTTTAATTTATATGTTTATTAAAATTGTATACTGTGATTAATGCATTTTGTTCCACGTTGTAGCCGAGTGGTTAAGGCAAGATGCCATGGTGCAGAGCTATTGGAACCTGTGGTGGGGAAGTAATTTTATGTAATTTTTGCCAGTATGAGATTGGTGCCCATCCAGCATCATGAGAAATTTGGGTAGCTACAATAAGTAGAGTTCCAGGTTAAGAAAACCAGCTATTATGGCTGGGGGATCTGACATGCTGATTATATGGCATCCCTACATTGACTGTATGATTGTCTACCTCTGTAATTAACATATGTGGATGTGAGGCCAGCAGCTGGCTGGTTGGCCAAGGGCCTTCTAGGCCTGTCATGGTAAGAAGATTTTTTATATTGTATTTTAATGTAACATATCATTATCTTGGTTGAATGAAAGAGAAAAAACCACATGGCCTTTAACTAACTCCACCAGACCAAATAAATACAAACTAAAATTTTATTTTTTCTCTCCATGGCACAACAGTCCTAGAAGGCTCTTGGTTTTACCAGCCGACTGGTGGCCTCACATCTACATGTGTTAATAACAGAGATAGATGATCATCCTGCCAGTGTAGGGGTGACATGTGGTCAGCATGTCGGGTCCCCCAGCCATAATACAACCTGGAGTCGCTACTTATTGTAGCTACCCAAATTCCTCACAATGCTGGGTGGGCACTGGTCCCATACTGGCTGAAATTCCCCATGGAGATTCAAACCAGCACAAGTTCCGTAGCTCTGCGCCAAGGCCTTTTGCCTTAACCATTCAGCTATGGCACGGGACAAATACTACTAAATACTAAATTATATATTTATTTAATGTTGGGAAGTAAACATTATGAGGTATAATCATTAAAATTCATCGGAGAACATATTGTTTAAACAACTCACCTCATAGGATTCATGCTTCCATGATATCGCGATTTCAAACATAATCATGTTCATCGTCAGCCATAACTCGGAGTTATGGCTGACGATGAACATGATTATGTTTGAAATCGCGATATCATGGAAGCATGAATCCTATGAGGTGAGTTGTTTAAACAATATGTTCTCCGATGAATTTTAATAACTAAATTATATACCTGGTTCGATTTGGATTATATAAATTCAGAGGACAAATCCCATAAGGCATTGCTCAGAAAGAAGAATGTGTTAAAGAGATGGTAATATTATGAGAAGATTTGAATTCTATGGGGGGAAAAAATTCTCTTGGAATTTCACAACCCAAAATTGTGAGCTGACTATTTGGGAAAAAAATCTATATTCAGAAGAACAAAAACAGAGTTATGAATTTTGAAATATCGACGGAGCATGACGTAGTTTGGAGGTTCTTTGGTCAACGACAGGATGGAGCTGACATCAACATCCAGGGCGTGCAACATAAATCTAACCAGTCTGGGCAAGATGCTGATGATGATTATGATATAATCGAAACATGTTCAAGAACAAATCAACATTAATATTGAGGTAAGATGAACTGACTAAAAATAATTTAATAACTAGCAGCTCCAGTTTGAGTAAACCAGCTATAACAGCTATGAAACCTAATATGCTAAACCATAAAACATCATCCCAATTCTGTCTGGATGATTATCCATTCTGATAGATACATGTGGATGTGAGGCCAACAGTGAGTTATAGCCAAATGGTCTAAGACTGTCACACCAGGAATTTTGTTTAGTTTATGACTCACATTTTAAATTACCAATGTGTTTGCCAACCTGAGCCCAAGTGGAAGCCAGGCTCTGTCGGTCACAATCTAGAAATAAGAGGGGAATGATAGAGGAGTAATATCTCTAAAAAAACCGGGGTTCAGTTGGTACTCTAGGTTACAGTGAAGATCTCAACAGTGGATATGGCAGAATAGGAGACCTACGGTACAGAATTAAAGGCAGAAGAGGCAATTATTCCTCCTAGAGTTAAGAGGGAACCACTACCTTGCGGTGAAGAGGTCTTCAAAGATTAAGGCTCGAATCTATGAACACATTAGACCGTAAAAGTCGTTCTCTGCCTGTACTCTGCTGAGAAAGTTGCATCCAAATACGTTTTTGCATACTCAAAAATCTGTTCATGCGATAATAATTGTTGAAATTCCTAAGCTACCTGGCGAGATGACTTAATAGAGAAACGAATCATGAGCAACCCGATGGGAACCGATGTAGTTTGAAACCTTGCTGCGTACCTTGCTGCTTTATCCAAGATGTCGGACCTTGAAGATGATCATGTTTTCGGTATAAGCGGAGAAGAGGAATTTGATAGAGTCTACCAAAGAATTCAACTGGAAGAACAGGAGAATCGGCATAATATTGCGCGACACAAACGTCGTTGTATACGGTATTATTTGCGGGATGCAAGCGTAAATGCGTTCCTCTAGCGGATGAAAATAACGAAGTGGTTTTATCGCTGAGAATTCTGGGTAATTTCTTGCCAATATTACGAAAACGACGACTTTCATGTATGACCAGTTAGTGGGTAGCTAATTCGATCTTTCCAGTTGCTCACAGGAAGTCAGCTCACCAGTGATTGGAAGTTATTTGAGTAGAGACTAATGTATTTGCATGCGGCCCT
This sequence comes from Diploptera punctata, assembly GCA_030220185.1. Taxonomy (NCBI): domain Eukaryota; kingdom Metazoa; phylum Arthropoda; class Insecta; order Blattodea; family Blaberidae; genus Diploptera; species Diploptera punctata. The sequence goes on from JASPKZ010008385.1 coordinate 952,481, forward strand.
AAGACTGTCACGCCAGGAATTTTGTTTAGTTTATGCCTCACATTTTAAATTACCAATGTGTTTTAAAAAACCTTGTCAACCTGAGCTCAAGTGGAAGCCAGACTCCGTCGGTCACAATCTAGAACTAAGAGGGGAATGATAAAGGAGTAAAAAACCGGGGTTCAGTTAATACCCTGGGTTACAGTGAAGACCTCAACATTGGATATGGCAGAATAGGAGACCTATGGTACAGAATTGAAGGCAGAAGAGGCAATTATTCCTCCTAGAGTTAAGAGGGAGCCACTACTTTGCTATGAAGAGGTCTTCAAAGATTAAAGAGGGCTCACCCTGACAGAAAAGCAAAGGGTAGATCAGACTCTGGAGCAGCAGTGAAAGCAACTGATCTAGGGGATGGAAACCCCAATCAAATGACCTTGTTCCCCAGGTTGGGGTTGGGTTTAAGATTGATAATCCTATTCTGTAAAAATCCTACTGTTGAGAAGCCTGTACAGAATTTTACTGGAATGATCAAACAATGGTAATCTAAGGCAAGGAAAAGGGTGGTGGATGGGTGCCTGGAGAAAAATTCTGACAGAAGCCTTGACCCACCCAGGGTTGTGCTAATGATGATGTATGTGTTTTAAAACTTATAGAACAGTTGTGTAAAACTTTTTTCTAAGTTCTATCTTGCCAACAACAACAAAATAGCTTCTCATGAATTAAAAAGACCAGTCACTTTTAGGGATTTTTTTTTTTAGTTTGGAAGTTAAATAATTATTATAATTTAAAATGATGAACGGAAACTGACAAAAATGTAGTGAAACATCATGAATAACAAAAATGTTATTATGGACTATGATCCCATTGTTTACCACACATTCAACAAATTTTCTCGACTATGAACAAACTGACATAATATCACATTAAGCTATTTCCAATTTATTATCCTAAGGGTGATCAAATGTGATCACAAATACCTCATGCTATGCAATAAACAACTCAAGTCACAATATTTAGGTACTATTATATTTATTATGTTGGCACCGTGTACTAGTGGTTATGTTCTTTGCCTCTAGTCCCAAGGGTCGCAGGTTCAAACCTGGCCAGTCAATGGATTTTTTAATGAAAAAATACAAGGTACAAGTCCTCTGGGAGGGACTTTAAGCCATGGATCCCAAGTCTAAAGATTTTCAGACTCATAGAAGAACCAGAAGCCTGAATAAAAAGGCCTCTGTGCAAAATTTAACCAACCCTCATGCATCCAAGTAATACCTTGACTTATTTAGGAATTAACACTATGAGATATAATTTAAAAAGAATTGTATCACATCTCAAAATCCTTCTTCTTTTTAGACCAGTTTCAATACCTTATTAGGTTCCATCCTCAGTATTTTCACTTTCTTCTTCTTCTCTACACATGAAAGCTGGCAGCTTGTGTGTTCATTCACTACAGGTCAGGGGTATGGTGACGTCCTTCCATCATAGTTGTGGTCGTCCTAAAGACCTTTTCTGCTGAGGTGTCCAGTCATGTACTTTCTTCACTAATCTACTGTTCTCCATTCTATCTATGTGATCTTTCCAGTTTAGTCTTCTATCATTTATCCAGAGGTTTATAGGTTCAATTTCACATTCTTCTCTAATAACAGAGCTGCAAATTTTCTCTCTCAGCGATTTTCCTTAAAACTTTCATTTCGGTTGTTTCATTGATTTGTTTTCTTTTTTTCACGACCATTGTTATGTTGTCATGATGCATATTACATTTCCCTATTAAAACTAACTCGAAGTTTTCTGTATTTTATAATAAATATTGTATATACCCCATATACATCCCACATTGGGATATGGGTGCTCCTTAGCGGGAGTTTCTTAACCAAGCTAATTTAATTACTTTTATTTACCTACAGATGTCAATGAGTGACATATGGTTAACACATCAACTCAATGAGATATAACTCGGATTGATGGAAGTCAATTAAATCATGCACAGAGGCCTTTTTATTCAGACTTGCAGTTCTATTACAAGCCTGAAAATCTTCAGACTCAGAACCCACAGTGAGAAGTCTCACCCAGAGGACTTGTCCCTTGGATTTCTTCATTTTAAAAATCTATCGACCCCAGCCAGGTTTGAACCAGTGACTCTCGGCACTAGAGGCAAGAAACACAACCATCGCCGCGGCCAACCAGGTAAGTATAGTGATTAATTATAACTTTTAACATTTACAATTTTTCAATTTAATTTCAAATTAAACTTTTCTTAAGTCAATTTTTGTAGAGAAAAGGGGTTTCCTGAATTGGGATTATAACGCCAGATTTCTTGTTCTATGAACTAGCATATTAACCAACTGTGCTATCCAGGGATTCACTTCAGACAGAAATTTGTATCTTTCTAGATAATCCCATAATCAGCTAACCTTTCTGAAGTGAGATGCCTAAATAGCACAGTTGGTAATGCACTAGAACAAGAGATCTGAGGCTCAAATTCCAGTTCAGTTGAAAATTTTCTCTTTAAAAATTAATGTATAGTTCAGTATGAGTGTATACATTTATATACAACATTTTCTTATTATTGCATAACATTCATTTTTTACCAAAATCTATACTAATAAAATCTTAACCATCAATATACAGCCCATTCACAACAAAGAAAAACTTGTCTACAAATGAATGCAAATTTTAAATCATATAAGGACACAAACTGCGATTAAAAGGGGCCCTTTCAGGATCAACTTCTTATTTCTTTTGAGAAAAAAAAAGTGTACCTTACACTAAAATTGATCATTCAGAACACATTTATTAAGTTTGTAGAATTTTTAAAAATTGACGTTTTTTTCTGGGGGCCCAAGGATTCTCTCAATGAGTAGAATTGAAACATTTAATGGTATTAACTTAAAAAACTAAATGTATTTTTAAAATTTAATTCAACATAAAAATTTTTATAATACGATAATGACATTAAAAAAATTGAATTTTGAATCATATACATCTACAATGGCATAACAGACCAATGTTGGGTGGGGGTATCAACCTGAACGATTGCAGGCAGGAATTTATCTTTTATTTTAACCTCTCCTTTGTTAGGAGTTACTAGACCAAGTTCATTCACTTATTAATATTGAGTGGAGAACATATTTTTAATAACTCACCTCACACAAATTCAAATTTATTTGATTTAAGACCATTGGTTTCAAATGAATTTTTCATTCATCTTCAGTTTATTTTCATGACTCCAACTGTTGAAATTCATGAAAATAAACTGAAGATGAATGAAAAATTAATGATCTTAAATCAAATAAATTTGAGTTTGTATGAGGTGAGTTATTAAAAATATGTTCTCCACTCAATATTAATATGACCTCATAATGTTTACTTCCCAACATTAATTTTAGTATAATTCAGTTATGCTTATTTTCCTAGAGATGTCATAAATGGTACATATGCATCTACATACCGACCCAATGAGACATCTAGTAGGCAACTAAAGTATTACTAGGATGAAGAAGTGTGGTAAATTTTACACAGAGGCCTTTTTATTTCATGCTTATGGTTCTTTTATGAGTCTCAAAATCTTTGGATTCAGGACCAATGGCTTAAAGTCCTTCTGGGAGAACTTGCTCCTTGAATTTTTCCGTCCTAGAAAAGATTAATTGAACCTGCAATCCTCAAGACCAGTGACTGACAAATTTTGAATAATGCTTATTTTAATACTCACTAGCCATGAAAGGGATAACCCTTTATATCAACAAATACAATACTGACCAAAAAAATCAAATGTTTTTATTTTCTGAACAAAGAGTTCATTGTACTTAAATTTTGTATAAACATTTGATTACAATTAATATTTTATTTTAGGAATGATATTTTGAGGTTATTTTAATTAAATTATTTTTAGTCTGTTCATCTTACCTCAATATTAATGTTGATTTGTTCTCGAACATGTTTTGATTATATCATTTGTTCAAGAACATATCAACATTAATATTGAGGTAAGATGAACAGACTAAAAATAATTTAATTTGATTACAAATTCAGATATATGGTAGTTAATTTCTTTTTTGGCATTGTCTATTTGCATACATGTTTTCAAAAAGAAGACAAGAAAATATGTTATGAATAGGCTTTCTCTTTATTGATGGTAACAAAGGAACTCACACAACATGTCTATGCATTTTTAATTGGTCTATTGAATATAACACTGCTTCTCATATCTTTCAATAACTGTGTTACTTTTCCTCCTTTCATTCTCTGTTATTCAAGTTCTCAGCAACTACTATTTCATTAATTTTTTGGTATTTTTCTTTAATCGGATATTTAGCCATTTATACTTTATCTATAGAAGCTGGGGCAGTAAACCATTGTTAAAGATAGCTATGGAAGAGTTAGTATTTTATTTAGAAACACTCTTCAAAAACTCAGATCCTTGGCATCACAATTCAGATCCGGAATAAAAGGGCTTGCAAATTTTGCTCAGAGCCTCTTATTTCAAGCTTAAGGTTCTTTTACATGCTGTATATCTGTGACATGAGGCCCAAGACTTTACTTCCCTTCGGAAAGAAACCATGTTAAGGATTATAAAAATTATTCAATCTCAGCTAGTTTGAAATCTGCATACTTCAGAACCAGAGGTAAGGATAGTAACTAGTCCAGTGGTGGCTCGTGGCTTTGAACTTAGGTGAAGAACTAGTAAGAAAAATTACTTGTACATTCACAATTTAAAATTTCCTTTTTATCTGCATCTTTTCAATGTGGAAAAAGGTATTTCCTATTAAACACATACTACATCATAAACAAACTCCAAGCGTGACAGACATAAAAGGCCCTTGGCCTATCAGCCAGCTGCTGGCCTCACATCCACGTGTGTTAATCACAGAGGTAGACAATCATAAACCAGTGTAGGGTTGACATGTGGTCAGCATGTCAAGTTCCCCAGCCATTACAGCTGGTCTTCTTAACTTGGAGTCGCTACTTATTGTAGCTACCCAAATGCCTCACAATGCTGGGTGTGCACTGGTCCCATACTGGCCGAAATTCCATGAGAAAATTTCTTCCCCCATGGGGATCCAAATCAGCACAAGTTCCGTAGCTTTTCGCCAAGGCATCTTGCCTTAACCACTCAGCTACGGCGCAGGACACATCACAAACGGATTCATATTTAAACTACCACAACAATAGCTGAATAGCACGATACAAAAGAATTTGATACACAAAGCCACGAAGCAGATGGCTAATTCCTTCCCATTAGTTCACTTGCAGGAATATGTAATGCTATATCACTTCAGCGGGTGACATCACAGTTGTCATGATGACCAGCAAGCTAAGCTCTGCAACTGTGAGTCGAGCAGCTAGGAAGCAAGAATCCTTCACTTGAGCACTGGCTGTAGGCCAGAATAATACCACTCTGTGTCGCAAAGAGAGTCCTGCCTCGTACAATAATATAGAAATAGGTTTCTACTATAACCAATATTCGTGATAAGGAAAATAAAATTTAAAAATGATTCTGGTAAAAATATGGTGAAGTGGTACTTCACCTACTTCCTCTGAATACAGCTAAAATAGAAACAAATGGGAATTAAAATGATAAGGTGGTCATAATGGTTAGCTTGTCTGCCCCAGGAGGAGACCAAGTCAAATCTTAGCTATATCACAGAAATTTCATTCAAGTATAGATTCTGAAATTAAGACAGGAAGCCTTGGCGCAGAGCTATGGGACTTGTACTGGTTCGAGTCTCCATGGGGGAAGAAATTTTCTCATGGTATTTTGGCCAGTATGGGACCGGTACCCACCCAGCATTGTGAGGCATTTGGGAAGCTACAATAAGTAGCGGTTCCAGGTTGAGAAAACCAGCTATAATGGCTGGGGGACTCGACATGCTGACCACACCCCTCTGTGATGTTCATCTACCTCTGTGATTGACACACGTGGATGAGAGGCCAGCAGCCGGCTGGTAGGCTAAGGGCTTCTAGGCCTGTCGTGCCATGGAATTATTATTATTATTATTATTATTACAGATTCTGAAATGGGAGCCACTCAGACTCACGAGAACAAGTAAGTAGCTATTTGATATCCATCCATAGTAATTCTGTCCGAGGGCAGGTTTTTCACTGCAATCATAGCATTTTCATGCTATGCTTTGCATCTTTACTAGGGAATTGTAGGTGTGGTAGCTTCCCGTTGCTTTCCACACCAGTGAAGAATGATGTGATGGCTGGATGATTTTAGGGGACCATTCGGCCCTAAGCTTCCTGACATTTGTCTTACAGGTGAGGAAAAACCCTGAAAAAACCTCACCCAGGAGCCTGTCCCGACCGGGAATCGAACCCGGACCCGCTGCATGACAAGGCAGCATGTTACCTTGAGACCACCGCGGTGGACCTATTTGATATGGAAAGTAATAAAAGAATGGGATACATTTCTGTTTAAAGCAAGATGCTTAAGTAGGCCAGTGGTTTAGTGAACTGGTACAGAGAACCAGAGACTTTGAGTTCAAATCCCAGATTTTTGCTCTTCAAATATTAATCTGTCCACTGTACAGCCATCTAATAGTCATTAACAGCAAAATTTCAGTTGTCATGTCACTGAATTATTAATTATTTATTGTGTATTTAACTAAATTTTAATATATTGGCCTATAGCTGTCCATATAATTTCACTGAATATTATTTTAAACATAGTATTTGAATTAATCAATAATATATAGGAAGTAACACTATGAGGTAATATTAACATGAGATTGAACTGGAAATATACACATCACTTCATTTTATATTTTCTCACCTGGACGTGTTTTAGAGATTGTCTACATTCTCAACTAGATTTCAATTGTTGTTTTGGCCATCTGAAGTCTTATTAGATTCTTATCTCTAGTAAGGGCAGATGATCAGCCACAGTAGTCTATTGCTTATGTTCCTCGCTTCTAGTACCAAGGATCATAAGCTCAAACCCGGGCGGGGTTAATGTTTTTAGGATGGAAAAATCCAAAGAACAAGTCTTCTCGGAGAGACTTTATGACATGGGTCCTGAGGTTGGAAAATTTTCAGGCTCATGAAAGAACCTTAAGGCTGAAAAAGAGGGCTCTAAGCAAAATTTACCGACCTCCATCATCCTACCTTAGTTGCCTACTTGATGTCTCACTGAGTCAGTTTGCTGATCACATGACACTCATTGATATCTGTAGGGAAATAAGCATAACTAAATTATGCTTGGCCAGCCTACTAGATGTCTCATTGAGTCAGTTTTTGCTGATCACATGACACTCATTGATATGTGTAGGGAAATAAAAAGTAAAGGTAAAGTGATCGCACTACAGGTCTTAGGAGGCTCTTGGAGTAGTAGGAGGTTAAGGCTCCCACTTATTCTAGATAATCAACACTTAATGTCAGCCCTGCAAGATGGTCTCCTTTTCCCCCAGAGCAAGCCTCTGGTACACAATTTCATTAGAGGTTGAGTCTACCCCAGGGCCACCAGATGGTTTGAGCCATTTTAAAAATCCTGACCCCATTGGTTCTCGAACCCTCAACTTTCTGGCTTTAAGTATAACTAAATTATGCTTGGCTAACACAACAGTTGGAATCTATAATTGAGAAAGGAGACAATAGTCTCCAAAACATGTCTAGGTCAAAAAATACAATATAAGGTGAGGTGTATACTATTGGTTAACCTCTTGATACTGACTGAAGTTGCACAAAATTTATATGGTTGAAGATTCTAAAAATGAACTTACCATAAAAATGTTTATAAACTGCAAAGACATGTTGCACAAGTACCTTGTAAGATTACATTACACAATGAATTTTCTGTATATAGTTATCATAGTAATGATTAAAGAAAAATTACAACCTCTTAAAGCAAAGATTATACAAAAATATTTACCTTGCGATGGGTCATTTAGCATAAATGAATTGGTACTGAATATCATAGTTAAACAAGCAATAAAAAGTCCCATAATGAAATATAATATCAAAAAATAAAGCACAGAATATTCACTGTATAAAAACACTATGACTAAACACACAAACAATACTAAACAATGACCTCAGGCAAAGGTATTTTATGGATATTATTAAAATTGCTAACATTTATTTATACTTAATTCATGTTTACCAATTAAAGTCTCGAGTATTTTCTGAATAATAATGGAATTATTTTTATTTATAGTAGCTTCAACTGCAGTTATATTGTGACTTTTAATTGATTGAAAAAGTTTTTTTTTTAATTAATGCCACCAGGTTGTCATTTCGACATTTCTGGTATTCTTTCTTGGCATGGCGTACCTGTAACATACTTCTGAGACTGGGGTGCCTGGAAGGCAGGGTTATGTTGCCCTGATGATATATGAAGCATGAAGACGATGATAATGATGCGCCAAGAGAGGCCTTAATCTAATGAGGTGATTATGGTAGTGATGATAATGATGGCACGATGGTGTTTGGGGACTGTTTGGGCCTTAAAGTTTCCTGACATTTGTCTTAGAAGTGAGGAAAAACCCTGATCGAACCAAGGACCAAACTTGGGCCTGCTGCATGACAAGGCAGCACGCTACCTCGAGATCACGGCAGTGGACTTGATTGAAATATGGTTAGAGGGATATTTTTAATGAAGCTATCAAAATGTTTGAGTAAATGAAACTCCAGACTATAGAACTTAATTTATATACAGAACATTCATAAATATTAAGGAAATCAAAATTATCTCAAGATATAAAAAAATACTTCCAAAATGAAATGACTCATCATAATCATGAAGATGTACAGATGAAACATTTTTTTTGTTAATGTCATGGTCAAATTAGCTAAGAGAAAAAAGTCTATAAGAGCCTTAAGAATGGTGGCTATCAGATAAATATTAATATATGGTAAAATCAAATGTTTCCTACCTCTCCTCATACAAATATTCTAAGTAGATCGCGATTTTGAGACCATAATGGTCTCATCTTCAGTACTATTTTGGCGACTGATGTTATGTCGATCAGAAGAAACTCTTCTTCTTCCCTCTGTTGGTGGACCAATGAACCTCTGGATCAGGTTAGAAGAAGAAGAGTTTCTTCCGATTGACATAACATCAGTCGCCAAAATAGTAATGAAGATGAGACTGTTATGGTCTCGAAATCGCGATCTATTTAGAAGATTTGTATGAGGAGAGGTAGAAAATATTTGATTTTACCATAAATTAAACCTCATAGTGATTAATCCCTGTAAAAGTTAAATATTAATATCCTTAAGCGAAAATTTAGGGGAGAAAAAAAATGAAAATATTTTTTTAAAGACAGCAGTTTTCATTCTACCTTCTCTAACTAGGTCAAATGAGCATTAGAACACTTTAAAATAAATTATTTAATATATTAACTAAAAAATAAATTAAAGATTTGAAAGTTGAATACAGGGTTTCAACGGCCGGTAATCATAACATTAAGAGATTCTGGGCTATGTGGCCGTGGTCTATAACTGGTGTTTCTTCAAAACATTTCTCCCTCAACTGCAGAGAGAATAAGTGGTGAGTACTTCTAGGTTATGTTCCCTGGTCAGAGGCTCGACCTACATAGAAGTACTTGCTACTGAAGATGTTCTCCACAGTCGCGGGAGAAATGTTTAGAAGAAACACAAGTCATGGACCACAGCTACATAGCTCAGAATCTCTTAATATTATTAAAATTTTTAAGTACACTGTCACAAAAAAATAATAAATAAATATCCATAAAACTACCTGCCTTTGATTCAAGGATAAAGGATAGAAAGATGACATGTTGCATTTAAAAATGCCGTTGATGATATGAAATGAATTTCTTTAAACTTTGTGCTCCTTCTTCCCCACCAAATATCATTGTAATCATATTTGAAGAGAAAAATTTTCGCCTAGACCGGGACTCGAACCCGGGACCCTTGGCTTTCCGGGCCAAGTGCTCTACCAACTGAGCTACCGAGGCGAGTTACGATCTAGACGCAAATTTTTCTCTTATGTACGTTGTAATTCCCTCGCGCCAAATATTTCTCTTCAAATATAATTTATCCTTCTATGAGAAGTGTTAAATTAATAATAAAAATCGTCAATAGAAGCCCTACTGGCTATAAAGTAGTGTTAAATTCCCAATAAATGTCTTCTTAACTAAGAAGCCGCCATTTGCAAAGATAGAAGCTATGGTTTCAAGCATTTGGCGCGAGGAAATTACAACGTACATAAGAGAAAAATTTGCATCTAGATCGTAACTCGCCTCGGTAGCTCAGTTGGTAGAGCACTTGGCCCGGAAAGCCAAGGGTCCCGGGTTCGAGTCCCGGTCTAGGCAAAAATTTTTCTCTTCAAATATAATTTATCCTTCTATGAGAAGTGTTAAATTAATAATAAAAATCGTCAATCATTGTAATCGTCTACAAAACTACTTACAACAAAAAAAAATCCAGTAAGTATAAATATGAGTTTTTTTTAAATCTTACATTGAATTCCATTTTAAGTACAGTATGTCATTTATATTCTATCCATTAATCCCCTTTTCATTGCTTTACCTATATTATATTTTTTTTCTCTTAAAATAAAAATTATTCATTCCTTTAATACTATGAGTAATAAAATACCTGTTTTAAATTGCTACACAAGAACAGTACTATGTTATCTCCAAAATTGTATTTCATACTTTCTTTATAGTTACTTATTTTATTCTTTATAGTCATTTATTATTCCTTTAACTGCATGGCCATATTATGGATTTTATTTCTAGAAATGTGATCTTATCTTTAGTATGCTCTGGATTTTAGAAATTTAAAATGTGCTACTCAGGACCATTTTTGAACCTCCAACCTTTGACTTTTAATTTCAGACCAAGACCGTTACTAATTTATTAAGTTTTGTAAAATGGTCAGTGTTAATGCATCAACTGGCCATGGACCATTATGTAAGTTTTGAGAAAAATATCTTTAAAGTTTATTGTGGCACCAAACTAACAATACAGAATAATGCAAGTTATTTTCCTTGTTTGGTCCCATGCCGTAGCCGAGTGGTTAAGGTTACAGGACTAGCGCTGGTTTGTCCCCCCATGGGGAAAAAATTTTCTCATGGAATTTCGGCCAGTATGGGACTGATGCCCACCCAGCATTGTGAGGAATTTGGTAGTCCCACCCAGCATCGTGAGGAATTTGGTAGTTACAATAAGTCATGAAAAATTCTCACACAGGATTTAAAAATATATTCTTTAATTAATAAATACTTATATTACTTACTTAATTTAGTACGGTTTGTGAAACAAAACATTTTTTAATAAAACTAAATGATTATTTTTAGCTTCTAATGTAAGCCATAGTATATTGTTATATGGAGCAGATATGTGGGGACAAAAAAATGATTGGTGACAATAACATTTTTTAAGAACATTTTGAATTTTAGAAGTTATCAAGTTTGAAAAATTAATGTTTGTCCTGGTGTACTAGAGGTTACCTATCATGCTTGCCTCTGATTCCAAGGTATGCAGGTTCAAACCTGGTCAAGGCTAGTGGATTCTGAAGGACATAAAATCTTTGAAAGAAAATTTACAGCTTGTAATCTCAAGACAAAATAAAATCAAATAAATAAAAAAAAAAGGCCTCTTGCACAATTTGTCAGCCCTTACATGTCAAGATTTGAATTGTGAAGCTAATGACATTGGCTGTTAAAGAATTTCGTTAAATAAAGTACTAACTAATCAAAAATAAATTATATTAGGGAAGTGCAAAATATCTTATAGTATTAAAAAGGTATAATGAAAATATCAGTTTTTAGTAAACAATATTTAGACTTCATAAGTTCCATTATACTTCTAAAGAGGAGAGTACTCCAAAAATTAACATATTATGAGATAATATGAGGTAGGAAATAATAAATTTTAGGAGATATTAATGTACTGTTCTTATGCAGAAAATTAATAAAACCAGCTTCCAAATAATTTCATTTCTTACTACATAAAAAAAAGCTTACCTCTTCTCCTTCATACTGCATAGACTCTAGTGATTCTCTAGAACCTCGCCGACTAGTTCGTTCTTTACCAGCTGAACTGCGTCGCTTATCACCGGCTTCGCTACCCAGAATCTGTGCAACTTTTGCTTGCTTCACAATTTCCAGTGCCTGCACAAAAACAATCACACAGGAATCTTTAGAATAATAGTATTTATTCTGAATTTAAGAAAGCAGGTAGAACTTTAATGACACTTATTATAAAATTACGATAGGAAGTAACATTATGAGGTTCTTCTTAATAAATAATGTGAGTTTGTTGCATCTTACCTCATAAAAGTTGAGTTATTTTAGGACATGTTTCAAAACACTTCTGTATTCTTCAGTTTGTCCAGACTGTTGATTTTTAAGCTGTTAGCCCTGGATGTAGACTCCTACCCCACCTTTTGGTGGACCAAAGAACTAGCATATCAAATCCCTCTCCCCAGATATTTCAAAATTTATGAATATATCCCTGTTCTTCTGGATGTAGGTCTTCTCCCAAATGGTCTGACAGTGAAACAGAAGTGTTTTGAAACACGTCCTAAAAGAACTCAACTTTCATGAGGTATGATGCAACAGACTCACTTCATTTATTTAATGACATTGATAACATCTGACATAATTATTAGTATAATTGTAGGCTTTCATGGCCGGCATCTTGATCCATATTTAGTTCGTCTTCCAGGCTTATAGGCCGTGGTCCGGTTGCTTTCATACTCAACGTTTCGTCTACTGCTGCGGTAGACCTTATCAGGAGATACTGCATGCTCTCTGTGAAGTCCACAACTCCAACGATCAGCCAGTCTGCAGCCGACTGTTGAGGAGTTCACAGAGAGCACGCAGTATCTCCTGATGAGGTCTACTGCAGCAGTAGACGAAACGTTGAGTATGAAGACAACTGGACCACGGCCTATAAGCCCGGAAGACGAACCAAATATGGATAATTATTAGTGTTGCAATTCAAAACTGGGCACAAAGGACCAGCAAATTTTGCTCAGAGCTCTTTTATTTCAGACTTGAGATTCTTGTACGTGCTGTAAATCTATGACGGAGGTAAAAGAAAGAGTATTCTTAATGACAACAAATACTATTTTAATATTTGAGTTTGTATTCTTTAACATTTTTACCTCATATGTTTATTCTGTTGTATTCAGTTTGTCAACAAGCTGAAGATGGAGCAATAGCTTTGAAACGATCGTCCAACAGAATAAACACATGAGGTAAGAATGTTAAAGAATACAAACTCAAATATTAAATTAAACCTCATAATGTAACTTCCTAATGATTTTAAAATACTTATTTTACCAAACAAAATATATTTGTCGATTAATATCAAGAGCAGCCAAATTGAAACTGTATTAGACTATTATAAGATGTGTAATGACATATGCAAGCGAAATCTGGGTTTTAGAAGATGAAACATAAAAATTATTAGTATATAAAAGCAAGATATTGAGAAGAACATAGGAATCAACTAGAGAGAATCAAATGGTACATGGAGAATAAAATTCAATGAAGAACATGGCAGAATAATAAAACATAAGAGTGTTATGTTTATCACTCACCTCATATTGAACAATATGAGGTGAGTGATAAACATATTCTACCTTAATGAATATACCTCATAGTGAGAATTCCTAAAATAAGTAATTATAAGAGTGTTATTAACTTCATAAAATCCCAGAGATTAAACTGCAGTGGACACATATAAAGGATAGAGGATGTTAAAAATATATTTAAATGGAAACCATAAAAAGACCCACGAAAGAATAATACAGAATGCAGGCTTTCACAGACGGTAGTCATGGTATTAGAAGAATCCAGGCTATAAAGCCATGTTCAGCCCAGCTTCCGACCAGGGAACATCATCTAGAAGAACTCACCTCTGAAGATGCCCTCCATAGTAGAGGGAGAAACACCAGTTATGGACCATGGCCTCATAGCCCAGAATCTTCTAATACCAGAACAAAATACAGATGGGAAGACAATGTGAAAATAAATTTAATATACAATAAAACCTGTCTATGAAGGAACATGGCGGTTCCTTAAATATATTTCCATCTTGACAGTTTTCCTTCTTATAAAGGTTTCCCAAATTACAAACTTGAATTTTCTCACGCAGTTTAAGGGTTTTATATGCATGCTTTAAAGACATAATCTATTGAACTGAAATACAGACAAAATAGTGTAACAGCACAGTTTGCATGGCAATACAAAACAACTCTATTATACAAAACGAGAAAGAACTCAACTACAGGAGGACTGAAGAGTTCCTCAACTCCCTCGCAGGTTACGTAAGCAGGCAAGGAAAAGTGAAGGATTCCCCGCAGTCACACATATAAAGTAAAACGATATAATACAGTAGCATCATATGCAGAATTTTCACGTGTGGTCATTAATACTGTAATTAGAATGTGCTTAAGAATAATTTTCCATCTTACTGAGATAAAAATTAACTACTGGTACTTTAAAAACCATTCCATTTCCGCGTTATGAAGGTTTCCGGCTTACACTGGCTTATTTTAGATATAAAATCGTACTGTTCTGGAGATTTCTTTCTGTCTCTACAGGTTTCCTTCTTATAAAGGTTCCGGCTAAGACAAGTTTCACTGTATATCAAAATTAGAAATTGGAGGACCTGTACATACTCAAGACAAGAAGAAATTGAAAGCAATAATTGACAAGGACAAAACATAAAATAATGTTGCAGTGCCTGAAGAAGAAGAAATCTATGACAGTATCTACTGCTTTGCATCACTTTTTAAAAGAAGCCAGAACCAGGATGTTTATGCCAAGGAAAAAAAATCCATCAATCTCAACCTTCAATCCAGAGAACAGTTGGAATTAATACTGTTTGCTCTCTTGCTCTCCACAATTTAGGTAAAAAGGTAAAGTCTTCCCACTACAGGACATAGGAGGTTAAGGGTCGAATGTTTGAACGCATTAGACAGTAAAAGGCGTTCTCTGCTGAGAAAGTTTTATCCAAATACATTTTGCTTACTCAGAAATCTATTCATGCGATAATAATTGTAAGCTACCTGACGAGGTACCTTAAGATCATAGCTCAAGATAGAAACTTATCGTGAAAATTCCGAAGGGAACCGATGTAGTTTGAAACCTTTGCAGCTTTATCCAACCAAGATGTCGGACCTTGAAGACTTCGATCATGTTTTCGGTATACGCGGAGAAGAGGAATTTGATAGAGTCTACCAAAGAATTCAACTGGAAGAACAGGAGAATCAGCGTAATATTGCACGATGCAGACGTCGTTGTATACGGTATTATTTGCGGGATGCAAGCGTAAATGCGTTCCTCTATAGCAGACAAAAATAACGGAAGTGGTTTTATCGCTGAGAATTCTGGGTAATTCGTTGCCAATATTACAAAAGCGTCAACTTTCATGCATGACCGGTAAGTCGGCTGTTAATTCGATCTCAGCAATTGCTCAAGGTGAGTCAGCTCACCAGTGATTGGAAGTAATTTGAGTAGAGACTAATGTAAATTTGAAGAGAAAAATTTTTCGCCTAGACCGGGACTCGAACCCGGGACCCTTGGCTTTCCGGGCCAAGTGCTCTACCAACTGAGCTACCGAGGCGAGTCACGATCTAGACGCAAATTCTTCTCTTATATACGTTGTAATTCCCTATCGCCAAATGCTTTGAAACCATTGTTTCTATCTTTGCAAATGGCGGCTTCTTAGTTAAGAAGACATTTATTGGAAATTTAACATTACTTTAAAAGCCAGTAAGGCCTCTAATGATGTTCTTATTATTAATTTAACATTTCTCAATGAAAGATAAATTAAATTTGAAGAGAAAAATTTTTCGCCTAGACCGGGACTCGAACCCGGGACCCTTGGCTTTCCGGGCCAAGTGCTCTACCAACTGAGCTACCGAGGCGAGTCACAATCTAGACGCAAATTCTTCTCTTATATACGTTGTAATTCCCTATCGCCAAATGCTTTGAAACCATTGTTTCTATCTTTGCAAATGGCGGCTTCTTAGTTAAGAAGACATTTATTGGAAATTTAACATTACTTTAAAAGCCAGTAAGGCCTCTAATGATGTTCTTATTATTAATTTAACATTTCTCAATGAAAGATAAATTAAATTTGAAGAGAAAAATTTTTCGGTCTAGGCGAAAAATTTTTCTCTTCAAATTTAATTTATCTTTCATTGAGAAATGTTAAATTAATAATAAGAACATCATTAGAGGCCTTACTGGCTTTTAAAGTAATGTTAAATTTCCAATAAATGTCTTCTTAACTAAGAAGCCGCCATTTGCAAAGATAGAAACAATGGTTTCAAAGCATTTGGCGATAGGGAATTACAACGTATATAAGAGAAGAATTTGCGTCTAGATCGTGACTCGCCTCGGTAGCTCAGTTGGTAGAGCACTTGGCCCGGAAAGCCAAGGGTCCCGGGTTCGAGTTCCGGTCTAGGCGAAGAATTTTTCTCTTCAAATTTAATTTATCTTTCATTGAGAAATGTTAAATTAATAATAAGAACATCAGAGACTAATGTATTTGCATGCGGCCCTATGACTCCCACTTTACTAGACAATTTGCACTTGATGTCAGCCCTGCATGATGCCTGCCTCTACCCCCAGAATAATCATCTAGTACTCATTTCTGTTAGAGACTGAGTCGACCCTAGGGTCATAGTACTGCCAGAAGGTTTGGGTCAGCTTAAATATCCTGACACCACTGGGACTTGAACCATCAAACTTCCAGTTTGTAGCATATTGCCTTATGCAACTATGCTATGGGGGACTATTTAGGAGAAAGTTTTGAAAATTGAATGAAGGATTGACAGAGAAGGTGATGATCTTGATCCATATCCTCATTAAGGTTACAGAAATGCCAAGTATGAGGTTCAGCTGTATCATTTTATACAGATCTTTGAAACAACAAATACAGTAAAACTTGTATAATCCAGAACGTGAATAATGTGGAAATCTGTCCAATGCAAACACATTTATTGGTCCCGGCAAAATAATAGTAATTTTACGTGTATTTATTTTGCATAAAACAATCTGTCCTACATGAAAACAGAAGGATATTTCTACACAATTCCTGAAAAAAAATTTATAAAGCTTGAATTTCCGTTAGGCCAAAAAAAAAAGTAATGATTCCTGCCACCGGGTGAATTACAGATTCTAGCTGTACCTGAAATTTTATTTCAGCCTCACTGCACACCCGTTTTGCAAAATACAGATACCTGTCTTACAAATAACCACTGTACTGTAAATTTTTAATTAAGTTTTTTTTTTTAAGTTCTGAGACCAATATTTTACAGAATAAAGATGGCTAAAATGTATGTTTCATTCTCATTAAAAGAAAAACTGAAAGTTAATGAAGATAGATCTCCAAATTTCCAGACCGATGCTCCAAAGTCAACGCTAAATCCCTAGGGAATAATGATTTCAAGGCAACTTCATTTTGGCTGGACAGTTTTAAAAGATGATACATTGTAGTGTGGAAAGAAATTTGTGGAGAATCAAAGGATGTGGACGAAAGTGTAGTTAGTGAGCAGAAACCAAAACTGCATACTTTACTTTCAGGATACGCACCTAAGAAACATTTTTAACGCTGACGAAACGGGATTGTTTTTTTTGCGCGTTACCGTCAAAGTCGATCATACATACTATACTTCACTTTTCAAAGGCAGTGGAACTATGATTAATCAAAGGTACATAAAAAGAAATACGGTACTCTATAATCTAAGATTATTAATAAGTTTCAGTTTTTTTATAATGCGGAATTTTGTCTAATGTGGAAAAAAAAATTGGGTTCCATGCGATTCCACTTTGACCAAGTTTTACTGTATAAACATTTATATACTATAAGTTAGAATGAAGGAAATCTTTTTTTTTACTACCTGAATTAAATATTTAAAACCATAAATCATATCTCTCACCTCTCTTCTAGACCGGAGAGCACAATCTTCCAATGTTTCAGCAGCTTCATATTTGCCCTGACGTCTATAGAGGGCTCCCAGATTCTTCAAAGTAGTTGTCACAGTTGGAGAATCAACTTTGGCTGCCTTATGCCAGCCGCCGTATTCACCATAAGGAACATTTTCTTTGTTACGATGCTTATTCTCTTCACGTTCCTCAGCCACTTGCCAGATTGGCTTGTTGTCACCTGGAAACAGTACATTATTTCATGGTGCACAAAAACTTCCAAAACCTAAACAATTTAATAAGCAATATCAAAATACTATACAATTTCATTCATTTAGAAATACTCAGGAAGATGTATACATGCAAGTAAAAGGATACTTCAGTCACAATCACCAAATATAAGACACTTCAGTAGTTAAATAATTAATAAATTACAATATGAAGTAAAATTATGAGGTTCTTCTTAATAAAAAGGCAAATTTTATACATCTTACCTCATGAATATTTGTGTTTTATTTGACATATTTCAAAATGCTGTCCATATCATTAGTTTGCCCAGACTGTCCAGGACCAACAAACATACACTGTTAATATTTAATTTTAGGAAGCGATATTTTGAGGTCATTTTAATTATATTATTTTTAGTCAGATCATCTTACTTCAATATTAATGTTGATTTGTTCTTAGACATGTTTCAAAACAATTCTGTTTTATTGTCAGCTTGTCCAGACTGGTTTGATTTATGTTGCATTATGTTGCACACCCTGGAGCTGACTATTTGGGAAAAAAATTATATCCAGAAGAACAAAAACAGAGTTATGAATTTTGAAATACCGACGGAGTGTGACCTTGTTTGGAGGATGGAGCTGACATCGACATCCAGGATGTGCAACATAAATCAAATCAGTCTGGACAAGCTGACGATAAAACAGAATTGTTTTGAAACATGTCCAAGAACAAATCAACATTAACATTGAGGTAAGATGATCAGACTAAAAATAATATAATACAGTGTTAAATTTGAAGAGAAAAATTTTCGCCCAGACTTGGACCCAAACCCGAGACCTTGGGTTTACCTTACCAATGCTCTTACCAACTGAGCTACCGGGGCGAGTTCCAATCTAGATGAAAATTTTTCTCTTATATACGCTGTAATTCCCACGCACCAAATGCTCGAAGCTGTGGCTTCATCTTTGCAAATGGCGGCTTCTTGTTTAAGAAGACTTTATTGGGAATTTTAAACATTACTTTATAAAAGTCAGTAGAGCTTCTTTTGATGTTTTTATTATTAATTTAACACTTCTCATTGAAGGATAAATTAAATTTGAAGGGAAACATTTTTTCTTCAAATTTAACTTATCCTTCAATGAGATGTGTTAAATTAATAATAAAAACATCAAAACATATAGTGTGTCCGTAAAGCCATGGTGCAGTTATGAATTCTTATAGTGGCTACATGAAACAAAATGAAAGAATGAAACTAGGGCCACATAGAAGGGTATCTCAAACAGTTAATGCAGCATAATTTTCATCATTGTTGTGCGAATGCAAATAAAGACATAGCACAACATTCAAGCATTATCACATATCTAGAATGGGTCACGCCATGCTAGACAAGATGTGGACAGCGTAGAGCAACAAATGGAAGCCACATCGAACTGCACTAACAGCATGCAAGCTTGGAGAGTTTTTATTTCATTTGGTGAAGGTTTCACATTTTTATCTTGTGTGTTTCTTTTCTGGGACTGGTTAAAACTGCACTATGACTTTACAGACAAACTGTATAATTCAACATGGACAAGCTAATGATGATGATGATACGGACAACGTATCAAAACATGTCAAATGAAACACAAATATCTATGAGGTAAGATGTACCAGTTTCATCTTTATTAGTTAAATAATCGCCTATTTATAAAAATGAACAGTAAATGTGCCATGATTCTTTCTTTAAATTATCATTCACCATTACATACAGTTTTGCACACAAAATAAATTTTAAGATAAAAAATAGTGCTAAATACTCCTTTATGTGTAAATAGGCAATACACATTTATTTTCAGGTCACTACTACTTCTATAATACATTTCCTTACATCTAATTCTTTTCCGTGAGATTAAGAAACTAGTATTAAATTCAATATGTGTTGGTAGTATAAGTAAATAAACAAAACCACAAGTGAGAAGCATGATTTACAGAATACTTTCTCATTTATATTTTACATGAGATAATAAGAAGTAATAGTGTTTAAATTGTAGTGGCACTTGTTATATTTTCTCTCACCTTCTAACATTATTAGATTACTAAAGTGAGAACTGTTCACAGATGTACCGTATTAACGCGTTTATAGGCCACTTTTTTTTTACCTACAATATAAGTTTCAAAATTAGGGTGTGGCTTATACATGAAATAACGAGAAAACATGTTTTATTTTAGAACAATTTTATGTAATTAATTGCAAGTTCGAAGGCCTTAAGGTAGCTAAAAATATGGAAATCCTGTGCAATGAATTTAAGGAAAGTTGTGGCTGGGCAAGGCAACTTACGACACATCACGACCTTGTAATTCGGCGGTGTACATCAATAGTGCAGAAACTTCTCGATACGTACCAGGAGAAAAAGTATAATTTTGACAGATACAGAAAATCCATCTGCCCTTGTTTTCTGTACATAATCCAGGAGAACTCCAACTGTGGATATTTCGCTTTCTTTCCGCAGAAAGATTGTCAATGTTGTGATGTGTTTTCAAGTGCATGTTTTGTTTGGATCTACTGTCGCACATTTTTTCGACCACATCAAACTTCCTTCCTGCTGTCCTATTTCTGTGTTCTACTATATAGTGCACCACTTGTTGCTTGAATTTGGAGGTATAACTTATTCTCCACCGACCCATGTTTACACACAGCGAACAGGAATGACAATGAATACCGTACCTACCAAATGATCGTCCTTTTTACTCTTGTGTTAATGACTGACCCGCAGCCCGAATCTACTGTTACATGGCCGATAACAGAAGCTTTGGAGTTTACAACAATGCCAGATTTAAAAATGGTGTAGGCCCACTCCTGTCTTTTGCACTGCTTCTTAGCGAAAATATAAGACAAATATTTTTTCCCCAATTTATTATCGCAAAACTAGGATGCAGCACACGTAAATACGGTATGTTTGGTGTTCTTTACCAATTGAGAGGAGAAGCAGTCATATGACATTGACATCTGTTTACTTCAACTACCAATACATTATGAATTTATAATAGTTAGAAATTAACTGATATTTATCCCCATTCTCCACCCTTTTTTCTTTAAACCACAAACATAAAGCATGAATTATCAAAACTGGTATGAAGTAATATTGTAAGGATTTTTTTTTATTAAGAGCTTGAATCAGAAATATACATATCCGTCTCTCTTTTGTTTTCTCACCTAGACATGTTTTGGAGAAGTATCATTGCCAAATCACGTCCAGGTGAGAAAAATATTTCCATTAATATTTAAAGGAAGTGGCACTATGAGATTTATTTTAATTAATAATAGAATTAGAATTTAACACCTCACCTCATAATTGTAGATTTCTTGAAGACTAGTTTAAATACTTCTGTGCACCATATTTAGCTCTATCTAACTGTAGATAGACAACTATAAAACTTTAGATAGAGCTGAAGATGGTTTCAAAACTAGTCTTCGAGAAATCTACAATTATGAGGTGAGGTGTTAAATTTTAACTCTATTATACAGTGAGATCAGTATAGTATTAGTCAGCAGACGCAGGGTTTGTGCTGTGCGATGACAAAGGCTTACACGTACAGACACGGGACTTGAAATGTGCACTGACTCAGCAGTATAAGAGTATATCCCATGCATTTATGGCCACAGTCAGATGGTGTACTTCAAGTAGATAAGATGCTCGGTCGCTTTTCCTTGCAAACTGAATGAAGTGTGTATAATGTAAACTGAATGACGTGTGTATAAGTTATTTCAATTTTTTAATTTGTATCTTACAAAAACAGGCGTGTATAAGTGTAAAGTGAATCATGCGTATAATGTGTAAACTGTATAATGGCTAATAATTTTTCTACTGAACAATGTGTATTTATTTATGATCAGTATTTGTTAACTCAGTCTGCCAGCCAAGTACAAAGACTTTTTGAAACACGATTCCCGGGTGTAAAAATTCCGTCTTGTTCAACAGTCCATAATCTGTACAACAAATTTTATTAAAGAAGTGTCAAAAATGTATGGACAATGAAGGAGAACAGTTCCAGCACCTGCTTCAATAAAGTTGGTAAGTACGACAATTTGTAAAATAGTTACAAAAATGTGTGTGGTTGTATCATCGTGATCCTACGCTGTCCGTTCCCCGCCACAAGTGCATCAGCAGTGTATAGTGAAATCCTGCGTCTGCTGCCCAGTGCTATACTGATCTCACTTGCACATTTTGGTTTCAAGCTCTCTTTTAAATAGAGACAAACTAATGAATTTTGAAGTTCTTGGGAAAAGGATTTCATTGTGAGATGTCTCTGTCCACTACCCAAGGAATATATAAGACATCCAACATTCAACACAACATTTTGGATTGTAGATGAGAATGGTGATGAAGCTTCACCAAAATATGTTCATGTTAGAAAATAAAAATATGAGAGACAGGTTTAATTCTAAATCAAGCTTTTAACAAAGTGTGAAAAAAAAAAACCTGGCAATAATATAAAAAAAATATTTAAGTGAAATTCCATGAATCACCCATTAATATTCTTTGAGAAAGGGAATACACTACAGAAAAAAGAAATGAAGTGAAGAGATGCCAGATATTAAAACTACTTAATGCTAAATGTATTAACATTAAATTTTCAATTAAAACTAGTTAAAATTAAGTTAAAATATAGAATTATGGAATATTCACCTGAAAGGTCCGTCTCCTCAACTTATTAATTATGTAACTGTAGCACTTTCGGGACTTGTCCCATCATCGACAGGATTCAATCAAGTCCCGAAAGTGCTACAGTTACATAATTAATAAGTTGAGGAGACGGACCTTTCAGGTGAATATTCCATAATTTTATATTTTAATTTTGAATAATACCTCAACGGAACACATCATGAATCTTATAAAAGTTAAAAAAATGTTCAACTCTAAAGTTTAACTTTATGATGCATATACACACAAAAATTAAATTTTCAAATCATTGAATATGTCCTGAATCTCAAATTATCCTTTCTAGATACGATGGAAAAATTGACTTTGACACAGAGTAATGATAAAATAAAACAAGTTAAAATACCTTCTTAGGTAAAATCCGTCGTCCCAGTATGATGTTTGATGCTGCTGGTCCTAATGTGGCTTTGTCGTCACGACAAAGCCACATTAGGACTAGCAGCATCAAACATCATACTGAATGCTGTAGCGAAGAATGAACTGCTGAAGATGGGATGGATGTCCTGAAAGGCCTACAGGCATAAAGATTACATATTTTAAAAGTTTGAGGACGACGGATTTTACCAAAGAAGGTATTTTAACTTGTTTTATTTTATGACTCTCCACCTCAACGGTTTTAACAATGAATTTTATTAGTATTGACAGAGTAATGATTTGATTAATAAATGTCCAGATAATTTTATTGCATTTTACTTTTTGTAAAACACAAATCTTGTACAATTTTATGTGTACAAGGTGATTTATAATACATATTACAGACTTGTAGGGGTTGTTGAGGGGACTTAGTAGATAAAGTTTTGTTATGGAACCCATGTCTGGAAACGTACCATTTTGATGTAAAATAAGTTTAAAGATCAAAACGCAATGGGCTGATATCGTGTGTCTTGTGTTTCAGAGTAAGTATTACAGACTTCTAGGGGTTGTACTACAACTATCGAGTTGGAGGAATATCTTCTTGTACAAATTCTGGCAGCAGCAAAAATTGCGGCATGTGTATGAAAACATGCAGGTACACTTTGTGCAATGAAAAACAGAGTCGCCACATGGAACCACACTTGTAATACAACCACAATAATCTGTAATACTTATTCTGAAACACAAGATATGCAATATCAGCCCATTGTGTTCTGATCTTCAAACCTATTTTACATCAAAATGATACGTTTTCAGACATGGGTTCCTTATCAAAACTTCATTTACTAAGTCCCCTCTACAACCCCTAGAAGTCTGTAATACTTATTGTGAATCACCCTGTGTGTGTATATATACATATAGCGTCCATTGCTCTTGTCTCGAGGTAGCGTGCTGCCTTGTCATGCAGCGGGCCTGGGTTCGATTCCCGATCGGAATAGGCTCCTGGGTGAGGCTTTTTTTGGGGTTTTCTCCTCACCTGTAAGACAAATGTCAGGAAGCTTAAGCCCCAACGATCCCCAAAAATCATCCAGCCATCATCATCATCATCATCATCATCCATCGGTGTGGAAAGCAACGGGAAGCTATCACACCTATAATTCTCTAGTAAAGCTGCAAAGCATAGCATGAAAATGCTATGATTGCAGTGAAAGACCTGCCCTCAGGCAGAATTACTATATATATATATATATATATATATATATATATATATATATATATAAAGTAAAGTGATCCCACAACAGGCCCGGAGGCCCTTGGGGTAGTAGAAGGTTAAGGCTCCCACTTTTTCTAGACAATCGGCACTTTATGTCAGCCGGGTTGTCAGCCCTGCGTGACGGCAGGGATTAAGAACTGAAATAATTAATTTTCTCTACATGAATGTTAACATAATCAGAACTTCCATAATATAAAATTAAAACTTGCACTATTTCATATTACAAAATCAATATCAACATTAATATTGAGGTAAGATAAACAGACTCCAAATAATATAATCAATATATTGGTTGGTACATTCCTCCAAGCTTAATTCTTGCACTTAATTTATTGTACTATTTTAATTTGTGTACACTAAAATACATAAGCAACACAGAAAAGCAATTATGCAATATGTATTTATAAAAATTAGAATATAGACAAAGTCTTCTTGGAGAATTACAAAAATAAGCCAAAAGGCAGAGGAAGAAGAACTGTGCATACAAAAATATTAGATTCATTTTTAGCATTCATGAGATTTTCAGAAAGAGCTTTACCGCACAAGAGAAAATTGTGAAATTATGTACGTAATATGTAAAATTGACTAAAAATATTAAAGATATAAATTCTGATTAGTGTGTGTAGGGTTAAGTTAGCACAAAAGCACAGCATGACATAACAGTACTGTTCCTTGTTCAATTAATATGCAAGTATAAAAGGTGTTACTTAAAGCAGAAGGTTGAATTTTTATACAATATCTTATCTTCAACTGAATGGTAATACTTACCAACAGATAATCTGATAAGATGACCATCTACGCCTACATATTTAGTATAATTAGTCCATTCTTAAGATGACAATAAGATTATATAGAATCTTCTCTCTTCAGGAAGTTCTTGTAGGATTTTTATATTACAAAATGTCTGATTTTATGTAACTACAGCTGTGTACGATTTATGTAATATATGATTGGATTTTGTAACTTTTCTCACAAGAGAATTATCAACCAGTGCATGCCGAAACCCATCTTAAAATTTCTTCCAGATAAGCATTGTGATGTACAAAGGCCATGTCCAAAAAACATATGCCTTTTTAACTATAAGACGCTATAATCAAGCGCCAAATCTCTCATTTAAACTACAGGAAAGGAATACAACTCCTGTATTGGCAGAATGGAAAACCCTCACTACCTGCTGTCTGCCTCATTCCACTCTGTGCTTAACTCACGCAGGGATGTACATCTGCTCTGTACAGTGGGCTGCCATTGCTGGATTCTGACTTCGATTTCTGTGCCTTGCACTTTAAAACAGTAGATTTTTTTTGGGACACAGCCTTGATACATCACAATGCTTCTCTGGAAGAAATTTCAAGATAGGTTGACAGTTCCCTTGTTAGAGAATAGCATTTCATATTCATATTTGGAAGGTGATAGGTGTAGTGATCTCATTACAGAACTTAAAGAGGCTTTTCGGCCATAATTAGGAAGCTAAAGCTCTCTCCTTTCTAGACAATCTGTATGGCATGTGACCTGGACTGTCAGCCCTGCATGACGACCACCTCCTCCTCCAGAACAAAGCTGAATATATCCAACAAGGAAAATGTCAATAATTGGATACCAAAACCTACCTTGAAATTTCTTCCAGAGAAGCATTGTGATGTACCAAGGCCATACAAAAAAAAAAAGCCTTTTTAACTGCAAGGCACAGAAATCAAAGCCAGAATCCAGCAATGGAAACCACTGTATGGAGCAGATGTACATCCCTACACAAATTAATAGTGGAGTGAGGTGAGGCAGGTCGCATTGCGGATTATCCAGTCCACCAATATAGGAGTTGCATTACTTCCCAATAGTTTAAATAAGAGATTTGGCACTGTATTTTAGTGCCTTACAGTTAAAAATAGCAGATCATTTTTTTTGGACACGGCCCCTGTACATCACAACGCTTCTCTGGGAGAAATCCCAAGGTATGTTTCGGTATGCAATGGTTGACAGTTCCCTTGCAAGTGTAATAATTTTGAATATCGAAATAAAGCCTTGTAGATTTGCAACTGAAACAAGAGGTCTCTTAACAACCCTTGTTGTCTGCAATACTCAGTTTTGAATCATGTTAATAACCCAGGGCTATTGTGCCACTGGAAAGTTATGGATAGTTTAAAAATCCTGACCCTATCAAAAATTGAACCTTCCAGCTTGTAGCAAATTGCCTTAACCAACTAAACTATGGCACACCACAATATTGAGAGGTCAAAAGTTAAAAAACTGGATTGAATAAACTGACTTTTCTTTGTTATTCTCAGCTGGGTATAATTTCCTGCCATTTGGTACATAGCCAAAAATTGCACACACAACATGACCTGAGATATTGAAATTATGTATAAACGAGAAGTAATGTGGGGGAAAAATCTACATCCAGAAAAAGAGAGAGAAAATAATGAATTTTGAACTTCTAGGGAAAAGTAATTAATTTAGAGGGAAAGAATATACAAAACTTCAACAGTCGGTTTCTGCCTGATATTTGTGAAAATATCTGCTGAAACATTTTTGGTAACGTAAACATGAGGTGAGGTGTAAATTACCAATTCAATTAAATTTGAAGAGAAAAATTTTTGCCCAGACCGAGACTCAAACCTGGGATCTTTGGATTTCCGTACCAATGCTCTACCAACTGAGCTACAAGGGCAAGTTCCAATCTAAACGCAAAGTTTTCTCTTATATATGCTGTAATTTCCGTGCACCAAATGCTTGAAGCCTTGGCTTCTATTCACGCAAATGGCAGCTTCATAGTTAAGAAGACATTTATTGGGAATTTAAACACTACTTTATAAAGCCAGTAGGGCTTCTATTGATGTTTTTATTATTAATTTAACACTTCTCATTGAAGGATAAATTAAATTTCCTCATAGTGTTACTTCTTGCCAATATTGAGAGAGGAACTTTTTCACCATACCAATTTATGAATGGTTTTAAAATCCAATCTTCCAATCATCAGCTCATTTATTATAAGATTATTAAAATGTCACATCTTTAGCAAATAAATGTTACTAGTCTTATGTACATTGGCAGTGTTAAAATTGTTTTATGAAAGAAAAAAATGTAATTAAGAGATGAATAAAATTGATAAATTAATTAGATTAAGAATTACTTACAATTGGATATTGCATTAATTGGCAGGAGAAGGAAATTGGCTCAGGAACTTTCAGATGAACTCTCAAAGATATTTGAGGCAGCAAGAAGCAAGGTAAGTGAAAGTTTTACAGTATTGAAAAAAATAAGTTTAAAGTTGAAGTAGTATAAGAAAACCATAGATATTGTTTATTTTTTATTATTTCACTCACCTCATACTTCATAATTCATAGCAGACCCTGGGTTTCTTCACGTATTTTGTGACATTCTCAATGCTGCGTCACGTTCACAACTGACGTCCAACGGCCTTCTATCCTGCAGACTGACCTCCGCGCCATCTGGTGGCCGACCGAAGAATTTCCAAATCAGTCCTCTTTCTTTATAACCGGGTATTTCAAAATTCATAGTTGTATTTTCATTCTTGCATATGTAAATTTTTTCCCAAATTGTGAGTTCCGTCGGTTTTTCCAATTGTTTAAGTAATTTTGTTTTGGTTTCTATTCTATGTTTTTCTGACCAGGCATGTGCAGCTATTGCAGATTTTTCGATTTCTCCATTTTTAACATTTCTGAGGTGTTCTTTTAATCTTGTATTTAGATTCCTTTTTGTTTTTCCTATGTATATCTTTTCACAATCTTTACAATTAATTTGATAAATTCCCGATTTTTTGCAGTCTTCAATCTTTTCATTTTTGTTGGTTTTTTGGAGAAACCGAAAAATCTGCAATAGCTGCACATGCCTGGTCAGAAAAACATAGAATAGAAACCAAAACAAAATTACTTAAACAATTGGAAAAACCGAAGGAACTCACAATTTGGGAAAAAATTTACATATGCAAGAATGAAAATACAACTATGAATTTTGAAATACCCGGTTATAAAGAAAGAGGACTGATTTGGAAATTCTTTGGTCGGCCACCAGATGGCACGGAGGTCAGTCTGCAGGATAGAAGGCCGTTGGACGTCAGTTGTGAATGTGACGCAGCATTGAGAATGCCACAAAATACGTGAAGAAACCCAGGGTCTGCTATGAATTATGAAGTATGAGGTGAGTGAAATAATAAAAAATAAACAATATTAAAAAACCTCATAGTGTTATTTCCTATCTACATAACTTAAACCATAGGTAACTGAAAGTATTATAACAATCATTCATTATCTACCCCTAACACATACACTTGTATCCCTTTACCACTAAATAAAATTATACTTCAACAATGTAATTATGCACAAAACTAATTTTTTTAAAAGATCACTTACATCCCTTTACTTCTAACTGCCTCATTTGTCATTTCTCAAATTTGTGGAGACAAATCTAAACACAGGTGCAAAGTTGATCTACCTCCTCGTGGTTATAAACAACACAATGAATTTCTCACACAGGATGGTGTAAAATGTTTGCAAAATTTGAAGGATGAAAGGGGAGACCAAAATTAATACCTTTTTTTATGTATCAAAATGCAATTTGTTAATTAAAACATTTTGTCTGTTCATTCTTACCTCTTAGAGTTGTTTTTGTCGAACATATGTTCCAGAGCTTCTTAGCCCCATCGTCTGCGATTACAGACTGGGGCTAAGAAGCTCTGAAACATATGTTCGACAAAACTCTAAGAGGTAAGAATGAACAGACAAAATGTTTTAATTAGTAAACAAACCTCTTAATATTACTTCCTATTGTATTTTAAAATGCATTTTATTTAAAACATTTGTCTATCTTGGTCATTTCTTTCATTCCTCAAATTTGTTAACAACCTTTTGCACCTCTCTGTATATATTGTCAAATTAAGAAAAATATTAACTTATTTTTTTCTATATTATTTAATAGAATATAGTCATATTACTTCTAAAACCTCGTAAGTCTAATTTAACGCATTTTTCAAGAGAGCATAAAAAATTTTTGGCATTGTAGAATTTTAGACTTTCACTGCAGATGTCTTGATTCTATAGATTGGTCTTTTGGGCTGATTGGCCGTGGTCCAGTTTTATTTAAACTCGATGTTTCATCTACTGCTGAAATAGATGAAACATCGAGTTTAAATATAACTGGACCATGGCCAATCAGCCTGGAAGATCAACTTAAGAATAATTTTTGACTTTGCTAATTATTTTATAACTATGTTTTTAATGTCCCATTTTGAAAGTTTACATACAAAATGTCCTGCGCCGTAGCCAAGTGGTTAAGGCAGGAAACCTTGGCGCAGAGCTATGGGACTTGCGCTGGTTCGAGTCTCCATGGGGGAAGAAATTTTCTCATGATATTTCGGCCAGTATGGGTCCAGTGTCCCCCCCCCCTCGTGAAGCATTTGGGTAGCTACAATAGTAGCGGCTCCAGGTTAAGAAAACCAGCTATAACGGTTGGGGGACCCGACATGCTAACCACATGTCACCCCTACACTGGCTGATGATCATCCACCTCTGTGATTGACACATAGGGATATGAGGCCAGCTGCCGGCTGGTAGGCTAAGGGCATTCTAGGCCTGTCGCACCACAAATAAAACATACAAAATAGGATTTATATATTAAATTTGGGAATTTTTAACATTATGAGGTTCAATTCATAAGAATTAAATGAATCGTGATTATTTCTTACCTCATACTTCTATGTTTTTTAAACACAGCACTGCAGTATCGGCGACACCTTGTTTTACAGCTGACGATGGTGACAAGGAGTCGACGATACTGCAGTGCTGTGTTTAAAAAAACATAGAAGTATGAGGTAAGAAATAATCACAATTCATTTAATTCTTATACAAAATAGGATATTAAGAAAATAATAATTTTGGTCTGCCTTCATTTTACCTCAAAATTAGTTGTTTCTTGTAAGAAGCTTTGAAATGCATCTTACAATAAACAACTAATTATGAGGTAAGATGAAGGCAGATCAAACTTATTTATTAAATAGAACCTAATAATGTTATTTCCTAATGTATTTTCATGATTAAAAACATAGTTACAAAATGATAAGCAATGTTAAAAATGTTTTTATGCTTTCCTGAAAATTTGTTAAATTACACTTAGAGATTTTAGAAGTAAGGCGACAATATATTTTAAGTATAATTCTTAGTGAAATGTGATCTATGTAAGGAGTAAAGATAAGAATTAAAACATGGCATCTATTTTCAATTTTAAAACGAAGCACCATTATTAATTTCTCTGAGAGTTGAGTTTGAAAAAAAAAGATAGGAAAAATACTTATGCATTGTTCCTATCCAGAGACAGGATTTACACAGTCAAACCTTGATAAAACATCTAAAACATTTCATGTTGAATAATAAAATTACAAAATAAAAAGGTATAAAATAATTAAAATGTGTACCTACATGCTTCATAATTTAATTCTGCAGTCAAAAACAAGATTTTTTGTGACCCTGAAATCCAGTATTGCTGTACAATTTTAGATGTGGGATTGAAAATATGATATTACCCGTTTAAGGAGTAAGCGCAGTTGTTGACGGAGGGCGCTGCAGTCATGTTTATGCAGGAATAGAACACGTGACACTGTTATCTAGAGTGCAGAGGGGAATGGGACATGGGACGCTGACAGTGAACACTGCCGTATATGACGTCACGTGTAGCAACAAACAGAGCTTCGTAATTCTTCCACCTGCAGAGATATTTTGAACAACTAATAGCAATGTACTTAATTGCATCCACTACTTAACCACTGACATTATGGCTGTATGGGTATAAGCTTTCCATATAACTCTATCCTGAACTAATGTTTTCAAATCATTCCCTTTATAATCTACTTCTCTCAAATCATGGTTAATATTATTGTCCCACCTCATTCCTGGTCTACCTACTGGGTGCTTTCCCTCTAGTTTTTCTACAATCCTGGTCTACCTACTGGGTGCTTTCCCTCTAGTTTTTCTATATAAGTTTCCATGCCCTTCTTTCATTCCCCATTTCTGCCAACTGAAGTCTAGAAATGTAACTGTACACATAAAGATCATGTTGCTCACTGATATGTAAACTTCTCCATTCACCTTTCTGTTCATCTCTCTTTGGTCCAAACATTTTCCTAAGCACTTTATTCTCAAATACTTTTCTCTTCCCTTAAAGTAAGAGTCTATGTTTCACATCCATAAAATGTAATTGGAAGGATAACAGTTTTATATATTTTTGCTTTAACATTTTTTTAGAGCAGTTGGGACAACAAGGAGTCCCTGTAAAGCATAATAACTTGCATTTATAATATTGAGCTTATGTTTAATTTCTTTGTGCATCTCATTCCTATTTGTAATTATTGTTCCTAGGTATTTGAATTCAGCCACTTCTTCAAAATTTCCCTCAATTGTCAGTAACTGTCAATTTTCACTATATAATGTATTTCTAGGTGTTCATATTTATTGATGTTTACTTCCAGTCCTACTTTTCTTAGTGTTACTCAATAGTGTGTGTGTTGGCCCTTAAAATCTCACGCTATCGCCTAATAATACTACATAAGCCATTCATTGTGTATTTGTGAATGATGATTCATTGCAATTGAATGTGGGGCCAGTAGAGTAAAGGTAAAGGAAGGATTCTTGCTTGGATGGGAATGAAGCCTGGATTAGCTCGGTGGTCTGAGCATTAGCACGGAAAGCTAAAGGTTCGGGGTTCGATTCCCGGTTCAGGCAAGAATTTTTCTCTTTACCATTGATTTACAATAAATTAACAGCTTACTAACACCATTGAGTTGTAGGACTTTCTCATTCTCTAAAGATATGATGGCATGCTCTAGTACAAAATTGAATATTAGAGGAGATAATGCAAATAATAGAACTGAAATAATTACATTTTGGGGGGAAACTGTGTAATGATCTAAAAAAAAAATACTTTGAAACTGCTATGGAAAAGCTGTACTCCTATTTAAGGCATCTTTTCATTTCCAAACTACATCCATTTAAAAAATGGATTCATGATAACAGTAAGACAACCTTATGAATGGTTTATATGATGAAAGTTAAAAATTAAATTGTACCTGTTGGTAGGTGCCGTCGTCCTCAACTTTGTTAAAATATTGTATATAAAATTAACTGGAGTGCTTTTGGAAGTTATCTTCCATCTTCTGCAGTAGAGCTTCCACTACTCGTTTTTGTTGTGTACGGTGATGTATACTCCAACTATTTGTAGCAGCAACTGACTTGTTTTTTACAATCTAAAGTCAGTTGCTGCTACAAACAGTTGGAGTATACATCACCATACACAACAACGAGTAGCAGAAGCGCAACCTGCAGAAGATGGAAGATATCTTCCGAAAGCGCTCCAGTTAATTTTATATACAATATATTAACAAAGTTGAGGACAACGGCACCTACCAACAGGTACAATTTAATTTTTAACTTTCATCATATGACTTCACCTCAACGGAATTTGTTATGAATTTTACTAGTATTGATTATGAAAGGTTTGACTGTGTAGATGAAGGGTACACGTCACAACTAAACTGCTTTCAGCACAGACAAAGCAGCAGAACAAAAATGAAAGCAGAAATAATTGTTTGGTGTTTCAAATGTATTTTGTGAGAAAGAGCATTTACAAAAACACATGCAGACACTACAAGGTTATACATTAATCAACAACTAGCAAATAAATATAAACTCTAGTGTTACAAAAAAATAAAATAAAATAAATAAAACACAGCAAAATACAATCATTTTGTGAAATACTGTATAGTTTTCACTTCATCTGCTTGAAAACTAAAAACAAACACCAAAAAGAAAAATGATAAAGATTCTTGCCTTCCTCTTTAAGGTATAAAGATTAGGAAGTATCCTAATAGAACAATGTCATTTAAAAATAATAAAATAAGTGTACAATATTAATTCAGAGTTGTAAACATCCCAAAAAAAGATCAAGTCTTACTTCATGCAACAACTTAACACAATCTGTGTCATAAAAACTAGCTCACTAAATAGGTTTTACTTGTTAGAAATTTAGGAAATTTCCAAGAGTTTTAAGAAGATATGTCAGTGTATAAAATGTACATTCTTTACCTAAAAAAATACTTTAAAGTAGTGATAAGAAATGAAAATTATACTCCACAGGCCCTTGAGATGCAATACTTGTTTAACAATCACGATAGAAAAAAATTCTTCATTTAGATCCTACTAGAATAATTCAGACTATTATAACACTTATGTTAGGCCATGTTTTTTATTTAATAAAAACTAATAAACAATAAATAAAATTACTTGATTCTTGTTTGGCCTTATAATTGAAAATATTATACTGATATCTCTATTTGGAAATTTTAATAACAAATAAATAAATAAACAAACATTTTTATTTTAAAATCATTAGGAAGTAACATTATGAGGTTTGATTTAATAACTGAGTTTGTATTTTTTTAACATTCTTACCTCATATGTCCAACTAAACAATCATATGAGGTAAGAATGTTAAAAAAAATACACACTCAATTATTAAATAAACAATTCCTCATATAGAACAATATTGTAAAAATTGTA
Source organism: Diploptera punctata (assembly GCA_030220185.1). Lineage (NCBI taxonomy): Eukaryota > Metazoa > Arthropoda > Insecta > Blattodea > Blaberidae > Diploptera > Diploptera punctata. Next base: position 986,426 of record JASPKZ010008385.1, read on the forward strand.
AATGAAAAATCCCATAATTTTAATATTAGCCATTATCATCAGTTAATGATTGAGTAAAAAATAAACATTAAACATTTCACTAAATTTACATTAACAAATTAATAAGAAGTTAATTTTCTTTTGTTAACAAGTATTTTTTTAATGTTTTGATGTTGTATTTTAAATTTCATTAACAAGTATTTTTTAATGTTTTTATGTTATATTTTAAATTAACACTTTCATAATTAGACATAGTTTTATTTTAGAAAGAAAAATTAATGCTCGAACTGGAACTCAAACTCCTGATCTCTGATTCTGCACATCAGTACGATAACAATTGCACAATATTTTTTTAAAGTCCCTTAACTGAACTTTTTACCCAAGCGAAATTATACATTTAGAGTAATATTAAAAATAAAATGAAACAATTTTATGGCTGTAATAATTTACCAACTTTGTAGATGTAACTTAAAATTTACCTAAAAAAAAAAGAATCAATACTGACATGTTAATTCTTTTGTGTGTATACTAAAATTAAATAAGTTATATCTTATTTTAAAGAAAAGGTACTTAAGCTCACATTCAACCCAGTAGGCTTAATTCCTTATTTCCCCTTTGTTATTTCCCATTACTATGCATCTTAATTGTTCAGTACCAGTATTTGTGCAATGTGCCCCATATTCAGTTCATTCACCATATAATCTAAAGAAATTATAATAATTCAAATATATATAATCAATTTGAAGATTATAATTTGGGAGGGAAGGAGCATTGAAATGCTAAGCAGAACCAACTTAAATATCCAGTTTTTCCTGCCATAAACTGGAAGTAAGTCATTGCTAATAGAGTCTCATGTATATAATATCAACATGAATTTGTAAAGTCCGGTTGAAATTTCTGATTACATGGGTATTCAATTCCTTAATTAATTTGTTAAATTCAATTCCTTTATGCAACTCTAATGAATACTGTTTGATAATTATGAATGGGCAGAAACATAAAGAAATGGGTACCATTAAGACTGACATTGAAAGCAATTCTTTTGAAAATATTAGTTAATTCAAACATTCTTTTCCTCTCTGATGCTTTTATTTATTTACATATATTTTTTTAATTTAATGACTCTTATACTGGGAGAGACTAGATTAATTTTCTCATTAATTATTAAATGGAAACTTTAAAAATATATAGAGTATCATAAATTTGGCAATCATGGTACACTGGCACATTATTCTTTAAACTATAATTGTATTCACATATGACAGCCCTCGTCATTACAATATTTTTCCTAATCCAAAATGGAAAATCACAATCATGAAAGAGAATGTATAAAAAGTCTTATTTTAGAAAATAAATAAATAAAATAACTCTGGTTGTCACATCAGACACACAATGCAGCTAAATCCACGGCATCATTGGTTCCAAAAAGAAGAATCAGTGTAGAGGATATAAAGGACCAAACAACACAAAAAGTCCTTTAAAAAATCTGTTATAACAGAAAAACACTACGTAACTAGTCAATGAAAATTAACACCCATGCATATCAAACACGTGAAATAACTGGTATCATCTTACATTAGAGAATGATTTCAGAGGCTTCAAGAACTTTATTAATATTCTCATTTCCTGGCTTCTCTCACCAGTTTTAATTGGTATCTCATTTTAATTTCAATTCAAATAATTCCTGAATCACAATATTTGGCATGTTTATTTTTGATTGATTTTTCTAAACTCGAAAAAATGTATAGTAATCCAGGAAGATTTTTAATCTATCTTTTAAATTATAGAGAGGATCTCCCGGTCTACGGCGGGCCAGCGGGAGAAGCATATGCAGCCGCTGAGTCCTCACTCCACATCACGCAGCATAGCAACTGCACAGCTCACTGTGAGTCATAAACTCACACCGCCGAGATACGAAACTTAACCACCTGATGAGGCAGTTGAGTTTCATGCTTGTAAGGTGAAACAAGCGTTGTATATTTTCGTATTAATGATCTTAGTTCATAGTTATTATGCCTCAATCTGTGTTTACAGTACAGCATAGGATATTAATGTATGATAATTATGTGAAAACAGAGTCTTGCAGAGAAGTCATTAGACGATTTCGAACATAATTTCCAGATGTAAATCCTCCAAATAGAGATACTGTTCGATGGCATGTAAACAAATTTAGAGAAACGAATTCTGTGCTCAATAAGAAACCAAAGGTAACAAAACATGTGCTTACTAAGGAAAAATTAGATGAAATAGGAGAAAGATTAAAATATACACCAACAAAATCCCTAAGACGACTTGCACAAGAAACTGGTGTTTCGAAGGTGTCACATTGCGAGCTATAAAACTTTTAGTTATTAGTGTGGGCTTGTGGCCATCATGGTCTCCAGATTTAACTGTTTGCGATTTTCATTAAAATGTATGCAAGAAATCCCCACATATTAGACTTACTTCTTCATTACGTGCATCCAGCCATAGCTGACGACATGAATCCATTGCATACTTATGCTATAAGTTGCAATGGGACTGCATTTGAACATGCAGCTTATATGGACATTCAAGGTGAGTGTCCACGAGGTTAAAAGAAAGATATATAGGAAAGACAAAAATTAACTCTTCGGCCTCAAATACTCTAACACCATCGAGGTCGAAGAAAACAAGAGGTCAGGCAAGAGGACTGGACAGGAAAGTAGAAAAAAAGAGGGATCTCGTACTGAAAAGGAAGAAATACCAGATCAGTTAAGGATAAAAGTAAGGAGCAAAACACAAGTAAGTGGAAGCAATGTTTTGCGCAGCTTGGGCACCTTGTGGTCGCCATCCACATATCCCCTAGATGGGGGACCCCTGAGGGTCCCACATATTAGACGATCTGAAAGATTATATCAGGACAGAAATAAACTCAATAACAGAACAGCAACTAATGCATGTGAATGAGGGTTTCCTAGCAAGGTGCCAAAAATGTGTGGCAGTAGGAGAAGAACATTTTCAACATCTCCTGTCATAAGGTACGTAACTTAATTTCACTATTTTCATGGTCATGCACAAACCAAGTGAAAGAAGTAGGAAAAGAGCATTGAAGATGCTCTGCCGCATGACAACTCAGCGACTGAAATGCACTTCTGCTGCTAGCCCGACCTTAGGTCAGGACATCCTCTCTGTAGCATTTACACAACAGGAAAACATCTTATATCTTTTTCTCTGATATACTTAGTACGGTTAATACCAAGAACAATTTAATAGCTATTAGTTCACTCAAACATTTTAAATATTTTTTATAAATGAGTTGGAGAAAATATTTTTATATCTCACCTCATAAAGTTGAATGTGTTCACAATACTGGTTTCAAAGGTCATTCACCTTTGTCTTCAGTCAAACTCCAACTGTCGAAATTTTGCCATTAACTTCATCTTCTGAACTGCCACCTGGTTCAGAAGATGGTGTTAAGAGGGAAATTTTGACAGAGTTTGACTGAAGATGAAGGTGAATGACCATTGAAACCTGTAGGTGAAAATATGCAACTTTATGAGGTGAGATATAAAAACATTTTCTCCAACTCATTCATAAATTGAAAATACCTCATAGTGTTACCTCCCACTTTAATTTTGATTAAATTTAAAACATTATTAATTCAGTAATTAAGATTTAGTTGATTTGGGTCATTTTTTAATGTGAGGCTACCTGGCTTAGCATATTTAAGTTTTATTTAATATTTACACACTTTTTTTGTGAGTTGTTCAGCACCTGGGGGGGTTAAGGAGATGAAGCCTCCCTCCATTGCATACGCCCATATCGGGACATGGGCACTCCCTAGAGGGAATTTCTTAACCAGGCTAACTTAGTTATGCTTATTCATCTGCAGATGTCAAAACAAGTGATATATGGTTAGCACATCACCTCAAAGAAACATCTAGTAGGCAACTAAGGTATTACTGGGATGGATGAAGATCATTTAAATTTTTCACAGAGGCCTTTTTACTCAAGGTTGTGGTTCTTTTACGAGTCTGAAAATCATCAGACTTGGGACCCACAACTTGAAGTTCCTCCTGGAGAACTTGTCCCTTGGATTTTTCCTACCTAAAAATTGACTGACCCTGGCCGGGTTTGAACCTACAACTCTAGGGAATAGAGGCAAAGAACATAACCACTAGACCACCACAGTTGATCCTCTCCTCATTAAGGTTTTCTAAATGCATTTTTTTAAACTGCTGAAATTAGCATGAAGTCATGTACTATACTGAACATAGAAAATATTTTTATTTTAGAAAGAAAAATGAATGCCCGAACCCCGGATCTCTGACTCTGCACGTTCAGTATGATAACCGTTACACCATACTGACGTGCAGAGTCAGAGATCTGGGTTCAAGTCCAGATTCGAGTGTTTATTTTTCTTTCTAAAATAAAACATGTCCAATTCTCGAATGTGTTAATTTAAAACATAACATCAGAATAGAAAGTACACTGAAATCACATTGAATCTTAATGTAAAAAAAAATTATTAATGAATTTTACTGACAAAAAAAATTAAATGTGATTATTAATTATGGAAAAATCCGATTCCGATTTTCCGATTGAGGGTCTTTCCACTTTTCAGCGGTTGCCCTTTTACCAGCCGGCTGCTGGCCCTTCACATCCACATGTGTCAATCACAGAGGTAGATGATCAACAGCCAGTGCAGGGGTGACATGTGGTTAGCATGTCGAGTTCCCCAGCCGTTATAGCTGGTTCCTCAACCTGGAGCCACTACCCAATTGCCTCGTGATGCTGGGTGGGCACCGGTCCCATACTGGCCGAAATACCATGAGAAAATTTCTTCTCCCATGGGAGACTCGAACCAGTGCAAGTCCCGTAGCTCTGCACCAAGGCTTTCTACCTTAACCGCTCGGCTATGGCGCAGGACTGGAAAAATCCAAGGTGCAAATTATCCAGAAGGGATTTTAAGCCATGGGTCCCAAGTCTAAAGATTTTCAGACTTAAGCCTGAATAAAGAGGACTCTAAGCAATATTTACTGATCTTTTTCATCCTAGTAATATCCTTGTTGAACAAAAGGATTTAAAAAAGAATTTAAATGATCAACCTCTATTTGCAAAAAAAGTTGGAAGACCTAAATTAAGATGGGAGGATAGCATAATTGAAGACATTAAGATTTTAAAAATAAAAAACTGGAAGAATGAAGCTCAGGACAGGGAAGTCTGGCATAGCTTCTGAAGGCAGCCAAGGCCCACATGGGGCTACCGAGCCATTGATGATGAAGGTGATAATACCTTAGTTGCCTACTAGATGTCTCATTGACTGCATACTATTCACGACATATTTCAGAAATAAAAAGTAACTAAATTAACTAGATCTAGTAGCTCTTAACAAAGGAGAAGGTAAGGCTCAACATTGGGCTGTTATGCCATCATAGAAACAGATAGATAGATTATTAATTAAAGATTAGCAGTGGTAGTCTGTTACAGAATTGTTTAAAATGAGATGAAAAAATAATAATTGCAGATTAAAAGCAGTAGATTATAAACATTAGCCAACACTATATAATAAGCATGGTATTCCAGTTTTAATAACAGCTACACTGAACAGTACTGCTCAGGTTGTTATGATGCTTAGACTTTACAAACACTATGCATTATAATTAACTATCATCAAATACTCTTCAAAAATTACATTTGAAGACATTTTGCATTAGGAGCAATTAAAATCAATATTTGATATATAGTACGACAAATTAATTTTTAAATAAGAAACTAATATCTAAGAAATAGAAGGCCTATGGATCATTCATTCACAAAACTGCTGAAAATACAGGGTGTTGCAAAAAAACACCAACAACGGAGGTGAGGTAGTATATTGAGGTATTAAGGTAGAATTTTTATCACTCACCTCATATTGTACTTCTTATTTGACTATAAACTAGTTTCGGATCATAGTTTCTGTTCCAACCTCAGTATCGTTACGACCGTTGTTCTGTCGCCTTGAAGGAGCTGTCTTTCACTCCTTCCATTAGCTGACTGAAAAACCTAGAAACCAGGTCATTCTCATCGGGAATTTCAAAGTTCATCAATTTCTTCTTTGCTCTTTTGAATGTAGATCTTTTCCCAAACAGTAAGTTCTTTTGGTTTTTCTATTTGTTTTAATAATTTAGCTTCTTTCTGAAAAACATCTTATTGAGAAAGAAGCTAAACTATTAAAACAAATAGAAAAACCAAAAGAACTTACTGTTTGGGAAAAGATCTACATTCAAAAGAGCGAAAAGAAGAAATTGATGAACTTTGAAATTCCCGATGAGAATGACCTGGTTTCGAGGTTTTTCAGTCAGCTAATGGAAGGAGCGAAGGACAGCTCTTCAAGACGACGGAACAACGGTCATGACGATACTGAGGATGGAACAGAAACTATGTTCCGAAACTAGTTTATAGTCAAATAAGAAAACAATATGAGGTGAGTGATAAAAAATTCTACCTTAATGAATATACCTCATAGTGAGAATTCCTAAAATAAGTAATATTGAGATATGTTAATCATTTTTTAATATGGTGCCAATATCTGGAAATTAAGATTTTTCACACTATGGCTAGTTAACTATGTCGCAAGATCAGTGTTAGTTCGAAGGATTTGAAGACTCATTACTTGACAACACCTCACAGGTACAGAACTTGTGATACGTGGCTTCGCAATGGAATGTGGCTGCAACATGACGGAGCTCCAGCTCACTTCAATGTCAATGAGAGGAGACATTTGGATACCACGTATCCAGGTCAATGGATTAGCAGAGGTGGACCAGTCCCATGGTCTCTAAGATCAATTGATCTTAATCCTCTCTACTACTTTGTTTTGGGGCAAAATGAAACTATGAATCAAACAGTCTATCAGACTCCAGTAGAGTCACATATGGATCTTATAGCCCGAATCCACACTGGTACAGAAATAATTCAAACGAGGCCAGGCGTATTTGAACGTCTGCACCAATCACTACACTGCCAATGTACACTCTGCAATGAGATGGGAGGTGGATATTTTGAAAACTTGATACAACTGTGTCAATATTGTCAAGTATTGAGTCTTGAAATGAAACTAACGGAACTCTTGAGAAGTTAGCTACTCATAGTGTGAAAATGCATAATTTCCGGACATTGGTACCTTATTAAAAAATGATCAACATATCTCATTATTAATATGTTCTCCACTCACTATTAATGATATAACCACATAATGTTTACTTCCCAATATTAATTTAAATATATCTCATTATGTTGGAAATGGGTACTCATAATTTTTAGGTTGTTTTGTATTGCAAAATGGCATAACATTTCACCATTTGTATTTGAAGATCAGATGGGAGGATGATACAAAGAACGATCTAAAGAAAATGAAAGTGACTAATTTGAATATGGCAAGAGACAGATTGGCATGGAGGAGTATTGTTGAGATGGCCAAAACTTTCACTTTTGAAGTTGTCGTGCCTTAAGATGATATCTCAATATACCACCTCACCTCTGATGTTGGTGTTTTTGTAACACCTTGTATAGATTTGTATCCTTATGGTCTTTACTTCTACAGCTAATATGTAAATGATCCTGTTAAAAGACTGACAATAATTGGATTGTGCTGAATTGGCTAAATCAAGAATTTTACCAAATTATGTCTTATTATCATCTGATTATTCGGAGAAATAAATAGTTTTCCATTTCTTAAGTACATATAGTTGAACTTGCAATAATTCATGTAATCAAAATATCTGGTTTCTAGACTTAATACTTTCTCTAAAAAAATATAGATTAGACAAACATATCTTCTCTCAATGTTGTGATTTTTTAAAGCTCGTACAGGAAGGGAAGTTATCATCTTACAATATAAACAAAATCAGTCAATCCTCTAAGTATCATTGCAAGAAGAGGACTCAGTCACAACTTATATCATTACCTCAATCTAACCACGCCCAAAACAACCACACACACACTGAAATTCTGTAAAATATTGCAACTTTTTATTTTATTCCATGATTTCCCATTTTTCTCTTTATATTTAAGGAGTTCTTTTGCGACTCTGGCAAATGAACACTCCAATATTTCTCATTTCTCATAAATGAAATCTTTCTTTCCATTTATTTCACTGCCTGAATTTCACACTGTTCAATAACAAAACATAATTTTGCTAAACACTGAAAATTACATGCAGTGCATGATAAACACCACTCTATTTTGTTTTGACATCATCACTTACCGTCAATAGTGCCAAATTCTCGTTCATGTGCGCGTGTCAGAACCTGCTTATACAAGATTTCAGCCTCTTTGTATTTGCCCTGCTTGAGGTAACAGGAAGCCAAATTGTTTTTCGTCTTGGCCACATTGGGATCATCGGGTCCCAATTTTGACTCGTATATTTCGAGGGCTCGCTGATAGTACCTCTCTACTTCCTCATATTTTCCCTGTAAATAACACAAGAACATATAGCTTTAGCGAATGTAGAAATATTTCTCGTTAATAAGTTACATTACGAAATAACATTATTGAGGTTCTTCTTAATACATAAGGTGAATCCAGAGTCATCTTACCTCACAACTTGTTGTGTTCTATTTGAACATGTTTCAGTATATCATGTGTATTATCACCTAACTATGATGGTTGTCCATTTATATAAAAGTGGGTGCTGCGTAACAATACTTGACAATGATTAACATGCGGAATTATTATAGTGGCAGTAGTCGGTATCTTTGTATTTAATTATTTATAACAGCTGCGGAGGAACAAAGCAAGCCACTGGACAACCATCATAGTGAGGCTACAATACCATCATCAGCTTTTCCAGACTTTTGAATTTTACGTTGTCGGTCCTGGTCAGCAAAAGATGGAGTAGGAGCCGATATCCAAGGCCAATAACATAAAATTTAACAGTCTGGAAAAGCTGACGATGGTACACATGATATATAGAAACATGTTCAAATAGAACGAAACAAGTTATGAGATAAGATGACCCCGGATTCACCTTATTTATTAATATTTCTCATACTTACTATGGTTTGATAGTGCAGTAGGTTGCAGGTTAAGGTATTATGCTACAAACCAATAAAATTGGTTTTTAAAATTGGGCTAAACCTTCTAGTAGCATAATGACCATGAGGTCGGGGACAGCCTCTAATGGAAACGAGTACCAGATGTATGCTCTGGAGGTAATGGACTGAAAACCCAGTTGACATCTAATGCTGATTGTCTAGAAGGGTGGGAACCATAACCCCTTACTATCCAAAGTGCCTCCTGATGCCATGGTTAATAAAGAATGGTTGCGGGAAGAATATGAGATGAGGCACATAGTGATGCATTTTGTGATTCATGATTTCCACCATCGCATCTGCTCAAGGAAATCATTCCACCAGGCCTGTTATGAGTATATTTGTGCTTTGTGTAGTGAATGGTGTGATACTTACAATGCCTTAGATTGCAGCAAAAGATCAGTTTCTCTGACTTAATTCTGTTTAAGCTAAAATCAGGTATAATCGAACACTTTGATGTAATATGACACTGTTTCAGTTGAATAATTTTTTTCTTTTGCCTATTTGACGCTTTATATTCTATTATTATAATTAGATTGGTTTTGTAACCTTAGTGATTACATCTTCAGTAATTACACGACCAGTGTTCTGTTATCCAGGAGCATTGCTTCAAAACCGGTTTAATTAAAAGACAGGATATGTGGTGAGGTAAAAAGAAATTTATTTTAAAATTTCCATTGTACCTACCTGATTTTGACACAGAAGTGCAAGATTGTTAAGTTGTTTTGCCACATCGGGATGATCCTTGCCTAATACTTTCTCTCTGATTTCTAGAGCTCGTTTACATAAGGGTTCTGCCTCCTTGTACTTCCCTCTCTTCCCATAGAGAACGGCAAGATTGTTCAAAGTGGCAGCTACCTATAAACAAAATCATAAGAGTCGTCATAATATGTTCACTTATTTTTATTGCAGTATAAGTCAAGCCACATTTTATATTTTACTCGCATAAGAATTTGTAATTAAAATATGTTAATATTAATTAGAAAAACTAGGAAAATACTTTCCAACATGTGACAACGAAAAATTTTTCTAAGTCCCAACCAATCACAATCGAATGCAGATACTTAGCGGTTACAGTATGGAATCATGGGATGTAGCCAACATATACAAGATTTTTTAATGCATGTCGCCAACCACAGGAGAAAAGCCCCCAAATATCTGTGCATCATAATAGCCCCAATATTGAAATCTTAAACTTAAAAAGCTAACCAAAATAAAATTCTCACTCTAAATAGATTTATCTTAGGTAAGAGTTTGATCATATTTAGTAAAAATAGATCAGCAGATCTTTTCCAAGAACTAATGGAAGACATTTAAGAAGTGTATCCTGTAGTTTAATTAATTATTAGTGTGGTTTTTGTATTAATAGTGCATTTAGAGTAAATAGTTAAATAGTACATAGTAATTTATAAAGTCTATTGGCTGTGTTGTAGTAAGTTTGAAAGTATATTTTATAAATGAGTTAGAGAAAATGTTTTTGTATCTCACATCATAAAATTCTGTGTTTTCACAATACCGGTTTCAAACATAGTTAAATATGGGAAATAACATTACGAGGTTCTTAATTTGTAAATTAATGCGTCTTTTTTTTTTTCACATCTTACCTCATATTTTATGTTTCTTTAAACACGGGAACTAGTTTTCAAGAAAAGGAACTCTCTCATTTTCAACCGATATTATGACTACGGTACCGGATTTTCATTGGAATCGAATGATTCCGAAAATTATTACAAATAATTGTTAGAAAACATGTATTTTTTTTTAAATACTAGCAAATGATTTTAAAAATGAAATCGTAAGAATAAAATTTTATGGGAGTTAAATAAGGTATTTAAAAAGTCATGTCACATGTTGGAAAGTTGAGTAGAACACCTATATTAAAATAAATAATTATATTCTCAATTAAAAGTTTTGTATAAATTTACATATATCTTTACTTTCTAAATATAGTTTTATTTTAATTATCTAATAAATGAGCCATATCTGAAAGATATATTATTTTTTTTATGAACGAATATGATTCTTCATCATAAATCATAACAATAAGGAAGTTATGGTGAAATTAAATGTTTCTTACCTCTCCTCATATAAATCTTCTAGTTTATTTATTATATGAGGAGAGATAAGAATCATTTAATTTCACCATAAATTAAACCTCCTAGTGATTAATTCCTATAAAAGTTAAAAATAAGGAAGTTACAAGTTTAAATTTAACCTGGAGACTAGACTGACATCAAACAGTTGTGTTTTTAAGTTACTGTTAGTTCATGAAAAACTGTACAGTATAGAAATATATAAACTTGTATTATTTGCATGGATTACTAGTTTTTACTAATATTAGCATTATACAAAAAATTTATCAACTTGAACCTTGACCCATTTTGATCTATGCATAAATACAACTTCAGTAAAAGTGTTAACCTAAACTTACTGCAGGATGGTTTTCTCCAAGAGTCTTCTCTCGGATGGCAAGGGCATCATTTAATAGGTTGGCAGCTTCCTTATATTTGTTCTGGTCCCTGAAATAAACACCAATAATATATATATTAAAAATAACCTTCATTTTTCACATATCAAACTCAATATTAATTTATTATAATAATAAAATATTAGATTATGTAATATTTCTATGTATTACAAGAAATCTAAGATTACAGAAAATAATAGAAATAATATGTGTTTTAATGTCATTCACTGCACTTTTCATGCTTCAGCTTTTAAAATAAATTACTAACAATAATAACAAAAAGAAGAAACAGTTTTTGATTTATTTGATTGCTAAGACCACAGTGTCATTTTAGAACAAATTATGAGTTTCAAAAAAGATAAAGTGATCCCATTACAGGGCATAGGAGGCCCTTGAGGTTGAAGCCCCCATGTTTCCAAACACATGGCACTATATGTTAGCCAGGTTGTCAGCCTTGCATGACAGCCATCTGTATCCCCAGCACAAGTGTCTAGTACTCATTTCTATTAGAGGACTATGCTGCTGCCAGAAGGTTTAGGCCAATTTAAAAAAATGCAGACTCCACTGAGACTCAAACGCTTGATGTTCCAACTTGTAACATATTGCCTTTATCTACTATCCTGCAATTTAGTCTCAATTATAGGTTTTAGCTAAGAGTAAAATCAATGCCAAATATAAAAGACTTTTCTGAAAACAAGTTTTTTATGTATATTTATCACTTTGTAGCTAGTATGATGACAAAATATTACACATAATAGAGAGAAAGAAATTCTCAACATTATTCTATATTTGTCCACCTCTTTGGTCACACAGCGGGCCCGGGTTCGATCCCCGGTCGGGACAGTTTTTCTGGGTGAGGTTTTTATCGGGGTTTTTCCTCACCTGTAAGAAAAATGTCAGGAAAACTTTAAGGCCCAAACGGTCCCCAAATCCATATGGCCATCATCATCACCCTTATCATCATCATCATCCTTCACCGGTGTGGAAAGCAACGGGAAGCTACCACACCCAATTCCCTAGTAAAGCTGCAAAGCATAGCATGAAAATGCTATGATTGCAGTGAAAGACCTGCTCTCAGGCAGAATTACTATAGATATATTCTATATTTATTCATTTTAAATTAAATCTGAAGTATTTTAAAGATTTTTTATCTACTTTACAATAATGAGTAGCGATTTAGTTCACAGCTACTATAGGCAACAAAACCTATGCTTTATATTTTAGCAAAACTCACTATCAAAACATAAAATACAGGTTCAACAAAATGTAAAATACACTTTAATGATGATTGCAGAATATAACAACAATGTTTGTTGATTTTTTCACGTTTTTTTTTTTCTCTAAACATATCAATTCTGCAATAAATAAATTACATTAAATATACTAGATATACAACATACACTAAAACACTTTGAACACAGATAAAACATAGTAGACAACTTTTATTTTAATTTAATAAATTTGGGCATTTTTAACTTTATGAGGTTTTATTGATAAGAATCAAATAAATCGTGAATTCTTCTTACCTCATACTTCAATGTTTTTTTTAAACAAATTCACGATTCATTTGATTCTTATTGTAGACGACATTTACATAATTAAGTTTAGTAACTTGCTGCTCTTAAAACATTCCCTTCGATTGTGTTCTAACTTTAGCATCTCATTTCTAAACCTCTGCTTTTGTAACTAGTTCTCTAAATAACTCATTAACCATAGTTAAATATGGGAAAAAGTCATAGTGTTGGTTCAAAATGGAAGGGATGTTTCCTTTTGAAAAGTGCAATTCGCGTGTTTAAGAAAACATAAACTATGAGGTAAGATATAAAACATTATTCATTCTTCATGAACTCATATTAATATTGGGAATTTTACATTATCAGGTTTTCAATCAATAAAAATCATTTGAATTGTGTATATTCTTACCTCATATATCCATCCATAGTAATTCTGCCCAAAGGCAGGTCCTTCACTACAATCATAGCATTTTCATGCTATACTTGCAGCTTTACTAGGGAACTGTAGGTGTGGTAGCTTCCCATTGCTTTCCACACTGGTGAAGGGGTGTGGTGGTGGTGGTGATGATGATGATGATAATGATAAGAATGATTATGATGGCCATATGATTTCGGGGACCGTTTGGGCCTTAAAGTTTTCCTGACATTTGTCTTACAGGGGAGGAAAAACCCCAATAAAAACCTCACCCAGAAAAAACTGCTCCGACCAGGGATCGAACCCGGGCCCGTTGCATGACAAGGCAGCACGCTACCTCGAGACCACAGAGATGAACTCATATATATATATAATGTTATAATTAAATTTTTGACATTGAGCAACGCAAGCTTAATATAACATGATAAGAAAAATAAATGCCTGGATGGGATTTGAACCCAGACCTCTGGATTGGTACTTCAGCATGCTATCCACTATACCACTGGGCAAATCTAATACAAACATTTATTTCTCTTAAATATATATTCTCCATTATTAGGAGAGGTAGTGAGAACTCTGTCTTCACTGCCACCTGGTAGCTACCTACTATAACAAGTAAGCAAATTAAACCTAGGTGCCCTTCATAAAGAATTAATTGGTTATAAAAATATTATTAAGGGAAGAACATTTATTTTCATTTCGTTATTTTCAATCATTATATTCAACAATTTTCTAGGACTATTCCCATATGTCTGATTTATATAATCATTCTGCAAAAATTATTATTAAAAGAAACTTCCAAAAAGAATTGATGGAGAACTTTAAAACGCAAAGTAATGAGAAATCATGCAGAATAAAAACTTAATATCTGAACAACCAAGCATGAAGTAGTAGCAATATTCAAACTGTTAACAGGCCATGATTATCTGGCAGCACAACTACACAAAATTGGAATCTTCAACTCTCCAAATTGTATACTGTGTCATGATAATAACTCAACAATGGACAAAGACGACCTTACTAACTGTGAGGCTCTCAAGAACACCCTATAAGAACTCTGGCAGGACTCTATTGGGAAGCAAGAATGCAAATGGAACATATCCAAGCTTTAAACTACTACATTTGAGATGCCTGAAATTGTATGGAAAAAGAAAAGGGAGGTTTTACATACCTGTAGACGAGGGCCAAAATATTCAACATTGTGGCAACGTCAGGATGATCATGACCACTTGTTTTTTCAAGATCTTCAAGGGCCTGCTTGCATAGAGGAACTGCCACCTCATATCTTCCTTGTGATGCATACTGGATCACTAAATTATGCAATGTCCTTAGTCGAGCAGGAATCTCATAGCCTGCATTCACTTGCTGTGCAAACTGACTTGGAGGAGTGGGCGACATAGCTGTTAAAATAAATTATTACATTTTATTTCATTTCAACTTTCCACACTGTACCTAATGCAATTACCACATTCTGCTGCTTCTCATACCACAAAAATTATTAAAATCTTCATTATCTAAATTTTAAAATAAAAATATTTTTAAAAAATTGAACTATTATGATTGGAGGTTCACTGCTGTGGTCTCAAGGTAGCATGCTATCTTGTCACGCAGTGGACCCGGGTTCGATTCTCGGTCAGGACAGGCTCCTGGGTGAGGTTTTTTCAGGGTTTTTCCTCACCTGTAAGACAAATGTCACAAAGTCTAGGGCTCGACGGTCCCTAAAAATCGTCAGACCATCATTACCATCATCATCATCCTTATCATTAACTCACCAGTGTGGAAAGCAATGGGAAGCTATCACACCTATAATTCCCTAGTAAAGCTGCAAAGCATAGCATGAAAAATGCTATGGTTGCAGTGAAAGACCTGCCCACAGGCAGAACACTATAGATTGGAGGTCTGATTTTTAAAAACACCTGCAGTAGCCACCCAATGATATTTCACTTCGTTACTTAATGTCTTTCTGATGTAGAAGCCATTCAATGTGTATTTCTGATTGATGATTCAGTGCATTGAATGTGGGATCAAGAGAGTAACGCAACTCCAAGTGCGACAGGCCTAGAAGGCCCTTGGGCTACCAGCTGGCTGCTGGCCTCACATCTACATGTGTTGCTCACATGACAATTATAAGCCAGTGTAGGGGTGCATGTGGTCAGCATGTTGGGTCCCTCAGCCGTCATAGCTGGTCTTCTCAACCTGGAGTCACTACTTATTGTAGCTACCCAAATGCCTCATGATGCTGGGTGGGCACCAGTCCCATACTGGCTGAAATTCCATGAGAAAATTTCTGCCCCCATGGGGACTCAAAGCAGCACAAGTCCCATAGCTCTGCGCCAAGGCATCTTGCCTTAACCACTTGGCTACGGCTCGGGATGAAGAGAGTAAGATAAAGGGAGAATTTATGTTTGGATGGGAATGTAGCCTGAATTAGCTCAGTGGTCAGAGCTTCAGCATATAAAGCTGAAGGTTTGTGGTTCGAATCCTAGTTCAGGCACAAATTTTTATTTTTACCATTGATTACAATAGTTTAATCCGCTTATTTTTTTTTATAGACATGATTTATGTGATTTGAACCTGATTATTATATATGATGTTATACCATTTATAAAAGTGCCAAAATGTATAACTCTGAAAGATGATAGATATAATATTTATAGATATTTTTATTATTAATTTAACACTTCTCATTGAAGGATAAATTATATTTGAAGAGAAAAATTTTCGCCTAGACCATGACTCAAACCCGGGACCTTTGGCTTTCCTGGTCAAATGCTCTACTAACTGAGCTACCGAGGCAAGTTGTGATCTAGACACAACTTTTTCTCTTATATATGTTGTAATTCCCTCCTGCCAAATGCTTTGAAACCTTTGCTTCTATCTTTTGCAAATGGCAGCTTCTTAATTAAGAAGACATTTATTGAGAATTTAAACACTACTTTATAAAGCCAGTAGGGCTTCTATTGATGTTTTATTATTAATTTAACACTTCTCACTGAAGGATAAATTATATTTGAAGCGACATTTTTTTTTTCTTGGACTAGGCAAAAATTTTTCTCCTCAAATATAATTTATCCTTCAGTGAGAAGTGTTAAATCAATAATAAAAACATCAATAGAAGCCCTACTGGCTTTATAAAGTAGTGTTAAATTCCCAATAAATGTCTTCTTAACTAAGAAGCTGCCATTTGCAAAAGATAGTAGCAAAGATTTCAAAGCATTTGGCGCGAGAGAATTACAACGTATATAAGAGAA
The DNA here is from genome assembly GCA_030220185.1 of Diploptera punctata. NCBI lineage: Eukaryota > Metazoa > Arthropoda > Insecta > Blattodea > Blaberidae > Diploptera > Diploptera punctata. Next base: position 1,003,090 of record JASPKZ010008385.1, read on the forward strand.
AAAGTTGTGTCTAGATCACAACTCGCCTCGGTAGCTCAGTTGGTAGAGCATTTGGCCTGGAAAGCCAAAGGTCCTGGGTTCGAGTCTCAGTCTAGGCAAAAATTCCTCTCTTCAAATATAATCATATTTATACTATAATATCCAACTCTGGGTCGGATCGAGGAATGAAATGAAGCCCTTCAATATTTAAAGGAAGTGACACTGTGAGATTTTAATTAATAAATTGAGTTAAATTTAACACTCACCTTATAACTGTAGATCTGATATGAAGATGTATCGATAGTTAGATAGAGCTGAAGATGATATGAAGATGTACCCAAACTAGCTTTCAAGAAATCTACAATTATGAGATGAGTTGTTAAATCTAACTCAATTTATTAATTAAAACGATGCCCCTATATTTTAGAGGTCTGTGAATGACAATGATGGCGGCCGACCATGGTTGGTGCATGTAATTCACATGGAGTGACTTGATCTCAAGACAGGTGAGCATGTAATTGCTTGGGCCACAGAGCCGCTGCCATATTTATACTAGTAAACTAAATGAAGTGATATAGTACCTCCTCAAAAAACAATATTTAATTTTTTTTTAATTCTAATGGAAGGAATGTTGATGTTAATGATTCAATTCAAACAATTGAGAATGAGTGTGTTCCTCTATTTTTTTTGAGTAGTGTATATATATTTTTTAAAATGTGATTTTCCATCCATAGTAATTCTGCCCGAAGGCAGGTCCTTCACTGCAATCATAGCATTTTTATGCTATGCTTGCAGCTTTACTAGGGAATTGTGTAGGTGTGGTAGCTTCCCGTTGCTTTCCATACCGGTGAAGGATGATGGTGATGATAATGATGGCCATATGATTTCGGGGACCGTTTGGGCCTTAAAGTTTTCCTGACATTTGTCTTACAGGTGAGGAAAAACCCCGATAAAAACCTCACCCAGAAAAACTGCCCCGACCAGGGATCGAACCCGGGCCCGCTGCGTGACAAGGCAGACTACCTCGAGACCACAGCGGTGGACAATGTGATTATAGTATCAACAAATTCTGTAACTATGCAATAAATTGTTTCTTATGAGTACAATAGTTAAACGGTGCAAACAAATTCGGATTTGGCATGTCATATAAAATATTTAAAAAATACTAACTATTTCTTTCTTCCGTATCATCATCTGGAAACAAGTCCACTACTGGATCGTCCTGCTTTGGTTTGTCCTGTTTCGTTTCTGTGGACGAATCATCTCCCTGCAATAAACATATATATTAAAATTATTTCATTTCAACTCTGTACATTGTACAGAATGCAATTACCATGTTCTATAGCTTCCCTTAACATACCACAAAACTGATTAAAATCTTCATTAGCTAAATTTAAAGAGAAAAATATTGAAAAAAAATTGAACTAGTGTGATTGGAGGTGTCCTTGAGCAAAGACAATTTAGAAATAGAGAAAAAAAACATATAACAGAAGTAGTAAAGGAAATTGGTTTTGAAGGAAATATGATTCATAAAAAAATAGACAAGTACAAAAAAATTTAATAACTGAAAACATTCTTCATACTGAAAATAAAAAATTAAAAAGAAATACAGAAAATTTACATATCATTCATGGGGAAATAATATGTTTTTTTTAATTTTCACAAATTTAATATCAAATTATTATCAACAAAAAATGATTACAGCCTAAATATACTAATCAAAAATAACAAAAATAAAAAGACTGATGATTGTAAAAAAGTCAGGAATGTATCTGATAAGATGTGCTGATTGTGATAAGATTTGAATAGGAAAAACAAAGACAAACCTCAATATTTGAATGAAGGAACACCTTAGAAATGTGAAAAATGGAGAAGTATTAAAATCTGCAGTAGCTGCTCACATTTGGTCTCATTTCATTATTATATTACTACTATTATTTATATTATGATTATGTTGTTTTCAAATGCTGGGCCTTGGCAATGAAGCCATTAGCATTATATTATGATTATTCATTATTATTATCACCTGTACTGGAAAAATGTATATTCATTGTAAAAGCCGGAATAATAAAAAAAATTATCATCATCATCACTAAGCTAGGATTTTTTATGACCTAAAAACCACCAAAATATGTAAAAAAATATATGCAGTTATCACCTAAAATTTACAAATATATGCATTGTAACATAAAAAATATGACCTAATAATATAATCATTATGTAATAATTTCAGTTGTAAAATAAAGTAGTAAATCAGTTTATGACAACCATTTATTTAAGAATAAAATGGAAATGATAAGCAAATTAAAGTTTTGAATTTGATATTGTAGCATGCTTTTTATTTTATTAACATTATCAGTAGCTACCTGCTTGTTGCGAGACATACATTTTTGCTCAGGTATATACGTAAGGGGAAAGATTTAGCTGTAAATTGAAATTAAATAGGACAGGAAGATAGATTTTACAAGAAACAAAATCCTGAGAAATTTAACAACTCAAATGAACACAGAAAAAAGAAATTATATGTCAAATATCTTTACTTCTTAAAAAAAGTGAAAATATGACGAATATCACCAATAAACGTTCACCGCTGTGGTCTCGGGGTAGCGTGCTGCCTTATCACGCAGCAGGCCTGGGTTCGATTCCCGGTCGGGACAGGCTTCTGGGTGAGATTGTTTTCGGGGTTTTTCCTCACCTGTAAGACAAATGTCAGGAAGCTTAGGGCTCAACGGTCCCCGAAAATCACCCTGCCATCATCATCCTTATCATTATCATCATCATCTTCACGGTGTGGAAAGCAACGGGAAGCTACCACACCTAATTCCCTAGTAAAGCTGCAAATCATAGCATGAAAATGCTATAATTGCAGCAAAAGACCTACCCTCGGGCAGAATTATTATGGATGGACCAATAAATTGTTATTATATGCTCTGTCACATATAAATTGTCAAATATGCATAAATATGGCTTAACAAAGTACTATAATCAATTAGTTTTTGTACAAAAAGCATTTATGTATACTGAAGAAATATATCACTCTTACCAAAAAATATATGCTATGTCATAAAAATCCTAGCCCTAATTATTATTATTATTATTGGCTATGATCAAGCCCACCTGTAAGAAGACTTACAGCTTCAGTTATCTAGCCCTCAAAAAAAAAATTAATAATTTAATATTTACTTGTGATGTTAACATAAAATGGCTATTTCTTAACATGTGGGATGAAAGACCCATTCACTCAATAGATATAAATCCATAAATAAAATAAATTGAGAGCAACATATTAAAAGTACATAGAAAAATTTGTAATAAAAATAAAAAATAGCTATACTTACTGTAACATCCTGATCATATTTACGGATGGATGCCATAAATTCTAAGTGTTTTTTCTCTTCTTCGAGCTGTGCTACAGATTGTTCCGATGCCTGTAGCTTTTGTTGTGTGTTTGCCAGCTCATCTCTAAGCCATGCATTCTCCTGGCACAGACGACGAACCTGTGTTCTAAGTTTTTGTTTCTCAGCCTCTACAATCTGGAGGTGAGATGCCAAGGCCATCATAACCTGTAAATAACCAGTAAAAAATTTATGGTAAAACTTTATTAGAACGAACGCAGATTTTTAAAATAAATAAAGTATGCATAAATAATAACATTGAATGTCAAGAGTGATGTCCAGTAAAAATATATACATTGATCCTCCAGGGTATCTGGGGTTTGATCATAGGGTTGACAAACCTAACACCACATAATCTTAATTGTTGCAAAACCCTAATCACAGCTTTGGACTGGACATTCAAATAGAAGATGACTAAAGCAAAGGAAAATGGATATTGAAATTGGAACATGAAATGTATGACTGAGAGGATAAAGGGAGGGCAGTGTATGCGGATACTACAACACTTCTGGAAGTAAACAATTGGAAGATGGAGGCTAGGAACAGAGGAAAAAGATGGGGAAGGCCAGGGTTCAACTTGGGCTGAAGAGCTATAAGATGGACAGACGATCCTTAAGTAGTAACACTGACATCTTTCAATCATTACTTAAGATTTAGTTTTATTTAGTTGGAAAATAAAATTGTGGGAGATTACTTTAAGTTATGGTATTAACCAGATCTGAGAATGTCAAGGTACAAGAATCTATTTATGGTCTCTAATTAAATGGTCCTAACATAGTGAGCCGTTATAAGGTAAATAAAAACTTTATATTTCTTCTAATATAAAAAATAATCTTCATAACACAACTGGAGAACCAAGCATATTTATTCTATGTCACTGTGCATTTGTGAATATTCAATTGGAGGAAAAGTGACTGTTAGCATCTTGTTTGCCAATGTGATACTATACATTCGCACTAGAGCCAATTGCCAACATGTTTACTCACATATAATAATAATAATAATAATAGCTTTATTTTACCTGGCAGAGTTAAGGCCTTAAGGCCTTGTCTACCACTCAACCAGGTTTAAAAAAAAATACAAACAAAAAAAAAATAGTCTTAAATCTAAATTACAATATATATATATATATATATATATATATATATATATATATATATAAACGATTACAAGTTATGAATACAATACAATTAATATTTATAATGTATTTTGATTTACTCTAAATTTAACGAATTAAATATATAATATGTACAATATATATAAAAAAACGAGGAAAAGATTAATGACATAGTATAAAATTATATAAATAGAGAAAAATTAATTATTAGACAACAGGTAACTGTATAGGAGATTGTATCTCAGTAGTCCACCTACATTAGTTGGCAGGTTAAGATGAGAAAATGGGTGGGTTAGTGTACACATTAGTTTAGCATTCACTTGCTTTTATTAGCAGGTTTTTTTGTGATAAGTCTGAGCAATGACTAATGCATAATTTACATTGTAAATATGGCGATTTTAGGTTACTTCGAGCTCAATTTCTCACTTCATTTTAGGGCATCTCTCACATTTTTTTGGGGAAAAATCAATATATACACTCCTCTCGGCAATTATTCACATACTGCAACAATAAATTGTATTATATTATTTTTAGTCTGATGAAACTAAAAATAAATATAATTAAAATAACCTCAAAATATCACTTCCTAAAATTAAATATTAATAAATTGTATGTTTTTCTGTTTATTTCAATTTATGTATGTGGCATGGTGGCATTGAATTCCCATATTTTCTTCTAAAAAGTACACTTTTTTTTGGACATCGCTCATTTTAAATCAAGTATAGTTATATTATTGTGCAACATTGGTGCCTCTAACTTGAATGACATTATTTTCTAGGAACCAAGACAATATTTGCTGACAATTTTATCAGCGATGTTCCAGTCATTTCTTATATTGATTATATCAATTATATCTTTCAAAAACATCATAATAAGTATAGAGCCTAAATCTTTCTTCACAAGATTCTGTCTAGATAGAATGATTAATGTTCATCCTAGCACACATGAGGTTAGTACGTAAAATTCAATGTCTATATTTGACCCCTAAAGAGCAACATTGAAATTTTACACCGTTACTTTTCACTTATACTGTAGGTCTTAATTTTTTCTTGAGGATCATTCACGAAGCCATGAAACTTCACACTCAGGACCCACAACTTAAAGTCCCTTCAAAGGATTTATATTATTTTTTTCATCCTAAATGTCCTTCAGCCTTGACAGGATTGTACCCATAACCCTCAGGACCCAGAGGCTCAAGGAAAATAACTCCTACACCACCGAGGCCAATTGATACCAAGTGTCTAATGAACACTGAATATAAAATGCATATGAAAATAATAAATAATAGATTGAGAAATATAGCAGAAGTAATAATACAAGAAAATCAAAGTGGATTCAGAAAGGAAAGGTCGTGTACAGACAAAAGTCTTTACACTGAAACAACTTAGAAACTCACATAGGGTTTATAGATTTGAATAAGGCTTTCGATCGAGTTAACAGACAATGAGAAAAAAGCAAAGAGAAGCAAAAGTAATTCCAAATAAACATGAGTCCAAAAATTAACCAGTTATGATTTATTTTTTGCTGGTTGGGGCCTGCTGAATATTAAGTACTAATTCTAACAAAAGGAGTGATAATTTTATTAAATACTAGCTAATACCTAGTGTGTGCTGTTACGTCTAAATAAATTAAACATGTGTTTTTATTTTCAGTTGAATAAGTAAAGATCTGTTGAGAGGTTTAAATAAATTAAACTAATGTATCTTTAACAAATGTTAAGATTTGTATTATATAAGGTTTATAATTATGATAATGTAACTATTTTTATTAAATACATCTTCTTGAATTAGAAGCCATCTAGATGTCACTGGTAGCAATGACTATCTGCCTGGATGAAAAAAAAAAGTATACGAATAAGAAAAATTAGCAATTGTATTGGGATTCCTGAATAGTGCAGCTGGTACCATGCTAGCATATAAAGTTAGAGGTCACAGATTCAAATCCTGATTCAGGTATTAATTCTTCTTCTTCCTTTCATGTGATAGACCTAGAGGTCTGTTACGGTTTCAATCCAACGTTTGAAGAGTCTGCCCAAAGATCTCTTGCCTGGTGGCTAGTAATTTAAGATTTAATGTGGTATTCTTGTTCTGCTTATTCTCCTTACGTGAGATTTCCACTTGTTTCTATATTTTTGTACATATTCCATGATAGATTCTGTTTGTAATTCTTTGAGAATCTCAGAATTCCTTTTATGGTCTGTTCTTGAAATACCTGCAGTACGTCTCATAAATTTCATTTCTGCTGCAGTTAGTTTTTGTTCATCTACACTGCAAATTGTCCGGGCCTCACTGTTGTAACATAATATAGGTCTGGCCAGTGTTTTAAAAATTCTAGTTCATATGTGTTGCTGTACTGTGTTTGGCTTGAAAATATTATTTATAATTCCTGTTACTCTGTTAAATTTTATAATTTTTTGACTAAAATATTTTTCCTCTTCGTATGTAACTTGGTATCCGAGGTAGTTAAATGTGTTAGTTTGTTCTATTATTTTATTACTAATAATAATTTTACTGTGAACTGGGTGTTTTCCTAGGAAAACCATGAATTTAGATTTTTCTGTCGAGATTTCCAAGTGGTAGTTTATTGCAAGTTGGTGAAAAGAGCGATCTAATGTTATAGGTCATCTTCTGAATTCAGGTATTAATTCTTTCCAAAATAATGAAGGCAGTGTGAAAGAAGGAGAACCTAACAAGCCTTACACATCCCATGACCTTGATTTTGAGGAAAAAGATTATAAATCACACAGACTGAGCAGAGAAAGTCTCCTGCAATCTATACAGTATTGGCTATTCTTTAAGAGTATGTCTACGTCCAGTTTATGCAATATAAAGTCGTAATTCTTCCATGACATACTTGCTAATGATTGCTCTATAGGTACTTGTTTACAATGCAATAATCTAACTTGCACTAACTTCCTTCTACCTGCAAGGTCAAACCCCTTTTAACAGAACTATAGTTGTATTCTATTTTAATGGCCCCTATTATTCAATTCATGTGGGTAAGGGTATTTCTTTTCTCCCGATTACAGTTAGCATGTGTCCACCGCTGTGGTCTCGAGGTAGCATGCTGCCTTGTCACGCAGCGGGCCCGGGTTCGATCCCTGCTCAGGACAGTTTTTCTGGGTGAGGTTTCTATCAGAGTTTTTCCTCCCCTGTAAGACAAATGTCAGGAAAACTTTAAGGCCCAAACGGTCCCCGAAATCATATGGCCATCATCATACTTCACCGGTGTGAAAAGAAACAGGAAGCTACCACACCTACAATTCCCTAGTAAAGCTACAAAGCATAGCATGAAAATGCTACGATTGCAGTGAAAGACCTGCCCTCGGGCAGAACAGTTAGCACCTATGATTAAAACTAACAACTCACTGCTCAATCGAACCAATAGTTCATGGCCACAAAGACATAAGCTCTCCATTCATCCCTATCCTTAGGTAATGTTTTCCAATAATCCCCTGTGTTATCTACTTCTCTCAAATAATGGTTAATGTTATTCTCCCACATCATTCTTGGTCTACCAGCTGGATGTTTCCCCCTCTTGTTTTCTCCTATAAGAAGTTTCCATGCACCTCTTTTATTCTGCATTTGTGCCATATGTCCTGCCGATCACAGTCTACAAGACTTAACTATTCTTATTATATCTGGTTTCCTATAAAGACCATGTAGCTCATTGTTATGTAATCTTCTCCATTCACCTGCCAGTTCATCCATTTTGTCCAAAAATTTTCCTAAAAACTTTATTCTCTAATTCTCGTAATCTCCTTTCCTCTCTTAAAGTAAGAGTCCATGTTTCGCATCCACATAATATAACTGGGAGAATAACAGTTTACAGTATATATACATACTTTCAGTTTAATATTTTTTGAGAGAAGTTGGGACAAGAGTCCTTGTAATGCATAATAGCACTGCATTTCCAGAATTGAACCCATGTTTAATTTCTTTGTGCATCTCATTCCTATTTGTAAGCACCTATGATTAAGATAATCCAATTAATGGAAAAAAATCATGGTTAATGCCATTCTCCGACTTCATTCTTGGCTACCTATTTGACACTTTCCCTTATTTTTTTTTTATCTAGGGCCAAAATTAAGATTCAGGGGACAATAATCAAATAGCAAGTCAGACTTTACACAAAATTCTACTAGTAATCTCTCTTTTCTACACAAAGAAAAATGTAATTAATGGGATATATATTATGGAACTAAGCAGATTTAATTGTTAAAATCTACTTTGAGCATTTTCCAATAAATGGTAGGATTATTCTCAAATTTGTAAGTTAAATACTTTTGGCAGGATTTCTCAAATCACAGAAAAATGTTAATATGTGACGTCAGATACACGTTGGACAGACGTCGCGGCGCCTCGGACATTGATTACCAGCTATGCGGGCGGCTTGTTTTGCTCTCAGGTGGTAATAAAAGCTTACCATTTCTCTAGCAGTTTATAAAATTTAAATATTTTCAAAACTTTTAGCACATGTTATCTCATTACATTAAGTTTTATTTTGCATGTCCAGAAATTGATCTCGGAGCTTAACAGCTACAAATTACGTTAATTTTCTTTCATAAGGTAATCGTTAATTATAAATTAAACTCATTGCGTAATACTCTGAAATTCTATGTTATGTTTTTCTGCTATAAATGGAGGTCTGATATAAATGTAAACGCTAGGTGAACATGCTGCAGGAACATAGGGTAGGCTACACGCCACACCGCAGAGCCCGAACGAACGGATCGATCCTCTCGAATTGGATGACTCATACACTGCGCCACAATCGGCAGCCATTTTCTCCTTATTCTTTATAGAAATTATTACGATACCTCGTCATTTTTGCTACTTATAACTCAAAAATTAATTTTAAACGTTTAAAAACAATGTAATGTTTACATGCCTTAAAGTTTTTATTTGATGAGAGTATCGCGTGTTGCATTCTGTGATGACAGGGGTAATTAAATACGCACAGAGAGAGGACATCAAATTGTTATGAGTACAGCTTGAACGACTTTTAATGGGAAAACCATTTAGATAATCAATATGGAAAGGCAATCAAGTGAAAAGTAGCATTGTTGATAATTTTTTATGTAATTCGCTCGTTTTCCAAAGTAATACTTGATATTATAATACAAATATAAGTTGCATAACAAAGTCCTTACGCGTTCGTGGAAAAAGCGTTAATTTGTAATATAAGTAGGTTCTTCTTCTTCTTCCTTCCAAGTATTAGGCCAAGGCCTGTTACGATCCTATAGAAAATTTTCCCTCCAGCGTTTGAGGGAAATTCTCGTATAAGACTTGAAAGCATAATAATAGTCCCTTCGATTGGTTGCTGGCCAAAGGAAGGCAAGACCAGTGATGGGGCTGCCATCTTATAGCCTCTGGTCAGGCTTTTCTGGAGAAGAAAAGAAAATAAAGGAAAGAAGAAATGGAAGAAAGGAAAGATTCCCTAGCCCTCGGATGCCCTAATAGCGTCGGCGTCAAAAAAACAAGAGTTAACCAAGAGAGGTTAGATAGTAAAGTTAAAAGAATGCGAAACACAAGTAAGTGGAAGAAATGTTTTGCACAGCTTGGGCACCTTGTGGTCGCCATCCACATATCCCCTAGATGAGGACCCCTGAGGGCTATAAGTAGGTTAAAAATAAATATTGATAAAATCCCAATCGACCAGCCTCATGGGTCAGTGGTAAGCTTTCCTGACTATAGTTTATGACTTCACGGGTTCAATTCCCGATCAGATCATTGGAAATTTTTCTTAAAGGAATTATTCCTGGGTTGTCCATGGTCTGGAATTTACGTTAAGGACTTCCTTGGCGCTTCATTATCATTAACCCACCCATCATATCATCTGGGTAACGCAACTCCGCCTTCCAGGTTCCCCCCAATCTAAGAAATTAATTACAATTTCGCTAACGCTAGGGGAGAAAGTCAGAAATGTCATAAAAGACAACCTGGTGATATTGGACAAAATAATAATAATAATAATAATAATAATAATAATAATGACAATAATAATAACAATAATAAAATCCCATTCATTCCATCCATAATCTTCAATTAAAGATACCTTCCGAACTTTACGCAATATTATAAATAGTTTCATTTACAATCATGAAAAGGGAGTTACATTCAGAATATATATATATATATATATATATATATATATATATATCCATAGTAATTCTGCCCGAGGGCAGGTCTTTCACTGCAATCATAGCATTTTCATGCTATGCTTTGCAGCTTTACTAGGGAATTATAGGTGTGGTATCTTCCCGTTGTTTTCCACAAATATATAGGCCTAATTGATATTGTATATTTTCGCGGATATAAGTTATAATTAGGAAAGGTTTCCTGAGTTTTTCAGGTCAGAGATGCAACGTTGACCTCTATATTATGTAAACATAATGTATAAATTTGGAAAATTAGTGTGCAGTCAATAAAATTTTACTACGATCGATCTATTGAATAAATGTAACTTTTTATATTCTAAAAGTCACATTAGATTATATATCTTCATTGGATACAATTTTTATTTATTTTTCAACTCTTGTTTATTTGGGTGACCTTTGTGATACGCTACCGCCGGTGTAGCTCGCCGCAAGTTTGTGATTGAAAACGACATGAACCACGTGATCAAAATGACAACTGTCATGCTACCCAACTTGACAGCTGTCATAATATCAAACTCAGCATGTATTATTATCCAAAAAAGGAAAAGTAATTGAAAAACAAATCTCTTGCGTGGACTTCATATAGAATTGTTTAAATATTCTGACAAAACTCTTAAACAAAAATTTCTTCACTTACTAGACAAAATAATCTTGGGAGAAGACCTACCTTCATCTTGGCAGAAAGCGATTATCATACCAATTTTTAAAAAAAGGTAACCTCAAAGATTGTAATAATTATCGAGGCATTAGCCTTCTCAACAGTGGATATAAAGTTTTTACAAAAATTCTAGCATCTAAATTACAAAAACACTATGAAAAATTATTAGGGGAAGAACAAAATGGTTTTCGTAAGGGAAGATCCTGTGCCGATGGTTATTTCACCTTAAAACTTCTTATCGAAAAGCACAAAGAATTCAATAAAGAACTATATATAGCGTTTATAGATTTTATTAAAGCATTTGATCGAGTTGACAGACAAAAACTTTTAGATATCTTAACTGACGATGGAACACCAAATCAACTGATCCAAACAATTTTTAATCTGTATAAAAATAACATCATAGCAGTACAAATAGGAACAGAATTGTCAGTAAGAAGTAAAATTTGTATTCAGAATTCAATACTAGAGCAAGTAAATTCATTTAAATACTTAGGATATAATCTAACTTATAATGAGAAATGTGATATATCCTTTAAAATACAAAACTATAATAAAGCTTTAAGAATTATCAACCAAGTTTTTAAACCTTCAAAAGTGCAGAGACACACAAGAATGAAAATCTATAAAGTTCTCGCTAGACCCATAATCTGTTATGGCAGTGAAGCTTGGGCCATCAGAACTCAGGATAACCGTCATATTACAGCCACGAAGATGAAATTTCTGCGACGAACTGCAGGTTATAGCCTTCTAGACCACCAAAGAAATTCAACAATAGTCAGAGAGTTAAACATCGTACCTATATCCGAATACCTCCAAGATTATACAAACAATTGGCTAGCCCATATTCAGAATACCAAAACAAAATTTTCACTACATTCCTCGAGACAGAAGATCTGTGGGTCGACCTTTTCGGAGATGGCGGGAGACCGTAACAGGCCACTGGGCCTAATACTTGAAAGGCAGATGATGATCTCTTGCTTGGCCTTCCCTCTATTGATATAGGCCTAATCTTAGGAATCCTTGTTACTTTGGAACTTGTCCCACAGTACGCTACTTGTGAAATGTCTGAATGCAAGCTGTGTGTGTGTGTGTGTGTGTGTGTTGTATGCATCTCTATAACACCCGATGCAATTTCAATCAACTTGGTTCATATACGAATTACAATCTGGACAAGATGATGTAAGGGGTAAGAAACCCCTACCGTGGTAATGGAGGGGGGGAGGACGAGACCGTAATAATAATAATAATAATAATAATAATAATAATAATTATGACCAAATAATAATGGCAAATTCCGAAGATAATCTACAGAAAGGTCTGTATGAACTTAACAAAATTACAGAAGAATATGGATTAGAGATATCTACAGAAAAAAACAAAAATTATGGCATTTCAAGGTGTAGATCCTGTCAGAAGTAAAATTGTACTGGACAATAAAATTTTGGAGCAGGTGAATAATTTCACATATCTAGGATGCAATATCTCATATGAAGAAGAAAAAGATGTAAATGCAAAAATATCTAAATTTTTAAGAATTTTAGGGTTAATAAATTCTATCTTCAAGCCACAGTTAGTCCAAAAGCATTCTAGACTGAAAGTGTATAAAACACTGGCTCTTCCAACTCTTTTGTATGGTAGCGAAGTATGGACGTTGAAACAGAAGGATATACAGATACTTAGATCTGCTGAAATGAGATATCTTCGGAGGACTGCAGGATACACACTACTAGATCACAAAAAAAATGAAGACATCTTGGAAGAATTACACATGGAATCTTTAGAAAACAAAATTTCTGATTATAAGTCAAGATGGATGCAACATGTTCATCGAATGGAAGATCACAGAATACCCAAACAAATGTTAAGATATCAACCTGCAGGAAGAAGAAGACCAGGACGTCCACTCAAAAGACTTTTGGATGGTGTTTCTCTTGAGGCCGAAACAGGTCAACAAATGGCCTAAATTCGTGAATGTACTATGATGATGATGATGATGATGATAATAATAATAATAATAATAATAATAATAATAATAATAATAATAATAATAATAATAATAATAAACGCCATATATGTTACAACATGAATCTAGGTTTCAATTTATCATATGTTAAAACTGAAGACATTAATGATAAAATAAACAAATTTAATCTAATGTATGGCACTATTAAAAGAACCCTTAAAAACACAAGATCATCATCTTCAGGTATGGGCCTGTTGGCCCGTTCCGCTCCCCGTTGCACTATATGCTGCAGGTACAGGTCGTTCTTCCAACGTCGTTTTGGTCTTCCTACATTTCTTCGGCCTAGAGGTTTATAATGAAGCTGCTGTTTTGATAAACGATCATTGACATTCTTTGTAATGTTGAAACCAATAACATTTATTGTTGTATATTCTCTCGTTTATATCATATATTTGTAATTCATCTCTGATATCTTAAAAACACGTGAAACGAAACAAAAATGAAAATTTATAAAGTAATGGCTGTTCCTGTATTGATGTATGGATCAAAATATTGGACGGTCACTATGACAAGATCAAAGATTGGAAGCAACTGAGATGAGATTTTTAAGAAATATAGCAGGATATAATCTGCTGCATAAGAAAAGAAATGAAGATATAAGAAAGTAACTAAATATCTTCAAACTTATAGATCGAATAATCAAATATAGGAACGCCTGGAAAGAACATGTTGATAGAATGCGAGAAGAAATATTTCCAACATTATCGCTAAATTATAAACCACATGGAAGGAGAAATGTTGGACGCCCACACAGAAGATAGTCTGAAAAATTTAAACATTTCTAACTTTCATGAAACCGGAACGAGCCAACAGGCTTAATCCCTGGATGATGATGATGAAGAAGAATGTTACAACATGATTCAGGGAAGACTGGGGAGGGAGGGAATTTCAACTTAACTCCCTACACACACAACTTACAATCTAAAAATATATTGTGGGGGTAAGAAAACCTTAGTTTCCCTAGGAGGGTATGATACGGAGAGAGTGATTAGCAAACGGTCGAAAATACTTATGTTAGTTTAATTTGAGTGATAGATTAAAATATCGAACAACAAGTCCATCGATGTTGTCTCGAGAAAGCGTGCTGGGGTTCGATTCGGGACAGGCTCCTGGTTGAGTTTTTTCGGGGTTTTTTCCTCACCTGTAAGACAAATGTCAGGAGGCCCAACGTTCCCGAAAATCATCCGACCATCATCATCCTTAAGGGGCTGCCGGACATTGGCATCTTTTAAAAGAAATCTAAATTTATATTTGCTCTAAAATCGACTTCATTATTATCCAGTGATATATATATATATATATATATTAATTGGTGTTTCCCGTATAATGTATCATATTTATAGTATTATTATTAGTATTATTATTGTTATTATTATTATTATTATCGTATCATTATTGTTATTACCCTATAAAATGTTGTTTGTACATGACATTTACATTGTTACATTTATTGTATCTTTAAGTGTTTATAATTAGTATAGTATATCTATATTTGTCGAATATTTGTTTGTATTTGTACTGGTTGAGTGGAAGAGAGGGCCTTATGGCCTTAACTCTGCCAGAATAAATAAAGTATTATTATTATTATTATTATTATTATTATTATTATTATTATTATTATCCTTCACCGGTGTGGAAAGCAACGGGAAGCTACCGCACCTATAATTCCCTAGTAAAGCTGTAAAGCATAGCATGAAAATGCTATGATTGCAGTGAAAGACCTGCCCTCTGGCAGAATTTCGATGGATGGATCATAAACAGCAGTGGAAAGAACATCTAGAAAGAATACTAACTACAATATCAGCTAAAAGTTAGTGTAAACAGATCAGTGGATAGACTTAGAAGAATATATTTGAAGACGGCACAGGCAATTCAATGCCTGTAACTTGAAGTGAAGAAGATGATGATGATGACATATATTAGAGTCAAATCTATAGTTTTCACGGTTGCTAGGCCGACTGATGAATCCAGATGATGTGACATTTAAGCCCACGTTTGACTCCTACGGAGGGAAGATGAGTGAAAATAACATAAAAAATAACGGATATACGGTAATAATGCCTATGGTATAGAAAAATATTTTTAAAGCTATTGTTGTTTACTACTTTAAATATTCCCTTCCTATTTAAGGAATAGACGTACTTTCAAAGCACGTTTTCATTTCCTATATTCATAAAACAGGCTATGTAATGTTTTGAATAATCTCTCCAGCCAATCATAAAAAATTACTGAGTTACACGCTTGGAGACATTTAAAATGACTATGGAACTGGCATCAATGTGGGCTTATATAAATCTCTCTCTCTCTCTCTCTCTCTCTCTCTCTCTCTCTCTCTCTCTATATATATATATATATATATATATATATATATATATATATATATATATCTGACGGCAGCAGTGTGCCGATTCTGAGGTATCGTCGGACCAACTGGCCTGAGCCACTTCAGCGCTGCAGTCGTCTTAGAAAAGTTAACGCTTGTACTCACACCATTCCACGAGCTCCCTCCCATCACGTCAAACAGCAGCCACGATAACTTTCCGAGTAGGGATGTTGCCAAACTTCCCCCAAACAGTGTCATGGATCTTGAATATTGAATCATCCCAAGTTAATTATGTATTAATTCTTCATATTAAGTAGATATAATGACGCTGATTGTTCATCGGATGGAAGATCACAGAATACCCAAACAAATGTTAAGATATCAACCTGCAGGAAGAAGAAGACCAGGACGTCCACTCAAAAGACTTTTGGATGGTGTTTCTCTTGAGGCCGAAACAGGTCAACAAATGGCCTAAATTCGTGAATGTACTATGATGATTTTTTTTTCTCTCTCTTTATTCAGCATGTTCCATAACAAAAAATGTAATACTACATGCTTTAAATTACAACATTATTTACATAAAATTATTTACAAAGAAATAAAATTTTTGTCTTTTAATTAATTTTCTATGGCCACTTGTATTTTTTTTTATTTGTTCTACTCGTTGAATTCGCTTTATTTTGTTCTAAAGTTCGTCTAATTTTATGGAATTAATGAATGAGATTAATTCATCTGTATACTCCACTACTAGTCTTACTTTATCGAATGTCCATTTACCATTTTTCTCAATCATATTGTATTTAAATAACCGCCTTTCTGTTTCTAATTTTGTACATTCAAACAATAGATGATCTATAGTTTGTTCTGAAATTCCGCATGTACACAAGGGGCTATCTTTTATTTTAAAACGATAGAAATAACTGTTTATTTTACCGCGCCCTGTTAAGAAAGTTGTTATTTTTCCTGTTAATGGTAATTTTAATTTCAATCTGTCCTTCACGCTAGGTAAAAAGGATTGTCACTGCACCCTTTGTGGTATTTTGCCATTAATTTTCCCACTTATTTAAACTCATTGATTGCAACTATGATGATGAATGACGCTGATTGACTTTTATCATTTGCTTATAATATTTCTTTCGCCACTCCGTGCTACAGTGCCCATGTTGAGTTGACAACAATGGACTGCAAGTATATATAATCTGACCCCCAAGAATGCTCAAAATTGTGAGTAGCGGGAGGGGCAAAAGAAAAGGGAGAGAGATAGGAATACAAGGAGGGAAATGATTTACTGAGGCAGAAAAGGAATTAGTGCTCAGTTCTCACATCTTATGGGGGCACAGATCCGTTGGTCAGACAATACCAATATATCATGACGGCTAAGTTCGTGGCTGTCTATAGGGGTTCAACTGCTATACCTTGCATATACGGCGCTGTAGGTGAGTATTTAATATGCGATGACGCAGATTGGAATAGAGCATCCTACGACTACAGAGACAGTTCCCCGTGATATATGGTCTCGTGTTTTTTCTGGTTAAAAGTATTTCGATGTATAAGCACGCTGTTGGTGGCCTATATTGATTATAAGTACAAAGTAAGAAGGACGTTGAAAAAGGTGGAGCTGTAGGGCTACATATCTACTTTATTTTTATTCAACACAAGCATGAAGTAACACAAAATATCGAATGTTCAATACGAATGCCGTTGTCTTACAGTGAAAGTCAATTTATTTATCCATTTACGTTTACACGGCATTGATCGGCACTTCCCCCCCTACGAGAGTTGAATGCAAATACGGAGCAGCAGTAGATGGGTTATTTGTTAGTTCAGAGTTACCTAAACACAACTGTAGTAGTAGTTTGCCCTTAAGTCACTCAGGGAGACTTAGGCGTTTTTCTCCTACGGAGCAGAATTTCAACCATACTAATTTATAGGGTTTTTTTTACACATAGAATAGTATATTACAATGCGAGGTTATGAAGTAGTTTTTACAGAAGCGAGGAAATGTTAAACACCGGGCGATAGCCAGGATTTTAATTTCCATTATACATTATTTTTTGCGCGATGGTGTTTTCAAAATAATACATAATAGTAAAACAATAACTTCCATTTGGAAATATTTGCGTTCATTATAAACAACTGGCTAACGTTAACAGTGTGAGCCATGTTTATTAGTTGAGACTACAGCAGGCCGTGACACCAATCAGTCATAAAATGGCGGAAATACGTATTTATTGTTTTATATTGATTCAAATTAAGTTCAGTTCATTTAAAATGCAGTGATTTGTTTCGTATAATGTATAGTAACACTACCTTATGGATATATTTTTATATATACATTGTACGTAGTATACATAAAGGACAGTTGTTTTACTTCCCGCACTAAGTTTGTAATATGTAATATAACAGTATAGTTATTTCTGTCGGTACTAGTAAAATTCATGTTGGCAATCCCGAAATGTAGGAAGTTGAACTTTCAATCATGGTCGCCATTGCTGTAAGTACGACAAAACGCACTATAGCGCAAAAAATAGTACTCTTATGGAGCAATTCTTTGCACTAAACGTGTCATTTTATGTGAGATTGGTTTATCAGTTATTTCATTTAAGATAAACAATTAAGTTAAACAGTTTCACTTATAACTTTGCCAACAAAGTGTGTGTCCGATTTATGAAAAAATGTCATTACAAAACGTATAAATTATCACACAATTATTTAATAAAGTTAGGAGGTGAACTAAATTATTATTGGAACAGCGGCTATGCCACTGAAGCACCCCCTTTCAACAAAACTTGTTTTGACATGTACAGCCGTGGTCATAAAGGAGACGCAACTAATATATCACGTGTGGTTTAGAATGTTCTGAAGCTACTGGCGTTTCTGTAATCACAATCTACAAAATTCCTAATGTTAATCGTTCTTTAGAAACCACATTAGAATAATAACGAATTATATTTACTAGTAGTAAAGACAATTATGCCATAAAATTATGTTGCTGCTATACTTATGCTAGGAGGAGAAGTGGGAGACATATTTCCATCTCTGTCACTCAGTCTGCAGCGTCAAGTGGCAACACCATTCCCATAAGAGCAATACCATATTCCAGACATGAAAAACCCAATAGTTCCACTCATCGAGTGGATTATAAGAAATCAAAATAATATTAAATAACTGGGTTTTTATTGGTAATATGTTTAAACGTAAAATTGGTAACAGGAAAAATGTCTCCAACACCAGAGAGAATGTTGGCTATATGGTATCCCAAAATTAGTTATATATATTTATTCAATACCACCAGGTTGTCATTTTGACTTCTGGTATTCTCTCCCGGCATTGACGTTATTGTAACTCATTTCTGAGGTTGGGGCGCCTGGAAGTCTTGAGTTACGCTGCTCCGATGATGCATGATAAATGATGATGATGATGAGCGTAATGTTACGTCAGGAGAAGCCTTAACCCTATACTTAATCTAAAAGGTGAATATGATAATGATGACCAGATGAAGTTCGGGGACCGTTTGGGCCTTAAAGTTTCCATATTCGTCTTGTTGGTTAGGAAAAGTCCCCTATCACCCAGGAAGCTTGTCCCGACCAGTGACCGAACCCGAGCCTCGCTGCGTGAGAAGACAGCACGCTAGCTCGAGACCACAGCGGTGACTTTTTTTATATTTAACCTACAGGAAAAAGAAAACTTGATCCAACCACGAAAGAGATGACAAGAACGGGAACACCTATAAGAGCTACAACGTAATGGGTCCTAGAAGACCTGAATCGATACATAATTTTAGTTCGTGGCGAACATATAATACAATGAAACTATAAGTTGATAGAAAGAGGTTATTTTGTGCAAAATGTGTTATTCCATAATGCCAATGTGGAATAAGAACGAAATTATGTTAGTTATTTTTGTAATGTTGTAATATATTGACTTAGGCTTCCACGGCCGGAGTTATTATGATGATATTGTAGAAGATGTCTCCAGACAACCCTTGAGGATGCCGGACGCAGTCTCTGGTGAAACGTCGGGGAACTACAAGCCTCAAGACCACGGATAACAGCCCGGAAATCTTCTACAAGATCATATTTTTTATAAATCTTTTGAGACTGCATTTATTTAATAATTATTTTTTTTTCTCTTATACTACATTAAAAAGAGATGTGCAGGTCCCTACTTTTTCCTGTAGAATTTAAACGTGGTAGTAAAGTTTAATAATTGTTAGGACAATAACCTAAAAACATAAAGGCCGAGGGATCGAGTCCCGGAGGATCAGGATTTTTAGACAGCCTAAACTTTCTGTCAGCACAATGGCTCTGGAGTCGACTCAGCCTCTAAAAGAAATGAGCACCAGACGTTTGTTTTGGGGGTAAAGGCGGTGTCATGCAGAGCTGACATCTCGTGCAAATTGTTAAGAGAGGGGACCTTAACATTACCTCAAGAGCCTCCTAAAACCCTGAGAGGGATCACTTTTTAGTAAATTATCAACTGCTGTAGTCTATTTTTAAAAGTGCCAATAATTTTTAAACTTAACCAATTGAAATTTGGAACTATTTGAATAATGAATAAATACAAAATGAATTTTTGTTACTCAAACATTAATGGAAATGCATTATTCCGTGATCTCTATCACAATGACAAAGATAGAATCTAGAATCGAAATCAAATCTGTACTTTCTCATGACAGCTTTATTGCGAAGGTGAGATAATTACATTCCAGCTGTTACAAATACAGGGTGGTCACAAAATATTGACCAATTAAAAAAAATAATGGACTCACGAGTAAACTGTTAACAAATGCATGCCAAAACCTACCTTGAAATTTATTCCAGAGAAGCGTTGTGATATACAAAGGCCGTGTTAAAAAAAACTGTATTTTTAACTGCAAGGCACTAAAATCCAGCGCCAAATCTC
This sequence comes from Diploptera punctata, assembly GCA_030220185.1. Lineage (NCBI taxonomy): Eukaryota > Metazoa > Arthropoda > Insecta > Blattodea > Blaberidae > Diploptera > Diploptera punctata. Next base: position 1,023,653 of record JASPKZ010008385.1, read on the forward strand.
TCATTTAAACTATAGGGAAATACTGGCACACTGGACAACCTTCACCACCCGCCGTCCGCCCCGCGTCCCACCTCACCCCACTCCGCTCTTAACTCATGCAGGGATGTATTACTCGTCCAAGTTAAATATGCACGCGGAAAATATGATAGGAATGTGATTTCCTTTCTCATTCTTCTTTTATTGTGTTGCCACTTCCTGTCTCCTGTATTGTGTTATTTAGCAGGGAGGGAAGCGCTGGTAAAAACTATGTTTTTTAAACGATCCATCATATGCAATAGCGTTCACCAAATGAATAATCAGGCAACCATGTTACTACTGTGGAATGAGCTCTTCCTCCTTTAAAATTTAAAATATAAAAATAGATACCTGAGATCTCAGTCTTTCTCAACTTTGGATTAAGATGTGGAGTACTTTCGGAACCTATGCTCCATCATCAGCTTGTAAATTGGTACCAGTTGTTCGTGAGAATCTTGTATAAAGGGTCGACGTCATTGGGTGTGTTTTCATTGAGCAGGTGAATGTTTCTGGTTTGTTTTAATATCTCGATCTCTTCGAGAACTTTAAAAGTATTTGTTCCTCCTTTGTCTTCCTTATTACTAGAGATCCGTGAAATTCGCTAGTCGCGATAAAGCGAAATGCTCTAATTTTGTCATTTTCGTGTAACATTTCTTAACTCCACTTCCCATAACTGCAAAAAAAGCATTTATGAATCGCGAAATAACGCAAAATCCTACATAACGCCAAATAACACCGAAATTTAAAATTTTCAACGAATTCCGGAGATTTTTTTTTTCTATTCGCGAAATTTTCATAATATATTTTAAACGCTGTTTTCGGATTCTATCTTCTTTTTAACTGTCATATCTGCTTCCTCCATGCACTCTTGCAAAGGGAAATAAATGGTTGCAACACAGTTCACAACATAGAGGTAATATTTTCTGTCCTGCTCATGCTGAAATATGGTCTCTCCATAGATTTTAAGTTCTATGGCCAATATGAATTCCAAGAAATACTAATTAATTTAACGCGTAAGATCGATTTTTCCCTCTAATTTTTTGCAGACACAATTATCAATTTAGTGACTAGGATTAAAATTGTATGCATTTTAGTGTATTAAAATCGATATAAATTGCACAAGCTAAAAGTTGACCTTAAAGTACTGGATACATAATTCTTATTGGGTTTAATATACTGAAGCAGGATTAAAAAGACTCAAATTTACATTTTTTTCTAGAATAACACCGCCAAATTCCCAATAACATCGAAATCTTAAAATTTTAAAACGAATTTTCCCTAAAAATAAAACCACTTTCACGGATCTCTACTTATTACGTGTTGCCAATTCCGACAATTCCAAAACGACAATTTTTTGCTTCTCTGGAGACGTTTCAAGGTAGGTTTTAGCATAAATCGTTTAGAGTATCCTTGTCAGTTTGATCATTTACATATACGTTTATTGTCATGTTATGTACACATGTTCATCGCATGTCAACATTGCCTCCGTCCATTTCGAAGCATTGTTTCCATCGTTCAAGAGTAGCACGAAAGACGTTCTGAAACACAGCTGGTGAAATAACCGTCACTGCATTGCAGATTTGAGTCCTAAGATTCTGGATATCCCGTACCTTTGTTTTGAAACACCCTTTCCTTTATGAACCCCAAGCAAAGAAGTCCAGGGGCATTAAATCAGAGGAATACGATGTCGATAGTCTTGCCGAACTTCTACCTATCCATCCGTTGGGATGTTCGATTGAAGTAGTCCTGTACATCCAGCACAAAATGAGGGGGTGCTCCGTCCTGTTGGAATTAATAGAGTCAACAATGTTGTCCTAGTGCAGCTGTAGTTCGATAAATTTAACCGTATCAAGGTAAATGTTGTTTCTGCAAATATGAAGGATCCATTTACTGTGGTCTTTATGAATCCAAGCCACATATTCGCATTTGATGTGTCTCTTTTTCAATTATCTGGTAGTGTGAGGTGATTCGGTACCCCATATGAGGTTGTTATGTTTGTTCGTGTGAGTCTTAATTGTTTTAATTTCCGGGTGAAGGCCTGTTTCACTTCAATGTAAGATAATCCACGCAGTTGCGCACTAACAACATGCACAAATGTTCTTCTATCATCAGCATGCTTCTTGATTATAAAATATACATTGACACACAATATTGTACAAGATATCCAAAAATATCGGAAAAATGGGAAAGGTAATCTAATTAGAATGAGTACAAAAGATCCCCACGAAACCTCTTCTGTACCAGGATGATGAGATTTGGGAAGATCACGATGTACTATAGATGGAAAGATTAGGATAGTTTTCAAAGGTAAAGGAAGAGAGCATTACTTGGCCTAATCCAAATCTGTCCACGGTGAAGATTACAATATTTAATATAACAACACCGAAGAATGAAGGTGAATATAAGTTAAATTCCATCTCAGAAACTGAAAATACATAGCAAATAAGTTGCCAAATGAGCTCAAAACAACACAACCAACCATTAAAAAAAGGCAAACATTAACTACTAGAAATATTTTACGAACCTATGCCACCATAAATCCAAATAAAATAAAAACATATAAATTATTGTTGCAGTACGTGAACAATTACTTGAGAGAAATAATATGTGTTGAATTTTTTCCAAAAAAAAAAATGTGAGAAATGCCTTGAAATGAAGCGAGAAGTCAGATCAAAGTAACCTAAAATCACCACCCTTGCAATGTAAAATATGTATTGATCATTGCTCAGTCAGTGCAGCCAACTTTTCAGAAAAGCCCCCTAACAAATAAGTGAACACTAAACTAATCTGGTGTACTAAGTCGCCCATTTTCTCACCCTAATTTGTCCAAACTAACATTAACTTGCCAATATAACACTAACTTGCCCATTTTCTCACCCTAATTTGCCCAAACTAATATTAACTTGCCTTATAACACTAACTTACCCACAAATGTAGGTAGACTCCTGGGATAGAATCGGCTTATATGTTAGTAAACATGTTGGGAATTGGATCTAGCGGCAACGTGTGTTATCACGTTGGCCAACATGTCGGTAGCAGTCATTTGTTCTCCGAACGAATATTCAAAGATAGCACGGTGGTATAGAATACAATCTTTCGATATGAATTATATTATAAAATATATATAATATTTTAAACTTACATGTGCCTCTCCCAATCCAAGCTCGATCATCTCCAACGACTTCTGGACAAGACCTGTTTTTTCTTCGACGACACTAGAATCTCCATTCTGTTGTTGAACCGCTTGTTGTGCCTTTTCAACAGCATTAACAGCTAATTCAAGACTCGAGGTTAAACCATTTAGGATGGAATTGTGCTCATTTTTGAGTGCTTCAAGACCTTGTACCACCGTTTTGGTGTTGGTCATTATTTCCTCCTGCGTCATTTGTGTCATCTTGCCTATGCACTCAATCTTCTTCCTGAAAGAAAGCAAATTCAAAATCATGTCTACTCATTGTTACCATGCAAGAGAGGATGATGAACGGTATAACATGTATCTCAAGAATACGTCAGCTGTTCTAGCATCCGGTGACAAATTTAACTCTAATCTGAGGAAGTAAATACCAGAACGTTCGTTGGCATTCGAAGAGGGTAGTTTCAAAATTATTTTATTGATAACATAAATTCATATAATATAAAATATTTCTTCTTCTTCTTCCTTCCAAGTATTAGGCCAAGGCCTGTTACGATCCTATAGAAAATCATTAGTTTGATCCTTCCGGGAAATTCTCGTATAAGACTTGAAAGCATAATAATAGTCCCTTCGATTGGTTGCTGGCCAAAGGAAGGCAAGACCAGTGATGGGGCTGCCATCTTATAGCCTCTGGTCAGGCTTTTCTGGAGAAGAAAAGAAAATAAAGGAAAGAAGAAATGGAAGAAAGGAAAGACTCCCTAGCCCTCGGATGCCCTAATAGCGTCGGGGTCGAAAAAAAAAACAAGAGTTAACCAAGAGAGGTTAGATAGTAAAGTTAAAAGAGTGCAAAACACAAGTAAGTGGAAGAAATGTTTTGCTCAGCTTGGGCACCTTGTGGTCGCCATCCACATATCCCCTAGATGAGGACCCCTGAGAGATATAAAATATTTAAACATCGTAATCAAGACAGCTGTAAAGATGCTATAAAATAATTCGTGTCATAATATAGAATCTCGCAGCTAATGCGATCATTGCAGATAAAATTTATACTATTTATTTCTTTTATTTTTTGTTTAATCTCTCCGTTTTAGGCACTTCTAAGTGTCCCATTCCCATACAAGCAAAACAACTGCATTAACAGATTTTAAAAGTGTTACAACCATAAAACTTTATTTATTTTCAAAATTCGAACATTTCTTTTTTAAATCCAATAAAGTAAAATCAATGTTGATTTAATTCTATAATAAGTTCAAATGTTATATCAGTAACTGATCAAGATTAATGGCTGGATTAATTATAAGAGTGCCTAACTAATAACTGCAAAATATACGGATAAAGATTCAAGTTTTATAAAATGGAAAATAAGACTGTTGTACCTGTAAAAAAAAACTTAAAATGTAGACGTAATGAAATAAAATAAATGAAATAGGTGTCTTATTAACACAGAATAAATAAATATATATATATATATATATATTAATTCTGCAGGTCTTTCACTGCAATCATAGCATTTTCATGTTATGCTTTGCAGCTTTACTAGGGAATTATACGTATGGTATCTTCCCGTTGCTTTCCACACCGGTGAAGCATGTTGATAATAATGATGATGGCCGGATGATTTTCGGGGTTGGGATCTAAGCTTCCTGACATGTCTTACAGGTGAGCAAAAACCCCGAAAAAAAAGCCTCACCCAGGAGCCTGTCCCGACCGGGAATCGAACCCAGGCCTGCTGCGTGACAAGGCAGCACGCTACCTAGACCACAGCGACTCTCTCTCTCTCTCTCTCTCTCTCTCTATATATATATATATATATATATATATACACACACAGGGACGTAGAAGTAAGAAAAACAAAGCAATAAGTTTTATCTTCAGTAAAAGTAAATTCAAATATCATGCATTTCTATTCATGAAACAAATTGCACAATTAAATCGTGAAACAAATCGTACAATTGAATCGTATCAGAAACAAAAATCAAACAAAGGAAACCAACAGAAATATACATCCATAGTAATTCTGCCCGAAGGCAGGTCCTTCACTGCAATCATAGCATTTCCATGTTATGCTTGCAGCTTTACTAAGGAATTGTGTAGGTGTGGAAGGTTCCCGTTGCTTTCCACACCGGTGAAGGATGATGATGATAACGGTAAGGATGATGGCCATATGATTTCGGGGACCGTTTGGGCCATAAAGTTTTCCTGACATTTGTCTTACAGGTGAGGAAAAACCCCGATAAAAACCTCACCCAGAAAAACTGCCCCGACCGGGGATCGAACCCGGGCCCGCTGCGTGACAAGGCAGCACGCTACCTAGAGACCACAGCGGTGGACACCGACAGAAATATCATTACGTAAAATGGTATTCTGTTAACTGCACAATTTTTTTAATTTCCTATATAAATACATGCCACAAAAAAAATTATAAAATATGAGAAAGTCTTTATTATTCATAACTTGATCATGGAAATAAAATGCTGGAAAAAACTTTTCATAAGCAGTTCAATTCTATTCTCTGGAATATTCGACTTTAAGAATGCATTTTTACATCTACATGAGTATTTATTTCTTAAAGCGGTCTGTTTGTTGAAAAAACGATAATATTCCACTATCTTACTATCTTTCGGTTGTTGCCTGGGCAATCTTCAAAATAAAAAAAAAGAATAATTCAATCAGATGAAAACAAAACATCGATGAATATTCTTATTTCCTAAAGACAAATATTTATACCCATCTACCAGATTCTACTAAAAGATGGCAGTACTTACGCACAAGCTACTTTTACTGCAATATTTCATTTTTTTTATTATGCGCCATGGAAGGGAACCGTTAGTGAATCACATTTTTCCGCGAAATATATAACAGAAGCGTCACATTTAAACATAGCTATAATAAAATACGATTCTAGAAAATAAGTGAAAAACTAATATATAAAAATCGGCATATCCGGGAGTTTAATTGTAGCGAACGAAACCGAATTGGTGTGTGTGTCTATATCACATGTTCTATATAAAAAATCCAAAAACCTCACATACGTGATTATAAATTTGTTTGTGAATGACGTCGGCACTGAATTGGCGATGGATTCCCACGATATAAGAAAATTTTGTTCCTCCGTTTATGTCGTCATATCGTTTCCCAGAATGGGGGATGTTTACACGGCACAAAGAAATCGACAAGCAGATGAGGCATAACAAAGAAGCACATGTGCACATATAAACACTGCAGTGCGGTTTAGCCACACCTAATTCACTTACACGCGATAAGCATTGATGGTCTTGGACATAGTGTTCTTGTGGCCGCCCTCACGAAGGCATCCTTTTTCACCGCCTCATCGCCAATCACTGACACTAGAGTACGGCGCCGCCACCTTCAGGAGGGGTTGAAACGCGCCGACGCAAACTTTGTATTTATACCATACTTGGTATGTATTCTGTGACTACAGGGTTCAACATCAACAAAGTGGCTATTGATGGGTTTCTAGTTAATTTGTTGAGAGATTCGCAAAATATTTTGAATGTGCGAAAACAATGGCACTCTCGACTCCAGCAGTTTGCAAAACGGATCGATACAGCGTCCCGACTCTCCAAGACCCTACATGTTGGGGTGGGCCAAAACACTTCCTTGCATTTGTCATATGATCGCGTCTCAACAAAGATACATTTACGTCAGTCTTAATCTATTTTTTTGTATTTAACCCTACAACTACCGAGCATGGACAAAATTGCCCACAAGTTTTTCTTTTCTCGTAAAGTAATAAATAATATTCCCCTATGTTAATGGGCCTTTTTCTGTTTTTCATCCACCTTATATAACAAATTATTCTATGTTCATCTATTTAAAAGTTTCAAAATTTTAAACAAAAAAATATCCAGTTTTGTGCTATGGGCAGATTTTGCCCTGGGTTGGTACTACCTGTGACCTAATTATAATAGTTTCTTAAATACATTTTGGCGACCTTGTATTCATTTTTCTTGTGCATTGTTGAGAATACAAAATTTTAATATATACATTTTCATTGTATATATAAAAACCATTTCATGTGCAGGGGGAAATGTCCTCCATCTGAAAATAATGGCGACCTCTCTGAATGAAGACATTGAAAGTGTTTTTTTAACTTTTTTCCTGGAAAACAAATTTAATATCTGGTTATTTAGACCAAACATTTTTTTTTCAAATGCCCCAGGTTTGTCTTTCGACATTCCTGGTTTCTCTCCTGGAATGGCGTACTTGTAACCCACTTCTGAGGTTGGGGCGCCTGGAAGGCGGGGTTACGTTGCCCCGATGATATGATAGGTGATGATAATGGTGCGCCAGGAGAGTCCCTAATACTAAGCTTAACCTAAGATGAATATGAATGATGATGATCGCGATGGCCATATGATTTAGGGGACCGTTTGGGCCTTAAAGTTTTCCTGACATTTGTCTTACAGGTGAGGAAAAACCCCGATAAAAACCTCACCCAGAAAAACTGTCCCGACCGGGGATCGAACCCGGGCCCGCTGCGTGACAAGGCAGCACGCTACCCCGAGACCACAGCGGTGGACATTTAGACCAAATATTATATGGAAATTTTGGACATTCTGTATATTCAAGTACAAGTATATTCTAATGTACATCAATTTTCTTTGTTCAAGTATTGGCATTACTTTTTTTCACCAGGGAAAAACTCAGTGTCTGGTCATTTATTGTAGATTTAATAGTGTTTACAAATTTTGGACATCTGCATATTCAAGCACTATATTAACATTGTTTCTAATGTATAACTATTTTCTTTGTCCACTTTTGGACATTATTGCTTGTTTATATATATATATATATATATATATATATATATATATATATATCATCAGTGGCATAAAAATAGTAATTTTCGACACCCTTTTTATTCAAAATATTACTTTACTAGTAGTAGGACTATGTAACTTGGCATGTTTATTAATAAACTAATGTGTCAAAAAATGAACTTAGTTACATACTGAAAATATGGATTTATATCAATATATAACATGGGTAAAATTTGCCCTGGGTTGGTGCTCCACATAACCTTAATACCTTGGTGTTCCTAGGGTTAATAATAAAACATCGGTGATTTTACAGTAAGTCCTGCGCCGCAGCCAAGTGGTTAAGGCACGAAGCCTTGGCGCAGAGCTACGGGACTTGCGCTGGTTCGAGTCTCCATGGAGGAAGAAATTTTCTCATGGTATTTCGGCCAGCATGGGACCGGTGGCCACCCAGCATCGTGGAGGCATTTGGGTAGCTACAATAAGTAGCGGCTCCAGGTTGAGAAAACCAGCTATAACGGCTGGGGGACTCGACATGCTGACCCCATGTCACCCCTACACTGACTAGATGATCATCTACCTCTGTGATTGACACATGTGGATGTGAGGCCAGCAGCCGGCTGGTAGGATAAGGGCATTCTAGGCCCGTCGCGCCAGGAGTTAATTTTACAATAAAGACTCAGTTGCTGATACAGCTTCTCTTAACAGAGAAAAACGAATGCCGCACACTTGACACTTTTAAGTCACGCTTATAGAATTACTTGTTACATTTTTTTTTCCCTCCAGAACTAAATTTATTCTATCATAATTTTTATTCGTTTTTTTTATCTTGAACATTTTATATTTCAATTGTTAAATCTAGAACAAATCAAAACATTGTAAATAATAATTGTATTGAAGCTATAACTAACTCACTGACACTATCGAACACGTAGGTTCATGGCCGCGCGGACATAAGCACTCCACACATCCCTATCCTGAGCTAATGTTTTCCAATCATCCCCTATATAATCTACTTCCCTCAAATCATGGTTAATGTTGTTCTCCCACTTCATTCTTGGTCTACCAACTGGGCGTTTTCCCTCTGGTTTTCCTACAAAAAGCTTCCATGCAATCCCCATTCGTGATACATATCCTGCCCATCGTCGTCTAAGATATGTAACTATTCTTAATATATCTGGCTTCCTATAAAGACCATATAGTTCACTGTTATGTAGTCTTCTCCATTCACCTGCCTGTTGATCTCTCTTTGGTCCAAATATTTTCCTAAGAACTTTATTCTCAAATACTCGTAATATCCTTTTCTCCCTTAAAGGAAGAGTTCGTTTGTAAAATTTTTGTTTATTGTAATTTAGATGTAACAGTAATTTTGTACTTTTTAAAGCCTGTTTGAATGGTAGGCAAGGCCCTAAAGCCTTAAGTATGCTAGGTAAAAATAAAACTATTATTAAGTCCACCGCTGTGGTCTCGAGGTAGCGTATTGCCTTGTCACGCAGCGGGCCCGGATTAGATCCCCGATCGGGACAGTTTCCTGGGTGAGGTTTTTAACGGGGGTTTTCCTCACCTGTAAGACAAATTTCAGGAAACTTTAAGGCCCCAAACGGTACCCGAACATCATATGGCCATCGGAATCATTATCATTCATATTCATCTTAGGATTAAGGACTCTCCTGGCGCACCACTATCATCATCACCATCACCCATCATATCATCGGGGTAAAAGTAAACCCCACTTCCAGGCGCTCCAACCTCAGAAGTGGGTTACAATTACGCCAATGCCAGGAGTGAACGCCAAAAAATGTCCAAAAAAAGGACAACCTGGGGCAATAAAAAATATTATGTCTTATGTGTCTGGTAAACCCTACCTCAATGTGAAATTGACTATCGCTCTTGCTAATTGGTCAGAAATAATTTACATTTCAGCACTAAGAGTTCAAATTTTATAGCTTCTGATTTAAAAATAACTTTCAATATCTTATTTGAAATCTACTTTCCTTCTCACGTCAGGATACGGCACGACTCGGGTTGAGAATTTGCCTCGCTTACTGTTCGATCAAACAGTTTGTATAAAATGGACTCTCTAGCCAAAACTACGAAAATACAAATTCATGAACATAAAAAGATTAACCCAAAATAAATAAAATCTTTCTTAGATCATATTTCATACATTGTAACTTTGATATTCCATATTTCTTTTTACCAACCACATCTTTATGAAATATCTTAATATGAAAAATATATTTTGGCACACGTTTTTATGTCTCAGCTAGGTCAAATGGCAATACTTAAAAATAAACCTCATCTTAATGTTTTCCATTACATCGTCATCATCATGAACTTGTTTAGGGTTAGGTCGTTTGAACCCGTTCCTATGAGATCTCAAGATGTGTAGGTCAGCCCATCTTAGTTTTGGTCTTCCTTTACCTCGAGCGCCATTTAGGTTGATATTAACTAACTCACTGGCACTATCGAACCCGTAGGTTCATGGCCACGCGGACATAAACTCTCCATACATCCCTATCCTGAGCCAATGTTTTCCAATCATCCCCTGTATAATCTACTTCCCTCAAATCATAATTAATGTTATTCCCCACATCATTCTTGGTCTGCCAACTGGGAGTTTTCCCTATGGTTTTCCTACAAGAAGCTTCCATGCACGTCTTTCATTTCCCATTCGTGCCACATGTCCTGCATCGTAGTCTACGAGACTTAACTGTTCTCATATCTGGATTCCTATAAAGACCATGTAATTCACTGTTATATAAGTCTTCTCCATTCACCTGTCTGTTCATCTCTCTTTGGCCCAAAATTTTCCCTATGAACTTTATTCTCAAATACTCGTAATCTCCTTTCCTCCCTTAAAGCAAGAGTCCATGTTTCGCACCCCATATAATATAACTGGTAGAATAATAGTTTTTATACATTTTCAGTTTAAAGTTTTTTGAAAGGGGCTGGGAAGTCAAAGAGTCTCTGTAATGCATAATAGCACGCATTTCCAGAATTGAGCCTATGTTTAATTTCCTTGTGCATCTCATTCCTGTTTGTGATTACTGTTCCTAGGTATTTTAATTCAGCCACTTCCTTCAAAATTTAGGTTGATATTGCAATGCTAATTTAGAAAAGTGAGATGGGTCCATTCTTTGGATAATTAGCCAACAGCTTTGAAAATTCTGAATTTCTTCAACTATACTTTGGACTTTTAATTTATCGCGTATATCTGTGTTACTTTGCTTGTCCATCTTTGTCATACCTAGAAATGGACGTGGAGATTTCATCTGTGCCGCTTGCATTATTTTGATTTGTTTTTAGAATTTAGTATCCAATATTCGCTGCTATATTTCATTCCTGATTTTGCAGTTTCATTGTGTAATCTCAATTTTGTCACGGTTGACATTTGTTTACCAAAATTTATTTTTATTTTTATTTGTTGCATTGTATTTCTACAACTTTATCTGTGTCATTTCTTGTATCAGATATTAGGTGACTCAGGTAATTAAATTCAGAAACATGTTTTATGGCTTTTTTATCTACAGTAATTCTAATTTAATTGTTTTACATTACGAAGCTACTTTTCTCTTGGTTTGTTCTCATTCTCCAAACCGCATACCCTTCAATAAACAATAATGTTCATATTTATTTCCTTTCTTTCTATCATTTTAATCCAGAAAATAACAGTTATTAAAAAATCCCATCAATATAAATTTTCCAGTTTCATTGGTACAATATTCTAGAAATCATAAAGCTACACTGATTTTATTCATTATATGAGAGATATTAAATACATATTTTTTTTATTCTTATAACATGTAACAGGATCGGTGACTCAAGGCCTGGAGACACATCGAATAGTTAATATTTATGATGCCTTCCCACTATTGTCGTAAATTTTAATACCTACCAATTATTACTATTTTTGCTTCTGTAACGAACTTTAACAATGACGTCACAGGATTTCCATACAACACGCCTTTCCTGAACTGTCACAATCGTCACATGTATGAGATAACCATGTGTCACAATTTAGCAGATTTTGACATCAATGAAACAAAACCAAACGCACATTCAATATCGTGTTATGCATTGGATCTTCACACTCTGTAAAACTTATAGACTATATAAACTAACTCACTGGCACTATCGAACCCGTAGAGCCATGGCCACGCGAATAAGATCTCCATACATCCCTATCATGAGCTAATGTTCTCCTATCATCCCTGTATAATGTATTTCCTTCATATCATGGTTAATATAATTCTCCCAACTCAATCTTGGTGTACCAACTGGGGCCTTTTTGCTCTGGTTTTCCTACAAGAAGTTTTCAAGCACTTTTTTTATTCCCCATTCGTGATACGTGCCCTGCCCATCGCATCTACGAGACTTAATTGTTTTTATTATATCTGGCTTCCTATAAAGATCATGCAGCTCACTGTTCTGTAGTCTTCTCCATTCACTTGATTCATCCCTCTTTGGTCCAAACATTTTTCTAAGAACTGTATTCTCAAATACTTGTAATATCCTTTCCTCCCTTAGAGTAAGAGTCCATGTTTCACATCCATATAACTGGGAGAATAACACTTTTATACATTTTTTCAGTTAACGTTTTTTGAAAAGAGTTGGGACAAGAGTCCCTGAAATGTATAATAGCATGCATTTCCAGAATTGAACCTATATTTAATTATTCTTGCATCTCATTCCAATTTGCAATTATTGTTCCTAGATATTTCAATTCAGCCACTTGTTCAAAATTGTCCTATTTGTCATTTAACTGTTCATTTCCATTATACAAAATATTTCTATGTGTGAATATTATTTGGTCTTCAAATCAAACTTCAGGGTAGAAAATATATATATATATATATATATATATATATATATATATATATATATATATATAAACCATATAAGACTACCCCGTCATAATAATTACCTTAAAATAAATTCTGAAATCAAACGTTTGGGGGGGAAGAGGAAGACCTGGGGAAGACGGAGCAGAAATTACAGAATTCCAAAACTATCAAGATAAAACTGGTAGCTGAAGAAATAAGGTTTCACTGACAAAGCATTGATTTAGAAGATTACTTTTTTATGATCCCTTTTCACCTTTTTATTCTTTTCTTTCTTTACACACAGAAGAAACGCACAGACACATCGACACAAATGCGAATAATCCAGTTTAAAGAAAATTAGCATGTCCATCCTGGCTGCTGCTTTTTAAAGTTTTCCTTAATCAATGCGAGAGGTTTGGAATTTCATTACGACTATCCATTTAGCCATGAATTGTAAAATAAATAAAGAAATCCGTGTCACACAGCTTGGGAGGTCAAGACAGACTGAACTGGTTACTCTAACTAAAAGACGATGATAGTACAAGAAGTCGCGGGTTACCGTGACGAAATTGGTTAACATAATATCAGTTTACTTAACCGATAAAGCTAAAGCTCATATCAAGTTAATGTTCAGTTATCTAGGAACTGGATTTTTAGCTTCTAAAGGTTAATATTGCAACATAGGACAGTATAGTGATAACATTATATTTATAAGGGGACCGACTGGTGAATTTCAATTTATTTTTAGTTTTCATTTGATTGTTTTGAAATTTTTATCACATAGATTATGTGTTTATGGTAGAAATGTTTCTGTGAAGTTTGGTGTTTATAAGTAGATTAGTTTCAGAATTATGATTTTTTAAAACTATTTTTTAATATTTCCTAAAAATGCTCCTTAAGATGCATTTTTAAAGATTTTCTAATGAAATATGAGATTCAGAGTCTTTATGATTCCACTAAACACATTTTCTATGCAAAAAAAAATTATAAGGGGAGGATACTGCTTTCTTTTTTTTCATTTTCTGAAAAGAAAATTATCGCTCTCATTATTTTTTCCATCTCAGTTTAAAAGAACACATTTATCTTAGACTAGTAACTGCATAGCAAATTTGAATTAGCGTATATTCGAGAGTCTAACCACAAAATTTCACTTTGATAGCACAGAAATTGCATCGTAAGGAGCATTTTACGTTTTGGGAAATGCCAAAAAAATGGAAACGCAAGAAAAAAAAACGCATATTAAAGTTTAACTTGTAATGCTGATCACATGTGAAGGAGTATTTAAAGTCTTGCGTCACGGATTAAATTTAGCACCTACAATAAATTTTACACGAAAATGATCCAAAAGAATCAGAGCTATTAAAAAGTAAATAAACAAAAATTGCATTTTTTCTGATTTTTTTAACATTTTCACCATTCGGTCCCCTTAATAATGCAACTTAAAAAAAGTTTCTCAATAATTTTTGTGTGGGATGTAGCAATATTACATTTATATTATATATCTTGCTTTTAAATTAAAAATAATTGTTTCTTCTAAATTTAAAAGTAAAATTTGCGATATAAATGTAACATTACTAGATCCCACACAAAAATTGTTGGCAAACGTTTTTGTGAGTTATAATATAAAAAAATAAATCGATTGGATATAAAGACTTATTAAATTAATTTATCAGATTATCACTACACTATGTTGCAATCTTAACTTTTAGAACCTAAAAATCCGGTCCCTATTTATCACGAAAATGAGTAACCCCGTTCCAGACCCTATGCACTAAGAAATATTACATGATTTAGCCGCGAATCGAATACGGCTCACATGAGAAACTATTCAGACGTGCTAACAGTTTACACCAGACATTAAATTAATGAATTCTACAAAATAGTAGTCCACCGCTGTGGTCTCGAAGTAGCATGCTGTCTTATCACACAGAGGGCCCGGGTACGATCCCCGGTCAGGACAATTTTCCTGGTTGAGTTTTTTTCGGGTTTTTTCCTCACGTGTGTCCTGCGCCGTAACCTAGTGGCTAAGGCAAAATGCCTTTCGCAGAACTAAGGGACTTGCGCTGTTTCGAGTCTCCATGGGAGAAGGAAATTTTCCCATGGAATTTCGGACAGATCTGACAGGTGTCCACCCAGGATCGTGAGGCATTTGGGCAGCTACAATAAATAGCGGCTCCAGATTGAGAAAACTAGCTATAACGACTGGGGGACCCGACATGCTGATCAGGTCACCCCTAAACTGGCTGGATGATCATATACCTCTGTGACAACGCATGTGGATGTGAGGTCAGCAGGCAGATGGTAGGCAAAGGACCTTCTAGAACTGTGCCGTGGAGTGGAGATAACACCTGTAAGACAAATGTCAGGAACTTTTAGGACCCAAACAGCCCCCAAACATCATCTGATCATCATTATCATATTCGTCTCATTAAATTTAGTTTAAGGTCTCTCCTGGCGCATCATTGCCTCTCATATGATCGGGGCAGCCTTCCAGGCGTCCCAACTACAGAAGTGTGTTATAAGTACGCAATGCCAGGAGAGAATACCAGAAATGTTGTAATGACAACCTGCTGGAATTGATTAAAATAATAGATTCTTGTATGCCCATGTTTTCCTTTTACATAGATTTAGGCGCTCTCCCCCTACAGGGAAGAATCTGAACCATACTAATTTAGTTACACTTGTTTTCGTGTAGATGCCATTTTGAATGGTCCATGGTCAGCGTTCGGTCTCATACTGACATCTAGGAAACCAAGGTAGTACTAGGACGGGAAAATTCGGTAAATTTTACTTAGAGGCCTTTTCATTCAGGCTTAAGGATTTTTTACGAGCATGAAAACCTTCAGACTCGGGAGGACTTGCTCCTTGGATTTTTCCATCCTAAAAAAATCCATCGACCCCGGCCGGGTTTGAACCCGCGACCCTCGGGACCAGAGGCAAGGAGCATAACCACTAATCCACCACGGCGTACAATAAATAAAATAAATCTACAGGAATGAAAAAAAAAAAAAATAAGACACGAAATGATCTTGCATGTTTTAAAATGTATATAAAAGAGAATCAACTAAAACAATAAAAGAAAAGTGGTTTCTTATAGAATGACTCGAAGTATTGCAGTTATATTTAACATTACTTACCTTTCATCCTGAATGGCAATGCCCTGCCATATATGAGATGAAATTACAATCTGTTGTTCATTTATTTACGGTTTGCTATCACTTACGGAACATTTTCTACATACGCTTAATAAATTAACCCAACACGATAAGTACACAGCTATTCACAACCACGTTAACGATGCGATTGACCTGGAAAAGTGAGACATGCTGGAGTGCTCAAGCAAGAATTCGAAAGCAACTTCAGGATTATTCACATAGGCTATCCAAAACCTGTGCAAGGAACAAAATGTGCTACTACTCTTTCAAACTACCACTACATTCAATATTCAAAATCTCGGTTACGTTGTATTTTACACAATGATATTCCTTATCTCATGTTTTTAGCATCGGGTTTCAAAGCTGTGCATGAAAAGGCCGACAAATGTTGACCTTATGGCTCAATTCTGGAAATGCATGTCATTATGCATTACATGGACTCTTGTTCCACTCATTTCAAAAAATAGTTAAACTAAAAATATATAATACTATTATTCTCCCAGTTATATTATATGGATGAGAAACATGGACTCAATTCTGGAAATGTGTGCTACTATGCATTAGAGGACTCTTGTCTCAACTCATTTCAAAAATAGTTAAACTGAAAATTTATAATACTGGTATTCTCCCAGTTATATTATATGGATGAGAAACAAACTCTTACTTTAAGGAAGGAAAGGAGATGAGTTTTTGAGAATAAAGTTCTTAGGAACATTTCTGGACCGAAGAGAGTTGAACAGACAGGTGAATGGAGAAGACCGCTTAACAGTGAGCTACATGGTTTTTACAGGAAACCAGATATCATAAGAATAGTTAAGTCTCGTAGACTGCGATGGCCAGGGCATGTGACACGAATGGGTAATGAAATAGGTGCATAGAAGCTTCTTGCAGGAAAACCAGAGGAAAACGCCCAGTTGGTAGACCAAGAAA
This sequence comes from Diploptera punctata, assembly GCA_030220185.1. Taxonomy (NCBI): domain Eukaryota; kingdom Metazoa; phylum Arthropoda; class Insecta; order Blattodea; family Blaberidae; genus Diploptera; species Diploptera punctata. The sequence continues at coordinate 1,040,493 of JASPKZ010008385.1, forward strand.
GAGGTGTGATAATAACATTAACCATGATTTGAGGGAAGTAGATTATACAGGGATGATTTGAAAGCACTAGCTTATGATATGGATGTATGGAGAGCTTATGTCCGCGTGGCCATGAACATATGGGTTCAATAGAGCCAGTGAGTTGAGTGAGTGACAGAAATCAAACTGTGTCTAACACAGGATGTTCAAAAAAATTAAGTACAGTGAAAATATTTGTGAAAAATAATGAATCAAATATTTGGACATAAATAACAATTAAAAAAACTATTTGGGAACATAAAAAATTTATTGTTTTGAATTTTAATTGAACTTTCACTATAGGCTAGATATTTTTTTAGGAATAAAGGATAGGGAGCTGTGCCTGTTTTATGGTCATCTCAGGCACATACACAAAGGTCGAATTTGACCAAAAGGACAAATGCCGAAATAAACCAAGAAGCCCGCCGCAGCGGCAATAGCTATTAATTTAACACTAAAAATGTAACAACCGGCCAAAAGTCCTCAAGACTGTAATCCGAGGTCCTACTCTCTTCAATAGAAGAACCGAAGATTTATCCATCACTGGAATACATGCTATTCCAGTCGCAATGGAATTCGTTGTATCCTTGTAACTTTTGACAGAATTCATAATTTTTACAATGTGTCGTAAATTTACAACACAGGACACGGTTTTATTTCCTTTCTGAAATGAGTGTCATCTGATCAGGCCTGTCCCACCATCATAGAGGCAGATGAAATAAAATTGAACTAAACGAGTACGGAGAAATGGTAGATGTAAGTTTTTGGTTGGGAAAAAAGAAAAAATCCAGAGAAAATTTTGTTCTGACTCCGATCTGTCCACCACGAAACACACGTGGAATAACCGAGACGAGAATTAGAGATTTCTAGTTGGAGGCCGAGCGGTTAACCATCTGCACTACGGGACAACCACCACATCTCTCAAATCACGATTAACGTTATTTTCCAATCTCATTGTTGGCCTACTTACTAGACTTTTTTTTTACTTTCTTTTTGATGATTTTTTTCAAAAGTAGTTTTCGTACTCCTACTTTCATTCTCCATTCGTGCATGTTCTGACTAAAGGGCCTGTGTTTATTCAGATATCCGGGACCAACACCACCAATCTTATATATAAAAATCAATGTTTGTTTGTTTGTTGGTTTGCTTGTTAGTTCGTATTCTATGAGCGGCCATACCGTTGATCCAATTTTGATGGGGTTTCTTGCAAAATGTTCAGAACATTCCCGGGATGAACATAGACTATAAGAGAGTTGTGATATTCAACCCCCTCACCCTAAAAATCACCCTTTGTAGTGAAAAACGTGAAATAAAGTCCCTATTTTGACGCTTAAATGGCTTACGCTGCATAAACCATAACAAATACACTAAATTAATATACACAGAATTGAATATCTCAAAAAACTCTACAAAAAAGTCCGCGACAGCATATTTTATCTTCTACGGATAACTCACAATAACCATTTTTGTTTTTCATTGATGTCAAGAAGATCGGGAATAGTCGATTCCCGGACAAGCGAGCTCTGCCATACAGTTCATCCGATTGAGATGAGGCTTTTTAAAAATGTTCAGGAGATTCCGGGGATGAACATAGGCTATAAGAGAGTTGTAATACTCAATCCCTTCACCCCTAAAAATCACCCTTCGTAGTGAAAAACGTGAAATAAAGTCCCTATTTTGACGGTTAAATGGCTTACGCTGCCTAAACCATAACAAATACACCAAATTAATGTACCCAGAATTAAACATCTCAAAAAAACTCTATAAAAAAGTCCGCGACAGCATATGTTTATCTTCTACGGATAACTCACAATAACCATTTTTGTCTTTCATTGATGCCAAGAATGTCGGGATAAGCAGATTCCTGAACAGAGCACGGCTGGTGGTAAAAACACGTTAACATTTTATTTATGAGTAGCAGCGCACGCCGGGTATTAACCAGTCTAATATATAAAATTGAATGTTTGTTTGTTTGTTCGTACTTTATGCGCGGTCATACCGTTGATTCGATTATGAATGCAAAATGTTCAGGAGATTTTCGGGATGAACATAGGCTATAAGAGAGTTGTGATACTCAACTCCTACACCCTTAAAAATTGCCCTTTGTAGTGGACAACGAGAAAAAAGTAGCTCTTTGGACGCTTAAATGGCTTACGCTGCCTAAATCATAACAAATACACAACATTAATGTACACAGAATTGAATATCTCAAAAAGCTCTATAAAAAAGTCCGCGACAACATATGCTTACCTCTTACGAATAACTCAAAATTACCAATTTTGTCTTTCATTGATGCCAAGAAGATCGAGACAAGTACGTAGATTCCTGTGCAAGCATAGCAGCACATGGCGGATATTCTTTTATGGATAACTCACAATAACTAATTTTGTCTTTTAGCTGATTTATGCCAAGAAGATCGAGGTAAGTAGATTCCGGGGTAAAACCGGGTAATCAGCACGGGGAATCTTAAAAGAATTACGATATACGTGTATAATTATGTTTCATTCTACTTATTCAACTAATCATAAGAAGTACACTAATTTTTGTCTTTCAGCTCATTTATGTCAAGAAGATCGGGACGAGTAGATTCCCGGACAACGCCGGGTAAACAGCACGGGGTATCTAAAAATAGTTAGGATAAACATTTTTCCTTATACTTATTTAACTAAATATAAAACACATTAATTTTCGTATTTCAGCTGATTTATGTCAAGAAGATCGGGATAAATAAAATCCCCTAGCAACGCCGGGTAATCAGCACGAGGTATCTAAAAAATATAAATTTATATATTATTTTTCTCTTATACTTATTCAACTAAATATAAACGCACATTAATCTTCATTTATTTAGGCGTAGCAGCGCAAGCCGGGTATTAGCTAACCAATAACAAACTGTTATACAACAGAAAAAATAATAGGCCTAAATGTATTGTAATATAGATAAACTTAAGAAGTTTGTATGGTAATGAGTAAATTTCCACAAGTGCACCTCTTGTGGCTCAAACGATGTTCACACGATATTCCGACTTCACGCCAGGTGTTTTCAAGCATCTCCCTTGTGATGATTTGACAAGCACCGGCGAGCTTTTGACGTAAATCAGACAGATCAACAACCGGAGTTCTGTAGACTAAATCCTCGATGTATCCGCATAGAAAGAATTAAGTTTTTTAATGATACTATAAAATTATGGGGGCACGCCTTAGCGTTGTTAGTTATGGCAATTCGCTACACACCGGAAGGTCGAGAGTCCCGAGTCCCGGTGGGGTCAGGATTTTTAAACTGACCCAAACCTTCTGGTGGCACCATAGCCCTAGAATCGACTCAGCTTCTAACGGAAATGAGTAGCAGATGCTTGTTCTGGGGGTAAAGGTTATCACGCAGGGCTCACATTAAGTGTCAATTGTCTAGAAAAAGTGGGAGTCTTAACCTCCCACTATCCCTAAGGTCTCTTATGGCCTGTAGTGGGAGCACTTTACAATAAAATTATGATTTGAGGTACCTAATAATGAAATTCCAAACCAGTGTTTATACTGACGACGAGGAAAACAAGAAAGATAGGTAGGGCGGCACTGGAGTTTGAATCCAAACCTCCCGCTAATATTAGCACAAAATGATTCCGTCTTATCCAACTAGCTTGGTTATTTTAAAGTTCCAATTAAAATTATTGGAAGTCCCTCAATCCAGTATAAATATATTTTGAATTCTAGTTACAGATTTACAGAGATTTTTTTATTTTAAAATTGACACATTTCCTTTCAAGAGCCATCAATAACCAGGGACAATATTTGTCATCATCATCATCATAGTCATCCGGTATCATGGCAGTTGCCGCAGTCTTCAGGAAGCCAAACGCCATTCCCTCTGTCCATCCATTGATCTTCCTCCAATCCTCTGATATTCATAGCAGCTTGTACCCCTTCTATCCAAGTTTTCTTTCGGTCTTTCTCTCTTCCTCCTTTCCATTGGGATCCATTCCATAACAATTTTAGGCAATCTTTGCCCTGGCATTCTTTTGACATGGCCATACCACTGTAATCTTTTCTTTTTCTATAATGTCCTGCTCCTCTTGCACACCCATAATTTCCATTATTTCGTATTCTATCCATTCTAGATTTTCCAGCTGATCTTCTTAAAACATCTATTTCTGTACTTAAAATTCGTTTCATTTCCCTAGTAGAAATTTACCAAACTTCAGAACCATGTTAAAATGCCCTGAATTATGGTTTGATATACCGGTATTTGTAATTTTCTATTTTTTTGTAATATTCTTGCTCCACCAAACAGAGTTTAAAGCATTTATTGCTTGTTTTTTTTTGTGATTATATTTTTAATTTCCATTGTGTTATCGCCTGAATGGTCTAATTTTGTTCCTAAATAAGTGCATTCAATACTAGATTTTAGTTCTTCTCCATTGTTGGAATTTATATTTCTCCTATTCACAGATATTTAGTTTTCGCGACAATTTTTGTATATAGTAAAAATGATTAAATGTTAACACGTATAAAACTAAAAACATCGAAAACAAGGATTTCTCTCAAAACATATTGATATCCAATAAAAAATACGTTAAAGATATTACTGAATACTAAAACCACTCAAGAATTTAAGTTACACTCGATAACGGTATTATATTTATGAATAAATGTTGATTCCCCTTAATAATCATTCAAATTTACGAAGCAGGAAATTGTAGGTTTTGATAAGTAAACAATGAAGAAAACAATATGATTCTAATAGAGTCAATTTTTAAAATTAATACAAAAATTTAATAAATATCCGAGAGTAATAATTTTTAAACCATGAAAAGGTATATTTCGAATGAGATATTGAAAATAGTAGGAAATAGTACATTTTCTTAAATGTGTAATAATTTGTATTACATCAGAAAATATCCTATAAGTCATTTATCGTTATTTGTAAACATTATGGCAAAATTTTAATTGTATTTTCATAACTATAAACATATCCCCTATACCAGCACAATGGACTTTCATTTTTTTTACAAAATTAAAAAAAATGAATTAGAAAGCAGACTACTTACTCTCTGCATTAATGAAATTCTAGTCTAGATGATCATCAAATGTGTATTTAGAAGAAACAGGTCTACACTGAGCAGATTTCAGAAAATAAATGGTATATAATGGCACTGGACGCCAACTATATGCAGACTTCAAAAAGGCATCTACGATATAATTAAGAGGGAAAAGTTATATAGTATCCTGCTGGAGTTTGGAATTTCTAAAAAGTTAGACTTATACGCATGTGTCTAAATAGCACAAAGAGTAGGATGCGTGTAGGCAAACATTTTTCGGATACTTTTGAAATTCACAAGGTTAAACCAAGGAAATGCAGTATCCGCTCTACTATTAAATTTTACACTAAACTTTATTGGTTGAAGAAGGCCCACAACTCAATGGTATTAATAAGCTGTTAGTTTATGTTGATCACGTGGTATTATTGGGCTATAACGAGAGGATACTAAGGGCCAACACGCATACTCTATTAAGTAACATTAAGAAATTGGGACTGGAAGTAAACATCAATAAAACTGAATACATGTTCAAACATATGTATAATGAAAATGGACAGCTAATGACAAATTAAGGAAATTTTGAATTAGTGGCTGAATTCAAATACATGGGAACAATTATTACAAATAGGAATGAGGTGCACAAAGAAATTAAACACAGACTCAATTCTGGAAATGCATTACAGGGACTCTTGTCGTACCAACTCCTTTCAAAAACGTTAAAGAAAATGTATAAAACTGTTATTCTCCCAGTTATATTATATGGATGAGAAACGTGGACTCTTACTTTAAGGGAGGAAAGGAGATTAAGAGTATATGAAGATAAAGTTCTTAGGATTTTTTTTGGACCAAAGAAAGATGGACAGGTGAATGAGAAGACTACACGACAGTGAGCTACAGGTCTTTATAGGAAGCCAGATATAATAAGAACAGTTAAATCTCGTGGAGTGCGATGGGCAGGACATGTGGCACGAATGGGGAATGAAAGAGGTGCACGGAAGCTTCTTGTACGAAAATCGAAGGGAAAACGTCCAGTTGGTAGATCAAAAATGAGGTGGGAGAACAACTTAAACCTCATTTGAGGGAAGTAGATTATACAGGGGATGATTGGAAAACATTAGCTCAGGATTGGGAAGCTGAAACAGGAGTGGGAGCTGCTATTGCCGCCGGAAGTCAAGAAGAAAAAGGAATTTGAGCTCTTTTTGTTATAGCAGCCAAAACAACTGGAGTTAGAAGTTTCATTTACATTGAGAATTTTATTGTGCAATTCAATATAACTTGATGTATGGAGAACTTACATCTGCGCGGCCATGAACCTACAGGTTCGATCGTGTCAGTGAGTTAGTTAGATAGTTAGTAGGCCTACTTATTGATGCAGAGGGGAATAGTTCCGCGCGGAAGCAAAGGGGCCTTTATAAATGATCTTTACACGTTTCATCACAAAATGAAACCGGACATTCAATGTTGGTTCCCTATATATTGATTTTTTTCTAGGGATGAATCTTATATCTCCGAGGATTCTCTGACATGCTATAAGCATCTCTGTCGCACAGGACCGACGCTTACAACTTCCTTCAAAGGAAGTCGAGTCTTCGATTTTTCCATCACCCGAAAAAATGTAATCGATCTTATCGGGAATAGCATCTTTGACTCTATTATACCCAGACCAGCAGTATATCCAAACGAATTATAACATACACCTTTTCAAGACTTCTTGACTATGAGAAGAAAAAATAATTACCGAAGGAACAACATTGACTAACTAAATCACTGGCACTATCGAAGCAATAAGTTCATGGCCGCGCGGACATAAAATCTCCATACATCCCTATCCTGAGCTGAAGTATTCCAACCATCCCTGTATAATCTACTTCCCTCAAATTATGGTTAATGTTATTCTCTCATCTCATTATTGATCTACCACCTGGGCGTCTTCCCTCTGGCTTTCCTACAAGAAGCTTCCATGCACCTCTTTCATTCCCCATTCGTTCCACATGTACTGCCCATCGCAGTCTACGAGAACTTAGTAAACACATTTTTTAAAAGTTTACTATGATGACATCTACTGTCTTCTAAGACAAATTTTGAGTTCTGCAGATCGAGGGAAGAGAAGTATGGAAATATAATAATTACAATTTCTAAGAACAAAAGGTATTATATCAAAGTTTATGAAGTATCCTACTCGAGAAACCAGTATTTTAATTTTATTACTCACTTAAACTGGTAACTTATCTTACGTTTCTGATCTATAGAAAGGTTACTCCCTCACGAGTGCAACGAACTTACCGCGTTGACTGTACCGGAACAGGCACTAGCCCGCAATTCCGGAGAACAAAAGTCACGATCTTACAAGAATTTTGGTTCATTAGCGCACTGTTATCAGTCAGTACATTTATTTTTAGGATTAGTAAATTCAATTTCGGACAAAACTATTTGTAGGTTAGACCAACTATTTTTAACAGCAGGCCCTATGTACATTTTCTGGTATAATATCGTTAATTGTTCCCTGGATTTAAGGTTGCTCATTAAAAAGCAAATCGAGACGCCAAAGAGGAGCTTTTACACCGTTAGATAATGCCACTAATATACTTCTCGTATTCAAAGGTTATTTGTTTCTGTTATGCAACTCTGTAAACACGGGATCGATATCTTACAATTTTTCTTCTAAAATAAGCTGTTTTCAAATTCCATTGTCTTTTATCAGAATCTAATTTTCTAACTTCAAATCCATAAGTAAATCCAACACTCCTATACCACAAAGATAAGGCTCTTTCAATATTAAACGATGGATCATATATATAATATTTGGTGTGTCATGACTATTATTTAATTCTTTTGCTTGTTTATATTTCCCTTTTTTTAAGTTTTTACTTCAGTTGTCGTGTTTTGTTCTTACAAATTAGTTCAGTTTTTTTTCCCCCTCTTTTCGTTTTACACTGTTCTTCCTTCTTGTTTTACCTTTTTGTTAACTTTATTTTATTCTCATATATATACACAAGGACAGGACACACATCCAGACCCAAGGTAGAGATTTAAAATCTCCTTCCCGCCGGGAATCGAACCCAGGTCGCCGGAGTGAAGGTAGGGACTCTACCGACTACGCCACGGCGACGGACTGGCACAAAGATATCTTTAAGAACAGTTAAAAAATATTGTTTATATATCTTTTAAGAACAGTTAAGTCTCGTAGACTGCGATGGGTAGGACATCTAGTACGAATGAGGAATGAAAGAGGGGCATGGAAGCTTCTTGTAGGAAAACCAGTGTGAAAACGTCCAACTGATAGACCAAGAATGATGTGAGAGAATACATTAACTATAATTTGAGGGAAGTAGATTATACAGGGATGATTGAAAAACATAGTTCAGGATAGGAATGTATGGAGAGCTTGTCCGCGCGGCCACGGTAGTTAATTATTTAATTTATATTTCCTTAACATTAAAGGAAATTAAAAATTGTAGATCTCTTCGAAATAAATAGATGTTGTGGCACCTTTCTTTATAGTGATCATTTTATTTTATTATCTTATGTAAATTAAAGTCCACCGCTGTGGTCTCGAGGTAGCGTGCTGCCTTGTCACACAGCGGGCCCGGGTTCGATCCCCGGTCGGGGCAGTTTTTCTGGGTGAGGTTTTTATCGGGTGCTTTCCTCACCTGTAAGACATATGCCAGGAAAACTTTAAGGCCCAAACGGTCCCCGAAATCATATGGCCATCACCATCATCTTTATCATCATCATCCTTCACCGGTGTGGAAAGCAACGGGAAGCTACCACACCCACAATTCCCTAATAAAGCTGCAAGCATAGCATGAAAATGCTATGATTGCAGTGAAGGACCTGCCTTCGGGCAGAATTACTAAGGGTGGATGTAGATTAAACCTATATGGAATTATATTTAAAAAAAAAGGTTGAGAAAGAAAATTATTTTGACTGATGTAAGAATGGACTTACGCCACAAATTACATTTCCACATAGGATATCACGTAAAAAAAATATGCCTATATATAATCTACATGATTGACCTTAATCGTTCTTCCAGTTCCTTCTCCACTTTTTATATTCATTCATTCATTCATTAGCTCTGCACTAATTCATGGATTAACTTGATGTAGGTCACATACGTTGACAGTGAATTCGGTCGGATATACAAAATGAAAGCTATTACTCTCTACCTGCAAACATTCAGAGGCTTTCTATATAGGGAAGTTGGCTGGATGCTACCGATAGGAATCCACAATCCCGGGTACCAGTAGGAGATCCACGAATTTACTTTATACTTCTCTTATTAAAGAAGGTATGCTCAGAATTTTTACGCCTTGGGGGAAAAAAAATAAAATATATATATATATATATATATATATATATATATATATATATATATCTTGGCCGAGTATGTACCCGTATGAATCGGAAAAAAAAAAGCCTAGAACATTATTAAAGTAAAAAAAAATGTTTTTATAGGTATCCAGAATTCTCTAATTTAGGCTTATTTTCCATATTTTTTTCAATGCCACTAGGTTGTCTTTTATGACATTTCTGGCTTTATCCCCTGGCATTGGCGGAAATGTAATCCATTTCTTAAGTTGGGGCACCTATAAGACGGAGTTACTTTATCCCGATGATATAATGGGTAATAAATGATAATGAAGCCCCAGGAGAGTTCTTAATCTAAATTCCAGACCAAGGGTAACCACAGGTCAGAACGGGTATCCAATTCTGGACCACATGAACAATAGTTAGACCACTAGCATAACACTGATGTTAAAAACTACTTATAAACACAAGATTTTTCACGATATTTTGAATGTCTTCCTTTCAGATTTTCCACGAGGCTGGACATTTTCCATATTTATTTATTCATTGTAGTACCAACACGTATAAAAATACGATCATTTCCGTGCCACTTAATTTTGATATAATTCTGCAGACAACTTTATAATTACATGTTATTTCCCATTCACAACATTTAAGGGCGAGAATGGATTTAAGATATTGGACTGTTTCCCATGTTTAGACCACAGTTCTCTTGCCTTCGTTTAGCTTACCTCGGAGTCTAAAAAGTGAAAGAAGATTCAAGGAAAGAAGTAGAGCATGACTACCGCAAAAGGTGTATCCATAAAAAAAAAACAGGAAAAACAACAAAATAATAGAAAAGAAACGCCTTACAATTGGGTTTTAAGGAACATATACTTAATCAACAGATATTGGTATGTACCATGTGTGTGATCCTAAACACACAAATCATCTCTCACACACTGACTACAATATTCCAAAATATCTCGGCCTCTTTATAAGTCACTTTTTGTTTCAATTTTCCAATTAAAACGTTGTGCACTTTCTTCTTCATTCAAGTTGAAATGCTCTGGCCAATTCAAAAGTAGTAGGTTGAGGAATATATGTACTAATATAGTTGTGGATCCCGAGCTTATTTACTGTACCTAATTCCTCGCACACAATTCCTTTATTAAGTATGCTATTGAATAATCTGTTTTAGTGTTCGAACATTAGATATTGTACAATTTCACAACTTAACATTACTACTGCAAATTTATATAAAACATTAAAACTTAATATTTTTTATGTCCCAGGTTGTCCTTTTGGACATTTCTGGTGTTCTCTCCTGACATTGGAGTAATTGTAACCCACTTGTGAAGGTGGGGCGCCTGGAAGGCAGGATTACGTTGCCCCGAGATATGATGGGTGATGATTAGAGCCTTGGTTTGTATGCGATATGCATGTTTTTCTCTACGCATTAAAAAGTATGCGGAAATTATTTATATGTTTGTGGCCCCTTCACAGACAATTTGAGCAGTATTTGATAATGCACAGAAATGCATATTTCGGGAGAAAATGTTTATTTTAGATTTTTAATTTTATTCCTAAATGTGATATTAAATTATAATTTTCCCTTCAGCTAATTACTAGTAATGAATTATCATTTAATACTTTTTTAATTAATAAAGTCTCTGCAATCAATTGGATATAAGCGTAATTCACTGAAGAACTGTGGTGTTTTTCACATGCACCTGTGACATCATGCGATGTAGAAAGGACATTTTCATTGTATAAAACCTTCACTGAGAGACGAAGGAGCTTCACATAAGAAAACCTCATGAAAACCTTCCTTAGATACTGTAAAACCTAGGATTACGTTAAGATTACCCACAAAGCAAATAATTTAATTGAGTTTATTACAATCTGTTTTTGCATATTTAGTGTGCATATTTTCTACATTTTTCATGCATATTTAGTAATTTATTTTGCATACAAATCCAGGATCTAGTGATGATGATAGTGGTGCGCCAGGAGAGTCCTTAATCCTAAGCTTAATCCAAGATGAATATGAATGATGATGATTGCGATGGCTATATGATGTTTGGGGACCGTTTGGGCCTTAAAAGTTTCCTGATATTCGTCTTACAGGTGAGGAAAACCCCCGATAAAAACCTCACCCAGCAAAATGTCCTGACCGGGGATCGAACCCGGGCCCGCTGTGTGACAAGGCAGCACGCTATCTCGAGACCACAGCGGTGAACTTAAAACTTAATATTAGATTACCTGAATGTAGTATCGCCATATTTTTCTTAAGACAGTGTTATAAGTTATAGAAGCATTTAGGCTCGAAGTGTTCAATTATGCTACCAAATTGAAATATCCTCAATTTATATCTTAACATTCGATGAAATAAAATGATTTCCAAGATATCTATGTACAACCGACATATTAGTAAATTGTTCGATTCAAAACAAATACTACTACAGTTACGTATAAAATATATAATTGCAGACTATTTAACTCATGCCCCAAATGGGAGTCAATGACCAATCAAATTTCAATGATTTTTTATTTACAACCAATCACAGTCGTGTTTCGCCTAGAATTTACCGACTAAAGTTTATCACAATAAAGAAAGCACCTCCTCTTTAACATTCTGAATAGGTCATAGCATTATTTTGCAGTGACTGACACCGAAAGAAATACGGCTACCAGATTGTATATATAGTGCATGAATGTCAACACATAGCACATGCGGGAGTTAATATAAAAACATCTGTAGCATTGATTATACCACCAAAAAAAGAAACCACTGTTTGCACTTTCTTAAATGTATTTTTCCCCCAGGTAATAACATTCCATAAAAATATAATTGTCATATTTACATCATAGGACATCAGGAATGAATTAATATACAGTTTAATGTGTTTTATTTTTTCTCCACTAGAGTGCATTCTTACAATATTGCGTTCCTTTGGCAATAAATAATGTGATCTGGTTGCAGTGATGAACAAAAGAAGCAAATGAAGCGTACCAATCGTTTGTCATTTGTTTTCAAACATTGCCGTTTACATTAAATATATAAATATTTTAAAATAACTATATTTAAATAATAATTTGTGAGTAAACAGCTTAATTTTTATTCGTTAAATAGTCCTAACAAATGCCACTCTTGATTTCCAAATTCTCTAGTTAAATTCAATCGATAAATTATCGATAATTTGGAAATCACTCGTGGCATTACTTATGATAACATTGTTTTAAGAATTTGCTATTTCAATATTAAATACAATGGAAACAGCCATCATAATTAAAATCTTATGGAGAAAAAATAATGAAGTATAAATGTGCGAAAATTAAGCCTCTGTTGTGTAACGGTTAACTTTTCCATCATCCCACAGTTCTGAATTCGATTCCCGTTATATTACACCCTTGTGAGGCCAAAGGAATAGTTACTTAACATAAGCAGAAATTCAGTTAAGCAAACTGAAATCAAGATTCATGGATTACGTTACATTAGCCCGGAGACTTCCTGCGCTGTCTCTTGCTGCCAGTGACAAGCCAATTCAATCAGTCCAGCTTTTTTTAAGCTGTATGTCTTAGCACAGTTTTATTCTAAGTCATTCATTGTTTTTTTTATTATTTTCTAAGTAGCCTATAACTAGTATTATATCGATTATTGAAATATTCTCTCGAGAATGGGGAACACATTCAATTAATGAAACGAATGCAACCAGTTATATATAAACATGCAGGGAAAAACACTGAATCCCTATGGATTATATAATCAATTATGTAACATACATATTGCATGCTAAATTAATGTACTGACATTTTCGAATTAACTTTTTTTCCGAGCTTTGATTTATGATAGTAATTGAAGCGCATTGTCATAATATAAACTATCATTACCTCCCTCGTATATAATGGCAATTAATAACAAAGATTATGGCTTGGTTAGGATAGATTAAAGTTCAGTGATTAGAGCGTGGATTTTATTTACAAAAATTCGGGTAGAATATTAGGTTAGGTTGATATTTGAGGTGGTTAGAATTAAAGGGTGTAAGTTCAAGTTTAGCAGTATTTGAGGAAAAATATGTTTAAAGTTGAAATTGTATAAGGAAATCACAGGTAATTAACATTATAGCAATTATTTATTTACTCCTAGTATATACTTACATCATTTTAGCACCAGAATGCAATTATGCACCAAATTCGTTTTTTACGAAAAAAATTACTTAAACCCCTTTGTTTCAAACTGCCTCATTTATATATACAGTAGGCCTATAAGTGGGGCATGGAAATCCAGAGAGAAAGCGTCCAGTAGGTAGACAGGAATGAGGTAGGAGAATAACATTAACCATGATTTGAGGGAAGTAAATTATACAGGAGATAATTGGAAAATTTTAGCTCAAGATAGATATGTATGGAGAGCTTTATGTCCGCGAGGCAATGAACCTACGGCTGTGTGGAATGCCTTTTTTTTTTTTTTTTGCAGGATTTTATTCTAAAGACTTAATTTTAGAAATGATTTCATTAAGATATTTAAATATTTTTGGTTTTTTTATTTTATTTTTCCACAGGGCTGACTGTTATGTTATTCACTTCGTTTATGTTTGATAGTGCCAGTGAGTTAGTTAAATACAGCAAATATTGAATTTATTAACAATTTGCTAAACAATCAAATTCGAAACACATCTAATTAAACCATTGGTTCTGTATATAATTATATATCAAATAATTGTACAATTTTCTAAGTATTGCCTATTGATTTTAAAAAAATATAAAAGTCTTAAATCGTCTCCTATTATTAAATCAAGGTCTGTCCAATAAGCAATGGCCATACTTTTACAGCCATTATTTCCATTCCATTAACTTACTTTAACCTTTCACTTTTTACATGCCACACGCCACCGAGCCTTACAACCTGTCGAGAGAGATTCTAAACTATAGATCACACATACATTTTTTAACCACAAAAGGGCATTGACGGCCCCCCGAATGAGTGATCAGCTCAATGTCAGAGCCTCCTCCGAGACAACACAACATGGAGACGAAACACGCATACGCATTTATACTAAATATGCGAACATAATAATGATAATTATGACGGTCAGATGATGTTCAGGCACCGTTTGGGCCTTAAATTTTCCTGACATTTGACGTTTGAGAAAAAACTCCGAAAAAAATATCTCGGAAAACTTGTCCCTGCCGGGGTTAGAACCCGAACATGCTGGATACGAGGCTGCCGCGTTTGGAACCAGGAGTAGCTCCCTGGCGGCTAATACTTTAATGTCTATCATTTTTGTGGTCATTTTTTGCAGTAGTTAGCGGCGTTGGTGTTCTGTTTGATTAACGTAGTCTTGAGTGAAAGACTGAGGAAAAATTTGGCCTGAGCTACTGTTTTCCAATAATCCCTGTACAATTCTCCTCCCTCATATCATATATAATGTTATTCTTCCATTCCATTCTTGGCTAACCACATGGACGCTATTCCTTTGATTTTCATATAAAAATTAGTCCCTCTTTAATTCCCGATTTGCACCAGATGCCGTACCCATCGTAGTCTACGAGACATAACTGTTCTTATTACATCTTGTTTCCATAGAGATGTAGAATCTTGTTTCCATAGAGATGTAGACCTCTCTTATGGAGTATTCTCCATTCACCTGTCCGTCTCTTTTAGGTCCTAAAATGTTTCTAATTCAATAATAGTTGAGCCTCTTATCTAATTTATTCCCAAATGCTTGTAATATTTTCTTCTCTCTTAAATTAATCCAATCAGGACAACTGGAAGAATAATATTTTTATAGTCTACCAATCAATACCCCGCGCCGCTACGTCTAAATAAATTTAATGTGTTTTTATGTTTAGTTGAACATATAAAAATAATAATAATTATAAATTTATATCGTAATTATTTTAGATGCCCTGTGCTGATTACCCGGCGTTGTCCGGGAATCTACTTATTCCAATCTTCTTGGCATCAATGAGCTGAAAGACAAAAAGTATTATTGAGAGTTATCCGTAAAAGATCGCGGACTTTTTAGTAGATTTTTTTTAGATATTCAAATCTATGTATATTAATTCGATGTATTTGTTATGGATTGGGCAGCGTAGGCCATTTAAGGTAAAAAAAACTATTTTTATAGTGAACCGATGCATTTTCATTAGCGCCGGCCCTGTAGTATGTACGGTAAAACGTTATATACGTTAATTGTCTCAGAAAAAATCTCTAAATGATGGTAAAACTCCCATTCAAATTCAAGCAGTTTTTTGGGTCAATAAAGGGCAGGCAGAGTCATTTTTATATATTATATAAAGATATTAATTTTACTTTAACATTTTTTAAGGGAAGTTGGGATGACAACAGTCCCTGTAATGTCTGTATTTAATTTCTTTCTGCACGACACCTATGCACATTTAATAAAAGAATCGCTTTCAACACAATTAGGTCTTAAATCCTGCAATAAACTAACCTTTTAAAGATGCTATAACTTCTCAGGTCCTGTAATCACAACTTTTAGCTTCATCGTCACACGAACATGCTCCATGACGCACTGAACACTGTTTGTTAACTAAACCGATGTAGAATTCGCAAGAAACTAATCCACACCCTGACCACATCACAAGGTCGAGTAAAGGCAGTGGTGGATCTACTATCTTCCCATGCTATTAATAAATACACTGACAATAGTAAATGCACGACACTGAATCGTGACGTATTTCTGACTCATCGTAATCCGTCATGCTGCATGCTACTTGTCCAACCAACGGATAAAAAATGTTACATTTTTAAAAATAGCTTTCAAAAAACATTTCTACTACTGTTGCTGGGCATGGTGCATTCAATGGGTCCTATCTGAACATCAAGAAGTGTAAACAAATAACATTTCATAAAAAAATGTTTTTTCTCAAATTTAAGTAAATACTAACTTACTCAATGGCACTATCGAACTGTAGGTTCATGGCCACGCGGACATAAGTTCTTCACACGTCCCTATCCTGAGCTAATGTTTTCCAATCATCCTCTCTAGAATCTACTTCCTTAAATCCTACCTCATTCTTAGTCTACCTACTGGACGTTTTCCCTCAAGAAGCTTCCAGGCTCCTCTTTCATTCCCCATTAGTGCCACAAGACCTGCCCATCAGTCTACGAGTTTTTTTTATTCGCCTCTCTGTTCATCTCTCTTTGATCCAAAAAATGTTCCTAAGAACTTTATTCTCAAATACTCGTAAACTTCTTTCCTCCCTTAAAGTAAGAGACCATGTTTCACATCCATAAAATATAATTGGGAGAATAACAATTTTATATTTTTTCAATTTTTTTTTTAGGAGTTGGGACGACGAAAGTCCCTGTAATACATAATAGCACGCATTTCCAGAATTGAGCTTATGTTTAATTTCTTTGTGCATCTCATTCCAATTTGTAATCATTCCTAGGTTTCCAAATTGAGACTGAAACAATGTTCTTTGTCGATTTCACAAGTACATAATCCATTATAAGTGAAACGAAAAGCAAACAATTACAATAAGTGTCACAAATCGAAAAATGTATATAGGGCCTAAATTTAATGTAATTAGAGTTTATTTAGGCGAATTAATGTTGTATTGTTATATACAGAGTGTTCCAAAATGATGGACGGGGTTTCAAATTTATATAATTTCCCTTACATGATATATAATTATAAAAACAAAAGTTACATGGGATTGAAGAAAAATTCTTCGGGTTTTCATAACATACTTTATTAGTGTTCGATGTGAGCACCTTTCGTTACAAGACACACATATAGCCGATAGTCGAATTCCTTTCAAACCTTGGTCGGCATATTTGGAGTAATGGATTCAACAGCAGCAACAATCCTTCTTCTCAACTCTGGAAGGTCGACCGGAAGTGGTGGTACGTACACATGGTCCTTCACATAGCCCACGGGAAGAAATCACAAGGTGTGAGATCGGGAGATCGTGGAGGGTATGGGAATGAATCATGTCATCCGGACCGACGCGTCATTTGGTGTTCGTGGACGTCCTGGACTTTTCTTTTTACAGATACATCTAATTGTTTCAAACGGTTTATACCATCGACGGATAATTTTATGTCGGAGAGTCAATTTCAAATTGCCGTCGGAAAGCTGGCTGCACTGCAACAATGGAACCAGACCTCGCAAATTGCAACACACAAAAAATCGCCATTTTCACAAATTTAACGCTGACGACGTAATAATGATAAGAAACAAATTACTCCATACAGGATATGAAACTTTCACAGTTTTTCTTTCATTATAACAAATAATGACACATCCAATTTCGTTTGTAAAGCTATACCAACTACTTAAAACCCCGTCCATCATTTTGGAACACGGTATATTAGGGGACATGCCGTAGCAAACAAAGTTGGTTAAGGCAATATAATACAAGCCGTAAGGTTGCGTGTTCGGTTCCCGATGGGGCCAGGATTTTTAAGCTGACCTAAACCTTCTGACATCATGATCCTGGGACAGAATCAGTCACTAACTGAAATAAGTACTGGACCTATGTTCTGAAGGTAAATACGGTTATCATGCAGGGTGGCAGGCCGGTTCACAGCTCGTACAGATTGTCTAGAAAGATGAAATAATCTCTACTACTCGTAGAGCTTCTTAAGGCGAGACTGTGACTCTCCCAATACCTCGGGTGCAGATATATTCATTGTCGGGAGTAGATTTAACCGATCTACGCTTCCATTTATCCAAAGTGTTGGCAGACACTCAGAAATTGCCTCTTAAGCCCCACCAGAAACTGCATCTCATTAAGACATACCTAATCCCCCACTTCACGCATCAGTAGGTCTCCAGCCTGTCGTCTGTGGCAGTACTTAGATCTGTTGATCTTGAGATCAGAGGGTGGTTGAAGAAAATCATTCATCTGCATCCATCAACTGCGGATGGGATGCTGTACGCTAAGCCCAATGATGGGGGAGACTGGGATTCCTTGTCTTGAGGTGGGTATTGCGTTCTCTACACTGAGGATTCAACTCAAAGCGCAGGAAAGTGGACCTACAACTAAAGCGTTGGAAGGATTCATGAGGGGTACACCCGGAGCGCACGCATTGGTCATCTGATATATGAATCGATTAAGTCGTACGCTCGGCGGATGTACAAAGATGTGATGGTCAAATGGTTAGAGCTCCCAGTAACAGGGTCATGCTGTTAAAACATTGGCAGGAGATAAAGTGGCAAATTGTATTCTCAACGACCCGAACTTGTTGAAGCCATGTAAATGGATTATAGTTCTCAAGCTCCTCTAATACTGGAAGCAATCTGGCGAATTTGAACACTGGAGCACATCTTAAGGTAATACCTTAATACAAAGGCTGCGCGGATTCGACGCCACGATGAGATCAAGGACTTCATTCTTGATCTCGGTAAACGAGACAATGCTGCAATGGTGACAAGGGAACCTGAGCTCCTTCTGGGTGAAGGCGAAACCTGACCTGGTGATAACATGCCAGGAAAGGGTCTTTGTCCATCCATCCATCCATCCAATGGCTGATTGGCTCAAATTCGAGTTTTGGCATCCCTTAACCTCTGCCTCCAATAATTTCTATTTTGCGCGGCAAGCCTCCAGTTGTGTAGGTTTGCAGCATCTTCCTTCGTTGTTGTAGACTATCATTCTGAGGCCTGTTGGGTCTCTGAACATATTTGTTTTTACGGGGTGGGGATGTCAGCCCCACGCCCAACCTTAAGCAATCCTGGGGGGGGCACGATTTTCTGTTGAGGGTTTCTCCCTTAGCTGGCATGCCCCAATTTTTAACCGTCGGAAACTAGCTTTTCCGCCCCTGCACTTCTTAGTATTAACCAAGAGCCACAACGAGGACGTGGTGCATTGGGCTGGGCTGCAATAAATGGCATTTCTCGGTTTATTAGTGTGCACCAAGGGTCTTTGTGGTCGACGTAACTATCCGCCACGAAGATTCGGACTATCTTGTGCTCGTCCGGAGGGATAACATAGAGAAATATTAATTAGGAATAACTGAGGCATCTGCATTAAAGACAATCTGATGGTTCTAGGAAGCTTAATTGTGATCTATCACGGATTCTTAGACCATCGCTCCCCTAGCATGAAAGGGAGGCAACTACTGGCTAGCAGAGTGCATATTCAGGGAATAGATTCCTCTACTAGTTTAAAGTAGGTGGTTTGTCTACATCCACCTACACTATTTTGAGTGGAGGAAAATAATTTCAGCACTAGAATGAGGGCATTTAGTGTTAACTGGATTCCTTTGCATGGGTGCACTTTGGTCCTTGGCTGTGAATATCTAAGAGTTAAGGTAATTAGTTTGGCAGTCCAAGGACGGCGAACCTGTAATAGCAGAGTGGAGGTGGATACCTTCGCGACGTTTTCCCCATTAAGGTTCTCTTGCACCCTAGTGGTGGGAGACCGATCAAAGTTCTATCCTCCTTGGGAGTCCCGCTTGTCTCATTCTCCAAGCTATTTTGTTGTAGCAAGACAGTGAACTAAATTAAGAAAACCAACCTTGGTGGTGGTAAAATCCAGTGGGAGCATGAGATCAGATAATGGCGAGAACTCAGTAGCTATGCTCTCTGCTCCCTCAAATTGTCACCGTAAGGCATGAGGTTCCTAAGCCTTTGTCCACCTCATAACCCCTTTATATTTCTACTAGCTTCCAATCTCTATCTTCCCACCATAACTTAAACACAGGATCGAGAGAAAATTTAACTCTAGCTGTTTACATCGAACATCTCACTATTCCTCATCCTTCCTTGTTTCAACCACCCGAGTCTGGAATTCCCTTCCCCTCGTATTTCAAGGTCTGCCTGACTCAAAAATAGTTTAAAAAAAGACTCACTACATATTTCCTTAGATAATATAATACATAACCGTTTTCCATGTATACTTTTATTACTCCTCTACATTTTAAACTTGTGGAAAGAAACAGGAAGCTACCACACCTATAATTCCCTAGTCAAGCTGCAAAACAGCATGCATATATGATTGCAGTGAAAGATCTGCCCTAGGACAGAATACTATAGAATAGAATATTTTAAACTTTCTTTACCAAGTCAATTACTTAATCAAATTCTAATTATTATTATTATTATTATTATTATTATTATTATTATTATTATTATTATTAGAACAGTTAAGTCTCGTAGACTGCGATGGGCAGGACATGTTGCACGTATGGGGAATGAAAGACGTGCATGGAAGCTTCTTGTAGGAAAGCCAGAGGGAAAACGCCCAGTTGGTAGACCAAGAATGAGGTGGGAGAACAACATTAACTATGATTTGAGGGAAGTAGATTATACAGGGAATGATTGGAAAGCATTAGCTCAGGATAGGGATGTATGGAGAGCTTATGTCCGCGCGGCCATGAACCTACGGGTTCGATAGTGCCAGTGAGTAAGTAAGTAAGTAAGTATTATTATTATTATTATTATTATTATTATATTATTATATTATTATTACTATTTTTCATTCTTTACTTTGTCAACTCTATATTGTGTAGCCTATGCCTATTATGTATCATTAATCAACATTTAGATAACACCGGTCAACATGATTTTTGTCTCATGAGTACCAATAGTTGTACTTAATGAAGTTTTTTATTGTGTTTTTAAATATGTATTCGAAATTTCTCCATCACCCACAGTGTTTTTTTTTACTTTAATTTCAATTAATGGATTTAAATAATTATTTTTTTGATAAACGTTTTTTCGTCCATTTCTCCATTGTAAAATAAAACCAAAATAAGCTAACTCAGGAGATTTCAGCTATGGAAAAGAGATATCAAGGCAAATGGAATCTTAATATGCTAGCCGATTATTGTTGGACCATCAAGAGGGATAGTCCACAGGCGAAATATAGCATAAAACGCCATTTCTTACTTTCTAGGTGAGTCCGAATGTTCAAATATTGTGTAGTTAAGAATGTAGAAAATATTAAAGTGTTTGAAATTATAAATTCCTGTCTCTCGGAAATCTTGCGTGAAAAAAAAAAAAAACGATATCATATTTGAATTCAGGAGAAAAAATACTATCAGAATCGCATATTTTTCTTTCTGAGACAAAAAAAAAGTTTCGTTTTTGTTGTTCAGTGTAATTAATAATAATTGTTATTATATGTACAATTTAACCCTGGTGAATTGGAAGAGAAGACATTTCGGTCTTAACTCAATCAGTTAAAGTAAATAAATAAGCCTCGCGTAAAGTTAGTACTTGGTCCCGCTTGAGATTAGGAATAGCCAAATGCTCATGTAATTAGTGATGCACATGATTGATGTGAACGACAGTCTTGTGTGACAGTGGAATAATAGGTAAAACTTGAGAAGAAATTTTAATTCAATATTTCACACACGAAACGTTGGGCATCGGATGATGCATTCACACTGTTAAACCAGTTTCAAATAGATAAAAATCCTGAATAACCTTAGGTCGAGATGTAATGCCAGAGGTCCCGTGTCGTAGAACCTCAAGCCTGAGAGAGAGAGAGAAAAAAAAAGGCAGCTAACCTAATTTTGTTGGCCCTTTCACGGCCACATTTGAATTACGCCGCCAAGTGCCTGTATAGTTAAAATATGGTGATAAATTAAAAATAACCGAAAATATAATTACTAATTACTTCCTCTTTTAAAACTTTAGTCATTTATGTAGTATTCAATTCCAACGTCGATAATGTGTCTGAGACAGCTATTAAAATTTATAGTTATTACTCGCAAGATAACGTTAATTTTAAACTTAAATCTTGAAGTGCATTAAGCAATTTTTTAATTGTCTGCAAACATTTTTTTTTTGCAACTTTAACGTTTCACATAAAAGAAAATCCACGTGCCTAGCAAATCAACAAATTTAGCACAAAAAATAATATTTGACTTAACTAAAGGCCGTAAAGCGTAAACCCGGTTTTGTAACTATGGGGTATTGAAATATCTAAATGCTGATTTCAAAAGAGATATGTAATATGTCATATTACAACCGGAAATACATGTTAATTGTGATATAGAGTAGTGATGGCTGATGGCCAATTACATTTTTTTGAGAGTTAGTAAGATCGTAATTGAGTGTAGGTCTAACATCGATGATCAGACGATTACCAAACAGGAAATATTCAAATTAAACCAAAAAAATGTGTCAAGAAAATTAAGTGTATATAATTCTTTCAGGTGATTTCAATCACTCGTCTCATATTTTTCTAAAATTAAAATTCCTTAAATGAATATACCTCTTAGTGTGAATTCCTAAATATATATATTTCTATTGGATTACGGCGCAAAATTGGACATCCGAATTTTGAGATAATTTTGGATTTTAAATAAAGCTAAGAAACACCAAGATGAAAACATGAAAAATATTTGCGGGCCATCCAGAAACAAAGCAGTAAAATAACATTTTATGAAACAATACACAATCCATAACCCATAAGTTTACCACACATTCATTACATCGAATTCCTCGTAACAGTATAACGCTGTGCGACGTTCCTTTTTCTTTTCGGATGAATACGTTATGTCCAATACAACACGACGCTGTGAATTTAGATAAATTAGAGATACAGGAAATTCATTTTTTTTTATCATAGCGATGCGACGAAGTAAATTCGGATGTTCACCTTTTCGCGCCGTATCTATTGTTTTTATTTAACCACGCTCTTTAACCACCATCACCGTCGCAATTAAAATCTAGGCGTGAAAGGGACAACACATTGTTACACATTTTATACTTGTTCATTTACGTACCGTAAATATAAAACACCGGGACCCACAGCTTTAGTTCGGTCCTGGTAATGAAATTCCAACCTTACATTAAAAAAAAAAAAAAAAGGAACTATATTTCAGGTTTTAACTCATGATCTCCCAAAAGATTCTTAGGAAAATTATGGACCAAAGAGAGATGAACAGACAGGTGAATGGAGAAGAGTATTAAACAGTGAACTACATGGTATTTATAGAAAGCCAGATATGATAAGAACAGTTAAGTCTGGTAGACTGCGATGGGCAGGACATGTTCACGAATGGGGAATGAAAGACGTGCATGGAAACTTCTTGTAGGAAAACCAGAGGGAAAACGGACCAAGAATGAGGTGGGAGATTAACATTAACTATGATTTGAGGGACGTAGATTATACAGGGAATGATTGGAAAACATTAGCTTCAGGATAGAGATGTATAGAGAACTTATGTCCGCGCGGCCATGAACCTACTGACTCGATTGTGCCAGTGAGTTAGTTAGATCTCCCAAACGCTACCGCATGAGGTCATTTTTGCGATTATTTTAAATACTTAATTTTAATTTACTTAAGTCCCTTATGCCGCACGCATGGCCTATGATGTATCGAGGTACATCTATTCTGATATTATTGAAGATTACACGTTTTCCTCGTTTTGATACGATTTTTCTCCATAAAATATTTTCTTCCTAATACAGGCATATGTACAAAAAAGGTTGTATCCAGTTGAACATTAGAACTATCAAATGCATCTAATATCTGCTGCGGTGTCCGAGTGGTTAAGGAGTTGGACTTGAAATCCAATGGGTTCTACCCGCACAGGTTCGAATCCTGTCCGCAGCGAATTTTTTTTTTTTTTTTTTTTTTTTTCCCCTCAATGAAAATTTCATTAATGCGATAACGCAAATTACATTTTATGTTTTAATAACACCAATCTTTATTTTTAAAATATTACATACTTTTAAATCATGATATGCCATTACCGTTACGCACGCTTGTGAGGGCTGCATGTGTTACCATTATCATTACCATGAAATTAACATTTTAGAACCAAGAGAGTTGGCTGAACTTATATCTGAAAAGTCCCGAGTTAAAATCTAGGTGCATATAAAGCTTTAGTTTTATTTCAAACAAATGCTAGGTTGGAATTTCCTTAACACAATTTTATCTTCTTGTATTTTGTAAGCCCATGTTTCCCTTAACAGAGATGTAGGCGCTCTCCCCCTACAGGGAAGAATTTGAATCATACTAGTTTAGTTACACTTGTTTTCGTATAGATGGCATTTGAGTGGTCCGTGGTCAGCGTTCCGCCTCATACTGATATCTAGGAAACCAAGGTAGTACTAGGACGGGAAAATTCGGTACATTTTGCTTAGAGGCCTTTTCTTTCAGGCTGAAGGATCTTTTACGAGCCTGAAAATTTTCAGACTCGGGACCCACAGCTTAAAAGTCCCTCCCGGAGGACTTGCTCCTTGGATTTTTCCATTCTAAAAAATCCATCGACCCCGGCCGGGTTTGATCCCGCGACCCTCTAGGCCAGAGGCAAGGAGCATAACCACTAGTCCACCGCGGCCGACAACAATTTTATACATAATTAAGTTCAGTGAATTTAAAAAAAGGCATGCGTTGACACAATAGTCAGAGCCCACTGATATACAAAAAGAGATTTTAAATTTAATAAGGGTCGAATCGGTTGACTAATAATTACCATCCTCGCTTATATTTTCGAAGTTTGTGGGTTCGACGAATAGCGTGAAAATCCTGAGTACGGCTTCCTTCGCAAGGGTATTAAAAGTATAGGACCTTGTATATTTACGGAATGTTGAAGACACTCAAGTCTGAAATAAGAGACCTCAAGGTAAAATTTGTCGGTTATTTCACGGCCAGCTTTGAATTCTACGTTAATGGCCTGAATGTGTTATTAATGAGCCCCAGTAAATGAACTACTATTTCTGACCAACGGATCTGTGCCCCTGTAAGACATCCGAACTGAACACTAATATATTTTCTGCCTCGGTAAATCATTTCCCTCCCTGCATTCGTATCTCTCTCTTTTCTTTCGCCCTTCCCACTACTTGCAATTTTGAGCGTACTTGGGGGACAGATTATTTGCACTTGCAGTCCAGTGTTGTCAACTTAACATGAACACTGTAGCACGGAGTGGTGAAAGGCATATTATTTAAGCAAATAATAAAAGTCAATCGGTGTCATTAGACCTACTTAAACATGAAGAAGTAAAAATTAACCTTACATGATTCAGAATTCAAGATCCACGACACTGTTTGGGGGAAGTTTGGCAACATTCCTACTCGAAAAGTTGTTGTAGTTGCTGTTTGACGTGATGGGAGGGAAGCGCGTAGAATGGAGCGAGTACAGGCATTAACTTTTCTACGAACGACTGCAGCGCTGAAGGGGCACAAATCCGTTGGTCCGAGAAATACCAGAGTTGCGCCACCGAAAATGTTAAATTGTCTCAGAAATAAAATAAAGCTTTTTAGTAGTTACTTCTAAAAATAAATTACGATTATAGTGTATGAAATTCCATTTTCCCCATTTTCTCTAACATACTCAAGGAGCGAGTTTAGCTCAGACGGCATTTTACACTCGTATAGATATAACGCGCTCGGCAATAGGCTTACAGGATAGCATTCCGGTTAAAATTTCTAAATTTCAAAGATTTTCAATCACATTCATTGTTGTTTCGATACCAACGCAAGAACTACGGTACTTTCTAACAAGTTAATCCAGACGGTTAAGTATGAGACATTTATTCGGGTGGAAATCACTAGTTCAAACCCTAAACCGACCGGGATTTTTTACTTTCTTCAGTCCTCAAAGCAAATTCTTCGTTTGACTATCATTACCAAGACCCATTTCATTATAACGTCCTAAAAATGTTACCAATCATTGCGTTAAAAATTAAATCATTGCACGGTACCGTACTAAATAATATTCGAGTATCATCATCCTATGATACACCATTCATGAAAGTAGGCCAATGTTGACCTGTTTCGGTCTCAGCTAGACAGGGTCTAAAAGTCTTTTTTGTGGACGTCTAGGTCGTCCTCGTGGGCGATACCGATGAACTACATTAGGGATCCTAATTGGTGACATTCGGGATACATGTTGTAGTTATCTGTAAGTGGACATCTTTTCTTCTAAAGGTTGCATGTGGAGTTCCTTTAAAATATTTTCATTCCTCTGATGGTCAAGTAGAGTATTATAGCCTCACTATGATGGTTGTCCAGCGGCTCGCTTTGTTTCCTCACAGCTGTTATATATAATTAAATACAAATATGCCGACTACCGCCACTATAATAATTCCGCATGTTAATCACTGTCGTGCGGCACCCGCTTTTATATAAACGGACAACCATCATGGTGAGGCGATGATATATTAAGCATTTCGACGCATGAATATTATCTAACATAATTCCTGTCATTCCCAAAGTGGTCTATATCAACCCCCAGGGGTCAAACTCTGGACTGCAAGAGGTTCATATCAGCAAAAACAAAAGTGAGGAGCATTGTGTCAAAAACTCATTTGATGTTGATGAATTTATAAAAATTTAATACTATTAGAAAGGCAGAGAGTCTACCCGAAATACAAAAATGGGCACGTGGTCTACAAAACAAAGGACCTCTAGAACTATGCGCTGTGTGCATGGACAGACCAAAGACAGTAGATGCAATATAAATATAATTGTTAGAAAAGTGATTCCATTACAGACCTTGGGAGGCCTTTTGATTAGTAGGAGGTTAAGGATTTCCACATTTCTGAGCAATCGACACGAAATGTCCAATATTAGTATATGGAAGTGAAACCTGGACTAGGATAAAGAGTTCTTAGAATGTAATTAACACTTCTGAAAGAAAGATTTTGAGAAGGATATATGGACAAGTAAAATAAAATGGAATATGGAGAATGAGGTATAATAAGGAAATATATGATTTTTTTAAGGTACCTGATTTATCAACTCTTGTGAAATTAAAAAAAAAATGCAATTGGCCGGACACGTTCAAAGAATGGACAAAGAAAGCATACCTAAGAAAGTGATGACAGAGGAAATGTTTGGGAAGTGGCCAGGGGGAAAACCTAGGAAAAAATGGATGAACTCAGTGAAGGAAGATTGGTATCATCAAATCCTGAACTGTAGGAACTGGCAACAGAGAGCATTGGATAGAAAAGATTTGAGGTCTCGCATCAAGAAGGCCCAGGCCCACTATGGGCTGTAGCACCAATGGAAGAAGAAGAAGAAAAAAAAGAAGGCACGAAATGTAAATTCTGTGTAAAGACTGCCTTTACTCAAGAACAAAGGTATGTATTAATTTCGATTAGAGGCTGTGTCGACCCCAGGACACAAAGTTTATAGGTCAGTTTAAAAATCCTGACTACATTGAGATTTGAACTCTGGCTTGCAGCGCATTGATAAATGTTGGACTAATAAGATACACTCAACAAGATAACCTGATAACAATTCTTGCTTTCTTTACGGCTCTGAAATCCAGTAAACTGCTAATTCAGTCAACAATCAAGCCATCAGAATAGAATTTAGCACTGGACTTCTAATAGGTAAATAATTATATGCTGTACTACAAAGTCGCTGTATTTTCGATTACATGACGGATATTTTACTAAATTGTATTAATTTTAAATAAATTCATAATCATAATTTCCTTTCGCTCCTAGCTGGAGCATAGGACCTTGATGAAATTTCTCCATTTAGCTCTATCATCTGCCAATCTCTTCACCTATAACCAAGTATTTCCAATTACACGTAATTCTCCTTCAATAGTCCTCTACCAAGTTTATCTTTTGGTCTTCCTCTCCTGCTTGATTCTTGAGGACCCCAGTACAGTGCGCATCTTTCTATGGCAGTTTATGCAGAGTATGTCCAATCCAACGCCATTTTCATTCCTTTATTTTTTTTTCGATAGGTCCTTGTTCAGTTTTGTTCCATAGTTCTCAGGTCATCTTGCATTAAATATCCGACGTAAACACCTATTCAAATACACCTGGAGCAAGTTAATTATTTATTTGGTCATTTTCCACATTTCACATCCGTAGAATAAATTACATTTGTGTTAAATAGCTGGATCTTAGTTTTGATTGATTTTTAATATCCTTCCATACTATGTTTAAATAAATTATTATAAAAACTGTTACGATGTCATTCAGTTCATTGTGATGTCATTTAGTGGGCTAGTGAAGATTAGATAACTGGGCCAAAGAGAGACGAACATACAAGTGAATGGAGAAAACTTCTAAGGTACATGATCTTTATGGAAAACCAGATGTAATAAGAACAGTTGAGTCTCGTAGAATTTGATGGGCAGGACTTATGCCACGAATGGGGAATGAAATAGAGGCATAGTTGAAAACTTCTTGCAGAAAAACCAGAGAGAAGAGCCTAGTAAATTGGACAAGAATGAGGCGGGCAAAAAAAAAAAATGAATCATCGTTTGAGAGATGCGAATTATAAAGGAAGTGATTGGAAAATATTAGCTTATGCACGCGCGGCCATGAACTTATGAGTTCGATTGTGTCATTAGTGCAGGGGCGGCTAATCATGGGAAGTAGGTGAAGTGCCATTTCACCTTACTTTTACCAGAATTATTTTTAAACATTATTTTCCTTATCACGAATGCAGGTTTTAGTATAAACATATTTCTGTATTATTGTACGAGGCGGATTCATCATTGTGATACAGAGCGCCCATTCTGGCCCACGCCCAGCGCTGAAGTGAAGGATTTTTGCTCCTACCTCTGGGAGCGGAGCTTACCTCGCTGGTCGCCATGACAACCGTAACATCACCACCTGATATTAAACGTAAAATACGAATGAAGAAGAGAGAGGAATACAGCCATCTGCTTCATGAATTCCATCCCATAGTAATTCTGCCCGAGGGCAGGTCTTTCACTGCAATCATAGCATTTTCATGTTATGCTTTGCAGCTTTACTAGGGAATTATAGATGTGGTAGCTTCCTGTTGCTTTCCACACCGGTGAAGGGTGATGATTGCCGCATGATTTTCGAGGACCGTTGGGCCCTAAGCTTCCTGACATTTGTCTTACAGGTGAGGAAAAAACCCGAAAAGATCTCAACCAGAAGCCTGTCCCGACCAGGAATCGAACCCGGGCCCGCTGCGTGACAAGGCAGCACGCTACCTCGAGACCACAGCGGTGGACATGTGTATGGAATTCTTTCGTATCGCGCTATTCGGCTATTGTTCTAGGATTTAAATATGAATCTTGTTTATGATGTAGTGTGTACGCCTTTTTCCTGTTTCAAAGATGAAGATAAAAAGGAAGTTTTGAACATTGTGGACGTCCTACTGAATCTCTACAAATATGTGGTACAAAAGAAGTTAAACATTAAAGTAATCTACAATCTTAATTTCATATGGTCATGATTTAAGGAATTCCCATGGTTGTGCTCCTCTCAAACTACAGAAATTGTTTTGTTAGCCTTGCTTGCTTTTTAGCAATACATTAAACTTTTGGAGAGAACTTTGCAGCCTTAAAAGACCGAAGGATCGATTTGATATATAAGAAATAGAGTTTAATAATAATTAAGGTAAGCATGTGTGCAAATCTTTTTCTTACTAGCTTTTCACCTAACTTCAAAGCCACGATCCTCCACTGCAATAGTGATTAGATAACAAATCAATTCAACATCCGGTGGGACATTTTGGAATATTCGTGCTCCGTAATGCCAAGACACGAAGATTCGTTATCGAGTGGGCCATGGAATAAAATAAACGGCTTTACTTCATGAATCTCCTGTGTTGTCATTTAATCAACTACTGTATAAATAAAATAACTATATAAACATGTAAAAAATTAATATACAATTATACATTTTCTCTTTATCTACAATGGCGTAACAGCCCAGTGTTGGGCCTTAGCCTCTCCCTTGTTAGATACATTGACACTACACAAGATAACAGTCTGCTAACAATCCTTCTCCATGGCACTTCCTCTTATTCAACTTCTTTCACAGTAGCTCTTAAAATCCCCTCCCTTAAAATATTAGAAGTTGCTGCACTCTTTAACACTTTTAAGTTAAGCTTAAACAATTATTTGTTTTTAATAATTAATTTTTCTCCAGAATAAATTTATACTAAGGTCAATAGTATCTTTTCTTCTTCTCATTTTTCTATCTTGTGCATTTTATATTTCATTCGTTAAAATTAGAGTAAATAAAAAAATATTGTATATAATAATTACATTGTGTATAATGTAATATTTCTGTTTATTGTAATAGTATAGTAGTAATAGTAGTAGTAGTAATGGTATTGGTGGTGGTGGGTGGTAGTAGTAGTAGCAGTAGATCAAGTTAATTTAGCTTATTTCCCAAAGATGCCATGAATGGCATGGAGTCAACATACTGACCCAATAAGATGTCTAGTATGCAACTAAGGTATTATTAGGAAGAAAACGGTCAGTAAATGTTCTTTATTCAGACTTAAGGATCTTTTACGAGCCTGAAAATCCCTCCCGGAGGATCTGCTTCTTGGATTTTTCCATTCTAAAAAAATCATCGCCCCTGGCAGGCTTTGACCTCGCGACCCTCAGAACCAGAGGCAAGGTACATGATCACTAGTCCACTGCAGCCGACAATTATAAATTTTAGATTGCATAAATCATCATCAGTCCAGCAATAATACAATGTCACACTGATGTCACATTATATAAATTTCAAGTTCCTGGATTCCTGCCATCTGATAATCAAATACAATTCTCCCAAAGATAATTAGATACAATTCCTGGCCAATCCTACACGGAGATTTACTGATACATGCATGTCTAAGATCCTATTCAAACCAGGAAAGTAAAAGTGGCAACCTAATGGTGCCCCCAGTATTGGAAAACATTGAACTTATGATATCTCAAACTACATAAAGTACAATTATCATCAGATCTATTTTAAGTGAAAACATAATATATAATCACTGTTAAAAGAGTGTTTTCTAATTTGCACAAAACATGTTTAAAAGGTGTATATATAGCACTACATGGTGCATCAAAATGTTAAAAAAAAAACTATATAAAGAAGTAATATAATTGTAATTGGCAGTCAGGTAGCTCAATCCATAGTAATTCTGCCCGAAGGCAGGTCCTTCACTGCAATCATAGCATTTTCATGCTATGCTTGCAGCTTTACTAGGGAATTGTAGGTGTGGTAGCTTCCCGTTGCTTTCCACATCGGTGAAGGATGGTGATGATGATGATAATAAGGATGATGATGACGATGATGGCCATATGATTTCGGGGACCGTTTGGGCCTTAAAGTTTTTCTGACATTTGTCTTACAGGTGAGGAAAAACCCCGATAAAAACCTCACCCAGAAAAACTGCCCCGACCGGGGATCGAACCCGGGCCCGCTGCGTGACAAGGCAGCACGCTTACCTCGAGACCACAGATCAATGATTTACAATTCCACAAGTTTAATCCGCCTAGGTCAGTAAAGTAAAGTAATCTGAATAGAGGCCATGGGAGACCATTGGGGTAGTAGGAGGTTAAGGCTCCCAATTTTTCTCTAGAGAATAGGCACTTGATGTCAGCCGGGTCGTCAGTCCTGCGTGACAGCCGCCTTTACCCCAGAACATGCATCTGGTACTCATTCAATTAGATGCTGAGTCGACCCCAAGGTCATGGTGCCACCCGAAGGTTTGGGTCAGTTTAAAAATCCTGATCCCACAAGGTCTCCAACTCTCGACCCTCCAGTTTGTAGCGCACTGCCTTAACCACTACACTATGGCATGACCCTCCCTAGGTCAGTATACTTTTAAATTTATAAAATTCAGAAGAATTGAGAACAATATAAAATTTATGCCCAATGGGATACTAGCCCAAAAGAGTTTAGTTGTTGGCGTTTCCACCTATGTAGCAATTCCTCCACATTGAGATGTTGCAGTTACCACACTGATATTTAAAAAAGAGAGAGAGAGAGAGAGATAGAAAAAAAAAGAAGGAATGAAAGAAAGAAAAGGGGTTATGAAAGAACTTCAGATACAACCAAATACACATTCTATATGTAAATTCTAACTCAACTGGAAAATTCATGTCCAATGAATAGCCATACAACAGATTCCCTAAAGGTATGCGTTGTTTACCATCCTCATGGAAAGAGATATTGGGATGTCGTAAGGAGAGGTGGAAAGAAAATATTTCATTGAGACCATAATAGGCCAAATGAGCTTATATTTGGATCAGATGATAACTAACTCACTGGCACTATCAAACCCGAAGGTTCATGGCCACACTGACATAAAACCTTCATACATCCCTATCCTGAGCTAATGTTTTCCAATCATTCCCTGTATAATCTACTTCCCTCAAATCATAATTAACGTTATTCTCCCACCTCATCCTTGGTCTACCAACTAGGTGTTTTCAGTCTGGTTTTCCTGCAAGAAGCTTCCATGCACATCTTTCATTCCCCATTTGTGCCACATGTCCTGCCCATCGTAGTCTATGAGACTTAACTGTTCTTATTTCATCTGGTTTCCTACAAAGACCATGTAGCTCAATGTTATGAAACCTTTTCCATTTGCCTGTTCATCTCTCTTTGGTCCAAAATTTTCCTAAGAACTTTATTCTCAAATATTCGTAATCTCCTTTCCTCCCTTAAAGTAAGATTTTGCATCCATATAATATAACTGGTAGAGTAATAGTTTTATATATTATCAGTTTAACGTTTTTTGAAAGGAGTTGGGATGACAAGAGTCTTTGTAATGCATAATAGCATGCATTTCCAGAATTGAGCCTATGTTTGCGCAGAACAGCGGGTTACACCAGATGGGATCGGAAAAGGAATACCGATATCTTAAAAGAATTGAAGACTACACCAATTTTGGAATATATTAAACAGTACCAACTAAATTGGAAACACCATCTTGAAAGAATGAGTTCAAATCGGATTCCCAAAGCAGTTTATAATTATATACCAAGAGGACAAAGATCTCTGGGCCATCCTATGAAACGCTGGAGGGAAAATTTTCTATAGGATCGTAACAGGCCTTGGCCTAATACTTGGAAGGAAGGAAGAAGAAGAACCTATGTTTAATTTATTTCTGCATGACAATGATACAATCCAAAAAAAATTATATCTAGCTTTCATAGCTCCAAAATGAGACTACTAAATTAACTCACTGATACTATCAAACCTGTAGGTTCATGGCCACATCAATATAAACTCTCCGCAGATTCTATAGGATTTTCTATAGGATCGTAACAGGCCTTGGCCTAATACTTGGAAGGAAGAAGAAGAAGAACCTATGTTTAATTTCTTTGTGCATGACAATGATAAAATCAAAAAAAATATATATCTAGCTTTCATAGCTCCAAAATGAGACTACTAAATTAACTCACTGATACTATCAAACCCATAGGTTCATGGCCACATCAATATAAACTCTCCGCAGATTCATATCATGAGCTAATGTTTTCCAAAAATCCCCTATATAATCTACTTCCATCAATTCATGGTTGTTATTCTCCCCATCAGTCTTGGTCTACCAACTGGTTGTTTTTATTCTGGTTTTCCTACAAGAAGCTTCCATGTCCCTCTTTCATTCCCAATTCATGCCACATGTCCTGCCCATTGCAGTCTACAAGATTTAACTGTTCTAATTATATATGGTTTCCTACAAAAATCATGTAGTTCATTGTAATGTAGTCTTCTCCATTTGCCTGTCTCCAGCAATTAAAATTATAATAATATCCTTGGAAAGGATATAAAATAAAATTGAATGCCAGGATTTCTTGCCATTATTTCAGACACTGATATTCAAATATTAACTCCATGTGTGTCAAAAATATTCATTGTATAGTATCTTGGCATTTCATAATGAGGCCTTCATTTTTTAAATATATAAACAGATGTTATACACTTTACCATCTGCCAAGGTTACATAAATTAAGCCTGTTTCTTTACTTAGTTTCAGATATTGTAACTTCAAATTAAAATTATTTGTAGACTTAACTTCATCAAAAAGCAACTTTACTGAAAATATTGTTATATAAAAATATAGTATTTACAGCAGTTGTGTGAAATTGGAGGCACATGAGATGCAAGTAGTCCTTTGGGTGCTTTTTTTTCCTTGTAATCACCTCTTTGAAAAATACAATCACAATTTAATTTTGTATATTACTGAGCAAACTCCAGTTGAAAGCAAACAAAAACAGCTTAACAGATAAAGGCTAATTTAACAAACAAAACATGGATTCTTACTTTAACAGAGAAGAAAAGATTACAAGTATTTGAGAATAGAGTTCTTGGGAAAATTTTTGGACCAAAGAGAAATGAACAGACAGGTGAATGGAGAAAACTTCACAATAGTAGCCACATGATGTGTATAGGAAGTCAGATATAATAAGAACAGTTAAGTCTTGCAGACTGTGATGGGCAGGACATGTAGCACAAATGGGAAATGAAAGAGAGGCACAGAAACTCCTTGTAGGAAAACCAAAGGGAAAGAACCCAGTAGGTAGGCCAAGAATGAAGTAGGAGAATATGAGAATAACATTAACCATGATTTGAGGGAGATAAATTAAACAATGCATGATTGGAAAATACTGACTCAGAATAGGTTTGTATAGAGAGCTTAATCTATGCAGTCATGAACCCACAGGTTTGATAGTGCCAGTTAGTTAATCAATGTTGCTTCATCATCAACATCATCATCAAGGATTATATCTTAAGATCTCTTCTAATCACATGTTGGAATTGGTCTGTCCATCTTTTACTGGGTCTTCCTAAATTTCTTCGTCTTAGTGGTCTGCAGTGAAGATTTTTTTTTCATTTTTCATTCTATTGATGTGGTCCATCCAATCATCTCTGTATTGTGAAATTCTATCTAATAACTTAAAAAATATTAGTTCTCTTCGTATATTTTCTATGTTTTCATTTTGTTTCCTATCTGCTATTTTATAGCCAGCCACATCCCTCAAAACCTCATTTCTGAAGTTCCTTTTCTTTGTTCTTGGTTTTTGATTAAGACCCAGTGTTCCGACCCATACAGCAGTATTTGAACCGCCATTGTTTAATGAAATATTAAAGATGCCCCCTTTCTAGTTGGGGGCACGTCGTAGCTTAGTGGTTAAGGCACTGCGCTACAAGCTGGAAGGTCGAGGGTTCAAGTCCCGATGGGATCAGGATTTTTAAACTCACCCAAACCTTCTCGCAGCACTATGGCCCTGGGGTCGACTCAGCCTCTAACAGAAATGAGTACCAGATGCTTGTTTGGGGTAAAGGCGGCCATCATGCAGGGCTGACAACCCAGCTGACATCAAGTGCCGATTGTCCAGAAAAAGTGGGAGCCTTAACCTCCTACTACCCCAAGGGCCTCCTGAGGCCTGTAGTGGGATTACTTTATCTTTACCTTTACCTTTTACCCCTTTCTAGTTCCTTTGAGACCTTGATTTATGGTGCCACAGATAAGGACCAAATCACAGTAAATGTGCTATATGAAGTCCAATTAAAAAATTAATTGCAATAACTATGCTTATGGATGAAAAACAATGCAATAAAAAATAATTTTTTGGGTGCATACTTCAAAATTCACACACATGCACAAATTAAGCATAGCTCAGTGAATGAAACAAAGTTCAGTACTTATTTGATAAAAACAGTGTGTTTAGAAGGTGTTCAAAATTTGTATTGTGTAAATCAGGTGCACCGTGACATATTATTCAAAATGTTTACTTCACCTCAGTAATGTTTGTATTGTCATTGCACTGTTATTTTCACCGTATGATAGTTGTATATAAAACTATTTCAAGATGCTCTCAATCATACACAACAAAACTATCACATGAAGACAAACTACTCATCTGAAACAAAATGAAGTAATATTCAAAATAAATTCAGTTCACCTCACCTCATATCCAGTCTTCTAATTCGACTGGTTTCAACACCTAGGCGGTTTCATCATCAGTAATGTTACGACTGATGGAAGCACTGCTTCTTACTCCATCAGTTAGGTGGACTGATGAACAGATGGAGTAAGTATTGGCTCAACTTTAGAATACCTTTTACTTGATTTTCTATATTATATTCTTGTAATACTATTGCTCTACATACTTCTGTCTTTACTTTCTTTTTGTACTATTTTAAATGTTTTGCAATGATACTTATAATTTTTTTACAATTATTAAATATTTATCTATATATGAAATGATTTCTTTGAAGTTCTGCAGAATCGTTGTGTGCATGCTTGAATGCTTAAAGAAACTTCCGCTGGATGGTGAAGATATGTGTGAAAGCGGAATGACCATTATTCGAAAATATATTTTAAGAAATGGATGTTCACTCAATTAATTTTGTTAGGTTCCGATGGGACAAGTTAGTGCACATCAGATTAGTGTACACTTCAATAAACAATATGTATGCAATTTATTTTGTTAGGTTTAGAAGGGGAAAGTTGGTGTACATCCATCTCTAATAAATGTTTGGGAATTTATTGCAAAGGTTGGTCTATCTAATTTCACAGCTATATGGTTCCATCTAGCGACAACTCTATAAACTTTCTGCAGGACTATATATCAATACTATCAATACTAGTAAAATTCATATCAAATTCTGTTGAGGTGAAGTCATATGATGAAAGTTAAAAACTAAATTTTACCTGTTAGTAGGTGCCATCGTCCTCAACTTTGTTAAAATATTGTATATAAAATTAACTGGAGTGCTTTTGGAAGTTATCTTCCATCTTCTGCAGATTGAGTTTCCATTATTTGTTGTTGTTGTTGTGTACGGTGATGTTTACTCCAACTGTTTGTAGCAGCAACTGACTTGTTTTTGACAATCTCACATAATGAGTTTGACTGGGGTACGTTCTCATTGAGCAGTGAGGTGTTGTTTGTTTCCTTTATAATTTCAGGTCTTCAAATATATTTATCCTAGCTGGAATGTTTTCTCGATGGATTATCGTGAGAGTGTTTTCAATTGTGTTCATTCTATGACCTGCGTTAATGAGATGTTTAGCATAGCTTGATTTATCACCCGCGTGTATGAAATCTTTTAGGTGTTCTTTATATCTTGTATTGAAATTTCTGCTTGTCCTGCCAATATAAAATTTATTACAATCTTTACATGTTAGTTTGTAGACTCCCTTGTTGTTGAATTTGTTGTGTTCTTCTATGCCATTATATATTATGTTGTTTAATTTGTTTCCTGTTTTATAAGCTATGTTAATGTTTTTATTTATCTTTTTCAAAGTTTTTCACAGATATGTGGTTCCATCAACCGACAACTCAACAAACTTTTACGCATGTGCCCTGCTATTTTATAGACTTAGAAAATTTATTACAAAAGGTAAACTAAGGTTTTTCCGCATGCTCCTGAACAACAGAACATTGGTCTTGAAAGTACTGATGATGAAACCACCTACGTTTTGAAACTGGTCTAATTAGAAGACAGGATATGAGGTGAGGTGAACTGAATTTATGTAAATATTAAATTATACCTCATACTGATATTTCCTATAATAGATCAAAATGAAGTAAGCTATGACTACTCTTCATCAAAGCTATTCATATATTTATAGTCAACAGTTTATGTAATATTTTTTTAATACTTTGGCTTTCTGCATTCATACTGTATGCTAGTATGGTCCAACTGGCAACACATAGGCCATGTACGGCCCTTAGACATTTACTTCGCTGGTCCGTGACTACTTATAGAAGGTAGTAATTTGTTCGATTGTGAAATAAAAAAAATATACTAGCCTACACATAAAATTAAATTATTATAAGCTGCATTTAACCAATCTATATTTAGTCTGCAAAATAGTGTTATTAAATTCATTAAATTTTAATGGAAAAACAACAGTTTAGATTCTTAACAGGGAACAATACCTCAATATAAGACAAATAGTTTTCTCTGGTTGAGAAATCACTATATGCATTATATAAAAATGAATGTTTGTTTGTTTGTACTTTATGCGTAGCCATACCATTGATCCGATTGTGATGGAGTTTTTTGCAAAATGTTCAGGAGATTCCCAGGATGAAGAGAGTTGTGATTCTCAACTCCTACACCCTTAAAAATCACCCATTGTAGTGGAAAATGTGAAAAAAAGTAGCTCTTTGGATGCTTAAATGGCTTATGCTGCCTAAACCATAACAAATACACAAAATTAATGTACTCAGAATTGAATATCTCAAAAAGCTCTACAAAAATGACAGCATATGTTTTATCTCTTATGGATAACTCACAATAACCATTTTAGTCTTTCATTGATGCCAAGAAGATCGAGACAAGTACGTAGATTCCTGTGCAAGCATAAAAACATATGGGGGGAATTCTTTTACGGATAACTCACAATAACGAATTTTGTCTTTTAGCTCATTTATGCCAAGAAGATCAAGATAAGTAGATACCCGGGCAACACCGGGTAATCAGAACGGGAATCTTAAAATAATTACGATATACATTTATAATTATTTTTCATATTAATTATTCAACTAATAATAAGAAGTCCATTAATTTTTGTCTTTCAGCTCATTTATGCCAAGATCAGGATGAGTAGATTCCTGGACAATGCCGGGTAATCAGCATGGGGTATCTAAAAATAATTACAATATAAATTTTTCCTTCCACTTATTTAACTAAACATAAAACATTAATTTTCGTATTTTAGCTCATTTATGTCAAGAAGATCGGGATAAGTAGATTCCCGGGCAAATGCTGGGTAATCAGCATGGAGTATCTAAAAAATATAAATTTATAATTAATTTTCCATTACTTATTCAACTAAACATAAAAGCACATTAATTTTCATTTATTTAGGCGTAGCAGCGCACGCCAGGTATTAGCTAGTGCATTATAAAGAAGGGTATCAGAACAGTCGATATACAAACTTTAAGGTGCAATTGACAATATGTAGAGATGCTATAGTCATATGTATGAGCACTTCAGTTTCCCTGTGCATATACTACTATGTTTAACTGTTTAACCACAGCATTCTTGTCTTTTCTTTTTTTTCCAGAAAGTAGTTACAAAGGGAGTTTTGTTTGTACAAAAACTACAATGGAAACCATGAATCCAGCAATAGTAGTAAAAAATTGGCAGATTTCTTTGGCCTATCAGAGGCAACGCCAAGCCAAATTGATCTTACGAATTTTGATAACATAAAGACAGAATTGTTTGTGGAAGACCTAATTGTGGAGGAGGTGCATACACTCGTCAATGATGATTCACTATCATCTGACAGTAATGAGGACATAGACTTGCACACGTTTTGTCTCAACTAAACAGGAGCAATGTGTATAGTTGAGTTTCCATTTTAGTGTTGTTTAGTTTCATTTCTATTTCATTTCTCAACCATTGCACCTAAAACTTGGTGATTCTCTATTATTTCTTGTGTACTTTCAAATTGCATCTAAGGCATGGTACATGTTACAACAACTGTTCGTATCATTCCCTTGTTTTTAAAGTGATCCCACAACAGACCCGGAGGCCCTTGGGGTAGTGGGAGGTTAAGGCTCCCACTTTTTCTAGACAATCAGCACTTTATGTCAGCCGGGTTGTCAGCCCTGCGTGACGGCCGCCTTTACCCCAGAACAAGCGTCTGGTACTCATTTCCATTAGAGGCTGAATCGACCCCAGGGCCATAGTGCCGCCGGAGGGTTTGGGCCAGTTTAAAAATCCTGACCCCAACGGGACTTGAACCCTCGACCCTCCGGCTTGTAGCTCAGTGCCTTAACCACTACGCTACGGCGTGCCCCTATTCCCTTGTTAGATTGTCAAAATAATTATTTAATGTCATTATTGTGTATTAATTTATTTAGAAAAATAAATAAGAAACTGCCATGGTTTTATATTCTTAACAAATCTTTTAATTACTATATCTACATTTCTATTGGCTGAAAGGTATATTAAAAAAATGGTTGTTTATTTTTACAACAAAGGTAAAAGTCACATGACTTCAATAATATGTATTCTATGAAATGATTTTAAAATCAATAAACATTTAAATAGTCAGATGGATAATATGGCTCAACCATAATGGTAGGAGCTAACCCCAACTAAGTATGTGATAATGATTCATTGAAATTTTCCAATTGTGTCCGAATTGTGGACAAATAAAAAGTAACCTAAGTTCTGAAGCCAAGTAGATGTGTTAAGTGAAGCCATCAGCGAGTGTGAAGCATGGACGTTAAAAAGACAACATGAAAGCAGAATAACGGCTTGTGAAATGGGATTCATGCACAGAACAGCGGGTTACACCAGATGGGATCGGAAAAGGAACACCGATATCTTAAAAGAATTGAAGACTACGTCAATTTTGGAATATATTAAACAGTACCAACTAAATTGGAAACACCATCTTGAAAGAATGAGTTTAAATCAGATCCCCAAAGCTGTTTATAATTATATACCAAGGGGACGAAGATCTCTGGGCCGTCCTATGAAATGCTGGAGGGAAAATTTTCTATAGGATCGGAACAGGGCTTAGCCTAATACTTGGAAGGAAGAAAAAGAAGAATTTTTTTGCGCACTTATTACTTCTACATTGTACATCACTGTCCATAACCAATGAAAAGCGAGCAGATCACATGGTTTTGTTTTGATGAGGATCACTTTAAGAGCAAGTAGACTTTAGGTTATTTTTCTCAAAAATCCTCAAAATGCAATAAAATTGAATGAGAAGTATAT
Source organism: Diploptera punctata (assembly GCA_030220185.1). Lineage (NCBI taxonomy): Eukaryota > Metazoa > Arthropoda > Insecta > Blattodea > Blaberidae > Diploptera > Diploptera punctata. Next base: position 1,081,209 of record JASPKZ010008385.1, read on the forward strand.
GTAAATATAACCTAGAAATTATCATATCAGCATGATAACAGACTATATCCAGTGATAACCCAACATCGATCTATGGCTAATATTACAAGAAATGTAGAATGCTTCGCACACCTGTGCAGTATTCTCATATTATTATCACAAATAAATTAAGATCACTATAGATGGCTCTAGACAGCATATTATTCTCTATTATTGGAAAAATACACTCAGATACGTTCATAACATTAAATAATTACCAGTTAACCTAATCAAATCACGATCTAACTTGCCCAAATGTACCTGAACATAAGGATTTTTTTTTCACAATTTTAAATTGTATTTATCGCCTATAGTGGAAACATCATAGCTGAGTGGTTAAGGTACGAAGCCTTGGCACAGAGCTACGGGACTTGCGCTGGTTCCCATGGGGGAAGACATTTTTCTCATGGAATTTCGGCCAGTATGGGATTGGTGCCCACCCAGCATCGTGAGGCATTTAGGTGGCTACAATAGGTAGCGACTCCAGGTTGAGAAGACCAGCTATAATGGCTGGGGGACCCAATATGCTGACCACATGTCACCCCTACATTGGCTTATGATCGTCTACCTCTGTGATTAACACATGTGGACGTGAGGCCAGCAGCTGGATGGTAGGCCTAGGGCCTTCAAGGCCTGTCGCGCTTGGAGTTTTTAGTGGAAACTTCAGTAATATTTGGTGGGTTATCATTGAACTAAATCAAGGATAACGCCACTGAACATTTTACTATAGCATGAACATGAGTGTCCCACGCCGTAGCCGAGCGGTTAAGGTACGAAGCCTTGGCACAGAGCTACGGGACTTGCGCTGGTTCCCATGGGGGAAGACATTTTTCTCATGGAATTTCGGCCAGTATGGGATTGTTGCCCACCCAGCATCGTGAGGCATTTAGGTGGCTACAATAGGTAGCGACTCCAGGTTGAGAAGACCAGCTATAATGGCTGGGGGACCCAATATGCTGACCACATGCCACCCCTACATTGGCTTATGATCGTCTACCTCTGTGATTAACACATGTGGATGTGAGGCCAGCAGCTGGATGGTAGGCCTAGGGCCTTCAAGGCCTGTCGCACTTGGAGTTTTTAGTGGAAACTTCAGTAATATTTGGTGGGTTATCATTGAACTAAATCAAAGATAACGCCACTGAACATTTTACTATAGCATGAACATGAGTGATAAGTGATAACTATTGATATGTTTCATAACTAGTGATTCACATGACACCTAGTGCCTCAGAATTTATCATTAATGCTAAGTTCAGCCAAAGAAAGATTTCTATAAAGTGAGAGAAGCGGTTCAACTTTAGATTACCTTGCCCTTGATTTTCCATATTATATTCTTGTAATACTGTTGCTTTACATACTTCCTTTGTCGTTACTAGCATTTCGTAATATTTTAAACATTTTACAACAATACTTATAATATTTTTTTTACAATTATTAAATATTTATCCGCTGTGGTCTCGAGGTAGTGTGCTGCCTTGTCACACAGCAGGCCCAGGTTCAATCCCCGGTCAGGACAAGCTTCCTGGTTGAGGCTTTTTTTGGGATTTTTCCTCATCTGTAAGACAAATGTTAGGAAGCTAAGGGCCCAATGGTCCCCGAAAATCATCCAGCCATCATCATCATCATCCTTATCATTATCATCATCCTTCATTGGTGTGGAAAGTAATGGAAGCTACAACAACTATAATTCCCTAGTAAAGCTGCAAAGTATAGCATGGAAATGCTATGACTGCAGTGAAAGACCTGCCCTCGGGCAGAATTGCTATGAATGGATGGACGTTGAAGTTAAGCAGAATGTCTGTGTGCATGTGCAAACAATTAAAGGAACTTCTGCTAAATGGCAGAGATATATGTGAAATCGGAATGACCAACATTCAAAAATATATTTTAAGAAATGGTTGTTCACTCACTTCATTTTGTTAGGTTCCAATGGGAAAAGCATGTAAATATGCATGTAAATTATTTAGTTAGGTTAGGAAGAGGTAAGTTGGTGTACATCCATTTCTAATAAATGTTTGGGAATATATTGCGAAGGTTGGTCATATCGATTTCACTAGCTATGTGGTTCCATTTTCTGTAGGACTTCAAGACATGTGGTTCACTAGCTATGTGGTTCCATTTTCTGTAGGAGTTCAAGATATGTGGTTCCATCTAGCGTCAACTCTATAAACTTTTGCACATGTGCACTGTTATTCTGTATGACTTAAAAAATGTATACTAAAGTTTTTCCAAAGCAGCATTTCATTTTATATTCCCTAAACAAATTAATGTGATCATTGTCCACTGTGGATTGTAATGTACCTGACTGCAGGTGATACAGGTATACTTTATTCCAAAAGCACTCTATGCAAGCTGATGTACAATAGAGTACAGTACTGGTATCTATTTAATTTTTAAAATAAGAAAAAATTGACTAAAATTAATATTGTGCAGAGGACACACTTTCCTCTGCATTATATCCAATTTTTTTGCATACCCGACCACATTAAATTGGGCTTTCACTATCATATATTTTAATTTTGTACTGTTTATAGCTTAATTACTTAAAAGTTGCTATTTAATTTTAATTCTGGATTATTTATCAGGAAAGTCACTAAACTATTTCCTTTCATTCACTGGTATCGATTCCCATACTATCAGGGTATACCAGGGTTTACTATCTACCTACCCACCCACCCAAAAAAAAAAACCCGAGCAAGTTTTTTAAAAAAACCCACTTAAAAAAACCTACCCAACTACCAAAAAAAAACCCCACTTCTGAACTTACTTTACTTTTAGCACTGTTTGTAAAAAATAATTATTAGTCAAGATACTAAAAAAGGGAAATAAATAGCCCAACCAAATAATAAAGATAAATTATTCTTTAAACCAGTATATTTAATTCACAATATACAACTGTTATTAAAAGTAGTAACAAATACTTAAATTTCTAAATCAGAATCACACTCTTCAACATCATATTCTTTTAGTTCATCCTTATTATTAAGATATATGTCCACTTCTATTAATTGTTTTAATTTTCACAACCCATTTTCGAACATGTTAATCCGAAGGTTGAAAACATTCGTTCTATTGATGCTGAATGAACTGAGCAACTAATCAGTCCATTCAAAAAATTACAGAAAGCTTTAATGTTCCCATTTGTAGAATGTTTTGCTTTGTTACTGGAAACTGGTTTAAACAGGTATTTTTTTTCATTTTTCACAAGAGCATGTATATAATTATTTTAATATGAAAAAAGTAATATATTTAAATTTAAACATATAGTACAAAATTATTATTTTACCCTAAATATGGATTTAATTAAATATAATGTAGTATAGCTTTTAAATTATCGGGGAGGGGGATTAAACCAAAAAAAAAACTAGATATTTTTGGGTTTTATGAAAAAAAACCAAAATAACCCATACGGGTTGGGTTTTTTTAAACCCTGGGGTATACAAATCACTAGTTATGGGAATCATTCATTGAATAGGAGGGAATAGTTCAGAAATGTCTCCTGATAAATAACCGAAGGCAATAATCAAGTTGCAAGGCCTCTATACATAAATTATGCACTTATTTTATTTTGCTTGTTATTTCAGTACTGTCAATATTAAAATACAATTCTGCTTATAGGAATTATACTTAAAAAGCTAATAAAAATTACTACCTAAAACTTTTAAATAATCAGTGAATTCTTGATAATTGAGACATTCCACCAGGTGGTAAGGGCGAGTTATTTTTGTTAGCTTTTTAGGAAAGTGTGATTGACTGAATTATTATACACTGCCACTATTGGCTCCTTTGTATTAAATATTAATGTACTCCATTGTTATCAACACAAACATTATATGTGGAAAAGTGCACATGTACAAAGATCATCCAACTTGACTTACTGGCAAACTCAATTTTGTTAGTCATTTAGCATTATTTTTAATAACTGTTTTAATTCATGGAACATAATTTTGGTGTACATGAAGAAATAGTTACAATGTGATAAATATTCTACAAATTTTAATCCCTGGACACAATCGAATATATAGTGACCTTCAAATACAGGTGTAAGTATGCAATTATGCATCTCTCAAAATGGCTCAGATTTCATTTTTTATTTCTCAAATTCGTTAAAAGTACAACAAAAATTAACCTAGGTTTTTAAATTATTTTAAAAGCTTAGGATTAGATGACAGGCACATTCTTTGTCAACTTGTCAAACAAATTCCTCTAAATATATTTATATTGTCTCATATAAGTAAACATTGCTATTTAAGTTAAATGTTAAAGAAAATTTAACTGTCATGATTTTGACACATTAGTGTCAATTTACAAAATAACGAAAAATTTACTTACGGCTCGTCTCGCTCTTCCATTACTATTTCAGCAGACACCATACGGACGTCGATCCATTTATCAATTCGTCATTCTAACACCTGAAATTGTTCATTAATTCCTCTCAATTAAAATTTCCTATTAGAAGATTTATTTTGAAGATTTGTAATGGAACTAATCTCGTAATATACTTTTCAGAAAACTTGGGAATGATGTCATTCATAAAATGGCGAGCAAGTACAGTCACCTTTTTTGCCTTAAATACATACAAATATTTTCGCACAATTACGTTACAGTATAAGTTTGGCTAACTAACTACATTAAACAATGATGCACTCTATTAAAATTAATATAATGATATTACTACAATATAATCTTACCTAATAATAACTATCTTTATTTTTCCGTGATATCGGTACAACACTTTTTGAACTTTCCTGCCACCTATTGATATAAAAAAGAACTTCTGCAAACTTGGCCTTCCCTTAGTTCGAAGAGGCGGCGGTAGGCGGTGTCGTGGGTGGCAATGAACATTATCCTTGTTATAAATTTATAGATCGTAATATAGACGAGTCTAATATCAATTTCTACCCTTCGCGACGGCAAGGAAATTGATATGTTCACCTGGCAATATGCTTATATCTGAGGGTTCTTAAACCTACAAACACATGACACGAGAACGATGGCTTTTAACTTCCCCTCTGAAGGAAGTTACAACCTGAATTTGTAGCGAATGGGATGGGGCCCTAATCTAGTATAGTGATAAATAAATACGATTAATCAATAAATAAATAATGAACTGAATAGAAATTACAAAGTAACTTAAATATCTAATTGGTAAAAGTTCCCACAAGTAGCGGTAGGAAACCTAAATGCCAAGAGATCATAAATATGTAGCCCTCAAAAATTGACCAGAAATTCTTAAGCTGGGTCTAATTTGAAAAATCACATTTGGGAGAAAACATCATACTTCAAAATTTACAACCACAGGAAGTTCGAACTGGTAAATATGCTGGCTAGTTGTGAGAATAAATTAAGAAATAGGTGGTAGTTTAATAAAAATACAATTACGCCCCTAGGAGAAACGTGATTGAAAATTCTAACCAATCAGAGTTGGGGTGTACGGCCATATATGGGAATAAAGGGTCCTGACTTTGATGCAAAATTCATGAGGACAGACCGACACAATTACACCTAACAGTTCGTGGAGAGCAGATCTAAATTATATTGTTAGAATGTCTTGGAAAAACAATTATGGACATAGGGAAAATTTCTGTACCCTTTATTTCCCTCCATTATTTATTAAATTAATATTTATTTTCTCTTCACAAAAAAATATTTTCATGTAATTGAACATTCTAACACTTTCGTTTAATTTCTCAATTTTCCACATTATTTATTCTTTTGACAATTTTATGTTCCACTAGTCACCTTACCTCAAAATTTCTTCTTTGTTTGTCTTATGTCAGATTTGTTGATATCCGCCATTGGTCGTCTTGGTTGATCTGCTCCTGGATTGTTGTCCGCTCCTTCCATCTCGTGGTTTGTATGTTATGTTCACACACTATTGCTGGATCATGGTGTTAAGTCCACAACTTCAAAAGTCATTCTTGTTTCCAATGCACTCACAGTGAAACAACTTTGTCACAGTAAAAAGGCCCTAAACATGGGTCGACACTTTGGGGCAGTATTTTGAGGGCTGTTAATTGTCACTGACATTCGCTGTTATAATTGATATTAGTTGTTGATTGACCTACCTCGGTAGCTAGTCGGTTCCTGTTGTTTCAGTGTGAGCATTGAGATTCTCATCTCATATAGGGGTCGGAAGGAGAATTGCATGGGAACAGACAATAGTTATTTATTTTAATTACTTTATTTACCTTAGGTCGGAAAACAAGGAAAGATATGAAACTTAAATTATATAAAACAATGGCTGTTCCTTTGTTGTTGTATGGAAGTGAAAATTGGATAATGAACTCAAGGGATAAAAGCAGGCTACAGACTGCGGAAATGCTGCTTTTACATAATGTGAAAGGATGCACAACAGCGGATAGAATAAGGAATGAAACTATACGAGAAGAATTAAATATATATAAAATTGAAGATAAAATCAGCGAAAATAATAAGAAATGGACAGAACACTTAATGAGAATGAACAACGAAAGAATACCAAAAAGAACCTTCCTGTATAATCCCAGAGGAACAAGAGATGTTGGCCGACCACGTAGAAGATGAACTCCACTTTTAACTTCGTCGGAACAGGCTGCATAGCCTAAACCTTGTAGTAGAAGAAGAAGAAGACTTTATTTCTCTTCTTTGCCTACTTAAATGCACTTTACACTGTAAGGATAAAACTTTTCTATTTTGGGCCTTCGATATCTCAAACTTATGAGGACTTGAGCTAGCAAATGATTTAGGAATTGGAGAAATTTTCCCCAAGTTCGCAATCGTTCCGAGACATTCTAACAATATAATTTAGATTTTCTCTCCACGAACTGTTAGGTGTAATTGTGTCGGTCTGTCCTCATGAATTTCGCATCGAAGTCAGGACCCTTTATTCTCATATATGATCGAACACCCCAACTCTGATTTTGATTGGTTAGAATTTTCAATCACATGACTCCTAGGGGCATAATTGTATTTTTATTAAACTCCCACCTACTTCTTAATTTATTCTCACGGCTAGCCAGCGTGTTTACCAGTTCGGGCTTCCTGCAGTTGTAAATTTAGAAGTATGACGTTTTCTCCCAAACGTGATTTTTCAAGCTAGGCCCAGCTTAAGAATTTCTGGTCTACTTTGGGGGTTACATACTTATGACCTCTTGGCATTTAGGTTTCCCACCGCTACTTGTGGGAACTTTTACCAATAAGATATTTGTTACTTTATAATTTCTATTCAGTTCATTATTTGTTTATTGATTAATCACATTTATTCATCACTATACTAGATTAGGGCCCCATCCCATTCGCTACAAATTCTCACATGCAAAATTTCATTGATCTTACCAGGGATCGAATCCAGATTCACACTGATACCCCTAACATATTAAGACAAAAAAAAATTTGTAATATTACATTTTATAAAACTCTAGTGTATGAACCATTGCGATTTGAAATTTTTCTTCTTTCTTTCTTTCCAAATGAATATCATGCATAAATCCTAATAAACTGCTTTTTTTGCATCACTGAACATTCTGCTTACTGAGTTTAAAAGAATGAATGCCATAATGTACAAATTCCACAAAATTGCTCACTTCTTCTTGTATCACTGAATATTACACATATAAAATTAAAAATTAAAACCGACTTGCATAAAGACCAGAATATTGTATAATCCCTTGTGTCCACTGAATAGTCCATATATTAAGTTAAAGAATGAGCGCTGCAATCTATAAATTCCAGGAAATTGTTCTCTTTCATCAATTGAATATTCTTCATATTGAGATAAAAGAGTACCAGTACCTATTTACTTTTGGCACAACACATCAAGACCTATGGCCTACCATCCAGCATTACATCCGTTTGTATAGGTTCTCCAGCCATCATAGCCGGTTTTCTTATCCTGGAGCAGCTACTTATTGTAGCTACCTTAATTCCTCACAATGCTGGGTGGGCACCATTTGAAATTCAATGAGAAAATTTATTTCCCCATGGGGATTCGAACCAGCGTATGCCCTGTAGCTCTGCATTAAGACACTGATGTCTTAGATCGCTCGGCTACACACGGGATAGATAATAAAATCTTAACTCTTTGACTTTAGGTGGTTTTTCTATGAAATCACCTTGTTTTAATTTTCTTAATGGCTGTGATGGAGAGGTGGTTTTTGTGCAATACCACCAAGAGCTTTTCCGTACAGTGCTACTGCTAAGCATGATTTTGGAACTTCCATTCTGACTGTTCATCGGCTGTTGTAGTAATAGTGTAAGAAAAAATTAAATTGTAGCTCAAAAGGATTAATACTAGCAAAAGTTTGGGGCACTTTTTTAAAATTATAAACATAAGTTATTTATGTATCAAGGGTATTATTAAGTTATGCTCTGAGGACAACAGGTTACCAGACCAAAGGTCTTTGCCCGAGGCTTAGGAAGTTGCACAAGGTTATAATAACTAATAATACCAGTGATGCTTACATAATTTTGTTTTAGCATTTTATAATGTAAAGGAAAGAAATGGTTATAAAAAACATGAAATGTACATAAGCAAATTGCTTGATTGTCGCTTTTTATATCCGACAACTAAGTTTGTTGTTAACAGACTTGTATCTAGGGAGTTTGTTTATTCAATAATACATTCAAAATAAAAGACTATGTGTATGTTTCAAAGAAATTTGTGAACTGGCAAGATAAGCTGTTTGTGAAAATGGTGATATGAATATTACAAATGCTGAATCCGTAGTTAGTGCCGGTAATATGACTTTCATGGAAAAATTTAACTAATTTATTTTTATTTTTCAGTTCTTCTAAAGATAGAAGCAAAGGCTTCAAAGCATTTGGTGGGCGGGAATTACAACGTATATAGAGAAAAATTTGCATTTAGATCGGTACTTGCTCAGGTAGCTCAAATGGTAGAGCACTTGGACTAGAAAACCAAGGGTCCCGGGTTGAAGTCCCAGTCTGAGCGTATAATTTTTCTCTTCAAATATGATTTATCCATCATTGAGATGTATGAAATTAATAATAAGAACATCTAAAAAAGCCGTACTGGCATTTATAATGTATAATTCCCAAATATATCTTCTTAATATAGGAGCCGCCATTTGCAAAGATAGAAGCAAAGGCTTCAAAGCATTTGGTGGGCGGGAATTACAACGTATATAGAGAAAAATTTGCATTTAGATCGGTACTTGCTCAGGTAGCTCAAATGGTAGAGCACTTGGACTAGAAAACCAAGGGTCCCGGGTTCAAGTCCCGGTCTGAGCGGATAATTTTTCTCTTCAAATATGACCTTCTAAAGAAATTGAAAATATTTATGAAGGATGTGCCTTAATATAAGTCCCGCACCATAGCTAGTGGTTAAAGGCAAGAAGCCTTGGCGCAGAGCTACAGGAATTGCACTGAATCGAGTCTCCATGGGGGAAGAAATTTTCCCATGGTATTTCTGCCAGTATGGGACTGGTGCCCACCCAGCATCGTGAGGCATTTGGGTAGCTACAATAAGTAGCAGTTCCAGGTTGAGAGAACCAGCTATAACGGCTGGGGGAACTCGACATGCTGACCACATGTCACCCCTACACTGACTGGATGATCATTTACCTCTGCAATTGACACATGTGGATGTGAGCAGCAGCCAGATGGTAGGCAAAGGACCTTCTAGGCCTGTCACACCATCAGATTATTTTATTATTATTGTTATTATGAGTTTCATGGTAATATTTAACAAATGTAATATCTATTTCAGTTCCTATACAGACTAAATTGTGTTTAGTTATTTTTGTTAATTGGAAATGTTTGATTGCTGTAATTAACATTTTTGTAGACATAGTAAACTTAATGCCCGTATGGGCATTTTGAAAATTTTAATTATGAAATCTATTACATATATCGTGTCCCAGCTATAATCCACAATTATAAAGTACTAAGACATAAAAGTCTTCTTCTTCCTTCCAAGTATTAGGCCAAGGCCTGTTACGATCCTATAGAAAATTTTCCCTCCAGCGTTTCATAGGACATAAAAGTAAATTAGTTAATTTACAGATAGAATTTCACTAAAACTTTCAATTAAATTAGATAATTTATAAATGACATGTTACACTTATTTTAAAAATGACTGTCTTATACCATATCCATCAACAAGTTTTGTCTCTTTATGATAGTTCATATGTTTATAATCATCATTTACTTTTTTTTTTTTAGTGAAAACATCAGTTTTCATTAAATAATCACAATATTAAGCTTTAATATTTATGGTCTTCAATAAATTTCAGTGTTTTTTTTCAAATGCCACCCATTACATTTTTCATTGTTCAGTTTTGTGCTATTTCAATTTATTTACCATCTTGACAGACCATTTTATACAGATGTCCAAAATCATGTAAAGAGCTTCAAAGATACAGGGGCCAGTCAGAGTTAATGAGTGGAGAATAATGTTTAAGAATGAACTCAAGGAGCTATATATGGATCTGGGTATTGTCTCATTTATACAAATCATGAGGTTAAAGTGGATAGGACATGTGAATAGAAAGGAGGAAAAGAGAGCACTTAGTTTTTGTTAAACAATCACAGGAAAAAAGACAAAGAGGAAGACCTAAAACCAGATGGAGGGAAGATGTATACAATATTACTTACTCACTGGCACTATCAAACCTGTAGGTTCATGGGCACATGAACACAAGCTCTCCACACATCCCTATCCTGAGTCAATGCTTTCCAATATTTCCCTGTATAATATACTTCCCTCAAATCGTAGTTAATGTTATTCTCCCACCTCATTCTTGGTCTACCAACTGGGCATTTTCCCTCTGGCTTTCCCACAAGAAGCTTCCATGCAAGTCTTTTATTCCCCATATGTGCAACATGTCCTGCCCAACACACTCTACGAGACTTAACTGTTCTTATTATATCTGGCTTCCTATAAAGACCATGTAGTTCATTGCTATGTAGTCTTCTCCATTCACTTGTCTGTTCATCTCTCATTGGTCTCAAATACTCGTAATCTCCTTTCCTCCCTTAAAGTCAGAGTCCATGTTTCGCACCCATATAATATAACTGGTAGAATAATAGTTTTATATATTTTCAGTTTAACATTTTTTAAAGGAATTAGGATGTGTAAAATCACAGTGAGGAATGTAAGATCTAAGGATAGAGACAATTGGAGGAGGCAAAAGTCTTTATTGGACTGTAGTCCCACTTACTACCAGTTTCAAAGGCCTTTATCTCCATCATCAATCAAATCTCCAACTGTTGAAATTTTGCCATTACCATCATCTTCTAAACTGCCATCTGATGCCAAATTTATTAAATGCGAGAATAAATTTAAGAAAAAATGAATCTGGTGGTCAAGAGGGTGATATTCTATTGTATATGCCAGCAAAAATGAAAAAGGAATAATGAATTTGATAGGAGGAAGCAGGAAAACAATCTTAGTTTACAATTCATTTATTCACTAAGAAGCAAGTACATGTCTTGCTAAACTAAACATTTTTTAATAAGTTTTAAAGGTAACAATTAAAATTTACATTCAAAATAGTTACAATAATATAAGCCCAGAAGTGAAGCAAACAATGAACAAGAAAAGCTGCAAGCACAAACTCCGCTCCTCAAAAAGCTTTAAGGAATACAGCAACTGGTATTTCTATACACCCAGAAATAATTTTAAGCTAAAAGAAAAACTATATGCATTCAACTTTATTCATGAAGTATTTTGACATCTTATTAAAAAGGAATAATTATTGGAGAAATTAAATTACATTCAATAATTCAAATCAATTTTATAGGATTCCTCAAAGCTTCACCTGCACAGGACTTCAATACTTTGGCTGCAACAACTACAGTTCCTAAGTAAAATCAGTCTTATTCAAGATGTCTGTGCAGTGCTGTCCCAACACACAACTCACTGTCGTCTCCAACTACTAGCAACTACAATTTTGAACCTTGCTTAGATTGCATCAATGTCCAAATCATCTTCATCTTCATCCTCTTTAATGACAGGCTTCTTGTTGGCTACCTGTTTGGGTTGCTCCTTTAATGGTGAGGCTTTGGCGCGGTCGTCATATTCAATCTATAAATTCAAAACAAAAATTTAGACATAATGATTAGAATAAAAATACTAGAAGGACCCCACACAAAGTAAAATCTGTCTCCAGAATTCAATTTTAGAGAGATCTAATCAATTTAAATATCTTGGATATTATCTCTCTATCTGGGATGAAAAGGATATCCCTGATAGTTATAATAAAAGTTTGAGAATTATTAATCAAGTTATGAAACCATCCCTTGTACAAAAAACACCAGATTACGTTTATATAACACTTTTGCGGGACCAGTGTTGACCTATGGTAGTGAAGCATGGACACTAAAAAGACAACATGAAAGCAGAATAACGGCTTGTGAAATGAGATTCATGTGCAGAACAGCGGGTTACACCAGATGTGATCAGAAAAGGAACACCGATATCTTAAAAGAATTGAAGAATTTTGAAATATATTAAACAGTACCAACTAAATTGGGAACACCATCTTGAAAGAATGAGTTCAAATCGGATCCCCAAAGCTGTTTATAATTATATACCAAGAGGACGAAGATCACTGGGCCGTCCTATGAAACGCTGGAGGGAAAATTTTCTATAGTATCGTAACAGGCCTTGGCCTAATACTTGGAAGGAAGAAGAAAATAAAATTACTATTGTGTTATAATTAAAGTAAAAAGTAAATTAAACTGAACTGCAAAAAAAAAAAAAATCTAAGAAAATATTTCAAATTCTGAGCTAAGTTCCAATAGTACTGTAAACAGACTTGCATAATATATTACTCCTTTTATTGGGGGGATCCATGGTACTACTTTTAACTGCCATATAAGTGAATTGTGTGTGATAGAAATATTTTTCTTAGGCAACATCATGTTTTACGGGAAATAAGACTGAATACAAAATAAGATGGTAACAATAATTAGGATGATCTTATACAAGATCATCATAATAACTCCGGACATGAAAGCTAAGTCAATATAATAATTAGGAAGTTCCTCCATTTCTTATTTATTTAGTATCTATATTCTTAGTGTATCCAGCTATTTGCTGGCAATACAAAGTTCCACTACATTGTTCTTCATTTTACAAAAGATGGACATAGCACCCGATTAGATTTGAAAAGAAAAATATACTAATATTTAATTTTAGGAAGTTATATTTTGAGGGAAAACAAAAAGAAACCTAAAAATTAGAACCAAAGAACACATAAGAAATATTAAAAATGGAGAAATTGAAAAATCTGCAGTTGCTGCTCATGTTTGGTCTGAAAAACATAATATAAATTCAGACACTAAATTATTAAAACAGTTAGAAAATACAAAAGAGCTGACTATTTGGGAAAAAATTTATATTCAGAAGAACAGAAACAGAGTTATGAATTTTGATATTCCGATGGAGGGTGACCTTGTTTGGAGGTTCTTTGGCCAACCACAGGATGGAGCTGACATCGACATCCAGGTGGTGCAACATAATGCAACATAAATAAAACCAGTCTGGGAAAGCTGACGATAAAACAGAATTGTTTTGAAACATGTCCAAGAACAAATCAACATTAATATTGAGGTAAGATGTCCAGACCAAAAATAATATAGAAAAATATACGCCTAGACTGGGGTTTGAACCCAGGACCTTTGACTTTCTATGTCAATGCTCTTCCATCTGAGCCAGCTAGGCCTCCAATCTAAATGCGTATTTTTCTCTTACACGTAGTTAATTCCCTAACCCCAAATGCTACGATTTTTTCAAATGGCGGCTTCTTTGTTAAGAAGACTTTTTATTGGGAATTTAAATATTACTTATAAAGCCAGTAGTGCTTCTTTCAATGTTAATATTATTCGTTTTTAAACACCTTAATGATGGACAAATTAGATTTGAAAAGCCTTTTCAAATCTAATTTGTCCATCATTAAGGTGTTTAAAAACGAATAATATTAACATTGATAGCACCCGATGTTTGTAGTATATTCCAGATGCTAGAGTCCAAAGATGAGGAGTAGTCAGGATATATTGTTGTGCTTTTTCCAAAGTTCCAGGTATTAAAGATTTGAGTTTAGTTCTTTGAAAGTTTGGAAAAGAGCAATTTATGAGGATGTGTTCAAGATCTTCATGACTGTTACACCAATAGCAGGTAATAGAATCATGAGATTAAAACAAAATAGGTATTTCTGGGTGACTGTGGTCTGTCCTTGCTCTTGTTAAGAAAGTTTGTATAATTCCAGGGATGGTTTTGTACATTTGTAAATCATTTGGCTTGGTTTGTATAGCTTGCAGTGTTTTACCTTTGTCATATGAAAGCCATGTTTTGATCCATGACTATTATATATGGGAATTGATTGTGGAATAGGCACTAGACAAAGATGTTATTAGCGATGGTTTAGGATGTAGATAGGCTGCTTGTTTAGCAATATTATCAACTATATCATTTCCAGTTATGCCACAGTGACTTGGTATCCATTGAATGATTATTTCTTTTTGGAGTTGTATGAGTTTAACTTTTACAGGAATTAATCACTATGAGGTTTAATTTATGATAAAATCAAATGCTTCCTACCTCTCCTCATATAGATCTACTTAGAAGATTTATATGAGGTGAGGTAGGAAACATTTGATTTTATCATTGTATTAGTTTATTTAGATGATTTTCCTCAAGGGTCCCCATCTAGGGGATATGTGGTATGGCAACCACATCTTTTCCTTCTTATACTTTATCCTCATCTATCTAAACTTTGTATTCATACTTAGCACAATCCCTCGCAGGTACTCATCCACACAAAATGAGGTGGCTTAAGTTTAATAACTTAAGCACATAAAAATGTAAGAGGTACCTACATTAATTAAATATAAAAAAAAGTTAAATTTGAAAAAAAAGTACCTACATAAGCTGTAAAAACATCCAATGCAGCCCCACTATTTTTCAATAACAAAATATGATGGATAATCTTATTTATTTATGACAAAAATATATATATCGGCCTTTTTATATGATATTTTAAATTTAACTTTTTCCATTACTGGACACTTATTTTGAAAAGAAAAATTAATGCCTGAACCAGGACTTGAACCCTAGACCTCATGTTCTCCATAAGCTCTTTTGGTTTTTTCTATTTGTTTTATTAAACTAGCTTTTCTTTCAATTAGATTTTTTCACCATCAACAGAAGGACTAAGTAGAAATACTCCTGGACAACAGAACACTGGTCATAAAATTATTTATGGTGAAACTGCCTAGGTTTGAAACCGATCTAAATAGAATACAGGATATGAGGTGAGGTAAAAAAAAAAAAAAAATTATATCTGGTTGCATTCCTTAAACTTGCTAAATATTGGAGTGCAAGAGAGCAAATGATTTCATTGTGAAGTACTCGACATTAGATGCCTACCTACCAACCAACAAACCATATTTCTTAAACTGACCATTTGTTACACATGTCTAGACCCACAGTAATAGTAACAATGTTTTCTTTATATTTGAAGAGAACATTTTTTGCCCAGACTGAACCCAGGACCTTTGGCTTTCCGGGCCAATGCTCTACCAACTGAGCTACTGGGGCGAGTTCCAATCTAGACACAATTTTTTCTCTTATATGTTGTAATTCCCATGCACCAAATGCTATGAAACCTTTGCTTCTATCTCTGCAAATGGTGGCTTCTTAGTTAAGAAGACATTTATTGGGAATTTAAACACTACTTTATAAAGCCAGTAGGGCTTCTATTGATGTTTTTATTATTAATTTAACACTCCCAATAACTGTGTTAAAAAACATAGATGTAATGAGGTAAGAAGGATTCACTTGATTCTTATTAAGAAAACCTCATCATAAATTTCCAAATTTATTATATTAATTTAACAGACAAGTCATAATTATTTATTTTGCCATGTTAGATAATTAAAATTTAATTAATATTTAATTTTAGGAAGTTATATTTTGAGGTTATTTTAATTATATTATTTTTGGTCTGGACATCTTACCTCAATATTAATGTTGATTTGTTCTTGGACATGTTTCAAAACAATTCTCTGTTTTATCTTCAGCTTTCCCAGACTGGTTTTATTTATGTTGCATTATGTTGCACCACCTGGATGTCGATGTCAGCTCCATCCTGTGGTTGGCCAAAGAACCTCCAAACAAGGTCACCGATGGAGGGTGACCTTGTTTGGAGGTTCTTTGGCCAACCACAGGATGGAGCTGACATCGACATCCAGGTGGTGCAACATAATGCAACATAAATAAAACCAGTCTGGGAAAGCTGAAGATAAAACAGAGAATTGTTTTGAAACATGTCCAAGAACAAATCAACATTAATATTGAGGTAAGATGTCCAGACCAAAAATAATATAATTAAAATTTAATTGTTGGTAATTTTGAATAACTAAAATATATATTTTAAGATTACATACCTCCAAATCATCATCATCTTCACTATCACTGTCTTCCTCTTCCTCTGCTTCCTTCAACCATTTGATGAAAGGCTCAGCTTTAGTATGGATTTCCTGACTCAATTCTCGGCTCACATATTTCTTGCTTACTTTAGTAGCCCATTCAAGTAACACTTTCTCCTCCAAGATATCAGCATCATAAAACATTTTGAAAATGCCAGGCACTTTAGGCAACAGCACATCTTTATGAAGTGCTATCACCTGCTCTATTCCACCTAACAGATACTTCTGAGCCTTCGGATCTTCATGAGTGAAGCGGAGGAACAGGATGCGATACTTCTTTACCTGGAAAACAAAATATAAATCAAATACAACATGAAAAAAGGGTTGTAACACATGTTTTATTAACTGAACACTTTACTGTTATATGGAATATTTTCATCACTCCATACAAAATTTGAGATTTTGTAAAGTGAAGGACTGGATTTTTTTTTTCAATATTCTTAGTGAGGGAGCAAGAGGTGGCTCTTCAGGAGACATAACAATGGTCATGAAAATACTGATAATAGAATTAAAACAGGATCCAAAACTCTTCTTCTAATAATAATAATAATAATAATAATAATAATAATAATAATAATAATAATAATAATAATAATAATATTATTATTATTAATGAGACGAGGTGATACAATTTTTAATTAAATATACATTAAATCCTATGTGGTGAGTTGTTTAAACAAAATGTTCTCCAATGAATTTTAATGATTATACTTTATAATGTTTACTTCCCAACATTAATTTAATATGATACAATTTTACTTAAATAATTAATACCTCATAATAATTAAGTTATTTGATCTGTATATTATTACCTCTTATGGTTGTTTTTGTTGAACATATGTTTCAAGGCTTGTTAGCCCCATCTTCAGCTGTTACAGACAGTCTGTAACAGCTGAAGATGGGGCTAACAAGCCTTGAAACATATGTTCAACAACCATAAGAGACCAAATAATTTAATTATTAAGTAAACCTCTTAATATAAAATCAAATGTTTCATACCTCTCCTCATATTAATCTTCTAAGTAGATCGCGATTTCAGGTTCATGGCGATCTACTTAGAAGATTAATATGAGGAGAGGTATGAAACATTTGATTTATCTTAAATTAATCCTCATAGTGATTTATTCCTCTAAAAATTCAAAACCCCTTAATGTTACTTCCTGTTGTATTTTTAAAATATCTCATAGTGCTAATTCATAAAAAAAGATAATTAAAGTAACCGATTTTTCGTATCAAACAATTTTGCAGGGAATGACCCTTCAGATAAATTTATTGATTTAATTATTTTTGTCAAAAACCTTCATTAGTTATTTTTTTATTCAATACCCCAGTTTGTCTTTTTGACATTTCTGGTGTTCTCTCCTGGCATTGGTGTAATTGTAACCCACTTCTGAGGTTGGGGCACTTGGAAGGTGGGGTTACGCTGCCCCGACGATATGATGATGTTGCACCAGGAGAGTCCTTAATCCTAAACTTAATCTAAGGCGAATATGAATGATAATTATGATATTTGGGGACCATTTGGGCCTTAAAGTTTCCTGATATTTGTCTTGCAAGTCAGGAAAAAACCCAAAAAAATCTCATCCAGGAAATTTGTCCCGACCTGAGATCGAATCCAGGCCTGCTGCGCAACAAAGCAGGAGACCATAGCAGTTTTATTAGTTAATTACAAACCATTTCATTCTGTAATATTTCAAAATTATATATTCGTTACCTTATATCGAAATCCTTTCACTCTTAAAGTCGGTGAGATGCCTATAGTCCGTATTCTTCAGAGGAACAAGCGATGACTTAAAATGCATAATAACGCATATATTATTTTAAGAAATAAAAAAGATTTTTTTTATGTTACCTGTGTGTGTATGTTCTGATCAAATAGCAGTTCTGCCAAAACAAAGAGGGGTTTTTGACTTAATTTCCAGTCGCTCAGCCTCAGTGACTAATTCCTTATGAGCATTGTTATCCATCAATTGTCCATTGTCACGTCGAGTCTTAATGAATTCATAAAGTAAATCAATTCGTTCCTTCTCAGTTTTTTCAAGGTCATCAGTAATAGTCATTCCTTTTGCGCCATCTGTTAGTTCTTGAAGACGAGCTCTTACAGCTTCTTCGGACACTTCTACAGCCCAGTTGTCATCTCCATCCTAAAAATGTATCAACAACACAGTAAGTACACAATACAACTTTTTTATTAACACAATATAACCAACTCTTCTATTCCTTTCACAACTAGAAATTGCAAAAAAAAAAAAACTGTTTTCAAAAACACAGAAATTACCATGACCTATGGGACCAGCTTCGATACCTGGTGGCGTTGAAAAATTTTAATTGTTAAGGTCAAGTGATCCCACTACAGGCTTTAGAGGTAATAGGAGGTTATGGTTCCTACATTTCTAGAGAATCAGCACTTAACGTCAGCTGCGTAATAGCTGCTTTTAACCTTAGAACAAATGTTTGGTGCTCATTTCCGTTAAAGATTGATTTGACCCCAAGGTCATGGTGCTGCCCGAAGGTTTGGATTAGTTCAAAAATCCTGACCCACCGGGACCAGAACCCTCGATCTTCTGGCTTGTGTACTGCCTTAACCAATTATGCTATGTGTTAGATTAATTAAATTAATTCCAAAATTTTCAATCTTGGGGCCAGGAGAGTAGGTGGTGTAAATTTTTAATTGCTAGATTGTGCACCAGATTCCTGCATTAAATTATAAATTTCTCCGCAGTATATATGTTCAGAAGGCATGTGGTACTGTAGTTAGCATTTCATTCAATAGATGGGGAGGTTAAGCCTGGCGGCCCCCTTGGTGCTTTGTGATAGGAGTAGGCTATGTGCTGGCACCTTCTCTCTTCATCATCATGCCTCATACAACATGCTTCACGCTGCACAGACATATATTCGTCCTGCACTCTTATCTGTACTCAATACAAAAATACATCATGTACATAAAGTGGTCTACTGAAGTGGTGCATGAATTTAAAATAGACCACATTAATGGCATGTATCCACCCAGCATGGAACCATAAGCACAAAAATAGAAAAATCTGCAATAGCTGCACCATGCATGGTAAAAAAAAAAACCAGAATCGAAACAAAGGCCAAATTTTTTAAACAGATAAGTCTAAGGAGCTCACAATTTGGGAGAAAATTCAAATCCAGAAAAATAAAAGAAAAACCATGAATTTTGAAATTCCCAGGAAAAAAGATTTAAAGTGGAAGTACATAGGTCTGCCACCAGTGATATGAAACACTTACAGGATCACAACCGTCAATTCAACAGTTAGAGCTGAATATGATACACAGAAGTATCAAAACTAGTCTTGGAGAAAATTTACAATTACAAGGTTAGAATAGTAGATAAGTGAATAAATTTTACCTAAATGAGGTTAGTTGTTAAAAATATAATTCAATTATTAATTCCCCTCAGGGGTCCTCATCTAGGGGATATGTGGATGGCGACCACAAGGTGCCCAAGCTGTGCAAAACATTTCTTCCACTTACTTGTGTTTTGCACTCTTTTAACTTTACTATCTAACCTCTCTTGGTTAACTCTTGTTTTTTCGACCCCGACGCTATTAGGGCATCCGAGGGCTAGGGAGTCCTTCCTTTCTTCCATTTCTTCTTTCCTTTATTTTCTTTTCTTCTCCAGAAAAGCCTGACCAGAGGCTATAAGATGGCAGCCCCATCACTGGTCTTGCCTTCCTTTGGCCAGCAACCAATCGAAGGGACTACTATTATGCTTTCAAGTCTTATACGAGAATTTCCCATAAGGGAAAATTTTCTATAGGATCGTAACAGGATACTTGGAAGGAAGAAGAAGAATTATTAATTAAAATGAAGCTATTATTGAATTGCATACATAAAGTTTTATTTCTAAAGAGGGATAGAATTTGAATCAGAATATATCTAAATTGCAATCTTAATTGTTTGCATTAAGGGATGCTAAATGTTGTAATCCAATTGTTTTCTAAATAGAGGAAACAAAGAAATGTATCATCTAGCTGAATGAAGTATGTTTAGTTATTATTTTGAAAAGGAAAATTAATGCATGAACCAGGATTTGAACCCAAGACTTCTAGCTTTGTACACTATTCTCTGCCCAACTTAAGAAGCACATGAGGTAAGAAGCATATGAGGTAAGATGTTAAAAATGACTCATTAATTTATTAATTAAGAACCTCATAATGTGTTCCCATTTTTAACTTTGATTAAGAAGCACACTTTGACATTTAACTTCCAAATGTATTACTCCGCATAGCACGTGTAAGAGCGCAGGCGAACTCTAGTCAGCTGTTTGTTACAACCAATAAATTAATGCACAACAAGACAGAACAATCATTTTAATTTTTAATGTTGCAGGTTGTTTTAACATTTTCAATGGTATGTCGAAAACTAAATTATAATTATTAATATTAAACAGATTAATTTAAGTCAAACATTTAAATTAAAATAACCGATTCAAAGTTAAAAATGGGAAACACATTGAGGTTCTTAATTAATAAATTAATGAGTCATTTTTAACATCTTACCTCATATTTCATGTTTTATTAAACACGGTAACTATAGTTTTCAAATGACCTTGTCATTCATTTTCAACCGCCATTATGACTACCGGATATTCGTTGGAATCTCCCTCTATAACGTTGCCATCTGGTGTTGATTTGATGAACTTCGAGATATCGTTGCCAGATGTCAATACCAGATGGCAACGATATCTCGAAGTTCATCAAATCAACACCAGATGGCAACGTTATAGAGGGAGATTCCAACGAATATCCGGTAGTCATAATGGCGGTTGAAAATGAATGACAAGATCATTTGAAAACTATAGTTACCGTGTTTAATAAAACATGAAATATGAGGTAAGATGTCAAAAATGACTCATTAATTTATTAAAATAACCGAGTTAACATAAACTATCCGGCAGCCGCCATATTTATAACTGACATTCAACTTCTTCTCAAGAATCATTCAGTTTCAAACAAATGCAAATTTTTAGTTAGTCTCCGATCTTCGAAGAAATATGTAGGTATATACCGTTATTCTGATCAACTATAGTTAACATAAATAGCTTTAAATACGTAATTATATTAATCGAGTACATTATCTATTTTTCTGCTTCCGCTGAACCGTGCTTGGGTCATGAACGAATTACAGTAACTGCAGCAGTCATGTGCTTCGTGGATTACCCCGCTCATTTATTTTCCTGAAGTGTCTTTCTTCGGCTGGACAGAAAATAGTATGCTATCCTGAGTTTCCAATACAACCATTAATATTTTTTTTTCTTATACAATTCTCTTATCGTCTGGGGTAGAGAGCAATCACCACCAATACCATCTGGTAGCTACTACCATCTTCTAATTCTAGAAGACTTAATGAGAATAATAATATGTTTACTTACTTCATCTTCAGCTAGTTTGTTTGGTGCCTCCACCACTTGATCATTGCTGTCATTATCAGATGGGTGGCCATCTTCAGTTCCATTTGTTTCACCATTTGCTTTCTTGGAACGTTTACCTCTTTTGCCTTCAGTAAGGGATGAACCTTGAGCAGCTGGATTTAGATCTACAATAAAACACCTAATTATATTATCTCGTAAATATGGAAAAATTAAAGATTTTTAAAACTAGTAATGTGCTACCTCATAGTCTGCCTTATGGTTATCTTCAATCAAATTCAGATGTAGTTTATAATCATTGGTAACACATATGTTTAATTTAATATAATAAATTTGGGAATTTTCAACATTATGAGGTTTTACTAATAAGAAATTAAATGAATCTTGAATTCTTCTTACCTCATACTTCTACGTTTATTTTAAACACAGCACTGCAGTATCAGCGACCATCCTCAGCTGTTTTCACGACCGTAAATTTTTCCTTTTGCCGGTAATTATCCAAACTGCCATTTGGTGTTCTTTTGAAGGAATCATTTTCTAAACTGCCATCTGTTCTGCCAACTTCGAGATTCCAGATGAACCGAGCTTGATTACAAAGTTCTTAAAAAATACAACAGATGGCAGTTTAGAAAATGATTCCTTCAAAAGAACACCAGATGGCAGTTTGGATAATTACCGGCAAAGGAAAAAATTGACAGTCATGAAAACAGCTGAGGATGGTGACGATGGTCGCTGATACTGTAGTGCTGTGTTTAAAAAAACATAGAAGTATGAGGTAAGAAGAATTCACGATTCATTTAATTCCTTACAGATGTTAAAATCATTATGGATAAAACATGCCTTGGTCTAAACAGTAAATTTTATCTAGCATTTGAGCATTTTCTTATAACTGTAAACTACGAAGTAAGCTATCTCTAAATTAATGAATGGGTTGGAGAGAATACTTTAACATCTCAACTCATAACGATACTGGTTCCAAAGTATAGTATTACTTCCATCTTCAGTCGAACTCCAACTGTCAAAATTTCACCATTAACACAATCTTCTGAACTGCTATCTGGTGTAGATTTTATGAGCTTGGAGATCAAATTATTCTTGTCAGTAATATCAAAATTCACGGCTTTATATTTATTCTTCTGAATATATATTTTTTCCAAAACTGTTAATTCCAAAGGTTTCTCTAAATGTTTTAAAATTTTAGTTTCTCTTCCAATTTTGTGATTCTCATGAGCTCCAATTGCTGATTTTTTAATTTCACCTTTTTAATGTTTCTAAAGTGTTCTTTTGTACGAGGTGTGATTGTGGTGTTGCATCGAGAATGTTACAAATGCAGTGACGAAACCTGGGTTTGCATGGAAGTTAAGAAATATGAGGCGAGTCAAAAAAAAAACTCAAAATTAACTTAATACACAAGTGATCTTCTTGGTGATAAAATATTAAAATATATATACAGTCAATATGCCCATTTCACCAATTAATGTTTTAAAATGGTCAACAAGTTTCCACAGCCAAGCTGTCATTCTCAAGACAGATATTATTTATTATCAATTTTGTCTTCAGTCAATATCTGGTCTTGAGAATGACAGCTTGGCTGTGGAAACTTGTTGACCATTTTAAAACATTAATTGGTGAAATGGGCATATTGACTGTATATATATTTCAAAATTAACTATATAACTTCTAAATTCCTTTTCCTTTTTTTCTATATATACTTTCTTGCAGCAACTAATTTTATAAATTCTGGATTTTTTACTATCTGTTTTTACAATTTTCTAATATCAGATAGTAAAAATTCAGGAATTTATTAAATTAGTTGCAATGACTGCAAGAAAGTATATATATATATGCATATATATGAAAACTAAAAGCAATTTAGAAACTCGTACAAAAGAACACTTAAGAAATATTAAAAAATAGTGAAATTGGCAACTGCAGCTCATAGTTTACTAGAGAATCATAAAATTGGAAGAGAAACTAAAATTTTAAAACATTTAGAGAAACGTATATAAGAGAAAAATTTGCGTCTAGATCGTAGCTCGCCTTGGTAGCTCAGTTGGTAGAGCACTTGGCCCGGAAAGCCAAGGGTCCCGGGTTTGAGTCTCGGTCTAAGCGAAAATTTTTCTCTTCAAATATAATTTAGAGAAACCTTTGGAATTAACTGTTTGGGAAAATATATATATTCAGAAGAATAAATATAAAGCCATGAGTTTTGATAATCCCGACGAGAATAATTTGATCTCCAAGTTCATAAAATTAACACCAGATGGCAGTTCAGAAGATTGTGTTTATGGCAAAATTTCGACAGTTGGAGTTTGACTGAAGTTGGAAGTAAAACTATACTTTTGAAACCCATATCGTGAAGACACGCAACTTTATCAGGTGAGATGTTAAAGTATTTTCTCCAACTTATTCATTAATGTAAATACTCCTACCCATCGCAGTGTAAGAGACTCAAGTTTTCTTATTATATCTGGCTTCTATAAAGACCGTGTAGTTCACTGTTATGTAGTCTCGTCCATTTACCTGTATGTTCATCTCTCTTCGGTCCAAAATTTTTTCTAAGAACTTTATTCTCAATCTAGAGCCTCTACTTATTGTAGCTACCCAAATGCCTCACGATGCTGGCTGGGCACTGGTTCCATTCTGGCCGAAATTCCATGAGAAAATTGCTTCCCTCATGGGGATCTGAACCATTGCAAGTTCCGTAGCTCTGTACCAAGGCATATATATATATCTTAATATATAAAAATTACGAGTCATGTTGTTTGTCTGCGATGGAATCCTAAACTACTGAACCGATTTTAATAAAATTTTGCACACTGTTTGCAGTTTGATTCAACTTGAGACTTAGGGTAGTTTATAACTAAATTTATTGTCGCATTATTTTTTTATTGCAAATTATTTGTTTATTATTTAACAAAGAGTTATAATTATCTGTGAGTTCCATACGATTCTAATAGATGCCGGTGTAATTATCTGTGAGTTCCATACGATTCTAACAGATGGCAGTGCTTTTTCTTGCAACCGCAAATTTCAATTGAATTACAAATATTGATTATTTCATAATTTTTTTTTCAAATGCCCCAGATTTGTCTTTCGACATTCCTGGTTTCTCTCCTGGCATGGCGTACTTGTAACCCACTTCTGAGGTTGGGGCGCCTGGAAGGCAGGGTTACGTTGCCCCGATGATATGATGGGTGATGATGATAATGGTGCGCCAGGAGAGTCCCTAATCCTAAACGTAACCTAAGATGAACATGAATGATGATGATTGCGATGGCCATATGATTTCGGGGACCGTTTGGGCCTTAAAGTTTCCTGACATTTGTCTTACAGGTGAGGAAAAACCTCGATAAAAACCTCACCCAGAAAAACTGTCCCAACCGGGAATCATAATTTAACTGTGTTCAGTGTTTATTTTATTTTCAATATTATTAATTTCGTGTGTAAGTATTAGTTTTAAGTAATCTGGCTGATAGACAGCATCTTAATTTAAATTTTTAACATATACTTTAGCCACAGCAATGCATGGCCGGGACTTCTAATATATATATATATATATATATATATACACACACACACACACTATACTATACTATAACAGGATATCCCAAAGTTAAACCTTAGCCTCTCCTTCGTTAGGAGTTACTAGACCAAGTTAATTTAGTTATGCTTATTTCCCTACATATCTCATGAATAATATGCGGTCAAACATACCAACCTAATGAAACATTTAGCAGGCAATTAACATATTACTAGGATAAATGCCCTTTTTGCAATTTAAATGAAGATATGGAAAGAAACCATCTCCTCCGTTGTCCAGCTTTTGTAGAAGAGACCAGCCTTTCTGCTAAATATTGGAGTGCAAGAGAGCGAATGATTTCATTATTAAGTGCTCGACATTAGATACCAACCAACCAACATATTACTACGATGATGTCGGTAAATTTTGCTTAGAGGCCTCTTATTCAGGTTTAAGGATCTTCTATGAGCCTGAAAATCTTCAAACTCAGTACTGAACTAAAAGCAGTGGGTACTGCTTAAAGTCGTCTCTCGGAAGTCTTGCTCCTTGAATTTTTCCATCCTAAAATATCCATCAACCACGGCCAGGTTTGATCCCATGATAATCAATTGTTTTAACTTAACACAATTCAGGCACTTAGGGTTGTATCTATGAATGCATTAGACCGTAAAAGTTGTTCTCTGCTGAGAAAGTTGCGTTCAAAGACTTTTTGCATACTCAAAAATATGTTAATGCGATAATTGTCGAAATTTTTAAGCTACCTGGCGAGGTGACTTTGCAGAGAACGAATCATGAGCAACCCGATGGGAACCAATGTACTTTGAAACCTTGCTGCCTATCTTGCTGCTTCATACAAGATGTTGTACTTTGAAGACTTCGATCATGTTTTCGCTATACGCGGAGAAGAGGATTTTGATAGTCTACCAAAGAATTCAACTGGAAGAACAGGAGAATCGGCATAATATCGCGCGATGCAGACATCATTGTATATGGTTTTATTTGCAGGACACAAGTGTAAATACGTTCCTCTAGCAGACGAAAATAACAGAAGTGGTTTTATTGCTGAGAATTCTGGGTAATTTTTGCCAATATTACAAAAAAAAAAGACTTTCATGCATGACCAGTGAGCGACTTTGCATGTTCTCATGGAAAACTCAGCTCACCAGAGACAAATGTATTTGCATGCAGCCCTAAGAATCTTCTATGAGCCTGAAAATCTTGAAACTCGGTACACACTGCTTAAAGTCGTCTCTTGGAAGTCTTGCTCCTTGGATTTTTTCCATCCTAAAATATCCATCAACCATGGCCAGGTTTGAACCCATGATAATCAATTGTTTTGACTTAACACAACTCAGGCACTTAGTATGCAATCGGACACAGAAGTTAATTATGTTTAGTAAAATTTGTACTATTCACAGTAATGTTTATATATATATATATCCATCCATAGTAAATCTGCCCAAGGGCTGGTCGTTCACTGCAATCATAGCATTTTCATGCTATGCTTGCAGCTTTACTAGGGAATTGTAGGCATGGTAGCTTCCCGTTGCTTTCCACATATCGTCGCTTAAGAAACAATACTGCATAACTGACACTTTTGGGGAAATTGACATTTTTATACTGTTGGCAGCACTGAAGAAGTGCACCCAGTTCAAACATAGGTTAGGATGACATTTTGTATAATGATCTTGTTAAACTTATAGATACAATGGTTTCAATCCATAGTTACTAAGGAGAAAAATGAACAGTTTCTTGTTTCTCGTGTAAAATTTGTATTTTGTTAGTTACGCGGTATTGTTTCTTAAGCGACGATATATATATAAAATGTAAAAAGCTCACTTTAGAAAACTCGTGTATAAATCTGATAGTCTATCTTTTTCTTATAGAATTCATGCTATCTTGGGTAAAAACAAGGAAGTGTTCAGGATTGCTGGTGTAGTTCACATATTCAATCAAATTTAAAGAAGATAAAAAGCTGTAAACATACTTGGAGGATTTTTGATAATGAAGGTGTTGAGTTTGTGGTTGAATTCTAAAGGTCCGTGGTAACCACAGGCCTTGCATGCTTGGTTGATAGTAGCTTTCTTCTGGCTCACGGTCAATGTTGTCTCAGGGTTGTCGCATTCTGGACACAGCACAAATTTGCGAATAAAGCCATCTAGTAAGTCTTGCAGTTTGGTGGCATCATGAGAACCATTCACAATGAAGCGATCATTCTTGAAGTCAAACTGAGTCTGGGCGCCCAGTTCACAGCCAAAGTACTTTGTGGGGTCTGTAAAAAAACATTTTCTATTATTTTTACTCTTAAATTACATTACATATTTATTATATAAAACTCTTTTATTTAACTTTCACAGGGAAAGAACACTATTAGGTTTAATTTAAGAATTAATGTTTTTATTACCTCACCTCATATCCTTTTTCTTCTATACTGCAGTTTCGGAGTTTATCTCCATCTTCAGTAGACTCTGGTCGACCGGTGTTATGTCGTTTCTTGGCGGTCCTTCTTACTTCTATCAGTGGACCGATGAACCTCTGGATCAGGTCAAAATTTGCGGGAGTTACGAAATTCATGAGTTTATCTTTCTTGTTTTTTATGTGGATTTTTTCCCAGACTGTGAGTTCTTTTTGTTTATCTGTTTGTTTGATTAGGTTAGCTTCTGTATCCATTAAATGCTTGGTCTGAAAAGCATTTAATTGATACAGAAGCTAGCCTAATCAAACACACAGATAAATAAAAAGAACTCACAGTGTGGGAAAAAATCCACATCCAAAAAAAAAAAAAAACAAGAAAGATAAACTCATGAATTTCGAAACTCCCACAAATTTTGACCTGATCCAGAGGTTCATCGGTCCACCGATAGAAGCAAGAAGAAAACCGCCAAGAAACGACGTAACACCGGTCGACCAGAGGCTACTGAAGATGAAGATAAGCTCCAAAACTGCAGTATAGAAGAAAAAGGATATGAGGTGAAGTAATAAAAACATTATATAAAACTTTCCTCGTTAGAGGATTGTCACAAGCACAAAGTGATACAGACAATTCATTTATGGAAGTGATTAAATACATTTTGTAAATAAAAAGTTGTAGTTAATTTATCTGTTAATATTTGAGTTTGTATTTTTTAACATTCTTACCTCATATGTTTATTTTGTTGGACGATCGTTTCAAAGCTATTGCTCTATCTTCAGCTTGCCACAAACTGGTTTTTTCTTTTCTTCAAGTTGTCGGCCCTGGATCTTTGTTCCAAGGAACTTGGTAATGAGGCTCCTTTCTCCAGGAATTTCGAAGTTCATAATTTTCACCTTTTTCTTCTGTATATAGATTTTTTCCCATATTGTGAGTTCATTGGTATTTTCTAACTGTTTTAATAATTTTGTATTTATATCTATCTTGTGTTTCTCTGTCCAAACATGAGCTGCTACTGCAGATTTTTCCACTTCTCCCTTTCTTACATTTCTTATGTTCTTTAGTTCTAATGTTTAAATTTCTCTTTCTTTTCCCTACGTATACCTTATCACAATCTGCACATTTTATTTGATATATTCCTGATTTTTCATTATCTTCAATTTTTTCATTTTTGTTGGTTTTCATGAGTTTTTTTAAACTATAATCATTCTTTGGTGCTAATTTGATGTTGAATTTTCCAATTTATTTTTGTTGGAATTTATTGTATGCCCAAGGGTGATATGTAAATTTCTTGTATCCCCTTTCCAATAGTAGGAGAATAGATGTATCTACATAAAACAGTGTTTAACATTTAATCAATCTTTCCACCCTTCATAGTAATTCTGCCAGAGGGCAGGTCTT
Source organism: Diploptera punctata (assembly GCA_030220185.1). Taxonomy (NCBI): domain Eukaryota; kingdom Metazoa; phylum Arthropoda; class Insecta; order Blattodea; family Blaberidae; genus Diploptera; species Diploptera punctata. The sequence continues at coordinate 1,110,393 of JASPKZ010008385.1, forward strand.
TCACTGCAATCAAAGCATTTTCATGCTATGCTTTGCAGTTTTACTATGGAATCATAGGTGTGGTAGCTTCACATTGCTTTCCACACAGGTGAACAAGGATGATGGTAAAAATGTAAATAAAGACAGTATTTAGAGGTGGATTTTTTAAAAATTAGAATGAAATTACTAAAAATCACAGAAACTTACATGTTGCAGGTCTTCCTATAGCTTTGGCAACATCTATCATATTGACAATGACAGTCTTAATGCCGTTGCCCTTGCCCTCAACCTTGGCACGGAGACGGGGCATTTTATAGCGGTAAAATGCATCGCTTACGCTGCGGTTCACATTCACGCTCCCCATTATGGTAGTGGGTGCTTAGCAACGACAAACAAGAGACAGACAACAGCGACAAAAACTTGGAGAAAACAGTGTTGATGCTGGAAGTAGATAGTCACGTTTCTCTGAATGGTTGTAACTTCCGGTGTCGATTACTGGAAAATTTTGATGTCCTACAAGAAATAAATTATTTTGAATCAAATTTTATCCATTCATTTCATTATTTCTAATAAATATATCTCAAATACACGAAACTTTTTCCAAATTATTCAAAAGGAATTTAAAAAATATATTTATGTATAAACTGGAAAAAATATCCATTCATTTCATTATTTCTAACAAGTATATCTCAAATACACAGAAAATTTTCCAAAATGATTAAAAAAGAAATTTTATAAAAAAATATTTATGATATAAACTGCAAGGAAATTTTGAAAACGTAATGTACACTGGAACCTGTATTTGTGTCTGTAGCACAGCCAATTTATAATTGGTAACTCCCTCCCTATCCCTCCTCTGTAAAAGAATAGTGAGCATGAGTAGACTAAAACTTTCACAGCCGTTGTTATATATTCCAAAGTATCTTTTCAGGATTCTTGGTCATGTCTTACAGTGTTATCTTGATCCAAGCCAGCAACTGTTCTCCATCCGCTGACCTCAGCTCTTCGTTCTGCTTCTCGACTTTTCAACACCTACCGTGGGCGACATCTTCAGGAGACTTTTGTTCTGTCTGCTCTTGAAGTGAACTGGCAGCTCGTGTGTCATAGGAATATCATATACATATCCACGTGAGTATGGGGCATCAGCACTACTACTGTTTCCTGATTGACTATCCAAGCGCTAGCCAATAAGGAAACAGTAAAAGAGTGCATGCCCTACACTCGCCTGGGTGTATAAGACACAGCTATGATATACGAGAGCACACGAAACAAAGATCTTCTGAAGATGTCAGCCACAGTAGGTATGAAACATCGAGGAGCATAACAAAGAGCTGAGGACAGCAGATGGAGAACAGTTGCTGACTCAGATCAAGACAATACTGCAAGACACGTCTAAGAACCCCAAATTGGTACTTCAAAATAAATAGCAAGCATGTATTAACATTACACACCGTATATTGGAAGAAAGTCCTACACCTTAGCCGAGAGATTAAGGCAAGATGCCTTGACGCAGAGCTCTATGGGACTTGCACTGGTTCAAGTCTCAATGGGAGAAGAAATTTTCTCAAGGAATTTTGGCCAGTATGGAACCAGTTCCCACCCAGCATCATGATACGCTGAATACATGTCATCTCTACACTGGCTGGATGATCGTCTATCTCTGTGATTAACCCAATGGCTTACACAGACGGCTCCCAGCCGGCTGATCAAGTGAAGCCCATTCTTACACAGACGGCTGTGAGCTGGACTGAGCAGCTGTAGCTGCTTCTTAGTGTTTCTTTAGTTTTGTCAATAGATGGCATGACATGTCATATACTGTTGGAAAGCTGAGAGAACGATCTATTCAATGGCGTACAACAAGATCAATTTATCCCGATAGATCATGAGTTATTAAGCCATTGTTTTTCAGTGAAGCTAATTTTCTTAAAATTAAATAGTAAATATGGGTGCAACAATGGAGGAAAATATTAATAAGCCAATGGGTTAATGCATGTGGGTGTGAGGCCAGCAGCCTGCTGGTTGGCCAAGGACCTTCTAGGCCTGTCATGACATGAGGAGTTAAAAATATTGGAAGAAAATATCTAAATATTCTCAATGTTCCAACCTTCAAATGAACTTGTATGTTATCTCCAGAATTTAAAATATTCCTACATCATGAAGTGATGCTAAAATTACTGATTAGTTTATTTTGACAAAAGAATGTGTTTATATTGTATATTTTATATGATATATTAGGTTTTCTATGCTAACTCAGGTGGTATATGACTGCTTCCCAACAAGCAGGTCCAGTTTTAATATCCAGTGGAGTTGGAAGTTTTAATTGTAAATTTCCAATCTCAGGATTAGGAGGGGTGGTGGTGTACCATTTTTAATCGCTATATTATATACCAGATGGCAGGATTAAATTCCAAATCCTTCTGCAGTACATATATTAAGCCTGGTACCCTTTTGGTGTTTTCCAACAGGAGTAAGCTATGTTCCAGCAAGGAGTTTACCTTTTCCCTCCTTTTTTTTCTAAGCACACTTAACACTACACACACACACACACTTAAACATAAGACTCATTCTAAGCTCCTATCTGTAAAGATTTCCAGAAGTGGTGCATAAAATGAAAGACCACTTTAATGTTACCTGACTTAGCACAGAAACCGAAGCACAAGTAGTGCAATGGGTAGCATTGGTACACATACACTATAAAATAGTGTGACCATTTTCTTTTCTCTTTCTGTTTCTCAGAACTACTTTTTTTTAAAAGTCAGTTGCAGTAGATTTTCAGAACACCTTATATACAGTACAGAAATAATAATTTTAAAATGTCAGAATTTTTACCCACCTATAACTGATAGGCTCCTGCCGCTTAGATGAAATCATACACCTTGAGTCTAGGCCACGAGATGGCTCTAGGGCTATGTGGAAACTCCCAGATTTTCCTCTGGATAATGATGTCTCTGCAAAAATATACAAACATCTTATAAGTTTTATAAATCTCAGCTAATATTTTACTAATAAGGAAGGTGTAATAATTTTTTTCAGGTTACAAAAAACATAATATTCAATCATTTTCACAATTTTTATATAAAAAAAGGTAAAATTTATTTAGAAAAAAAGACAAGACAATCTCATCAAACCAAATTAAAAAAAAAACTACATATTAATCAATTATATGGATGGGTTAAAGTAACAATGATGTAATTTTCACCAATAGTAAATTTTTAACCATTGGAGAACTACAAATTCAATTCAATTTAAGCCTCTATATTAAATTTGGTTTCAGGCGACATCATAAAATGATAAAATTACAGTACAACATTATTTCCGCATCTGGGTGGTACTTGTGCAGGTCCCAAACCCGGATAAAGGAGAAGGATAAACGGATGGTTGATGGGCTTGTGGGTTGTATTAATGTTGAATAGATGTAAGTGTTAAAACCCAAGAATGCTTTAGCTGTCAGCAATTTAAAGATGGCTCATTTATATTGATTATAATAGTCCTCTCAGCCTAAATTCAGTTTATGAATTTTAAAGGTGGGATAAATAGGAGTATAAAAATAGTAACTGCCATATTTTATGCTGGTGGAAAGTAAGTACTAGCAATGAATTCAACCCTAAATTACTAAATATAACCAGAAAATCAGGCAATGGAGAAAAAAATGTTGGCTATATGAACAAAGCCATGTTAATTGGGTTTTACCAGATCCATTCTAACAGTAAATGGAAGTAAACTAACATTCTTCTTGCTGTCTGTCAGGGCATAGGTAGTCTCTCTAAGCTGGTACATCAGAAAAAGAGACTATCATAATAGTAATGTAGTGATTAAATAGATAATGAAAATGAAACATATGATCTTGAGTCATCAAATCAAATAGAAGATTGCCTTATGTATTGGTTTCAAAGTTTTATGGGACACACAATGCTATAGGAACAAAGCCAGGTTAAATGGGTTTTACTAGACTCTCACATGGAAATGGAAGTACACTAACATTCTTCTTGCTGCCTGTAAGGGCATAGTTAGCCTCTCTAAGCTGGCACATCAAGGAAAAGAGACTATGGTAATAGTAATGTAGTGATTAATAGATAATGAAAACAAAACATATGATCTTGAGTCATCAAATCAAATAGAAGATTGCCTTATGTATCGGTTTCAAAGTTTTATGGGACACACAACAGGCCAATTTGAATCTCAATCTTTTGTATTTTACAGATGTACCCTTAAGAAGATAATTATTATGTATTACACAACCAAGTTAACTTCGCACGGGCGGAGGGGAAGAGTTTTAGTGCTATTTATAGTATCGCCAAACTAATGAATATGTGGAAGGGATGTAGGAGAAGACTGTACATCGAATCACATACTGAAATGGTTCAATTTTAAGTGTGGGCAGAAAATCCCTAAACACGTGTGAAAGATCTTAACATGGTTGCCATATTAGTCATTTAAGCAGGGAACGCTCATTTAAAATTACAGTATTTGTCGTCTCTCGACTAGCTTCACAATAAATCACAAGTGGCAACATGTAATGAGAAGTGACAGCCCATTCATACACGTAACCCCAATAGCAACACGGTTGTCAAATTAGTCATTTTGCCAATGACCGCCTAGAAGGACGGACCATTATAATCCATAGTATTTGTCAGCTCTCTACCTGCCAGACAAAGAACATATACAGAGGGCAGAAAGTTGCAACATAGTAAGGAAGGGAAAGAGAAAGACAGTATGTTAGTTAACATATTTTCTGCCAGTGCAGACTACTTGGTGGAGCAATACACTAAGTTCCTATGAGAACATACATACAGTAATTAGACAAGCCAATTCAAATGTAACCCCTAACTGTCCAATATAAGAGGTTATTCTACAAAATTTAGACAAATATCTCATCTCATTTTGTAATATACTGTATACGACTAACCAGTGATTCTTCCAGTTACATTATATGGATGTGAAATAGAAGCTCTTATCAGAGATGAAAAAAGGTGATTATTTGAGAAAGAAGAACTTTTTTTTCGATTATAGAGAGACGAACAGACAGGTAAATGGAGAAAACTACATGATCTATATGGGAAACCAGATGTATTAAGATATAATGATGAATTATATGAATTGTTCAGGGAGCATAATGTACTGCATTCATAAAAATGGGCCGCTTGAAAAGGGCTGGATATTTAATAAGAATGGAGAAATCAAAACCAGCTAGTAAAGTTCTCCAATCTGGATGCAGGCAGAAAGACCAAACATTAGGTGGGAGGATGATGTAAATGGAAGATGCCAGAGCTATTGGACTAAGAAATTGGATGGTTGTGGCAAAGAACAGGGACAAATACCTTTTATCCAATAACTAACTAACTCACTGGCACGATTGAACCCATAGGTTCATGGCCACATGGACATAAACTCTCCATACATCCCTATCCTGAGTTGTTTTCCAATCATTCCCTGTATAATCTACTTCTCTCAAATCATAGTTAATGTTATTCTCCCATCTAATTCTTGATCAAACAATTGGGCATTTTTTCCTCTGGTTTTCCTACAAGAAGCTTCCATGCACGTCTTTCATTCCTTATTCGTGCCTCATGTCCTGCTGATCACGGTCTACAAGACTTAACTGTTATTATATCTCGCTTCCTATAAAGATCATGTAGTTCACTGTTATGTAGTCTTCTCTATTCACCACATTTTATCCAATGCATTTATAAATTGTAAATTACCTCATAGTGTTACTTCCCACTATTATTTGATTATATTCATAATAAAATAGTCAACATATCCTTTATTGTACAATGCTAAATCAAATAGCACAATGTGCCGAAAAATATAAAGGAATAATTATACATCAACAAAGTGTCAAACTGCATGTCTCCTATCCATTGTAGTTTGTGATAACTGATAACTACTGTTCTTAATGTATTTCATCATCATGGATCTGGGTGATGGGTTGTCGACCTGAAGATAATGAGATATAATAAGAACAGTTAGTTATCACAGACTTCAATGTTTAGGACATATGGTATAAATGGGGAATGAAAGAGGGGTACATATACTACTAATAGAAAAACCAAAAGCATCCATTAGATAGGTAGCTCAAGAATGAGATGGGAGAATAACATTAACCATGCTTCGAGAAAGGTGAATTATACAAGGAATGGTTGGAAAACAATATTTCAAGAAAAGGATGTAAGGGGAGCCTATGTTTGCTTGGCTATGAACCTCCAAGGTCAATAGCGCAAAATAGTATCTCTACTATACATCTTATGTACAGCATGACAAGTTCTATGAGAAACTGTAACACATAACAGAACTATCAAACAAGCTAATTTAAATCTTACCCACCAACTAAACAATCTATCTACAATGGCATAACAACCCAAAGTTGAACCGTAGCCTCTCTTTTGTTGGAGGTTACTAGATGAAGTTAATTGGTATTACACTTATTTGCCTACAGATGTCATGAATGGTATGTTGTCAACATATTGATGCAATGAGACATCTAGCTGGCAACTAAGGTATTACTAGAATGAGGTCGGTAAATTTTGCTTAAGGACAATTTAAAAGCCTAAAAATCTTCAGACTCGGGACCCACAGCTTAAAGTCTCTCCTGGTGGACTTGCCCATTGGCCACAGCCAGGTCTGAACCCGCGACCCTCGAGACCAGAGGCAAGGAACATAACCACTAGTCCACTGTGGCACATAGATTAATTCATCATAATTTACAAAATTTAGAGAAATATCTAACCTGTGCATTTGGTTTAAAGATCTGCTACATATGTATGTGGTCATATTAAGGAAACGGAAAGGAGCATGAAACAATCTGTCAACATTCCATTGGTTCTACGTGTATTTCTCTTTGTATAATTTTGTCGATTGACAACGGACCATAGTAACCTTTCCTTCTATGTTTTTTCATTGAGAAAATATGTTGTAACTTCAGAATTTAAAATTCCAATATGGATAAGTAACCACAGAAACAAATTTTTTATTCATTGTTAACATAACAATGCAAATTTAAAAAAATCCTATTCACATTCATAAAAATGCTAAGTCAATCTCTATAATATAGATCTTAAAGCAGCTACACAATTTTAATATAATTGCAAAAAGGTACAATATGGAAATACCCTATACCTAGTAAAATTGTTTTGGATGATGAAATTTTAGAACGAGTAAATGAATTTAATTATTTGGGTTCTAATTTAACATTTCAAGATGAAGCTGATATATCAAAGAAAATAATATTTTTCACAAAAACGGGGATAATTAACAGTATAATAAAACCATCTTTAGTACAGAAGAACACAATATTACAGCTTTATAAGGTTCTCACAAGACCAGTGAAGCATGGACAATACGAAGAAGAGATAAAAGCTGAAAAACAGCAAATGAGATGTGATTTATGCGCCATACAGCAGGCTATACAAAGTGGGACCATAAAAGATTTTAGGAAATTACGGAAGAGTTGGATGTAGAACCCATTCTTCACCACATACAAAACCACCAGAACTCAAAAGCCCATCTTCAAAGAATGCCATCTCTCATAGAATTCCAAAAGCCATGCTTCGTTATTGCCCCCAAGGCAAAAGATCGCTGTGACGTCAAAAAAAGCGCTGGATGGAAAACTCCTCTTTGAGGCCGTAACAGGCCACATGGCCTAATACTTGCTTGCATGAAGCAGCTACACAACATTTGATTTGGTTGGTTTGACCAAATTAGATACTTATATAAGAACTGATGTTATCAGTTGTGTTCTGCTTCCTGTTTAAATGCATGCAACTTATATAATATTTCAACATAAGTCCAGAAAGGTTGAACTGTGTTCTAGCATCCCATTCTTTGGACAATAAAATGCAAAAAGCTTACCATATTTTATGGATTATACGATGCACTTTTTCTTCAAAAAATTGCCTAAAAAATTCAGGTGCGTCTTATACTCAAAATTAGTAAAAAAAAAAAAAAAAAGAAAGTCCAGTGTTTGATTTAAAATTACCACTAGTCTTAAAAATGGCCATATATTCGATGCTGTGGGAAACCTACGTGTATCTGGCAACATTGGATTCAACTGGCAGAGACAGTGTACCGATGCGACTAACATAAGTTGTGAGACTCACAAGCTGGCTAACACTGTCTCCCTCCCGCCTCACCATCACAAACCCAGAACACCGTCTAGCCTATGATGCATCATTGCAATCTACGATGCCAGTGAACTTAAACAAATAGATGGTGGATGAAACCCAACATTAATTCAGGTCCAAGGGAGCTTTAAAACAACAATCAAAGTGTGTCAGTGGATAAAAAGTCATGGTCTAGAGTGAGAGAAGACATTATTGTTAAATCCTTCAAGAAGTGCAGCGTAACATTCTCAATGGCAGCGAAGACCATCTTATATATGAAGATAACAATGAATACGATGAAGAAGAAGAAAGTTCAGATGACAATTTTCAGGAATTTTAAAGATCAGAATGGTTTTATAAACTAAGATTTATAATTTAGTCGAAACCCAACATTAATTCAGGTCCAAGGGAGCTTTAAAACAACAATCAAAGTGTGTCAGTGGATAAAAAGTCATGGTCTAGAGTGAGAGAAGACATTATTGTTAAATCCTTCAAGAAGTGCAGCGTAACATTCTCAATGGCAGCGAAGACCATCTTATATATGAAGATAACAATGAATACGATGAAGAAGAAGAAAGTTCAGATGACAATTTTCAGGAATTTTAAAGATCAGAATGGTTTTATAAACTAAGATTTATAATTTAGTCTGGCTTTGCAATCTAATGATACAAATGGTAAAAATGTTTTTTTTAACCCTTAAATTGACAAAACACAAATTTCTTGTATCGGTTATTTAAATATGGTGGACCGCAGTGAAAACGGAATCTTGTTTAACTCTTATTATTACGTATATTGTATAATTAGACACACATTTAAGTGGTTTATTTTTGTTTGTTTTCTTCTGATTTATTTATAATATTAAATTAATTAAACCAAGTGATGTATCTTATAGGATACATTATAAATTTAAGGGTTAATTGCTTAAAAATTAAGGTGTGTCTTATACTCCGTAAAATACAATATTAAATAATTACAATATTATGATGTTTTCAAATGCTGGGCCTTGGCAACGAAGCCATTAGCGTTCTTGCTCTCCAATATTTCTCTATGGTGGATCCAACAGGTAATGCTTCACAGGTTTGTAGATGTTCTTCGTTCATTTCTTCGTCTTTGTTGCATAGAGAACAATTTGGATTCGTGTAGATTCCTATTTTATATAAATGTTTGGCCAAATAGTCATGTTCTGTAAGCAGTCTAAATTTTGTTACTGTAGTTTTACGTGGAATTTCTGGAATAATATCTGGCTTCTTTACTAAAATATTCCGTTTTTTGTCTTTGGCTTTATTACATACGTCTTGGTTTTATATTTGTTTTTAATTATTCTTTTTATGGATATGAAAGGTAAGCTTTTAGTAGTATTCTGAATTAGATTGGAGCCTTTTTTGGCAAGAAAATCAGCAGTGTCATTTCCAGCAATTCCACAATGTGCAGGTATCCATTGCAATTGAATTCTTTTCTGTAGTTTTTGAAGTTGTTGAATCATTTTGTAGCACACTCTAATCTTTATTGACTTCATTTTGTGTGAATTTATTGCATATATTGCTGCCTTAGAATCAGAGAGTATGACAGCATTTTGAAATTTATTTATTCTGTATAGTAATTGTTGGAGTGAAATATGAATAGCCGTTACTTCCGCATCAAAATTTGTTGTGTGGTATCCTGCTGGTTGATAAAATGAAAATAATGCACATGTAATTCCTGATCCTGAGTTATCAATAGTAGATCCATCTGTGTAGACATGTAACCATTCTTCTGGTGGATATCTCTTATTCACAGCTTCTAATGCTAGAGCTTTTAGTACAGGTGTGGGAGTTTTAGATTTTTTAACTGGTTCTTCTAGATTTAGCTGAATGTTAATTGGTTCAAAAGCAAGAGGGTTTTCTCTGATCAAAATATTTTCTTTAGATTTAGGAAGATTCAAATCTGTTTTTATTTCTGTTACTTTGGACAAGAAACTTGTTTGTGTTTTCATCTTGGTTGGTTGTAACTGTCTTTTTTTCCCATTTTGATGTTGTTAATAATAATTACAATAAAAGTACTTTTAGGGTGTTTACAAGAAAATACAGTTACAATATAATTTTCTTGACCAATTCTGTGGTCTTAGGGGAGGCATTGTTGCCTTTCATACATTTGGCCCAAATTCAATTCCTGTTGGCTTTTATTTATCAAAAGTTTCCTTAACTGTAAGGCAAATATCAGGAAATTAAGGCCAGAATTTCCTTAAAAATCACTATTCTCAAACATCTTCATAATAATTTACAAATGAGTTGGATAAAATGATTTTACATCTCACCTCACAAAGTTCCATGTTTTCACAATACTGGTTTCAAAGGCCATTTATCTTCATCTTCAGTCAAATTGTTGAAATGTTGCCATTATCACCATCTTCAAACTGCCACCTGGTGCTGATTTTATGAAATTGGAGATTAAATAATGTATGCATTTAGCCAATGTTCTGGAGTTAACAATAAAGTTATTCTCCTTGCTTCCCAATACTCGGATGTCATATCTTGATAATTTTGAAGAGCCACACATTTTGTTAAATGTTCTCTGTCCATTTCCACACCTTGAGAACATAATATAGGCCTACGCTCAGGAGACATTAATACACCAATTCTATGAAAATGCTTTTCTAAGCAGATTAAATAAAGAAGGTGGTGGATATTTAATAGATATAAAACCATGGATTAAGTTCTTAGCAAACAAAATTTAATCTTCAAGTTCATAAAATCGGCACCAGTTGGCAGTTCAGAAGATGGTAATGGCAAAATTTCAATAGCTGGAGTTTGATTGAAGATGAAGGTAAAATGGCTTTTGAAACCGGTATCATGAAAACACGGAACTATATGAGGTGAGATTAAAAACATTTTATCCAACTCATTAATAATTGAAAATGACCTCATTGTGTTATTTTTCATAAGTAATGCCACGAGTGATTCCCAATTTATCTAGAGAATTTGGAAATCAAGAGTGGCATTTGTTAGGACTATTTAACGAATAAAATTAAGCTGTTTACTCACAAATCATTATTTAACCATAGTTATTTTAAAATATTTATATATTTAATGTTTGAAAACAAACGAGAAGCGATAGGTACGCTTCATCTGCTTCTTTTGTTTATCACTGCAACCAGATCATATTATTTATTGCCAAAGGAACGCAATATTATTAGAATGCTCTCTAGTGGAGAAAAAATGAAACACATCAAACTGTATATTAATTCATTTCCGATGTCGTATGATGTAAATATGACAATTATATTTTTCTGGATTGTTACCTGGGAAAAAATAAATTTAAGAAAGTGCAAACAGTGGTTTCTTTCTTTTTTTGGTGGTATAATCAATTGCTACAAATGTTTTTATATTAACTCCCACATGCAGCATGTGTTGACATTCATGCACTATATATACAATCTGGTAGCCGTATTTCTCACAGGCTCAGTCACTGCAAAATAATGGTCAGACCTGTTCAGAATATTAAAAAGGAGGAGCCTTCTTTAATATGGTAATTATAACACTGATAAATATGTTGTGAAACACGACTCTGATTGGTTGTAAAACAGAAATCATTGAAACGTGATTGGCCATTGAGTCCCATTTGGGGCATGAGTTAAATAGTCATTGTAATTTGATTATATACATAATCAAAGTCAACATCTTGCCAATGCCAGGGGATAAAGACAGAAATGTCATTAAAGACAACCTGCTGACATTGGACAAGAACAATTTAAAACAAATCAAGTCCTCACTATGAAGAGTCAAAATTAATCCTTGAGTATGGTACTAATTGTAAAATTCTGTAGCTAGTTAGGTATAAGGATGTTGAAATTATGACTACACACAAACAAAGTGTATTTATAGTTTAATACATTGCCTTGCAGTGAAAGACAAATACATAATAAGTAAAAGCATTGAAAGTAATTTATGCTAACATGTGTCAAAACAATCTCCTTGTTAGTACATAGTCATATCCATTAGTCATAAATAAGTCTTTCTCAGGGGTCAAATCGCTGACACAAAAACAACTTACTAATTTTATTATATTGTTTGCTTTCACGTTATTTTGTAAAAATCATTGCTTGCACTCATGTTAATGTAAAATAAATGTGGCAACAATGCAGTGCTTTGCTACTAACCAATACAGCATTGCAAAAATGTAATTTCCTATTAATTGTATTGTACCTTAAGCATTGTTTCTTATTATTGCCTCACTCTGATGGTTAACCATTTATATAAAAGCGGGTGCTGCACAGCAATGCTTGACATGCGGTGTTGTCACGTTTCTCATAGCTCTATAGGCATTTATTACACAAAGACAGAAGACATTGATTATTTATGTTATTATTTAATTTTTATGTTATTTGGTATTGTTTAAGTTTTACAATTAAAATTAAATACATATTTATTTATTAAATAATTTAATTCCAACATTATATAGCTTGTAGGTCTACATAAATTTAATATCCACACAAAATTAGGCTGAAAATATTATTATTAATCTTAATTAGTATTATTATTAACTGTTCGGTCTGAAATATTTTCCCATGGCTGCCACATGTTGAAATCACATATATATTAAACTAATAAAATATGTAGATATTGTATTATTATTCGAGTTACATATCACAATAAATCACTGATAAACCATTAATTACCATATACAATTTTATAACTGGATCGAATGTTCCACATCGTTCAGAGTTTTAATTGAAACTGAGGAAAGAATAGCAATGTGGCAACATCATCGTAGTCGCATCAGTCGAGATCTTTGTATTTTAATAACATATAACAGCTGTGGGGAAACAAAGTGAGCCACTTGTTAAGCATCATAGTGAGGCGATAATACATCCTTATTGTTTATAGTTTATTTAAAGTATTAAACAAACAAGGGGACTAGAAGTTCATTGAAGGTGAAAGATGAATGAAGAGGAAAACATTTTTCACCCAATCATTGACTATGTATTTAGGTACAATGTTAAAGCTTTTGGCCATTCTATGCCACCATGCCATCAGTGAATATTCAATCAGAGAACAAGTGACTTTTAGGGTCGTATGCAAATACATTACTCTCTACCCAAATTACTTCCAATCACTGGTGAGCTGAGATCGAATTAATGGCCGCCTTAACCGGTCATGCATGAATGTTGACGTTTTCGTAATATTGGCAACGAATTACCCAGAATTCTCAGCGATAAAACCACTTCCGTTATTTTCGTCTGCTATAGAGAAATGCATTTATGCTTGCATCCCGCAAATAATACCGTATACAAACACGTCTGCGACGCGCAATATTACGCCGATTCTCCTGTTCTTCCAGTTGAATTCTTTGGTAGACTCTATCAAATTCCTCTTCTCCGCATATACCGAAAACATGATCGAAGTCTTCAAGGTCCGACATCTTGGATAAGTTTCAAACTACATTGGTTCCCTTCGGGATTTTCACATAAGTTTATATCTTGAGCTACGATCTTAAGGTACCTTGTCAGGTAGCTTTACAATTATTACCGCGTGAATAGATTTCTGAGTAAGAAAAATGTGTTTGAATAAAACTTTATCAGCAGAGAACGCCTTTTACTGTCTAATGCGTTCAAACATTCAACCCTTAGCATCGTGTTGGCCAATGTGATAATACATTTCCCACTAGAGTCAATTGCCAACATGTTTGCTCACATATAAAGGGATTCTATCCCAAGAGTCCACATACGTGGGTAAATTAGGGTGAGAAAACGGGCAAGTTAATTGTTAGGTGGGTAAGTTAGTATTAAATAATTGGAGTTAAATATGCATGACTCACCTCACATTTGTAGAAATTAGAAATATGAGGTGAGCCGTGCATATCTAACTCCTATTATTTAAAATAAACCTCATAGTGTCACGTCCTATAAATATTAAAATTAGTGTCAGTTTGGGAAAGTTAAAGTAAGAAAATAGATGAATTAGTACACTAGATTAGATTAGCATTCACTTATTTGTTAGTGGGTTTTTGTGATAAGATGGCTACACTGTCTGAGCAGTGACTAATATATATTTTACATTGCAAATATGGCGATTTTAAGTTACTTTGAGGACAACTCACTTTATTTTAGGCATTTTTCATATTTCTTTTGGGAAAAAATTAACATATATATTTCTCTCAGGTAATTATTCACATACAGCAACAATAAAATGTGTTAATAAAGAGATTTAACAGATATCACCTCATAATTGTAGATTTCTCGAAGACTAGTTTCGATACTTCTTTGTATCATTTTCAGTTCTATCTACTCTAGTTAGATATTATTCCTTAATCAAAATAAACATCATTCTGTCACTTCCTTTAAATATGAATAATAAATTGTGTGTTTTACTACCTTTTATTTGAATTTATGTTGGTGGCATAGAATCCCCAATATTTTTTAAAAAACATATTTTGTGTCAATAACTGAAATCTGGTAAATATTTTCATCATCATCATCTTCAAGGTATGGGCCTGTTGGCCCGTTCCGCTCCCCGGCGCACTACATGCCGCAGGCACAGGTCGTCCTTCCAACGGCATTTTGGTCTTCCTATATTTCTTCGGCGTAGAGGCCTATAATGAAGCAACTGTTTTGATAAACGATTATTTGGCATTCTTTGTATACGTTCAAACCAGTTATGTTTATTTGTGTGTATTTTCTCGTTTATATTATAGATTTGTAGTTCATCTCTGATATCTTGACTTCTCTTTTGATCTCTTAGAGATACACCTGCAACTGATCTAAGAAATCTCATTTCTATTGTCTCAATTTTATTTTTATCAGAGATCGTTAAAGACCAAGTCTCAGACCTGTATGTTAATGTTGGAATGGCTACTGTTTTGTAAAATTTTAATTGAGTTTCCCTTGTGGTCTTATTTCTCAAATATCTTCTTATTGAACCACATATCTGTTGAAATTTCCCTAATTTCTTCTCCATGTCCAAATTTTGCTGGTACGATATCATGCATCCCAGATAATTGAAACAAGTTACTTGTTCAATTATGTTTGCTCCAATAATGTAAATATTTTCTAATACTAAAATTAATAGTAACAGAATTAAGTAGTTAGGCAAAATGCCATTTTTTAACTGGATGGATAAACAAACATTATAAAGAGATAAAATATGATAAACTTTAAGTTTCATAACATGCAGTTACATTTTTATTAATATATATTAGTTTCTATTCATATACACTGATAGACAAATATATTCGATAAGGCTGTAGATGAACTTTAACTTAATGTTTTGATGAAGAAAAATTACTATGTTTCTACTGTCATGTAGATTATAATAAAAACATGGCTTCACCCCCTCAGGGGTCCTCATCTAGGGGATATGTGGATGGCAACCACAACGTGCCCAAGCTGAGCAAAACATTTCTTCCACTCACTTGTGTTTTGCACTCTTTTAACTTTACTATCTAACCTCTCTTGGTTAACTCTTGTTTTTTTCGACCCCGACGCTATTAGGGCATCCGAGGGCTAGGGAGTCTTCCCTTTCTTCCATTTCTTCTTTCCTTTATTTTTTTTTTCTTCTCCAGAAAAGCCTGACCAGAGGCTATAAGATGGCACCCCATCACTGGTCTTTCCTTCCTTTGGCCAGCAACCAATCGAAGGGACTATTATTATGCTTTCAAGTCATATATGAGAATTTCCCAGAAGGATCTTTAAATATCTTGGATATTATCTCTCTATCTGGGATGAAAAGGGTATCCCTGAAAAAAATACTAGTTATAATAAAAGTTTAGGAATTATTAATCAAGTTATGAAAACATCCCTTGTACAAAAAAAAAAACATTACGTTTATATAACACTTTGGCTAGACCAGTGTTGACCTATGGTAGTGAAGCATCGACACTAAAAAGACAACATGAAAGCAGAATAACGGCTTGTAAAATGAGATTCATGCGCAGAACAGCCGGTTACTCCAGATGGGATCGGAAAAGGAACACTGATATCTTAAAAGAATTGAAGACTACGCCAATTTTGGAATATATTAAACAGTATCAACTAAATTGGAAACACCATCTTGAAAGAATGAGTTCAAATCAGATCCCCAAAGCTGTTTATAATTATATACCAAGAGGAAGAAGATCACTGGGCCGTCCTATGAAATGCTGGAGGGAAAATTTTCTATAGGGTCGTAACAGGCCTTGGCCTAATACTTGGAAGGAAGAAGAAGAAGACATGGCTTCAGCATAATCTAAAAATTTAAAAATATAAATACACACACAACTACAATTAGTGGGAAATACATTTTCTCTAATATTTAAAGGAAGTGACACTATGAGGTTTATTTTAATTAATAAATTTATGTTACATTTGACAACTCACCTCATTATATAAGAAAGTGTATAAATTATTCATAAAATGTTAAAATTAGTCGTACGGTAAGTTTAAATACGAACTTCATTTCTTAGATTAGTAATGGACAGAATATTTTGTGTGTAAATATTGAACATAGCTTGATAAGATTAGTGAGTTTAAATAGAAATGGGAAGCACATTTGTTAGGAACAGTAATGGAAAATATATTAACTTAAGTACAAATCATAACATATTAAAATTAGTCATTCTTATAAGTGTAAATAGGAACAATAACCTTTTAGCTTTAGTAATGATAATATCAAGTAAGTGTAAATATTAATCATAACTTGTTAGTCAGTGCTAAACGTAAATAGGAACCATAACTTGCTTTAGTATAATTAAGGGGAGATTAAACTATCCTGACAATGTTAAAATGTAAAACTTTAAGACCCATTTTCTCAGAAACTGAGATATAAATGTGAATTTTTACACTGTTCAGATACATGTTTCATAGGTTTACTGAAGTACTTTTGAGTTACATTTCTTGTTACTTTCAGAAACATATTTTTTTTAAACTGCAATTTTTTAAAATTTTTTTCAGGTTTTCATTTAAAAAAAAACCAATAATTGTAAGAGCACCAAAGTGGTTCCATATCAACAGATGTAAGTATTATATACTTACTTACTCACTGGCACTATCGAACCCGTAGGTTCATGGCCGCGCGGACATAAGCTCTCCATACATCCCTATCCCGAGCCAACGCTTTCCAATCATTCCTTGTATAATCTACTTTCCTCAAATCATAGTTAATGTTATTCTCCCACGTCATTCTTGGTCTACCAACTGGGCGTTTTCCCTCTGGTTTTCCTACAAGAAGCTTCCATGCATGTCTTTCATTCCCCATACGTGCAACATGTCCTGCCCATCGCAGTCTACGAGACTTAACTGTTCTTATTATATCTGGCTTCCTATAAAGATTATGTAGTTCATTGTTATGTAGTCTTCTCCATTCACCTGTCTGTTATTTCTCTTTGGTCCAAAAATTTTCCTAAGAATTTTATTCTCAAAACTCATAATCTCATTTCCTCCCTTAAAGTAAGAGTCCATATTTCGCACCCATATAATATAACTGGTAGAATAATAGTTTTATATATTTCCAGCTTAACGTTTTTTGAAAGGAGTTGGGACAACAAAAGTCTCTGCAATGCATAATAACATGCATTTCCAGAATTGAGCCCATGTTTAATTTCTTTGTGCATCTCATTCCTACTTGTGATTATTGTTCCTAGGTATTTGAATTCAGCCACTTCCTCAAAATGTAAGTATTATAGATATGCTCAAAAATTTTCATACATTTACCTCTTATAGTTTCTGAGAAATGGGTCCTCTATATGAAAATTTTAGTGTAAAAAAAGAAAACCAGTTTAAGTAAAACATTCGTTGTGTCAAATTAATGATGCAGCTTTACATAAAATTGCCAAAAGTAAACCAAGGCATGTAGTACTGCAGAACTCTGCAGAGGAGCATGCTGTAATATGAAGATAAAGAAAAAAGTCATGGAGTAGCAGGTTAAGGTAATACACTAGAAGCCAAAAGGTCAGAAGTTGAGCCCGTTGGAACCACAATTTTTAAACTGGCCTAAACCTTCTGACACCATGGTATTGAAGTCGACTCAGCCTCTAACAGAAATAGGTACCAGATGCTAGTTCTGGGGGTAATGATGACAGTCAAGCAGGGCTGACAACTTGGCTAATATCTATTGTCAATTGTCTAGAAAGATGGTACACTTAACCTCATACCACTCCAAATGCTTCCTCCTCAGGCCTAATGAGGGATCAATTGTGGATTTCATAAAAAGACAAAATAGTATGCTTATGTTACAAGAATGACAGAAGAGATTCCTAAAAAGAATACTGGAATAGGGGCCTTGGTTAAGGTAATACACTAGGGGCCTTTTGGTAGAAGAAGGCCAATAATAATGTGGATTGATAGCATTTTGAGCAGCATGGAAAAAGGATTGGACGATGGAGATTGGAATTACAGTAGACTAATTGGGTGCAGGAAAATGTGAAATGTCATGAAACCTTCTAAATAAAATAAAAATAAAATATTCAGTTAAAATAATGAATATACAAATTTCTTTACCAAATATAATTTTCAGATAAATACAATAAGTTTGTACCGTACAGTTTAAAAATTAGAAATAATATGCATGTTATCTAAATTCTTCATAATGTAGGCTATATGTAAGTATGGCTTAAGAACCAATATATATTTATATATTTGCTGATGAAAGTTTTTAGTATATTTTGTAATTCCAAACAATATCAAATGCCAATATTGGGAGCTTTTTTTTTTCATTTTAAGGAGAATGAGAAAGCTACACTGTGGACTTTACGTAACATACCTGCATGTTGAACTTTATATAAATAGTTTTACACTCTAAAACCTAGAAATTGGTAAACTACATTTCTTAAATTATATTAAACCCATAAAAATTGCAGGCTTAGTTTTTTTGGCATAAAATATGAATTTTGGCAAATTAATAAAATTGTTTAAATTTGAACTTAAAAAATTAGAGAAATATTGTACATTGATATGTCCCGTGCCATAGCCAAGTGATAAAGACAAATCTATGGGACTCGCGTTGGTTCCGAGTCTCCATGGGGGAAGAAATGTTCTCATGGAATTTTGATCTGTATGGGACCGGTGCCCATCAAGCATCATAAGGAATTTGGGTAGGTACAAAAAAGTAGTAGGTTCGGAAAACCATCTATAAACAGCTGGGGGATCAACATGCTGATCGTATGTCACCCCTACACTGGCTGCATTATCATCTACCTCTGTGATTAACACATGCGGATGTGAGGCCAGCAGCCGGATGGTAACCCAAGGGCCTTCGAGGCCTGTTGCACAGTGGAATTTTTGTATATTGATGTAACAATGTTAGCAAGCAGTATAGCAATCTTCCAATAGCATTGATTATTTTTGCAGGAAAACACTACTGACATTATCAATGTCATTTTAAATTTATCACTTCTCACTGAATTACAAATTTGTCACTACTGACTTGCTTGCTTTTGCAGAAATAGTATTTTTTTTTCAAAAAATTGTTATGCCTGACATATTTTTGAAGACTATCAACCATAAATCTTCAAGATTGCACAAAATACTTTTAAAAAATTGCCCTAATGTGTAAATTCGGCAACATACGAAATGAAAACATTTTAAAAATCAATTCGCGACATTAAAAGTATGTCAAATAGATAATATGGAACTACGTTAAAAATCAGGATAATGCTTATGCAACTATTAAAGTTAACAAGTAAATGTGATGTTGCATATTATTTAAAATAAAGACAAGTAAATTAAGCATGTAATTATTCCCGGCAACACTATGGCAGGGGAATAAATCCATAACAGGAAGTATTTATAAGTTAAGATCGGCGTAATTTCGAAACACAAACTCGTGAAGCCTGTCAAGATTGATATTAACGAACGAAATATAATATTTTTTGTGGTAAGAATTGGCACAGAAACGTGGGGCCTACCTGTGCCGGGTAGCACCATATGTTTGCGCGACTTCTTGTTATGTGCACTGCCTCTTGCTGGACTCTCCCCGAGGTGGCCTCGTATGGAACAACCCCGGCTCTATGTACGTGTACCGTAGAATTGATTCGCGCTTCACGCAGACGCAGCCCCGGCCATCGGCTTCTCGAAAATTCTACAACAATGCGCAAGGGTCGCTCGATTGTTGAAACAACTTAAAAACCAAGAGCAAAGGGTGGGTTCGCAACTCGTCGACCTTGACGCGTGGTCCACAAAGCGACCTTGAGCCAAGCTCCAGCCGCATTTTTAGTGTAATTTGGTAACTCCATCACGCCTCATTTTTATTCAGGCATTACGCTTATTCCCGTTTATTTTAAGAGGTGTTTATAGGACACAGTGACGGGGGAAAGGCGGGGGGCACATTCAATGCACCAAAACATGCACCTGCCCCACCCTGCATTGGTGCCCGTGGAGGGGCGGTATTGATCCAGACGTCCCGGGGGCTGGGGAACTCTTCACGAGTTAAAAAATGATAAAAAAGTTAAAATCCTTCATTGCTTAGACAAATTCACGAGTCTGAGTTCGTGATTCACTTGGCTGTTATCCCGTTCGCTACCCCTCATTTGTTGGCCTTGGCACAGTGGCACTCTTCATACACCCCATGTGTGTACTGCATGTGGCATTCACACATTAGCTGCTTATCGAAATGCGAGGGGCCCTTCACGGGTGGAGCTGACACGTCACTTATCGCAAAAACGGCTAGTCATCAAGCATAACGTTATCCAAGGGAATTTATACCCTCATCCTCTCCAACTAATGCCTGAGCACATGAAAACTACTTTGCGTAAATATTCTACGGACATACTTGAAAAGTTACACATCAGTACTAATGAAATATTTATATAGCCAGGCGGAGTTAAGTCCATGTGGCATTCTCCTCCATTCACCAGGACAAACATGTTACATTAAAATATAAGAAACACAATATTATATACTTAATTATCTGGCCAAACTGAATAATAATAAAAATAAGATCCAATAATACAATAAAATTTAAAGACAATTAAAATTAAAACTAATAAAATAATTTATACTCTCAAATCTACTACACGTGAAAAAAAAAGCAAAAAACTGTCATGAATTAATCCATCGCTTATATATTGGCCTATATAAGACAGTAGGTAGAAACATTGATAAATCTTAATACTATTTTTATTAAATAAAGGAAAAACAAATTATTAATCGTTAAAAAATACTATCAGATTAATTGTTAAAAAATACTATCAGATGTTCCTGTGAATTTTTTTAGTTTGTTTCTGAAAGATGGTAAACTAATGAAATGTTATATAATTAATATGTAAGGGGCTTAACAATGCAATCTGATAAACTTATGCTATTATAAAGAATACCTGTACAACATACAGACCATGGACTACATTTATTCTGCCCTGAAATTATTTAAAAATACAGGGGAATATGAAATTTGACAGTTTTCTACTGAAATTCGTTTTTTTTATTTCAGGACATGGTTGCCCTTTATCTAAGAAACTTCAAGGCTAAGAGTGACTTTTTAAATTTCAAAATTAGTTCAAATTTTCCTTTTATAAAGCATAAAATAAATCTTCTAAAATTGGTTTGATATTAAATCCACAATCCGTTTTGAGACTCATAGTGGCCAAACTGAGGAAGTTAACTGAAAAGAAAGCCATATATGAGCCAACAATCAACTATTACAAAGATAAGTACCAATTAGATGGTATAACTGTCACAGGATTTATGATTGGGGCAAGAGGTACTATACCAGGATTCTTAGCTAAATTTTGGAATTCCTTAGATTTGGACAGGGTGTATCTTTCTAAAATTGCCATTGCTGCCATTAGAGGATCAATTTCAATTTTAAGAAACCATCTTTACAACATTTCTACTTTATGGTATGCATACTTTAATCACAATTTGAAATTTTTCTACTTTATGGTATGCATACTTTAATCACAATTTGAAATTTTTAAAAGTATTTACAAAAAGTATTTCATCAATTTCGAAAATTAATTGTCTGTATCACTTTGTCCTTGAAACCATCTCTAATGAGGAAAGTTGTATATAATAATAAAATATGGTATTCTTTGTGATGAAATCACCTTATCTGTTTCTATTTCTTCAATAAATGCAATAACAGTCCAATTCGATGCAAGCATTGAATGTAAATGATGTCATGATTTCATTTATATAATTCAATCTTAATGTTTTTCATTATTTACACACATCATATTATATATTATTTAGAAGCTTACAAAATGAGACACATTGTTTCAACTACTATAAAATATAATAAAGATTGTATTAATAAAATATCACCATCACTTACACATATCATTCAATATTACATCTACCAATTGAGAATTTCTCATAAATATGCCCTTTTTGTATGCAATACAATCAACATGTTTTACATAAAAAAACATAGTATAACTTGGCCAAGCAGGCATAGATCTAGTCTGACAACACTACTGCATGCAGTAGACAAGTTTAGACAGTTCAAAGATAATTATTTCTACCTCTCAATTAATCCCCTTGACTGTTTTCACTGCAACATAATACATCTATAGTTGTCTTTATAATATATGTATATTTTCTCATATATAACTCACTGCCACTATCAAACCTGTAGGTTCTTAGCAATGCAGTCATAAGCTCTCCATACATCTCTATCTTGGACTGTTTACCAATCATTCCCATACAATCCACTTTCCTCAAATCATGGTTAATGTTATTCTCCCACCTCATTCTTGGTCTACATACTGGGTGCTTTCCATCTGGTTCTCCTACAAGGAGTTTCCACACCTTTCATTCTCTAATTTTGCCAAATGTCCCTATTAAGTCTATGAAACTTTACTGTAATTTTGAGTTTCTTTGGTGCCTTGTAATTTCTTTTTTGTTTCTGAAATTACAGCTAATGAAATCCCCTTAAAGATTACGTTTATATAACACTTTGGCTAGACCAGTGTTGACCTATGGTAGTGAAGCATGGACACTAAAAAGACAACACGAAAGCAGAATAACGGCTTGTGAAATGAGATTCATGCGCATAACAGCAGGTTACACCAGATGGGATCGGAAAAGGAACACCGATATCTTAAAAGAATTGAAGACTACGCCAATTTTGGAATATATTAAACAGTATCAACTAAATTGGAAACACCATCTTGAAAGAATGAGTTCAAATCGGATCCCCAAAGCTGTTTATAATTATATACCAAGAGGACGAAGATCACTGGGCCATCCTATGAAACGCTGGAGGGAAAATTTTCTATAGGATCGTAACAGGCCTTGGCCTAATACTTGGAAGGAAGAAGAAGAACTTTACTGTTCTTATATCTGGTTTCCCATAAAGATCATGTAGCTCACTGTTTTATAGTCTTCTCCATTTGCCTGTCTGTTCATCTCTCTTTGGTCCAAAAATGTTCCTACAAATTTTATTAATTTTTTCTCCTCTCTTAAAGTAAAAGTCCATGTTTTGCATCTACATAATTTAACTGGGAGAATAAGTTTTATATATTTTCAGTTGCACCTGCAGCATATAGTGCACCGGGGAGCGGAACAGGTCAACAGGCCCATACCTTGAAGATGATGATGATGATATTTTCAGTTTAATGTTTTTTGAGAGAAGTTTGGATGACAAGAGTTCCTGTAATACATAATAGTATGCATTTACAGAGTTAACTCATGTTCAATTTTCTCATGCATCTCACTCCTGTTTGTAATTATTGTTCCTAGATATTTGAATTCTCTTAAAAAAGTAAAGTGAAGTAATCCCACTACAGGCCTCAGGAGGCCCTTGGGTTAGTAGGAGGTTATGGCTCCCACTTTTTCTGGACAATCGGCACTTGAAGTCAGCCGGGTTGTTGGCCGCCTTTACCCCCAGAACAAGCGCCTGGTACTCATTTCCGTTATCGACCCCAGGGCCATAGTGCCACCAGAAGATTTGGGTCAGTTTAAAAATCCTGACCCCACCGTGACTTGAACCATCGACCCTCCAGCTTGTAGCGATGTGCCTTAACTACTACGCTACCGCATGCCCCTATTTGAATTCTCTTACTTCTTCAAAATTTTCTCATTTGTCTTAACCATCCACTTTCACTATATAATGTATTTTTTTTGTGATCATACATTTATTTAGTTTTATTGATGTTTACTTTCAACCCAATGTTACTCACAGTGTAAATGTTGGTCCTTAATATCTCCTATTACCTAATAATACTACATCATCTGCATAAACTAGCAACTTATCAATTTTACTGAGTTGTAGGTCATCTTCATCCTCTTGTTATGCCTATACAAGTGTGTAAATGGTAGCACTTTGATATAAGTCATTGTATTGTACTGTAAACCTATGTTTTCCCTTTACAGAGATTTAAGCACTCTCCCCCTACAGGGAAGAATTTCAACCATAGTAATTTAGTTACACTTGTTTTCGTATAGATGTAATTTTGAGTGGTACGTGGTCAGCGTTCCACCTCATACTAACATCTAGGAAACCAAGGTAGTACTAGGACGGGAAAATTCTGTAAATTTTGCTTAGAGGGCTTTTCATTCAGGCTTAAGGATTTTTTACAAGCCTGAAAATCTTCAGACTCGGGACCCATGGCTTAAAGTCGACCCCAGCTGGGTTTGAACCCGCGACCCTTGGGACCAGAGGCAAGGAGCATAACCACTAGTCCACCGCGGCCGACTGATAAGACATACATGTATTAAAAAAGTAGAATTTCATGTAGTTGGACACGTGTAGTAAATTAAGGAGACCTTGAAAAACTACTGATTATTACCAACATATCTCTTCATATCACTTTGAACTTTTTTAAAACCTGAAACTATATCAAAACCATCTCCTCTTCCCTACATGCATCTTATGTAGCAATGAGGAAATGAACGAGACATCTATTGACACGCATAGCTGTCTCCTTGCAAATTACTGTTATGACCAAATACAATTGTTTTGAATATTTTCTTTTTTTTATTGTGAGTAGGTTACTTTTTTTTAAAAAATACCCACGAAATAACATAAGAGAGAAATGTATGGCATAAGAGAAATTATAGACCTATGTTGTAGTGAAAATTTGTAAAAAATTATAATTTAATACAATTCTCAATCTGACATTTGACATCATCTATAATGACATCACATTCGGACCTTATAACCAACTCACTAACACTATAGAATCTGTAGGTTCATTGCCATGCAAACATAAGCTCTCCATATACCCATATCCTGAGCTAATTTTTTTCACAATCATCTCCTGTATAATCTACTTCCATCAAACCATGGATAATATTATTTCTCCCACCTCATTCTTGGTCTACCAACTGGGCATTTTCTCCTCTTATAGCCTCCTTTTCCTTTGTCTTTTCCTATCCAATGCCATTGTTCTCCATACTGAGCCAAGAAGTTCTCTAGGGTCTGTTGTTACTGCATCAATCCTTAGGATAAGTAGTATTTTACCAATTTTTTTTTTTCTCCCATAACCTTCTTTGGTATAATTCACATAGATGTGACAACCCATTCTAATCTTCTCAATTTAATTTGTACTTTTCACACAATTCATAATTGAATTTAATTCTCCTAACACATTTGACTTGCAGCTTTTGTTTTAGTTTCCCAACACAAAATCAGTTATCTTCAATGAGGTATATTTATTTTTGTCACCCTCATAGGAAAGATAAATAATGACAGAGTATCCAGCAAAATACAAATATTAACTAATTGACAACTAATGAAAAATGAGGGAAATTTCGAGGAAGTGGCTGAAATCAAATACCTAGAAACAATAATCACAAATAGCAATGAGATGCACAAAGAAATTAAACATAGGCTCAATTCTGGAAATGTGGGCTATTATGCATTACACAGACTCTTGACATCCCAACTTCTTTAAAAAATGTTGAACTGAAAATATATAAAACTGTTATTCTACCAGTTATATGGATGCAAAACATGGACTTACTTTAAAGGAGGAAAGGAGATTACGAGTATTTGAGAATAAAGTTCTTAGGAAAATTTTTGGAGCAAAGAGAGATGGACAGGTGAATTGAGACATCTACATAACAGAGAACTACATGGTTGTTATAGGAAGCCAGATGTAATGAGAACAGTTAAGTCTCGTAGACTGCAATGAACAGGACATGTTGCACAAATGAGGAATGAAAGGTGTGCATGGAAGCTTCTTGTAGGAAAAACCAGAAGGAAAATGCCCAGTTGATAGACGAAAAATGAGATGGGAGAATAACATTAACCATGATTTGAGGGAAGTAGATTTATACAGGGAATGATTGGAAAACATTAGCTCAGGATAGGGATGTATGGAGAGCTTATGTCCATGTGGCCTTGAACCTACAGATTCGATAGTGCCAGTTAGTTACCAGTATAGATTACAAAAAGGAGATTAAAAAAAATACAAGTTCCATTATAACTAACTCACTGGCACTATTAAACCTGTGGGTTCATGGCCATACAGACATAAGCTTTCCATATATCCCTATCCTGAGCTAATGTTTTCCAATCATTCCCTGTATAATCTACTTCCCTCAAATCATAGTTATATTATTTTCCCACCTCATTCTTGATCTACCAACTGAGTGTTTTCCCTCTGGTTTTCCTACAAGAAGCTTCCATGCACGTCTTTCATTCCCCTTTCGTGCCACATGCCTTGCCATCGCAGTCTACGAGACTTAACTGTTATTATATGTGGCTACTATACACACCATGTAGTTCACTGTTATGCAAGTCTTCTCCATTCACCTGTCTGTTCATCTCTCTTTGATCCGAATATTTTCCTAAGAACTTTATTCTCAAATACTCTTAATATCCTTTCTTCCCTTAAAGTAAGAGTCCATTTTTCACATCCATATAATATAACTGGTAGAATAATAATTTTATATATTTTCAGTTTAACATTTTTTGAAAGGAGTTGGGAAGTCAAAAGCCTCTGTAATAATAATAGCACGCATTTCCAGAATTGAGCCTATGTTTAATTTCATTGTGCATCTCATTATTCCTGTTTGTGATTATTGTTCCGAGGTATTATTCTATACTGGTAAACAAAATTATAGTAACCTCTAATGTTATGAAATTAGTAAAACTACATTTACCTCCAGCATTGTTATTTTGTATATTAGTAAAACCCAGTTGAGCAATATTATTTCCCTTGAAGAAGTGAAATCAGATATACTATACACAAATTTTTACACATTTACTGAAAAATTATTACCTACTTAACTAAAATTGTTTTTAACTTTTATACATTAAATAAAGTAATTACATTTTAATGTAACTAAAAGTTCCATTGCATTCAAAACTAATCTAATCAAAAGGTAAAACACATAAAAGTAGCTGAAATACATATGACATTAACTTTACAAGGTCAAACAATATAAGCAACGTATGACTGTAACCAAATATAGAGCAAACAGTACTTTGCTGATAATAAACAGCTGTATTTGAGAGTCAATTATCTCAGTGAAAAATAAGTTTTCCTTTTCCATTCTAATTATAATTTCTCACTAAAGTACAAAATGCAGAGGCTGTTAAAAATTATTCATTAGCCTTACAATGGCAAGACAACAAAGTGAAATAAAAAAAATTCATTAATTTATTTAGCCGGTTTCACAATGTTTCACAGGGATTAAAGTTAAATTTGGACAAAACGAAGTATATGGTAATAGGAGATACTTAAAAAGATCTGATTTTAGAAGATGGACTTGGAAAAATAAAAGCATATCATCGGTAGGCAATGAAAACCTCGCAACTCCAATTTGGTAAATTTTACAGGAGAAAAAAATTAACTGTTTTAGATAATTATAAAAACTGATAAGCAATAGTTCCCACATATTTTACTACAGAATACAAGTCAAGTCATTAATAAATTTGAAGTCCATGTTCTCAACAGGTTATGCATCACACATTTCTATGCTGGCTACTGGAGTGATGTGGTTTTCAATGACTGATGGAGTTACGAGGTTTTCATTGCCTACCGACGATATGATGAATATGTATATTTGGGGACAAAAATTAGTGCAGATGGAAGTCATGATGCTGAAATTAATGAGAGGATAAATAAGGGTAAATCTGCAATATCAAAATTAAATGGTATTTTATGGGTTCAGAATGTAATGTAAGTTCTAAAAAAAAAGTATAATACAATAATAAAAAAGTACAATGATGTATGGTGTAGATTTCATGGGAAGGACCCCATACAAAGTAAAATCTGTCTCCAGAATAAAATTTCAGAGAGATCTAATCAACTTAAATATCTTGAATATTATCTCTCTATCTGGGATAAAAAGGGATATCCCTGAAAAAAATTACTAGTTATAATAAAAGTGTAGGAATTATTAATCAAGTTATGAAACCATCCCTTGTACAAAATAACACCCGATTACGTTTATATAACACTTTGGCTAGACCAGTGTTGACCTATGATAATAAAGCATGGACACTAAAAAGACAACATGAAAGTAGAATAACGGCTTGTGAAATGAGATTTATGTGCAGAACAGCGGGTTACACCAGATGGGATCAGAAAAAGGAACACCGTTATCTTAAAAGAATTGAAGACTACACCAATTCTGGAATATATTAAACAGTACCAACTAAATTGGAAACACCATCTTGAAAGAATGAGTTCAAATCGGATCCCCAAAGCTGTTTATAATTATATACCAAGAGGACAAAGATCTCTGGGCCATCCTATGAAATGCTGGAGGGAAAATTTTCTATAGGATCGTAACAGGCCTTGGCCTATTAATACTTGGAAGGAAGAAGAAACATGGGAATTAAAATCTAGAACTATAAATAAATTAAATTCTGCAGATATGGATTTTTGATGGCATTCAGCTGGAATTTATAGAAAAGATAAAATATGAAACAGTGTAATTAAACAGAAGAAGAATGTTCAAACTTCAATTCTGGATTGTATGTATGTGTGTATGTATGCATGTATGTATGTATAAAGGAAATTTTATTCTATTACAAGGACACATTTGCAATCAATAGCATTAGTAGGTTGTAATATGGCTGGTCACCCAAGCCTGAGTTTAGTCCCTATTGAGCAATATTTAAATGTTTCCACTATTAATAAAACAACGTTTATAGATTTTATTAAAGCATTTGATCGAGTTGACAGACAAAAACTTTTAGATATCTTAACTGACGATGGAACACCAAATCAACTGATCCAAACAATTTTTAATCTGTATAAAAATAACATCATAGCAGTACAAATAGGAACAGAATTGTCAGATTGGAAACATATAAATTGCGAAGTCAGACAAGGATGCCCTCTATCACCACTTATATTTAATGTATACATTAATGCTATCATCGGACACTGGAGATTGACAGTTCATGGTAATATTCCTCTCTCAAGACACACTCTTATATGCAGATGATCAGGCTCTTTTCGGCAATAATGAAGATGAATTACAATATTCCACTCATCATCTTAATATAATAGCCCAACGATTTAACATGGAAATATCAACAACAAAAATCTAAAGTTATGGCCTTTCAAGGGAAATTACCAGTAAGAAGTAAAATTTGTATTCAGAATTCAATATTAGAGCAAGTAAATTCATTTAAATACTTAGGATATAATCTAACTTATAATGAGGAATGTGATATATCCTTTAAAATACAAAACTATAATAAAGCTTTAAGAATTATCAACCAAGTCCATCAAAAGTGCAGAAACACACAACAATGAAAATCTATAAAGTTCTCGCTAGACCAATAATCTGTTATCGCAGTGAAGCTTGGACCATCAGAACTCAGGATGACTGTTATATTACAGCCACAGAGATGAAATTTCTGCAACGAACTGCAGGTTATAGCCTACTAGACCACCAAAGATATTCAACAATAGCCAGAGAGTTAAACATCGTACCTATATCTGAATACCTCCAAGAATATAGAAACAATTGGCTAGCCCATATTCAGCGCATGGATTGTCACAGAATACCAAAACAAATTCTTCACTACATCCCTCGAGGCAGAAGATCTGTGGGTCGACCTTTTTGGAGATGGCAGGAGACTGTAACGGGCCACTGGGCCTAATACTTGAAAGGCAGGTGATGAAATAAAACAATTAATATAAATTATGAATATTATAAGTTGATTTTTATATATGAACCTATTTTACAGAGTTCCACTTCATGGCCAAGCAGTCTAACGTATTCAGCCTTGTATACAGAGCTACAGGATGCATGCTGGTTCAAAACACCATGGGAAAATAAATGTTCTCACGGAATTTCAATAATAGTATGAGACCAGTGTCCACCTAGCAATAGGAGGAATTTCAATAGATGCTCCAGATTGGAAAAAAAAAAAAAAAAAACTATGACCTCAGAAACTGACAGGCTGACTACATAATACCCCTGTATTGATTGGATGATGTCCACTTTTGAGTATGACATGAATGTGAGACCAGCAGCCAGCTGGTAGACCAGGAACTTTCTACAATGGAATTAATATATATTTGGACTTCTAACAGTTCAAAATTTGAGAACTGTAGGTCTATGTTATACAGCTATGCATTCAACCTCGACAATACCCAATCACTGTATGACTATTCCTTACCCTCCTGCCACAAACTCAATCATTCCCAGAAAATAGTTTGTAATACTGCAAGTTCTTAAAAATATGACTGTGTGTGCTTTTAGTTGAAATTAGAGATGAGGATTAAAGATGAGGCCATTGCACGTGTAGAGCTTCAAATACATGGGTTGTACTATCAGTAGTAACATGAACTGCAGTCAAGAAGTAAAGCAGAGGATAGCAGTGACAAAAGAGCTTTTAACAAGAAAAGAAGCATTTTCTGCAGACCTTTGGCAAAAGAACTACGGAAGAGGATAGTGAAGTACTTTGTGTGGAGTATAGCATTATATGGTGTAGAGACTTGGACATTACAATGGAATGAGGAAAAGCAACTGGAAGTTTTTGACATGTGGATATGGAGAAGGATGGAACGTATAAAATGGACAAAAAATAAAGGTGTGTTAGAGTGGGTGAAGGAAGAACAATGCTGGAACTCATAAAAAGAGGAAAAGAAATTGGACTGGCCACTGGCTAAGAAGAAACTGCCTGCTGATGAATGCCCTAGAAGGAATGGTCAATGGAAAGAAAGTTAGAGGCAGAAAAAGACATCAGATAATGGACAATATTAAAATAAATGGTTTATATACAGATACAAAAAGGAAAGCTGAGTTAAGGAAAGAGTGGAGAATGCTGAGTTTGCAGTGAAAGACCTGTTCTTGGGCAGAACACTATGTATATATATTTGGTTTTCATTTAAATTGTAAATACTAGTATAAGTTTTTTAGTGAGCGTGTCTTTAATAACTAACTGTTAATTATTACAGCTAATTTTATTATTTATGGTGAGATGATATCACATATGAACTACAAATTATGACAAGCTGGTACTCCACCCACTATTATCGCTATCACATCTCTCCTATAAACTATTTACAGCTGTCAGCAGAAGTCCAAAGATCTGTTACACTACAACAAGACTGTTGCACTATGGAGTTTATATTATTGATTTATGTAATGTATTTAACGTATGTTTTAAACTTGAAGTTCTAGTTAGTATTTTAATGAATGACACTTTAACAAATTAGGCCATTAGTGTTGCAATTCAAATCATTAAAATCTGGACATAAAAAATGAGCTCAGGTCTCATCAGACTTGAAGTTCCTATAAATATATGACACAATACACATGGAATTACTTCCCTTTCGAAGGAAGCCATGTTCAGAATGTTTACACAATGAAAGTTCTTAGGAAATTGTTTGTGTCAAAAAGAGATAAACAGACAGGTGAATAGAGAAAACTACACAGTAGTGAGCTATATATTAATAAATTAATGAGTCATTTTTAACATCTTACCTCATATTTTATGTTTCTTCAAACATGAGAACTAGTTTTCGAGAGATCCTTCTCTCGAAAACTAGTTCCCATGTTTGAAAAAACATAAAATATGAGGTAAGATGTTAAAAATGACTCATTAATTTACGAATTAAGAACCTCATAATGTTATTTCCCATATTTAACTATGAGCTATATATGTGGGCACATATGGAGATGAATGAAGTGCATGGAAGCTTCTTGTAAGAAAACCAGGGGGAAAATGCCAGTTGGTAGACCAAGAATGAGGTGGGAGAATAGCATTACCCATGATTTGAGGGAAGTAGATTATACAGGGGATGATTTGAAAACATTAGCTGAGGGTAGGGATGTATGGAGAGCTTATGTCCATAGAGGTTCGATAGAGCCAGTGAGTTTAGTAATAAATGCAGCAACCTCAGCCAGATTTTAACCTACAAACCTTGGACCCAGAGATGAGCAAGATATCCACTAGTCCACCTAAATCAACCTACTTCATCTATCTACAATGGCATAACAGCCCAATGTTTAGACTTTAGCCTCTCCTTTGTTAGAAGTTACTACACCAAGTTAATTTAGTCATGCATATTTCTCTAAAGATGTCATGAATGATATGTGATTAACATACCGACCCAATGAGACATCTAGTAGACAACTAAGGTATTACTAGGACGAATGTTCGTAAATTTTGCTTAGAGGCCTCTTTATTTAGGCTTAAGGTTCTATTATGAGACTGAAAATCTTCAGATGCTCTCTGGAGGATTTGTTCCTTGGATTTTTTCCATCCTAAAAAATCCATCAACCTCACCCAGGTTTGAACCCACGGCCCTCTGGACCAGAGGCAAGGAACATAACCAATAGCATACTGTAGCCAACCAACCCAGTTTATATTATGAAAAATAACAGTATTACAACAATGCATTTGGTAATAAAAATTCTGAGTCTTGTGAATTAAAATTTTATTGATATAATCTTACTTATTTCAAATTTAAATACATTTTATTGTTCATTAAGATTTTGTACACAGTTGAGGATCGAGTATATGAATTCACAAAACTCAAAATTTCAAATTTAGCTGCTGGTGGAATTTTTGAGGCTTTGGCGAAATAGCAATGATATCATGTTTCAAATCTGGAGATCAAATTTTAGGCTATTTTATCCCCAAGAAAGATCCTAGTAATTATTTTTAGAGATTGAATGACCCCAGAGTCTAACATATAAATGAAGAACCTCTAGCTTGCCCAAGATCAAACCCAAGACATCCAAGCTATTTGGCTCACACATAGGTATAGCATTTTAACTATTGTGAAGTTCTACTAACTGACATAAGTGACGGATTGTCGGACAAATTGCAGCGTGTCCATAATGTGTATCAGATTCATATTTAATGTTCGAAAATACAATCAGA
This sequence comes from Diploptera punctata, assembly GCA_030220185.1. Lineage (NCBI taxonomy): Eukaryota > Metazoa > Arthropoda > Insecta > Blattodea > Blaberidae > Diploptera > Diploptera punctata. Next base: position 1,143,664 of record JASPKZ010008385.1, read on the forward strand.
TTTCTCCATTATTCCATGAATTGTCATGGCTACATCTAAAAGAGAGAAGAAAATCGCACTGTCTAATTCTCTTATTTAAGATCCTACATACCTTGATTCCCAATTATTTATCATCTCGTTTCCACTATCTATCCTCAAACCATAACTTAAACATAAGATCACAACATAGTCTCTTGCTTAATATACCGCAACATAGGACATCATATCACTCCATGTCATATACTATCTTCACTTCTCGCAACTGGAATTCCCTACCACAAGAAATAAGGGGCTGCCGGACATTGGCATATTTTAAAAGAAATCTAAATTTATATTTTTGCTCTAGCCTCGACTTCATTATTACCCAGTGTAAGGTACATATATTAATTGGTGTTTCTGGTATAATTTATCATTTTTATATTATATTATTATTATTATTTATTATTTTCATTATTATTATATCGTAAGTATTATTGTTATTATCGTATAAAATGTTTGTTTGTACATGAAATTTACATTGCTACATTTAATGTATCTTTAACTGTTTATAATTAGTATAGTGTATATCTATATTTGTCAAATATTTATTTGTATTTGTACTGGTTCAGTGGGGGCACGCCGTAGCGTAGTGGTTAAGGCACTGAGCTACAAGCCGGAGGGTCGAGGGTTCAAGTCCCGTTGGGGTCAGGATTTTTAAACTGGCCCAAACCCTCTGGCGGCACTATGGCCCTGGGGTCGACTCAGCCTCAAACGGAAATGAGTACCAGACGCTTGTTCTGGGGTAAAGGCGGCCGTCACGCAGGGCTGACAACCCGGCTGACATAAAAGTGCCGATTGTCTAGAAAAAGTGGGAGCCTTAACCTCCTACTACCCCAAGGGCCCCTTGGGTCTGTTGTGGGATCACTTTACTTTTTTACTGGTTCAGTGGAAGAGAAGGCCTTATGGCCTTAACTCTGCCGGAATAAATAAAACATTATTATTATTAAAAGAAAAGTATATTTGTAAAATTACTTAGAATCCGATTAGCAATAATTTTATTATAATGTCATTTTTTTTAAATGACATCAAAGAACACACATTAATCAGTTAACTCTTGATATTTTTTTCTTGTATTAACAAAAGAATTCTATAATGAAATATGTTGAAATCACAGTTTGTATACTGATTTCAACAGCTCAAAGATAAAAGTATCTAAAGATAATTCAATACTAAAGTACAATTATTCCAACTTCGGTCCTTAAAGACTAACAGAAATTTTCCTATCATTAGCAGATTCCATAGACAAGTGTAACTATTTTCCGTTATAATTCATTGCTGAGAACAAACACATTTGTCACCAATATTAATATGAACAATGGCAGCTTTATTTGCAGCAGATGACTTGGAAATCATGTGATTAGCATGTTATTCCTCAACTTTAGCTTTATTTCTCACAGCAAGATTTTCCTAGCCCTACTGACAATCCTATAGTTTTTAGCCAAAGTTCTCATCTCTATATATTTTTTTTCTTTCAATGACACCAGGTTGTCTCTTATGACATTTTTGGTTTTCTCCCCTGGCATTGGCAGAATTGTAATCCATATCTTAACTTGGGCAGATATGAAAGGCAGAATTACGTTACCCCGATGATATGAGTGATAAATGATAATGAAGCGCCATGAGAGTCCTTCACCTAAATTCCAGGCCATGGGCAATCCTTTAAGGAAAAATACCTATGGTATGACCAGGAATCAAACCAAAGACCTCATGAACTGTAATAAGAAACGCTGACCACTAGCCCATGAGGCTGATCAAAATAAAAATGTACAAACCAGTAAATATATTTCAATATTTATATACTTTTTTAAACTCTACACATAATTTTTTCCTATTCCAAATATCTCAGAACTCATAAAAATATAACTCGTGTATGAAATGGACGTACATGGAGTATCTAAATTAGCAGTAAGCAGTAACATTCAATCTAACCGGTGGACTAGTGGTTACGATATTTGCCTCTGTTCCAAAGTTTGCAAGTTTAAATCCAACTGAAGTCAATATATTTTTAAGGACATAAAAATATTGAGTATAGCTTCCTTTTCAAAAAGAAGTAAAATTGGGGGTCTTGTGTCATAGATTGATGGCACATAAAACAATCTCAAGTCTGAAATATAAGACCTCTGGACACAATTTGTCAATCATAGTCCAGATTTCAATTGCTAATAAACTCAGAACTTAAACAGCATAATATGTTAAATATAAATTTGGTACCTGGTAAGTCAGTTGTCCTCAACTAATAGTTCCAATATGGAGGCCTTTCAAAATCAATGTTTCACCTTCTGCATTTTAACTGCAGAAGATGAAACATTAATTTTGAAAGGCCTCTATATTGGAACTATTTAATAATTTAGTTGAGGACGAATGACTTACAAGGTACCAATTTTATATTTAACATCTTATTACATAACCTCAATGGTGCATTAATATGAATTTTAAAACTGTTGATTAAACAGCATAGTTAAATAAAAAATACTAACTATAATTTAGTCAATAATTATAGAATTGCACGAGATCATTAATAAATTATTATAAATGCAATTATTTAAACATAGAAATATTATGGCCTAAACCAAAATGTAGGTAATTTTTCATTTGGTGAACGAACTCAAAATTACATAGAATGCATGCCTTTAAGATACAGCAGATACCAATATGAAATTATCTTAACATTATTTTGCTAAGCAGATTAGATTAGATTTTATTACTTACATTTTTAATAATAAAATGAAACTGATAAAATGAATAATTATATAATACTCTCACATACTTTCTAGATAAAAATGTACTTTACACTAAAAATGCTGATAACTCTTACACCTTGATAATGCAAATTTTCTAATTCATGTAATAAATAATGAAAACTCAATTACTTTGGTAATTTGAAGGACATTTACTAAAAAATCTACATCTACAATTGCATAACAGCCCAATGTTGGATCTTAGCATCTCCTTTGTTACGAGTTACTAGACCAAGTTAATTTAGTTACTCTTATTTCTCTAAAGATGCAATGAATGGTATGCGGTCAACATATCAACCCAATGAGATATCTATTAGGCAACTAAGATATTACTAGGATGAAGGAGGTCTGTTAATTTTGCTTAGAGGCCTCTTTATTCAGGCTTAGGGATCATTTAGGTAAGTGAACCCACTACAGGCCATAGGAGACCCTTGGGGTAGTAGGAGGTTAAGACTCCCACTTTTTCTAGACAATCGGCACTTGTTGTCAGCCAGAATGTAAGCACTGTGTGACGACCACCCCTACCCCTAGAATAAAAGTCTGGTACTCGTTTCCATTAGAGGCAGAGTCGATCCCAGGGCCATGGTGCCACTAGAATGTTTGGGTCAGTATAAAAAATCCTGAACCCACCAGGACTCGAACTCTCAACCTTCAGTTTGTAGTGTATTACCTTAACCAACTATGATATGGCATGCTCTTTAACAATCTTTTACGAGCCTGAAAATCTTCAGATTTGGGATCCAAGACTGGCTCCTTGAATTTTTCTATCCTAAAAAATCCATAAACCCTGGCCGGGTTTCAACCCACGGCTCTCAGGACCAGAGGCTAGGAACATAACCAGTAGTGGAGACGACACTGTTTAAAAATCTAAGTCTCTCCAATGTGTCACTATTTTTTTTTTCCACATCAAAATTCTCTACAGTAAATAATAGAAATGCAAATTGTTAGAGAATCAGATATAACTCTGAACTACACCAGCTTTATAAATCACAAAATATTGCAGCTTCAATAAAAGCAAGTAGAATGAGATGGGCCAGAAATACAAAGAATGGATACAAACAAGGCTCTTAAGAGGATGATTGAACCAAAGTCAGATGGCAAGAGATCAGCTGGAAGACCAATGGAGTTGAGGATGCGAAGAAGATCTGCAACTGATGGAAGGTCACCCATGATAGAGAAGGAGATCTTTCCTACAAGCAGGTGAGGCCCAACTTGGGCTGTAGTTCTGATGATAATGAAATAATGGAAATGAATTTGGCCTGTATCAGTTACTATTATGTCTGCTGAAAAGGGAATTACCTTGTCTTGTTAAAGATCATGTGGATAGAGAATTGGGAGGAGACCACAAGTTGACACATTAATAATATATTTAATTTATACGATAAAAATGCCATATAAAATAGAAATTTGATACAATATGAAAGATAATTAAAATAAGAGAGAGAACATATATGAAGATTCCAATATAAGGCACACCAAGAAATATTAAACTTACTATCAATCAATGGAACAAACATATAACCTGGAAAAATCAATTTTGTTTTTGTCTAATGCCACCAGGTTATCTTTTATGACTTTCTGGCTTACTCTACTGACATTGGCAGAATTGTAATCCGTTTCTTAGGTTGGGGCACCTGGATGGCAGAGTTACGTTACCCTGATGGTATGATGGGAGATAAATGATATGAGCACCAGGAGAGTTTCTAACCTAAACTTACCCTAAATTCCAGACTATGGGCAACCACAGGAATAATTCCCTTTGAGGAAAAATTCCTATGGTTTGGTCGGGAATAGAACCCGGGACCTCATGAACAGTAGTCAGGAAAGCTGACTACTAGCCCATGAGGCTGGTCATGGTTACAAATATATAATTCAATAGGGACATATGGAGCTGAAGCTTGGAAATTTACCAAAAATTTGGAACAAAACTCATGTCGATGGAAATGGATTTCTTGAGAGCAGTAAGATGTTCAAAATTGAATAATTGCCCCAACAACAGATCTAACCCATACACCGCTACTCATGACTCGACTAATTTCTTTCACCATTTTGTTACATATAGATCAATATTCACTTGATAGTGATCATTTGAATATCAAATTTTAAAAATAAATAAAACAGGTCTGGAAGAAAGCAGGGAAAGTTTTACATGCACCATGACATGATTTTCTCCAGATAGAACACTAATCCACTGACAACTCAGCTTTTGAATTTTTGTGGGTTAGATCTCTTTTTGGGGCAACTATTCAATTGTATAAAATAGAAAGTCATATGAGGAAAAAATGAATATTAAATATGCAATAGTATATCAAAATATAAGCAGATAAATTGGTATGGGCATGTACAACAAATGCAAGAAAGGTTACCCAGAAAAGATTGGGATGGTGTCCACCTGGAAGAAGATAAAAAGGAAGACCTCAAAACTCGTGGATACATGAAATAAGAACTGGAATGAGAACAAGAGGACTGAATGACATTGAGTAAGTAGATAGGGATAAGTGAAGAAGGAAAATAAAATTTTAGTCACAGAAAGAAGTATAAACATTGAAAATCTGTACATAAAATTGAATGCTGGACGGAAGAGATATGGGTATATTAATTTACTCTCCATTGATACAGAGGTCTTATTTGCCTAAGCAGAAATTTCCAATTGAATCATGTGTCTGCAGTTCATAACCTGTAATATCAAAATTGATAGGAAAACATACTATTAGAAAAAAAATTTCTCTTCAAATATAATTTATCCTTCAGTGAGAAGTGTTAAATAATAACAAAAACATCAATAGAAGCCCTACTGGCTATAAAGTAGTTTTAAATTCCCAATAAATGTCTTCTTAACTAAGAATCTGCCATTTGCAAAGATAGAAGCAAAGGTTTCAAGCATTTGGCGCGAGGGAATCACAATGTATATAAGAGAAAAATTTGAGTCTAGATCGCAACTCGCCTCGGTAGCTCAGTTGGTAGAGCACTTGGCACAGAAAGCCAAGGGTCCCAGGTTCGAGTCTCGGTCTAGGCGAAAATTTTTCTCTTCAAATATACTATTAGATATTTTATTGATATTTTAAATGGTTCTTTACATTTCACATCATATTTTGCTCTCTTACCAACTAGTTTTGAAATTAGTCTAGGTAAGAGGTGTAAAGAACCAATTCAATTTCTTTACTATAATTTCAGTTTGAATACACAGAATAAAAACAATTTATTTCAGCTAAGGTGGAAAGGGAGGAAAGATTTGGATTAATGAGTTAAATCATTTGTATTCACAATCTATTTTGTCTTATATTGAATCCCTACTGTATAAACTTATAGAAAAATTGACAAAATGGTACAGAAAAACAAGAAGCCTGAAGAAGGGAAAAATATAATATCAATAAAAAATGTTATTTGAAGAGAAAATATACACCTGAATCGGGATGTGAGCCCAATATTTCTGGTTCTGTAAACCAGTGCTCTTACCATTGTTGAGAAGTCATAAATTTAATATCAATAAAGAATCTTATATTAAGGAATAAAAATATTACATAAGTAACAAAGAATAAAATAGTATGTAAATCAATTTTAAGATCAGTTTTATACGGAGAAGAAACTTTGCGAAGATCAACAATGAGTTTGAAAAAGAGAAAAATAGCAAAAGATGAAACACAAAGAATGGAAATAAAAAAAATATTCTGCAATATATCACAACCAAACATTATGGTATGCACATATGAGAATGAATGAAGAGACCACCAAGGGCGGGTTTAGAAGATATTCTAGGTAAGAGGAGAAAAACCAATTACAACATTAAAAAAAGCCACCAAGGAAGTTACGAAGATCAGGTAGTTAAGAGAAAGACAATGGATGGACAGAGCAGAATCATTTTTAACCGTTCAAAAATTTACAACTGATGTTTAAAAATGTATATGTATTGTAAACTGCCTCAATGCAAATGAATCATCAATGTTCTAAATAGGGAGATAGAGAATAATATAGATATTCAATGGATAAAATCAGCTGCAGTGGACTAGTGGCTATGATCCTTGTCTCTGATCATGAGGGTCACATATTCAAATCTGGCCAGAGCCAACCCAATATTTTATGATGGAAAGATTCAAGGACCATGTCCTCCAAGAGGGACTTTAAGCCATGGGTCCCAAAACTGAAGATTTTTCAGGCTCGTAAAAGAACCTTAAGCCTGAACAAAGAGGCCTCTAAATAAAATTTACCGACCTTCATCCCAGTTATACCTTAAGAATTTGGACAAGCTGACGATAAAACATAGATGTTTTGAAATTTGTCCTAAAAGAAATCAATGAATATGAAATAAGATGAAAAACACTCAACTTATTTATTTGAAAGAACCTCGTAATGTTACTTCCTATTGTAATTTCACTATACCTTAGTTGCTACTAGATGTCTCATTGGGTTGGTATGTTGACCACATACCATTCATGACATCTGTAGAGAAATAAGGATAACTAATTGGCAAAACACTAATTTCTCGTGCCAGTTATTTAAATGTGGCAGACCGCACTGAAAACAAAATTATGCTTATCTGTTATTATTAGGTTCATTGTGTAATTTGACATACATTTAAGTTATTATTACTCATTTGTTTTCTTTCATTTCATTAATAATGAAATAAATTGAACCAACTATGCATCCTATAGGATATACTTTCTATTATTTTAAATGTTTTATTATTAATATTATAGCGTAAGTTTTAAAATATCCAATACAAGTCTTGTCAAATTGCAGTTACGGTATCATTTTTAAAATAATACTATTATTTTTAATGTTTTGTAATGATTGTTACATTTTCTAAATTCTTAATAAAATACAGAAATTGCTACTGAGGATGCAGCAGCCATATTGTTAAATCAGGCAACATATACTTCCAAAGTTCCTTCTATTCCCTCAGACAACATACAGGCCTACTTCCAAAGTTCCTTTTTTTTTTCTGCAGCCAACATAGAGTTTCTATTTTCTATACCAGATGTAATATAACTTCTACCTAGGAAAAATCTAGTTAAGAGTAAATATTTGCATTAGATTTTTTTTATTTTATCATTTTCTACATTTACAATTAGCAATGTGTTTGTTGGCAGCATTGTATGATTTAAAATATTTGTATACACTTTCATCTGCCAACACATATGCATGGTGTCCACTTCGGACTTAGAAACAATTTTCATGCCGCATAATGGAATATATATATATATATATATATATATATATATCAATAACTTTTGAATTTTTAATGATATATGGGGTAATTGCTACTCAGGATCCAATAGTCATTTTAGTAGCTGCCATATTGTTAATCAATACAGCCAACTTGTACTTCCAAAGTTCCTATCCTGTAGCCAATATATAATTTTTAAGTTTCAATTTTCTATATAACATGATCAAACTCCTAAGATAATCTGGCTCAGACATGTAGTATGCGATGCAAGTTTTTAAAATATCCCATACAAGTTTTATCAAATTGTAGAGTTATGGCATTGTTTTTAATAACACTCACTATTATTTTAAACATTATAATGATTACAAAAAAAATCTTAATAAAATACAGTAATCTCAATTGAGGATGCAGTAGCCATATTGGTAGCCACCATATTGTTATTCAATGCAGCCAACATATACTTCTAAGTTCCTTCTATTCCTGCTGTCCAAATATAGTTTTGTGTTTCTATTTTCTGTACTAAATGTGATCAAACTGCTACCTAGGACAAATCTAGTTAGAGTACTTGTAATTTAGTTAGCTTTTTAATTTTAATATTTCAATATTGGTAATAAGCGTTGTGTATGTTGGCAGCATTGCATATGTATCCACCTTCATCTCGTAATGCATGGGTGTGATATCTGCTTCAGACTAAGAAAAAATGTTTGCATCGCATAATCGAAACTATATAGAATAAATATTTGTATCTTAGTTTTTTTATATTAAGACTTCAATATTTGCGATGGTTGCATATGTTGGCAGCATTGTATGATTCTAAATTGTATCAACTTTCATCTGCTGGCATATACGTGTGGGTTTTGCTTCGGACCGTTACATTCTGTAATACTATTGCTCTGTTTTCCCCTCCCCCATTTTTACTATCTGAAATGTTTTGCAATGATACTTATTTTGTTTACAATTATTGAATATTTATCTAGGTGTGCAAAATGTTGTGTTTATCCCTCAACAATTTTTTATTTCAAGCTCTACAGACTCATAGTTCACATGCATGAACACTTAAAGCAACTTCTGCCAGATTGTGAACATACCTGTGAAATCAGAATGACCAATTTTTGCAATTATTCCAAAACATATTTTAAGAAATGGAAGTGGACTCACTTCATTTTGCTAGGGTCTGATGGGACAAGTTAGAGTATATCCAACATCTTTATATTTTATGAAAAAATATGTTTAATTTATTTTGTTACATTATGAAAGGGCAAGTTAGCATACATCAATCTATTATAAACATGTCTGGGAATTTATTGCAAAGGTTGGTCATACCGATTTCACAGATATGTCTGCCATCTAACAGAAGTTTCTTTAAGCATTTTCACATGCACACTACAATTCTGTAGAAACATTCTTTTGACACAAAGTATTCTAGCAGAGTTTTCACAAAAATTCTTTTGAGTGATCTATTTAGGTAAAATAAGCCGATATTTTTAGAAGTGGGAAAAACTGCACTTAAACTAGCGTGAAATATTTCCAAAGTCCTATAGAACAACAGTGCACATGCGCCAGAATTTATAGAGTCAGTGATAACCCACAATCGAACCACATATCGATTACCATCCTTCGCTATGAAATTTAAATTACCAATATTTGCAATAAATCCCCAAATCTATGTTAAAAAAATATTAATAATATTAAAATTATCAAACGTTTATTAAAAATGGGCATACACTTACTTATCACTCCCTAACGCTGATGCAACCAGTGATAACCCAAAACATTGATAGAAAAATCATAGACTAATATACTCTGTGGAGAAAATAGCAGTTAGCATCACAATATTGTCTAACAGCATCATAATATTGTGTTTTGCATATTTAAATAAATACTTGAAAATTGTCTAATACTGTTACAAAAATTATTTGAAAAAGTTAAAAATATTAGATAATGTTAGTAAATACAGAAGAGCTATAGTTTACAACATTATAACTGAAAAATCAAGCACTAACAGAAGTGCAGTTGAGCCTTAGAAGTGTTTTTGTAAAATATATGTTTCAAAAATCTAATAAAAAAAAAAATTGTAACCTTGAACTATTCCACCACTTTCCACCTTGGTAACAAGGAATAATCAATTTCTCACATAGTGTTTTCTTGCAAAAATTAAATATAATAATACACTTTCATAGTGAAAATGTTACATATTTTATACAAACAAAAGCTTCAGAGATATAAAGAAGAAATCAAAATTCACTGTCCTCTAATGTGACCATCGGATAAAATTTCCAATAAACGCAGTGAGAAATTAGGCAGACACCATGTGCATGCATCAACAAACGTAAAGCGGTTTACACTATGGAATTATGCAATGCAGCCAACATATGTACTATATTTAACGAACCTACAATCTAACCTATGGCAATTTAAGCACTCTATCATGTGAAATGCCAACCTAAAAGCTAATCTCACCAATTTAATCACTGTAACCTGTGAAAGAATGAACGCCCAAAAATAAATAATAAGTTCTGAAATTCTAAAGTACATACTCAATGTTGGCTACACTGGAACATGTGTTGATCTGTTAAATCAACATGGCTGCCATGTCATGTTACATATGTAGTTAAAATATCACAGAAAAATATATTGAAAGAATTGTTAGCAAAAATGTAAAATTTATTGTAAATTGTGGGAAATAATTTGAAAATAAAACCCTGTTGGCACATGCACGTGGTGTCTGCCTGGATTTAGAAAAATTTCTCACTACACTTAATGGAAACTTCAGCCGTGACCATCACTCAAATTATATTAATTAGATTTCCTGTTGATTAACTACAACCTAAAACTAAAAATATATTTTGCTTTGACTCTTTACATCATAAAATATCTCAGAATAATCATTGGTAACATATAATATATTTAATTTATCAACAAACAATACTTTTGGGAGTGCAATAGCCATGCTTTCATTCAAATAATTTTCCTGGAAAGAGCAGGCCTACCAAATACCAAAATGAATTTTTGTCTTCAAAACTAAAATTTATAAATTCTTTAAAAATGCACATAGTATAAGAGGATATATTGTTCACATAACACCTTGAAAAAAATTATACGCAATTATAATAAAAAAATCTGTTAACTTTTGCAAAATTAAACTGTTGTATATTTCGTGGCATAAACTCAAGGTTCTTCCTTACCTCTGCATGTAGGTAATAAAGTCATATAAAATGGTAACGCCCTGCGGGACGGCAGCAAAACTGCGATAATAAAAAAAAATGATCCTAAATCAAAATCTGAACTCGTAGATGGTGGACTCTGGTCAAATAATCCACCCAATCTGAAAAGAGAAAGGATATTGTAACCATCTTAGTTACCAGTACTTTCCATCTTGGAAACGAATAAACATATGATAATCTACGAAACAAATTATTAACGTCTATATCATTTCATTTTACTATGATTTAAACTTAACATTATAATAAATGTATGAAAAACAAACTTAATAATTAATTAAACCAAATTTGGTAATGGGACTTCGACTTACATTTGGTGCCAGGCAGAGCCAGAAATATCACGTAACTCCTTCAACGCACAGAGAAATTTCTCTATGCCTTCAACGAAGGGAGAATATTGAGTGCACGCGCACGCGGGATATACTGTTCGAATAATAAAATATAGATCCAAAAATATATTTTAAATATAAGAAGAAAAATAAAACAAACAGTTTTAACAAATTTTAAATACCTAATATTGTGTATAAGACAAAAATTATACGTATATAATAATAATTAAGGAAAATTATAACAAATAATTATGCAAAAAGGGATATGACGTATGAAATAATGATTAAAATCCATTGAGATTGCGTAAATAACTAATATATTGCTTCCGGTCAGTAACACCAACACAATAATTTCATTAAAATTAAAAAGGAAAGGTATTAATCAAGTATACTAACTCTAATATCACAGCTAGTACTGTATATCTATAAAATACACAATATTGTGACTAAACGTATATTGAATAAAATACATCGGATGTATGATCAAAAGGAACAAATATTTAATGTTGTATAACCTGTTATTTCATAAGGAATCGAAATGGTAAATTACATTCAATATCGAAATACAGGGATGCCAACCATAGAGGTTGCCAACAACTTCTCAAGAGAGCCAATTTAAGATCATCTGATTAATGGTGAAATTAAAATAAAAGTAATTGATTCTAGCTGTGTGATCAGTCTAGTGCTAGGTTCCAGACAGTGGGCATTTTAAAACCTAAATAGGTGGAATTCATGTATATAAATTAATAGATGTGCCACATAAACGTAAGACTTTTGGAATAAGGTTGCAAGTAGCGATCAGGGATTATAATAATAATCCCTGGTAGCGATTATCCAGCAGCAGTGACCCTCCATGGTATCTTTACCTATAGTGGGTTACTTCTGGTCGTGGTGGAGTGGCTTGCGTGCTTAAATGATCCCGAGAGCTATGCCGGTGGTAGCATTACTGCCGATAGGGTTACCCATGCCGGACTGATCGAAGGTGATAAGCCAGACGAAAAAAGTACCTTGGTCGAAAGAGTGACGATCTTTCGCCGTAAAAATACAACCGTCAAGAAATGCGGACATGGCTTCAACTGGGGTAACGTTTTCCGGAGGTCAAATAGTCCCCCATTCGGTTCTCTGGGCGGGGACTACTTCAGGGAACCCATACCAAAGGCTCAAACACAGGGACATGTTCCTAGGAACATGGAATGTTAGGACTTCATAAAATAGCGGGGCACTACATATATTAACGCGGGAATGAGATAAATCACCTTTGGATATAGTGGCTTTACAGGAAGTTAGGTGGCCAGGAGAAGGTAGTCAGGAATCAGGAAACTCTGCATTATGCTACGGGGGTGCAGAAAGACCTCCATTTGGAACGGGTTTTTTAGTCAGAAGGAGGATCCTATCCGCTATCCGAGATATTAAGTTCGTTAGTGATAGGGTATCATACATCATTCTAAAGGGCAAACAACATGATTTTATAATTGTAAATGTGCATGCCCCCACAGAAGATAAAGATGACAAGATCAAGGATGAGTTCTATGAAGAATTAGAATGCTTATTTGATAGCCTTTCACGATATCATATGAAAATTGTCTTGGGAGATTTTAATGCAAAAGTGGGGCGGGAAGATATATTCAAACCAACAATAGGCAAATTCAGTCTTCATGAAGATAGTAACGACAACGGGGTTAGATTAGTCACATTTGCCACATCGAAGAATCTCATTGTTAAGAGCACAACATTTCAGCATAAGGATATTCATAAATACACCTGGACGTCCCCAGATGGAGAAACTCGGAACCAGATAGATCATGTATTAGTGGATAAACCGCTGGCACAGTAGCATCATTGATGTTAGATCAGTTAGAGAGACAGACTGCAATTCAGATCATCATCTGGTCAGAGTGAAAATCAGACAACGGCTATCGCTTATGAGAGGAACAAACGCTAAAGATGATTCTGTAAAATATGAATTAAAAAACATGAAAAATGATGAATTGCGGCAAGAATACCAAATCAAAATAGCTAATAGATTTGAAGTACTGGAATCTTCAGATGACAATGTGGCAAACGAAGAGAAGAAACTGATATAAATAAAGAATGGGAGGCTATAAGAGATTACTATTAAATTGTCAGCATCAGAAAGCATTGGTTGTTTAAAAAAGAGGCAAAACAAGAAATGGTTTGATGAGGAATGTGCCGACATTGTAAAGAAAAGAAAGCTAGCAAAAATGAAATGGTTACACGAGCCAAATGAGGTAAAATTTAGAGCAATTGGGTAGTGTTAGAAGGGAAACCACCAAGTTACTAAAGAGTAAAAAGAGGGAATATTTGAGAGAGAAGATTAATGATTTGAAATGAATGCAAAAAAATAGTAACATTAGAGAATTATATCAGGGAATTAGGATAGAGAAGAAGGGGTTTCAGGCTAGAACAAACATAATTCGGAATGAAAATGGGGATATGATTGTAGATTCTAGGAGTATATTAAATAGATGGAAAGGTTACTTTAATCAGCTATTAAATGTACATACAGAACAGGACATTGAGGAGGATAAGTTACAGACAGCAGAAATGCTAGTCGCAGAGCCAAGTGCATTAGAGGTTGAAATTGGCGATTGAAAAATTGAAGATGTATAAAGCATCAGGTTCAGATGAGATCCCAGCAGAACTGATAAAATCAGGGGGAGAAAAAATTGAAGGACAAGATACGCTGGATGCTTAGTATAATTTGGGGAAAAGAAGCTCTTCCAGATGAATGGAAGGAATCAATTATCGTACCATTTTATAAGAAAGGAGATAAAACTGATTGAAACAACTACAGGGGCATCACATTACTTTCAATTTCGTACAAAATTCTTACAAATATATTAGTAAGCAGACTTACTCCCTATATTGATGACATTCTAGGAGATCATCAATGTGGATTTAGAAGAAACAGGTCTACAACTTACTTACTTAGGCCTACTTACTTACTTACTTACTGGCACTATCGAACCCGTAGGTAAGTGAGCAGCACTGGGATTCCAGTTAGTACGCGTGACTGCTCGACAGATGGCAGGCTGGATCCCTGTGAGTGCAGGAATCTGCCCACCGGGTGGCAGCAGAAGACACGAGAAACAGGGTGGCAGCACTACCGGAAGGAGAATGAAGATGAAGAAGCAATCAAGAACATAGAGAACGAATAGTTCAATTAGGTAAAAAGAAAAACCAAAAAAAGCTCGTGATTTGGGAAAAAATCCACATTCAATAAAGCGAGAAAGAAAAACTAGATCCAGAACGTAGAATACAGACGTTGCTGTCATTATTTGTACAGGTGCCTGTATTAGTGCTTCTATTTATTATTCTAACAAGGTATTTACTTTTGGATAATGTCAGCATACACGTGCTTAAATTGTAGAGTAGCATTTAAGGATGCTGATATGCACAAACAACATTATAAAACTGATTGGCATAGATATAATCTCCATAGAAGAGTTGCGGATCTTCCCCCTGTTTTTGCAGAAGAATTCCAAAAAGTAGTTCTTCTGCATAAAGAGAAAGAAGACCAAGGGGCTAAAGCTAAAACTTTGAATTTACATTGTAATGTATGCAGAAAAAAATTTGGATCAAAAAATGCATTTGAAAATCACCTCAATTCTAATAAGCACAAAATTGCACTATTGAAGAATCCAGGCACAGAAAATGAGAATTTTGAAGTCTTAGAATCAAGCAGTCAAAATCCAGGCACAGAAAATGAGAATGGCGAAGTCTTAGAATCGAGCAGTCAAATTGTTAAATCACAAGTTGAAAGTATGAATGCAGAAAGTGAATCCAACATAGAGGAAGTTGATTCTGATGAATGGGAAGAAGGAGAAAATCCAATTTCAAGTAACAATTGCTTGTTTTGCTCACATCATAGTGCGAGTATGAAAAAAAATTTGAGACATATGACAATTGAACATTCATTTTTTATACCAGATGCAGAATATTTGATTGATATAGAAGGTTTACTTACATATCTTGGAGAAAAGGTATCACAAGAGTTCATGTGTTTATGGTGTAATGATAGAGGTAAAACATTTTACTCTGCCCAAGCAGCACAGCAACATATGCAAGATAAGGGACATTGTAAAATGCTGCATGAAGGCGAATCTCTTGCAGAATATGCAGACTTCTATGACTACAGTCCAAGTTACCCCCCTGACCAAGAAGGAGATGCTAATGATGAAGTTACAATTCCTGTACTTGATGCTTCAGATTTTCAACTTGTTCTTCCTTCAGGTGCAACAATTGGACACAGATCTCTGATGCGATATTATAGGTATGTACTCTTCAGCACTATATTACCTGTTGCTCCTGGTGGTCTATCGGTTACCATGATTGCCTCTGTTTTCGAGGTTCATGGATGGGTTTTTCAAGGTGCAAAAATCTTGAGCATGGTTTCCTACAAAATGAAAGTAAATCCATGGTCCTATGTTAGAGATTCCAGAAAAAGTTGGTTTTATGTCTCTCAGGAATTCTTCTAAGTTCCACAGAATCGCAGCGCGCATGCGCGAGTTGCTGTAGTGGTTAATATAGACTCCGGTAGTCGGCATTACCAACTTTGGGAATAAATTTCCAAATGCAAAAAAAAATGGACATTAACTAACTTGCCATTTTCTAACTAAAGAAAACAATTTACATGCATATTATTTCTTCCCAAATGCTTAAAAATGGACGTAAACCAACTTCCCATTTCCTAACGTAACAAAGCAATTTACATGTGTACTATTTAATGAACTTTAAACTAATTTTACGTACACTAACACTAAATATAGTTTTAAATTATTATCAAATGGTGGCAACGTTGGAACAACATGGGAAAGTAGCAAGGAAGTAATGTATCCACGATCATGTTTTACGTAAATATATAAATATAAAATATTGTGAAGAAAGCTTGAAGATCATTGCAAAATGTTTAAAACAGTACAAAACGTGTTTACAAGTGTTTAGTGCATCTGTGGCATAAGAATGTAAGTGTAGAAATGTGAGAGACATAAAACCGACCACATCCGAGATTCCCATTACATAAAAGAACCAAAACCCTGAAAAAAAGAAGTTGGCTGATGTTTCCGTTAAGCGCAGTGAGAAATTTTGACTCAACTGCACTTCTACTAGTTATATTGTTGTAAACTATAGCTCTTCTTCTGTATGTACTAACATTATTTAATATTTTAAATTTTTTCAAACAATTTTTATAACATTATTAAACAATTTTGAAGTTGTTTATTTTTTATTATTTCACTCACCTCATACTTCATAAATCATAGCAGACCCTGGGTTTCTTCACGTAATTTGTGACATTGTCAATGCTGCGTCACGTTCACAACTGACGTCCAACGGCCTTCTATCCTGCAGACTGACCTCCGCGCCATCTGGTGGCCGACCGAAGAATTTCCAAATCAGTCCTCTTTCTTTATAACCGGGTATTTCAAAGTTCATAGTTGTATTTTCATAATGAAAATACAACTATGAACTTTGAAATACCCGGTTATAAAGAAAGAGGACTGATTTGGAAATTCTTCGGTCGGCCACCAGATGGCGCGGAGGTCAGTCTGCAGGATAGAAGGCCGTTGGACGTCAGTTGTGAACGTGACGCAGCATTGACAATGTCACAAATTACGTGAAGAAACCCAGGGTCTGCTATGATTTATGAAGTATGAGGTGAGTGAAATAATAAAAAATAAACAATATTAAGAACCTCATAGTGTTATTTCCTATCTACATAACTTAATTTTGAAGTATTTATTTAAATATGCAAATCACAATATTATGACACTTAGACATTATTGTGATGCTAACTGCTATTTTCTCCACAGAGTATATTACTTATTCTATGATTTTTCTTTCGCTGTTTTGGGTTATCGCTGGTTGGATCAGCGTTAGGGAGTGATAAGTAAGTGTACACCCATTTTTAATAAACATTTGGTAATTTTAATATTATTAATATATTCTTTTAACATAGATTTGGGGATTTATTTAAAATATTGGTCATTTCAATTTCATAGCGACTGATAATAATCGAGGATGATAATCGATATATGGTTCGATTGTTGCTCTATAAAATCTGGCGCATGCGCACTGTTGTTCTATAGGACTTTGAAAATATTTCACACTAGTTAAAGTGCAGTTTTTCTGAAATTTATCTAAGTCTGAGGCAGACACCACGCGCATGCACCAACAGGGTTTTATTTACAAATTATTTCCCACCATTTACAAGTTTTACATTTTTTCTAACGATTATTTGAACATATTTTTTCTATGATATTTAACTATATACGTAACATGAAGATGTGGTAGCCATATTGATTTTAAAGAATGTTCTATACAACAACAGTGCAGCCAACATAGGTTATGTACTTCAGAATTTGAGAACTTACTATAGTCCATGAGGGCTGAAGTGTCTAGAATATTTTAGAAAGAGAGTACTCACCATCTTCTTTCTCACTCATACGCATATCTCTTCACAGTGACAGCGGTAGGGCAAACACTCCCTGCAGTGAACATAGATCAGTGGTGGCATTCCCTTCTTCTAAAGATTCTTCCTGGCAAGTTTCTATGTCTTCATTTTCATCGTCGTCGGTATCGTCTAAATTTATTTCAAACCGATCACTAATTTTGCCCATTAAACCGTCTGCCTGCCAATATGACTCTTCAATCTTTTCAGTGTGTTCACACGCTCTTCTCCAATTTTCTGCAGTCACTTTTAACAGAGCACTCTGAACCAGTCGCCACTGACAAAAATTACCTGACACAAAAGTGACTGGACGGAAGTGGGGGGGTGGAGTTTTTCTAACATTCCTAAGTAATTTTACAAGGGTAGGCCATTGTGTTTTGCGAAGGGTGGAAGAACAGTTCTCTAGACAAGGATAGCAGAAATCATGCCAACTTAGTCCTTTTACACTATATTTATTTTTGGGTGTTGCATTCTTTCACAGGTTAGAGTGCTTAAATTGCATTAGGTTAGCTTTTAGGTTTAGGTATGTATAATTTATGCTGCATCGCGATATTCCAAAGAGTAAACCGCTTCGCATTTGTTGGCGCATTCGAATGGTGTCTGCCTGGGACTTAAAAAAATTCTCAATGCACTTAATGGAAAGATTATCCAAGAGGTTTTTAGCAAATTATCTGTTAAAATTTAAAATACCATAAATTCTGCTCATTTCACCTCATATTCCATCTTCTAATTAGACCAGTTTCAAAACCTAGGCTGTTTCATCATCATTTATTTTATAACCGATGTTCTGTCATCCAGGAATACTGCTTTTTACTCCACCACCATAAGAGGCAGTGCTCCTGGACGACAGAACATCAGTCGTGAAATTACTGATGAAACCAGTCTAATTAGAAGGCAGGAAATGAGGTGACATCAACAGAATTAATTTTTAATTATACCTCATAGTTATATTTTCTATAATAGCTCAAATAAAATTATCAGTTTAATATAATAATATTTGGGAATTTTTAACATTATGAGGTTTTGTTAATAAGAATTAGGTGTTGTATACTAAATGTCGCAAAAAAAATTCAATTTAATTTCTTATGCCACTGATGCACTAAACACTTTTAAACACGTTTAAAACATTATGTAACACTTTTAAACACGTTTTAAACATCTTCCAATGATGCAACAATCTTTTTTTTATGTTTATATATTTACGTAAAACATGATCGACCTACATTGCTTAGTTGCTACTTTATGCTTTTTGCCTCCTGTTCCTATGTTGTTCCAATGTTGCCACCATCGACAACTCAAAATACTCCAGATGTTGCCAACATCACTTCCACGTTCCCTGGATTTCACCTATGTTAGAGTAATTGATTTAGGTTTGGTTAGCTTTTAGGTTCCTTGCTTTTTAAATGTGATTCCACGTTCCCTGGATTTCACCTACGTTAGAGTAATTGATTTGTGTTACAGTAATTGATTTAGGTTTGTTTAGCTTTTAGGTTACTTGCTTTTTAAATGTGATTTGATACGTAAAATAAATTACCTCTGCATATATGTTATTCTATGAAAAATTCAAAATGTCAGACGGTTACCACGTAAAATCATATTTTCCACTAGTTCATTTCATGTTAATTAAACATATTTAGACAAGTTCTGGGAATTTTGTGTCAATGTTGGTCATACTGATTTCACATACATATACCGTCAACTGATGGAAGTTGCATATATCTTTCTGGGATTACATGGAGCACTAGCGCATGTGCACTGCAATTCTATAGAACTTAGAAAAATTTATTTGCGACGGTAAGTACACTTTATCCTAAGAATTAAATGAATCATGAATTCTTCTTACCTCATGCTTCTATGATTTTTTAAACATAGAAGTATGAGGTAAGAAGAATTCACGATTCATTTAATTCTTAAAATTATCAGTTCTTTAAAACTCATTTTGAATTGGGATGTTAGTGATCTCAGCAGTTACAAAACATCATTAAATAAAATAGGCCTATTGCCTGACTACAAGGATGACAAAAATTGTTGTTCACTATTAGACAGTTATAAACATTAATTGAACCAAGTTACGTAGATAGGAAATAACACTATGAGGTTTTTTAATATTTTTATTTTTTCTTTCACTCACCTCATACTTCATGACTCCTCTCAGACCCGGGTTTCGTCACATCATTTGCGACATTCTCAATTTTGTGTCATGTTTACAACTCGAAAGGGACATTCTCAATGTTGTGTCACATTCACAACTCAAAAGGAGCGGTTCAATTAATATTGTTTATTTTTTCTTTCACTCACATCATACTTCATAACTCCTCTCAGACCCGGGTTTCGTCACATCATTTGTGACATTCTCAATGTTGTGTCACATTCACAACTCGAAAGGAATGGTTCAGTTAATATTGTTTATTTTTTCTTTCACTCACATCATACTTCATAACTCCTCTCAGACCTGGGTTTCGTCACATCATTTGCGACATTCTCAATGTTGTGTCACATTCACAACTCGAAAGGAACGGTTCAATTAATATTGTTTATTTTTTCTTTCACTCACATCATACTTCATAACTCCTCTCAGACCCAGGTTTCGTCACATCATTTGCAACATTCTCAATGTTCACAACTCGAAAGGAACGGTTCAATTAACCTTTTGAACGCCATGCCTGGCATGCGCCGGTGAAAGTGTGTGTACAGCCATACGCCACGCCCTGCAAGCTCCGGTTTTCAATCTTATTATTTTAAATACTTTTTTCCTGAAGTTTTTACTTCAATAAACTAAAACTATTTTTTGTGCTGTGTTTGTACATCCTTTCTTAGCAATACTTTGCACATCCCTTACAGAGTAACGGTACAGGCTAGTTGTAAATGCGTTTTCTAAAAGAGGGTGTACATTCATGTTTCAAGGCCTTTTTTTTTTTTTTTTTTTTTGGCTATGGAATATTGCAATTTCAGGAATTTCTCTTTATTTATTTTATTTTTAGTTGAAAAAATACCTGGCCAAGGGGCAGGTCTTGCTGTGAAACACAGTGATTCATGTCTCGAAGTTGACGAAAATACAATACGCGAGTTTATTGTGTCAGTTTTATTAGAAGATGAGAGTGACAGTAACAGTTCATCAAATGGTTATTCGTTCGACGAATGTGATAGTAGTCCTGTTTCTAAGAGAATATTATTACAATCTAAGCCTGTAAATAGTAAAGCAAGTGATGTAGACCTAAATGAACTGGGTGTGAGTGACAGTGGTGGGTGTGTCGCGCCAGACGAAACACGTGGCATAAAACAGTTTTTGACTGGAATGGATTCGAACCCAGGACCATAAAACATGTTCAACAATTTGAATATTATAAGTGTTTAGTGATAATGCCATCAAAATTATTGAATAGGATAAATGTTTTAGTGATAGTGATAACAAATTTCAATGAAGACACCGTGCTGAATTCGAACCTGGGATCTTTACAAGTGGAAGCAACACCGCCTAACCTTCAAATAAATGTATAATAGTGAGTTTAAATTCAATTTAGCATGGCATGTAGACAGTTAATTACACTTTATATATGTTTATATTATATAGTATGGCGTAGTACTTTAAATTTAAAAAACCTGGCACCCACAGCCCAGCTGGCAAAATGGAAACTCGGCGGTCAAAAGGTTAATATTGTTTATATTTTCTTTCACGCATCATACTTCATAACTCCTCTCAGACCCGGGTTTCGTCACATCATTTGCGACATTCTCAATGTTGTGTCACGTTCACAACTCGAAAGGAACGGTTCAATTAATATTGTTTATTTTTTCGTTCACGCATATCATACTTAACTCCTCTCAGACCCGGGTTTCGTCACAATGTTGTGAACGTGACACGACATTTAGAATGTCGCAAATGATGTGACGAAACCCGGGTCTGAGAGGAGTTACGAAGTATGAGGTGAGTGAAAGAAAAAATAAACAATATTCATTGAACTGCTCCTTTCGTAATGGAACTCAGTCCAAATAACAGTTTTGAGTAAAATACTACTCTGTAAGTTTAATTGCATTTATTATCTTTGTTTGATATCGTTGCATGGTAGTTTTAATATCATTGCAATAATTTATCATAAGTCTCTCAAAATTATTTTATTGAGTCATACAGAGTTTTTTTTATTTTGGACTTACGACATTTGGGGGGGGGGATTTTAAGAAATAGAGTTGCATTTAACACCTTACCTAGATTTCTTGAAGACTAGTGTTGATACTTCTTTGTATCATTTTCAGTTCTATCTAACTGAATCTATGCGAGATGTTAAATCCAACTCGTATCTATTAATTAAACCTCAAAGTATTTCCCTAAAATATTAATGATTGTTTAAAAATACTTTTTGCAGACAAAACTATAATCCTAATAAAGCAGTGGTTCCTCACAAGAAGAAGAAGCTACATAGCGTTATAGCACAATATCGGGCACTTGGTTGGACGGAGACACAGAAAGAGGCAGCAGTTAGGTAAGTACCATTTAAACTTTTTCAAATAAATGTTTTATTTCTTTATTAAATTAATATTGAGACGCTAAAGCTATTACTGTGATAGAAATAAGTAAATTAATGAAGACAATTAAATTATTGTAAATCAATGGTAAAGAGAAACTTTTTTTGCAAAAATTTTTCTCTTTACCATATTGATTTACAATAATTTAATTGTGTTTATTAATTTACTTATTTGTATCATAGTAATAGCTTTAGCTTCTCAATATTAATTTAATAAATAATGCTATAGCTGTGTGGAGTCCCTTCATGTCTTCTTCAGGTAGAAGCCATTCATTGTGTATTTGTGAATGATAATTCATTGCAATTGAATGTGGGACCAGTAGAGTAAAGTTTTATTTGTTAATCGTTATTAAACTTATTTACGGCTCAACGGCACTTCTACTAGTGCTTGATTTTTCAGTTATATTGTTGTAAACTATAGCTCTTCTTCTGTATTTATTAACATTATTTAATATTTTTAATTTTTTGAAACAATTTTTATAACATTATTAGACAATTTTGAAGTATTTATTTAAATATGCAAATCACAATATTATGACACTGTTAGACAATATTGTGATGTTAACTGCACACAGTATATTACTTAGTCTATGATTTTTCTATCGCTGGTTGGATCAGCGTTAGAGAGTGATAAGTAAGTGTACACCCATTTTTAATAAACGTTTGGTAATTTTAATATCATTAAGATATTTTTTTAACATATATTTGGGGATTTATTGCAAATATTGGTCATTTAAATTTCATAGCGACCCACAGTAATCGAGGATGATAATCGATGTAGTTTGATTGTGGGTTATCGCTGGCTTTATAAACTCTGGTACATGCGCAGTGTTGTTCAGTAGGACTTTGTAAATATTTCATGCTAGTTTAAGTGCAGTTTTTCCCTTATTTACTTCAAATTCCATCCGAGGCTTGTTGTGAGAATTGAAAACAACCCTAAAATACTGCCTGATGGATTGCTAGCCCTAAGGGGTAAAGTGATGGGATTTCCATCCATGCAGCATTTACATCTGCAAGTGATGTTATGGTTATACTGCCAATACTTGGTCCCCAGAGCCTCATCTGTTATAAATAGGTTGCACCACGGGCAGGTTGAGGTTAAGTTTTGGATATAAGAGGTTTTAGAATTCACTTCACTATCCCCCCAAAGCCATGCCCATTATTATCCAACAGGAAGAGATCTCTGGGCCATCCAAGGAAGCACTGGATACAAAATTCATAACTAAGATCATAACAGGCCTATAGGCCTAAGACTTGTATGGATGAAGAAGAAGACATAAAAACTCCACAGTTTACAGGCCTTGGTCTAACATCATGTCATCCAGCCAGTAAAAACATACTATCTCATTAATAATGCCAGTTTTTAAGCAAAATGTTAATTGAAATGTGTTCTGACATGAAATTAAACTAATTTTTAAATATAAGTCATTATTATTTAATTTTGAGCCATCTATCAGCAAAATGCTACGGCATCAGTTTCTTGTTTTTCATGCGAAGAATTCAGTGAAACACATTTCTACACTTAAAGATTTTCAAAATTTCTTCCAAGCAAGAAATGGTCCATGGATTGAAACAGTTAGTAATCTAAAGGCACAAGATTAGAGCTAATTTCTGGATGTCATAGCAGTTTGATCCTTCACGATTCCAGATTTTTTTTCATGACTGTTTGAGTGGTAACTAATAGAAATTATTAAATCCAAGGGTCTCACTTTATCTCGAGTCTAAATGACAATGGGACTGCTCTCAACTTTTGTGTTGTGCTTGAAAATATTTTGACACACAAACATGAAGCTACAACATCAGGCCCTAAACTGAATAAGGAATGCATACAGCAACAAATATGCTATTTTTAATTTTGGTACCAGATTGAAAAGATAAAGGAAACAATATCAGATAATATATTGACTTAGGCTTTCATGGCCGGAGTTGCTATGATGATCTTGAAGATTTCTGGGCTATAAGCCGTGGTCTCGAGGCTTTAAGTTCCCCAACATTTTGCCAGAGACTGCATCTGGCATCCTCAAGGGTTGTCATAGAAATTTCAAATGTTTTAGGCTTATCTTGCCTTAAATATATCTTAAAAAATTCAATTCAATATTTAATGGACTCTTACAGTTCTCTGGGCGGAGCCTACTTCAGGGAATTCATGCCAAAAGCTCAAACCCAAACACAGGGACATGTTCCTAGGTACTTGGAATGTTACGACATTGTATAGTAGTGGGGCACTCTTTTTTTTTTTCTATTTATTTTTCAGCATGTTCCATCACAAAGAACGTAATACTACATGCTTTAAGTTACAAAATGATTTACATAAAATTATTTTCAAAAGAAAATCTTTTGTTTTAATTAATTTTCTATGGCACTTGTATTTTTTTTTCTATTTGTTCTACTCATTGAATTGGCTTTGTTTTGCTCTAGTCTGTCTAAATGTATGGAATTAATAAATGAGATTAATTCAACTGTGTACTCCTGTACTAGTCTTACTTTATCGAATGTCCATTTACCATTTTTCTTAATCATGTTGTTCTTAAAAAACCGTCTTTCTGTTTCTAGTTTTGTACATTCAAACAATAGATGATCTATGGTTTGTTCTGAATTTCCGCATGTACACAAGGGGCTATCTTTTATTTTAAAACGATATTAATATATGTTTATTTTACCGTGCCTTGTTAAGAAAGTTGTTATTTTACCTGTTAAAGGTAATTTTAATTTCAATCTTTCATTCACACTACGTAAAAAGGATTTTGTCACTGCACCTTTTGTGGTATTTTTCCATTCATTTAGTGGGGCACTAGGAATATTAATGCAGGAATTAGATAAATCACACTTAGATATAGTCATTTTACAGGAAGTTAGATGACAGGAGAAGGTAGTCAGAAATTCCTGATTAGCTTTACAATATACTATGGGGGTGCAGCAAGACCTGAATTAGGAGCAAGATTTTTTTCTGCACAGCCATGAACCTACAGGTTTAATAGTGCTAGTGAGTTAGTTAGTTTAATAGATTATTGATTTTATAGACACTTCTCAGCCTAAAATAGAGAATAAATCAAGGGTTTGTTTTATATTTGTTATTTTCGTATGACTGAATTCAGCATACCCGTTTGTTAATAAAACTTTTTAGTTTTACATTACTGTATATTTTCTGATTTCAGGAAAGCAAGGGATGTACATTACATGAAGAGAATGCAGTCTAAATATGCAACTGCAGTCGGAGTGAAAGCAAATAAGTTGCACAAACATTTTCGTCCACAAGTAAATTTCTAAAATGTTGTTTATAATGTATTCATTGATGCAAATAAATCAAGTTCCTGGTGTATATTGCTTTTAATCTCTTCAGATCCTGTCTACTGTACAGCAAATCCTCTTTAAAACCTCTTCTATTTAGCAACCACCTCCTTCAACAACTTATCATAAGTAATGCCACGAGTGATTTCCAAATTATCGATAAATTCAAGACTCACGAAGTGAGGAGTGAATTTATCTAGATAATTTGGAGATCAAGAATGTCATTTGTTACGACTATTTAACGGATAAAATTAAGCTCTTTACTAAAAAATAATTATTTGAATATAGTTACCGGTTTTTAAAAATATTTATATAGATATTGTAAACGGCGATGTTTGAAAACAAATTAGAAATGCGAGGTTATGTATATTCACTGCAACTCGATCATATTATTTATTGCCAAATAGGATCGCAATATTGTAAGAATGCACTCTAGTGGAGAAATAATGAAACATCAAACTATTATAATCAACATTATTGGTTAATCATTTATATTTTGAATAAACAACTCAGTAAAATCACTGAATCTATTCATTATTTGCTATATTCAATGTATTTGTTGGAGAAAAATAATGGTCTAACCTGTTCAGAATATTAAAAAAGGAGCTTTCTTTAACACAAAAGCAGGAGCTGATAAAGAGTGAGGTGAAACACACCAAGGATAACAAAACATGTGCTGATTGAGGATAAATTAAGACAAAATACAAGAAAGAACATACACCAACAAAATCTCTAAGGCGATTTGGTCAAGAAACTGGTATTTCGAAGAGCACAGCAAGGTGAGATACGAAACTGTTACATATTAAAACATACAGAACATTTTCTGTTGTAAGGTACGTACTTATTTTCACTCTTTCACTATCATGTGCCAACAAAATGAGAGAAGTGCCATGCAGTTGACATGTGTGGCCAACGCGAGTTGATGACTCACTGTCAGCAGTCACTTTTCCCGCTAGCAGGCCACAGGTTGAGTGGAATTTTTGCCAGTATGGAACCAATCCCTCCATCCACCTGTGTAAATGGCACATGTGAATGTGAGGCCAGCAACCAGCTGATAATCCAAGGACCTTCCAGGCCTGTTGCACCGTGGAGTTTAGTTTTAATTTAATGTATTCTATTAGATCATCCGCGGTGGTCTAGTGGTTATGTTCCTTGCCTTTTAGTACCGAGGGTTGCTGGTTCAAACCCGGCCAGGATGATGGATTTTTTAGAATGGAAAAATTCAATGGACAAGTCCTCCGGGAGAGACTTTAACCCATGGGTCCTAAGTTTGAAGATTTTCAGGCTCATAAAAGAACCAAAAGCCTGAATAAAAAGGCGTCTGTGCAAATTTAAGACCTTCATCCATCCAAGTAATACCTTAGTTGCCTACTATATGTCTTCTTGAGGTGATGTGCTAACCACTTGTCACTCGTTGACATGTGTAGGTAAATAAGAGTAACTAAATTAACTTTGTTTATAAACTCCCGCTAGGGAGCACCCATGTCCCCACGCGGGACGTATGAGATAAAGATTTACATACGTACTATATTAGTATTTTATTATTTGTAAAGTCCACCGCTGTGGTCTCGAGGTAGCGTGCTGCCTTGTCACGCAGTGGGCCCTGGTTCGATCCCCGTTCGGGGCAGTTTTTCTGGGTGAGGTTTTTATCGGGGTGTCTCCTCACCTGTAAGACAAATGTCAGGAAAACTTTAAGGCCCAAACGGTCCCCGAAATCATATGGCCATCATCATCACCATCATCCTTCACCGGTGTGGAAAGCAACAGGAAGCTACCACACCTACAATTCCCTAGTAAAGCTGCAAGCATAGCATGAAAATGCTATGATTGCAGTGAAGGACCTGCCTTCGGGCAGAATTACTATGGATGGATTATTTGTAAATCTAAATCCTCTTACTTGTGTCATATGAAATGCCAGGTCGAGGATTGAGTTGAGATGAAGCTCATTATTGGAGATATGTGATGAGTATGTTTTTGAAATAAGTTTTTGGCAGGGAAAACGGGAGAAATATCGAGAAAACCCTGCACTATATCTCCGATTCGGCCAGCCACCACGAACTACACGTCGAGTGATTGAGATTTTTGAAGCATAAATTAAGGATTTTAACATCTTTAATATAAGAATTCAACCTGCATATGTGTTCGTAAAACTCGAAAAGTAGTCATTCGATTGACTTGAAATTTTGACACAATGTTGCATTCGAATACGCGCATGTTTTATCTTCTTATATGGCACTACAACCCAATAAGGACCTTCGCCTCTCCTAGACATCCCTCTCCATAGAGTCTTTCCTAATGGTTTATTTGATATTTTTTTTAAGATCCTGGCGCACACAATATTATCATCTATTCTTAGGTTCCTTAACCTGGTTCCTTGAGGTTGTAAACAGAAGATTTGTTTTGTCTTTCTATTATTTGGCATTCTATTAATATGTCCAATCTATCTCAAACGGCCAAGCCTTATGTTTGAGACAATATCAAGATCTCCTAATAATTGTATTAATTCTCTATTATATATTTTTCTCCAGATGTTATCTACACAAAATACCACCAATACGCGCGTATTTTTATAGTATTATATTATTCTCTAAAACCACTAAAATCCTTCTAACGGTCGCAATGTTCGATGTTTCTCAACGAAACTCGGTATATGCTGTTAAAATAAACAGAGGTAGATATTGTCCACAAATTAGCGAAATCCGGTCATTAGAAGCGGTGATTTACCTGAAATCCGAAATTAAAAATTGATTCTAGCAACCTACATGTTTGGTTCGTCGCAATGTATACCATACAGTTTAATTAACCCATGATTTTCTTTTAACTTCCATCCATAGTAATTCTGCCCGAAGGCAGGTCCTTCACTGCAATCATAGCATTTCCATGCTATGCTTGCAGCTTTACTAGGGAATTGTAGGTGTGGTAGCGTCCCGTTGCTTTCCACACCGGTGAAAGATGATGATAATGATTATGGCCATATGATTTCGGGGACCGGCCCCAAAGATGAAATATAAGGTTCCAATGTCCTTATGATTAGCTGAAAATAATCATCGTTCGTTTGGGCCTTAAAGTTTTCTTGACATTTGTCTTACAAGTGAGGAAAAACCTCGATAAAAACCTCACCCAGAAAAACTGCCCCGACCGGGGATCGAATCCGGGCCCGCTGCGTGATAGGGCATCACGCTACCTCGAGACCACAGCGGTGGACTCTTTTAACCTATTCCCACTAAAAATAAAAAAAACATGTTTAATTTATTTAGGCGTAGCAGCGCACACCAGGCATTCGCTAGCTAAATCATGCATTAGCATTTATTTAATACTAGTTATAAATGCGCGCTATATCTGTACTAATGTAGATGGAAACAAGTTTCTGGCTACATTGAGAAGAACGCAGTATTATTTACGTCTTTCGACCAACATCCTTAAATCAACCAACGTCATCCGGCGGAACAATTGTTATAGCTTAACGAATGAGGTGTTTAAGAAGTGTTTACAATGATATTAAATCACGAATGAGTGTGTACAGGAACTATACTTTGTGGCTGACTGCACTTAATTTAGGTCACTTTTATCTTTTGATTCCGGAAATGTCTTACCCTACCTTGTTAAAGTCTACAAACTAAAATAACGTTTTTAATTATTGTTCTACGTCTGCTGTGAAGTATATACGTATTTAATACAACCTTCAATTAAGCAATAAACGCATTTATGCCAAATATAAGAAGTAATGGGACTAAAAAATGAGGTAAGATGTTTTATAACGTTTAATTAAGAATGTTTATTTATTTATATAATGGCTTGTTACATGATACAAGTGTCATTAACTAAACAAACAAAACAACTGAAACATCTAAAAGGGCTTCCACGTGGTGAACCCTGGTAATGTTTCTTTTTGCTGCTAATAGTTCATAATTCGACATTACCAAACAAATCAACTCCATCCATAGTAATTCTGCCCGAAGGCAGGTCCTTCACTGCAATCATAACATGTTCATGCTATGCTTACAGCTTTACTAGGGAATTGTAGATGTGGTAGCTTCCCGTTGCTTTCCACACCGGTGAAGGATAATAATGATGATGATAAAGATAAGGATGATGATGGCCATACGATTTCGGGGACCATTTGGGCCTTAAAGTTGTCCTGACATTTGTCTGACAGGTGAGCAAAAACCTCACCCAGAAAAACTGCCCCCACCGGGGACCGAACCCGGGCCCTCTGCGTGACAAGGCAGCACACTACCTCGAAACCACAGCGGTGGACACAAATCAACTAAAATATTTAATAATTAAGATTATAGATTATCAAAGCGTTTGAATGTCGATGTTGGTAGACTAACGGTTACTGGTTTCAAGGTCCGTGTGTTCAAACCCGATCAGGGTGAATTAATTTTTTTAAATATGAATATTCCACATCACAGTGGTTCTCCTTCAACCCAAAGTGATTTGTCGCCAGAAATTTCTGTCTCCATTCTTATGAGGTGTCCATACCATTTCAAACGTTTTTCTTCTATTTTTTTCTAAAGTTATTTTCAATTTGCATCATTTCCCTTATTGTGCTGTTTTTGACTTTATCCCGTCTTGAAATCTTGTCGATCGCCTCCAAAAACCCATTTCTACTGCTAACAGCCTGTTGGATTGTCTACTTACCGTGCACATTTCGGACCCATATAATAAAATGCTTTGTAACATAGCTTGAAATGTAGTTTTGCTCGTTCTGTATATTATTTTTTTATTTCAAAGCAACACTGAGTTACCCCTGAGTATGGATATTTTCGGAAGAAACTAAAGGTGCGGGTCCCGTGTTGTAAATTTATGACACGTGAAAGAATCTTAAGGCTTAAAAAATCGACTGCACTATCACGCCTAGTTTAAAATTGCGACGCTAATGGCCTTATGGTTGAAATCATGACAACTAAATCCTCATAGCGTGTAGATTGGTATAAGGCCTATTGTATGCATTTCAGTTCTATGAATGAAATTCATAAAAAAAGTGCTTCATAGATTACACTGAGCAACAAAAAAAACTTTCTTTTTCTCTCAGGAAGAAAAATATGTGATTCTGATAGTATTTTTTTCTCCTGAATTCAAATGTGATTCGTTTTTCTCCATCACGCAAGGTTTCCGAGGGACAGGCATTTATAATAATTTCAAACACTTTAATATTTTCTACATTCGTAACTACACAATATTCGAACATTCGGACTCACCTAGAAAGTAAGAAATTACGATTTTCTGCTATATTTCGCCTGTGGAGCATCCGTCTTGATGGTCCAACAATAATCGGCCACCATATTAGGATTCCATTTGCCTTGATATCTCTTTTCCATAGCTGAAATCTCCTGATGAAAGTGTTCCCCGTGCTCATCGCTCACTGCGCCAAGATTTTCCGGGAAGAAATATAGGTTTATTAAAATAATAATTATTTAAAATAATTAATTGAAATTTAAATAAAAAAACTGTGGGTGAATGAGAAATTTCTAATACATATTTAAAAACACGATAAAAATCTGCATCAAGTACAACTATTGGTACTCATGAGACAAAAATCATGTTGACCAGTGATTATTACAATTTTTAATAGACTAGTTCTAAATAAATGTGTTGGGCCACGAATATCACATTCTTCAGACCACCGGCATATGTACAGTCGTGCCTTCGCTGAGAAGATCGGCTGTTGATTATGTAATTGATTCTCATAACATGTAAGTAAAGTATGTTTAGATTGTCTCCATGTATGCTCTGGTATTTCCAGAGTTCCCTCTAAAATTTATTTCAATTTAACACTGAAAAAAATTAGCAATAACGCTTTAAGAGACAATATTAAAGTGAAAGAAATCTTAGTAGATACTATCAAATCAACACAGTTTGGATATATGAAAAAGATGATGGAAGATGATCAACGAATAAGATTTATTAATGGAATCCAATAGAAAGAAGAAACAGAAGAAGACCAAACATAACATGGACCAAAGGAGAAGTCAGAACAACGGAAGAAAGAAGCTCGAAGAAAAGGACATGGAAAAATAGATAGGAATTGAGATTGTTTTTAACTAACTAACTCACTGGCACTATCGAACCCGTAGGTTCATGGCCGCACGGACATATGCTCTCCATACATCCCTATCCTGAGCCAATGTTTTCCAATCATCCCCTGTATAATCTACTTCCCTCAAATCATAGTTAATGTTATTGTCCCACCTCATTCTTGGTCTACCAACTGGGCGTTTTCCCTCTGGTTTTCCTACAAGAAGCTTCCATGCACGTCTTTCACTCCCATTCGTGCCACATATCCTGCCCATCGCAGTCTACGAGACTTAACTGTTCTTATTATATTTGGCTTCCTATAAAGGCCATGCAGTCCACTGTTATGGAGTCGTCTCCATTCACCTATCTGTTCATCTCTCTTTGGTCCAAAAATTTTCCTAAGAACTTTATTCTCAAATACTCGTAATCTCCTTTCCTCCCTTAAAGTGAGAGTCCATGTTTCGCATCATATAACTGGTAGAATAATAGTTTTATATTTTTTTACTTTAACGTCTAATTCATAATAGCACGCATTTCCAGAATTGAGCCTATGTTTAATTTCTTTGTGCATCTCATTCCTATTTGTGATTATTGTTCCTAGGTATTTGAATTCAGCCACTTCCTCAAAATTTCCCTCATTTGTCATTAGCTGTCCATTTCCATTAAGTAGTGTATTTCTGCGTGTGACCATATATCTAGTTTTATTGATATTTACTTCCAGTCCCAATTTCTTAGTGCAAAACTTTTATATATACCGTAATAATTTGAGAATACTCTGTCTTCTTCTAGTATTGAGCGTTCGTTTTTCAGAGTCTATAAGCAATTCGCTGCTTAAGTTGCTCGCGCCCTCCGATATTTCAAAAACAACTTTACCATTGTGCACTTGATCCACCATTGAAGTGCTGTCATGGTAACGGGGAGCCTGCGCGCGGAAAAGTAAAATTTCCCCGGTTCTCGTCTTCCTGACCTGGTGCCACAGTATTTCCCTGCCGCAGCTCCGGTGTGTGTGAGTTTCCGCTCTATATTCTCAATTTGCTATTATTTTTATTGATCATTGTCCTAAACACCCAGTGTTGTGATTTAATGCATCTGTGACACAGCCAACTTTTAATTTGCATTTGGCTTACAGATAAAACTTTTTTTTTTCAGAAATTCTAAATTATCCCCCCTTTTTTCTTTTGTTATATTATGATACATAATTATCCAATGGTGGATCACACTTTCTTGACCTCTCT
The DNA here is from genome assembly GCA_030220185.1 of Diploptera punctata. NCBI lineage: Eukaryota > Metazoa > Arthropoda > Insecta > Blattodea > Blaberidae > Diploptera > Diploptera punctata. The sequence continues at coordinate 1,176,667 of JASPKZ010008385.1, forward strand.
TGGTTACGCCACTGAAATCTAGTGATTAATTTAAAAAGCTTGAAGAGCGGTGTTCAAAAATTATTAATGACGTAAACATTGTATAATACAAAGTTACGATCCGCCCATCAATTAGGCCTATTTATTACAAATAATTGCCACCTTAGGTCTTCCTACTTACAATTCAAATAAATATATAATTTAATATCATAACACATGCAACTAATTTCAATGTAAAAAAGGTATAAATACGGATACCCACAGAATCTTTTGAAATCCGCCCATCGATTAGGCTACTTAGGTCTTCCTACTTAAAATTCAAAGAAATATATATATATATATATATATATATAATTTAATATCATAGTACATGCAACTAAATTATATTTAAAATATATAAATGTAATAATACCCACAGAATCTTTTGAAATCCGCCCATCGATTAGGCTATTTATTAGAAATAATTACCACTTAGGTCTTCCTACTTAAAATTCACAGAAAAAAATATAAATTACTAATATAATAATACATGCAACTAATTTTAAATTACTAAATATCAATACAATAATACCTACAGAATAACTTGAAATATTTTATAGAGAAAATAATAATAACTAAGAACTAAACTTAAGATAACAGAATTTCAATTAAACATTTTTAGAGATAAGCGTTAAAACTGATTTAGCACTTTGTTACAAGACATTAGCAAAATTATATTCAATTTAACTTTACAATAACCAAGGGATATCTAGTAAAAAAAGTTGAAAGATAGTTTTACGTTTACGTACGAACAAGATAATACAGATAATAATTGTTCTAAAAAATAAATTATTTTAAAAACAAAGTAACACATTATTCCTAAAAGCAAAGATAGACCCTATGTTATAATTAATTTCTTGTATATCTTAGATCATATTACATTTATTTTGGGAATTTAACAATAAGTTGTGCATGTTCATTATTGTAACTATGTGTTTATTATATGTTAATTAAATTAAATTTTAATTAATTATGAAATGATGAAAATATTCATGGTAATAAAGATGCAACTAAATATTTAGGCTGAATATGGAAAACTGCGAAAAAAAAAGTCCGATGCTGGTATTTGAATCTGCGACCTTCCAAATAAAAATGTTTCAATGTTATCTTAAGAGAAAAATCCAATTTGTCAAATATACTATTTTCTACACTAATCAAGGGAAAATATCTTGTACGATTTTAGGCCTACAGAGAAACATTTACTTTGCAGTAAATAAAGCGAGTCTGTTACATCTTACGTCATAAAAGTTGAGTTCTTTTAGAACATGTTTCAAAACACTTCTGTTTCATCGTCAGCTTGTCCAGAGACTGGTTTTGAAACATGTCCTAAAAACTTGTTTTTATGAGGTAAGATGCAAGACTCACCTTATTTATTAAGAATAATCTCATAATATTACTTCCTATTGTTTTTTATTATTATTATTTCAGGATTGTTTCTGTTATATACACAGGTATCCTCAACCAAAATACACAATTTATTTCTTCCACACCTCCTGGTCTTGCGTGTCTGCTTCTGTCATATTTCTCTTCTTCATGTTGTATTGAATTCCCTTTATCCACATTGGCTTTGGTCTACCACGTTTCCCTTTTCCAGGAAGTATCCATTTCAATATTTCCTTGTTTGTTTGAGTCCCTTCTTCTCATTATATGCCCATAACTTCTTAGTTGGTTTTCTTTAATCTCTTGTACATAATTTCTCTTATTGCATTATTTTTTTTATTTTGTCTAATTTTGATATTCTTGCCGATCTTCTTAAAAAGTCAATTTTTATTACTTCCTATTGCAATTATTAAATTTTACTTTGCAGTGTTAAAAAAGTGACGATTTCAAGTAATTTCAAACGTATGATAACGTGTGCTTTCTATTATTATTATTATTAGCTATATCGGAAACAATAGTAACATGGCAATTGATCTCAGCGAAGAGCGCTCGAATGGCAAAGCTAGGAAGAAGGAAAGTGATGTCCTCCACTCGGAAAGTGAAGCTGATCAATACCATTATTATTAATTATTAACATTACGTTTGTTATCGTTAATTTATTCAATTGCAATCTTTTAATGCAAGTTTCGATTGTTTTTCAATAATAATATAATTAACCGATTAATGTGAAATTCGACTCCAATAAGAGTCGATGATTTTGACAGGAATTTTTACTGAAATTGGGTGGTAATGGATTGTAAAAATGTTAAAATATTAAAATAAATGCCTGATATATCAGTCGTCCTCAACTAAAGTAAATTTCTGTTAAAAAAAAAGAACTTCGTTAGGTAGTTAAAACTACAAGGGCCTTTCAGAATCGTGTTCCATCTTTTGCATTTCATTTGGTACCATGCCCCATCTTCTGATGATAAAAAAAAGGTTTGGGTCAGTTTAAAAATCTGACCCCACCGAGACTCGAGACTTTCCTGCTTGTAGCGTATTGCCTTAACTAAGCTGTGGCGTGACTCCACATTTATTGTATACACAGTAACAATAAATAGAAATAAACAAATTCATTCAAAATATACATAGCACTATTTTTTTTTAGTGTCACCAGGTTGTCTTTTATGACATTTCTGGCATTCTCCCCTGGCATTGGCGGAATTGCATCCATTTCTTAGATTGGGTCACCTGGAAGGTGGAGTTACGTTACCCCAAAGATATGATAAATAATAAATGATAATGAAGCGCCAGGAGAGTCCTCAATCTAAACTTTAACCTAAATTCCAGACCATGGGCAACCATAGGAATAATTCCATGAGGCTGGTCATGTAGCACTAAACTATAAAATAAAACCTCTTCTTCCATTCACGTGATAGACCTAGTGGTCTGTTACGTTCTCAATCCAACGTTTGAATGGTCTGCCCAAAGATCTCTTGCCTGGTGGCTGGTAATTTAAGATTTGACGTGGTATTCTTGTTCTGCTCATTCCTCTTACGTGAGATTTCCAGTTGTTTATGAATTTTTGTACATATTCCATGATTGATTCTGTTTGTAATTCTTTGAGAATCTCAGAATTCGTTTTATGGTCTGTTCTTGAGTAACCCGCAGTAACTAAAATAAAAGTAGGTAAGTCATTAAAAATGTTCATTAGATTTGGTGTAAATTCTCACGTTTAAGTGATTTGCTCCAAAATAGGTCCAATACTTTTAGAAACATAAATATTGTTCTTGCAAATACTCCGTAAACTCGTAAATAAGATGTAATAATAATAATAATAATAATAATAATAGTAATAATAATAATAATCCATCCATAGTAATTCTGCCCGAGGGAACCATAGAATTTACATGCCATGCTTTGCAGCTTTACTAGGGAATTGTAGGTGTGGTAGTTTCCCGTTGCTTTCCACACTGGTGAAGGATGATGATGATAATGATAAGGATGATGATGATGGCCAGATGATTTCGGGGACCGTTTGGGCCTTAAAGTTTTCCTGACATTTGTCTTACAGGTGAGGAAAAACCCCGATAAAAACCTCACCCAGAAAAACTGCCCCGATCGGGGATCGAACCCGGGCCCGCTGCGTGACAAGGCAGCACGCTACCTCGAGACCACAGCGGTGGACAATAATAATAATAATAATAATAATAATAATAATAATAATAATAAAACAAAAGATGAATGTTCGAACTTCAATTGTAGATTTCATAAAAAAACAATTAAAATGGTATGGTCGTGTAAAAAGAATTACGGAAGACAGATTCCCAAGAAAAAAAATAAGAAGATGTCGACAAAAATTAACGTGGATTGATGGTATTTTGAGCAACAAGAGGGAAAAAGAATTGGACGATGGAGATTGGAATGACAGAAATATGTGGTGGAGAATGGCAGTAGATTAATTGGGCGCACGAAAATGTTGTGAAACATTGTAAGACCTGCAAAATAAAATAATAATATAACAAAAGATACGCAAAAGAACTTAGAAATATATATATATATATATATATATATATATATATATATATATATATATATATATATATGATATAGCATTAATATGTTAGCGATTTTTCACTATTTTTCATGCTATAGAAAAATATTTTTAATAATAAGATAATATTAAATTTTGAAGCGGAGGGTAAGGGAATAAAAGGGAGACCAAAAGAACAGTGGCTTCAAGGAGTGCAATGGAGTATATGGTTCGGGAGAATTAACAGAGAGTGATGCAGAGAATAAGGATTTATGGAGGAGCAAAATTTACAATGGGTTGTAGGAAAAGTGCTGTATTGTAGAGAAATTCCCAATAAAGAAGAAAAAAGAAAAATAATAACACGTAATTCAATTTTTCATTGAAAAGTTTGCTCCGGAAACGAATATTTACTACACAATAAATTAGAGTATTCTTATTAAGCTTGGGTAGGACACCGCTTTCAAATCTCCCATGACTGCTTCTCACAAAGCAAGTCTGTTGCAGCTTCTGAATATTGCGTACTAATTAGGGGTTGTCAATATGTGGGTCGCAAACTTACACTTAAAATGCATTATCGATTATTATCTCTCTGGAGATATTTAAATTCTATTATATGTAAAAATGTCCACCGCTCAGGTCTCGAGGTAGCGTGCTGCCTTGTCACGCAGCGGGCCAGGGTTCGATTCTCGGTCGGGACAGGTCCTGGGTGAGTTTTTTTCGGGGTTTTTCCTCATCTGTAAGACAAATGTCAGGAAGCTTAAGGCCCAACGGTCCCCGAAAATCATCCGGGCATCATCATCATCATCATCCTTCACCAGTGTGGAAAGCAACGGGAAGCTACCACACCTATAATTCCCTAGTAAAGCTGCAAAACATAGCATGAAAATGCTATGATTGCAGTGAAAGGCCTGCCCTAGGACAGAATGACTATGGATGGATGTGTACAATACATAGGCCTACAATACTAACTGACTAACTCACTGGGACTATCGATGTCAAGAAAATTTAAAGCCCAAACGGTCCCCGAACATCATTTCTGGCCATCATAATCATTATTATAATATTCGTCATGTTTAATACGAATGTATGAGTGAATGATGTGTTAATACTAATAAAATTCATTATTTAAAACCGTTGAGGTGGATAGTCATAAAATAAATTAACTTAAAATATGTACCTTTTTAGGTTAGTGCCGTCGTCCTCAACTTTTAAAAAAGATATGTATGTTTTTTGCTGAAGGCCTTTCAGAATCTCCATTTCATCATCAGCAGGTCTTTCTTCGCTACATTTATTGATGTTCTCGATGCTGGTCTTAATGTAGTCTCACGGACAACACTACATTAAGACCAGCATCGAGAACATCAATAAATGTAGCGAAGAAAGGCCTGCTAATGATGAAATAGAGATTCTGAAAGGCCTTCAGATAAAAAAGCATACTTTTTTTTAAGTTGAAGACGACGGCATTAACCTAAGAAGGTGCATATTTTAAGTTTATTTTATTTTATGAATATTGTGTTTCTTCTTAATGTTGTGTTGGTTCGGATTGAGCTGATCACTCATCGAATGAGGCACTCCATGCCCTTGTGTGGTAAAAAGAAAAAAGTATATGTGTGATCCAAAGTTTTAAAATCCCTCTCCTGACAGGTTGTGCCACTGTAAGGCCCGGGAACAGTGTGGCATGTAAAAGTACCTATAAGGTGAGAGGTTAAACTATGATGGAAAAGAAAGGAAGAAGAATATGAAACGATTTCGGCTGAACAGCACTTCTACTTACCCTTGATTTTTCAGTTTATTGTTGTAAACTGTAGCTCTTCTTCTGTTTTTACTAACATTTTTTAAATATTTTAAACCTTTTCAAACAAGTTTTATAACATTATTACACAATATTTTCAAGTATTTATTTAAATACGCAAATCGCAATATTATGACACTATTAGACAATATTGTGATGCTAACTGCTATTTTCTCCACAGTGTATATTAATTAGTCTAAAATTTTTCTATCGCTGGTTGGAACGGTGTTAGGGAGTGATAAGTAAGTGTACGCCCATTTTTAATAGACGTTTGGTAATTTTAATATTATTGATATATTTATTTAACATAGATTTGGGGATTTATTGCAAAGATTGGTCATTTAAATTTCATAGCGACGTACTGCCATCTAGCATAAGCTGTATGGACTTTAGTACGATATAGATAATAGTCGATATGTGGCAAGGACGATAATCGATATGTGGTTCATTGGTGGGTTATCGCTGGCTCTATAAACTCTGACGCATGCGCACTGTTCTATAGGACTGAAAATATATCAGGTAAGTTTAAGTGCTGTTTTTCCACGATGTCTTCTAAATTCTTCCAATAACTGATGTAATTTATCTTCGATTGAGGTTGGAAACATAATTTCCGCGTTTTCTTGATTTTTGATTATTCTATCACTAGAAAAAAAGTTACACCAAGATACATTGTTGAAAAAAAAACTGTTAGTCAAGACTTGATTAATTTATTGTACGCAATTTCAAGACAGATACAAAAGCAACATTTCTACATTGAAACAATTTTTCTAAACTTCTTTTTGTTGTTATTCTTTATTTGTAGGATTTTCATCATGTTTATTTCCCAAATCACTCCTCGGAGGAAGACGTATTGGATGTGCATCCACTGTCTATCCATCTCTTGGCTGGTCTTTCTCTTGATCTTCTCCCATCCATTAGCCTATCTTCTTTAGCTCTTTTTGCTTTCCAAACATTCATCTAAATAAATGGCAGCTGTTTTTAAACTTAAAAATGTAATTTACTCAAAATAAAAAAAAATGTAACTTTTGATTACTCGGCTAAACTTTACAACCTGTTACGCGACTTTTTAAATTCCTTCATAAACTCCTGTCAAATTTTATTCTTAGAGTTTCATTTTTCAAATTATTTCCCACCTTTTACAATGATTTTTACATTTTTACTAACGATTATTTCAATATATTTTTCTATGATATTTAACTATATACGTAGCATGAAGATGTGGCAGCCATATTGATTTTAACGAATATTCTATGCAACAACAAAGACGCGTTCCAGTACAGCCAACTTAGAGTATGTAGGCCTACATGAGTATAACTTCAGAATTTCAGAACTTACTATTTATTTTTGGGCGTTGCATTCTTTCACAGGTTAAGTGTGCTTAAATTGCGTTTAGTTAGCTTTTAGGTTAGTCTTTCATAGGCTAGAGTACTTAAATTGCGCTAGTGTAACTTTTAGTTTCGTTAATATCATGTGTACGTTGACTGCATCCCATGATTCCATAGTGTAAACTGCTTCGCGTTTGTTGGAGCATGCGCATGGTGTATGATTGGAACTTAGCAATTTTTTCGATTATTCTTTCCATATATCCTTCATATAGTTCCATCTGTATAAACTTCCCTTCTTTCTTCGTGCTTGTAAGTTACTGTGATGATAAATTTTAATATTTCGGGGTGTGCATGATGATGAAATATACATATTATTTACATCGCTTGAATTATATTTACATTATGACAACTTGTGTGTTCAGGTGCTGCCCGAAATGGGCGATTTTGAAGGGATCCAGTTCGAATTGATCCCAGAAGAACGTTACGATGACGTTATACATCATCTGAGGCACAATTTCTTTGCCGACGAGCCTCTGAACCACGCTGTAGCACTCTGTCGCCCAGGAGAACCTCATGCCGAACTCGAGGAACACAGTTTGACTACCTTAAGGGATGGACTCTCCCAGATGGCCGTTCATGTCAAAACGGGACAGGTATGTAGCAATATCAATTTCAGATATACCGTATTTAACTAAAATGTTTACTACAGAACCTGTTTTTAGAATGTTAAAGACTATCACACTTTAGCGAATTCATAAGAAATATAATTATTGAGAAATGTATTCATGAAAATGGTTTTTGAAAAAAAATCTTCGTGGATCCTAATTGTTAATCTATCTACAATGGCGTAGCCCATTGTTCAGCCATAGTCTTTCCTTTATAAGAAGTTACTAGACCAACTTAATTATGCACTATTATTGCTCGTAGATGTCATGGATGACATGCGGTCAACACACCGACCCAATAAGACATCTAACAGGCAACTACGGTATTAGCCTACTTGGATGTTGATGTCGGTAAATTTTGCTTAGAGGCCTTTTTATTCAGCCTTAAGGATCTTTCACGAGCCTGAAAATCTTCACACTCGGGACCAACGGCTTAAAGTCCCTCCGAAGAACTTGCTCCTTGGATTTTTCCGTCATAAAAATATCCTTCGACCGCGGCCGGATTTGAACCCGCGACCCTCGGAACCAGAGGCAAGGAGCATAAGCATTAGTCCTCAGCGACCGTTATCAACAGGCTCCTGGATGAGGTTTTTTCGGGGTATTTCTTCACCTGTAAGACAAATGTCAGGAAGCTTAAGACCCAATGGTCCCCGAAAATCATCCGGTCATCATCATGTAATGCTAGATTCCTCACAAAGTATTAAGAAATGTTTTTGTAGCTTATATTATTAAAAAAACAGTTGATTGGATATAAAGACTATTTAAATTAATTTTATCACTATACTATGTTGCAATCTTAACTTTTAGAACCTAAAAATCCGCTCCCTATTTATGATACTGTATCTTTCCAAGCTAAGTTCCAGTTGTAATGTAAACAAACCAGATATATGGCTGCATTTTTATTAGTAGAAAAATTGTTTTACCTTAAGCGTGTAAGAAAGTGTAGCTCGCTGTCCAACACTAGAAATAAAGAAAATAATATATATATATATATATATATATATATATATATATATATATATATATATTATCTGGCACGTGACTGTATAAGTTATATAGGAGCTTATAATTACAATTTCAATAGATTCAATAATCATTATTTTATTCTTACGCACGCGCAATGGATAGTACGTTGCGATTTCAGTTGTTTAAAAAATGACCGCTTTCTGTAGAATATCTTAAAACATTGGAAAGGAAACTATTTGAAATGCGGAGAGAAACAAATTATACTAAATGTTTTCAAAGAGTTTAGTGAAAATATCCTACATTAGCCGTTGAGGATGAGGTGAAAATAACAGCAAAATTTACAGGTGAGTCCAATCTTCATAATTTCCTTTCGTTTCTAGCTGGAGCATAGAGCCGCGATGAAATTTCTCAATTTAGTCCGCATGGAGCATATTATATTCTGCTTGTAATGAAATTGCAAATAAACGATATCTATCGACGCCATGAAAAAAACTTAAACGTCTAATTAGGTAAGCACATATATAATGTTTGTCATAAATACGTAAGAAAAGGAAGAAGTTCCTAATTAATTTGGCACCATATTACCTTGTATTCAGTCTTATTTCCCCTAAAATAGATGTTGCCTAAGATCAATGTTTCTATCGATGACAGTTCCGTACACAATTCAGTCATAGCGGGTAAAAGTAGCGCCACGGTTCTTCCAATACTTCGAGTTTGTTTACAGTGCAGCTGGAACTTAGCTCGGAATTAACACAGGACTTCCAGTGTAGTTGTCGGCCGTGTGGACTAGTGGTTATGCTCTTTGCTTCTGGTCTCGAGGGTCGATGGAAAAATCCAAGAACCAAGTCCTCTGGGAGGGACTTTAAAACGTGTGTCCCACAGTCTGAAGATTTTCAGGCTCGTTAAAGATCCTTAAGCCTGAATAGAAAGAAATGCCTCTAAGCAAAATTTACGGATTTCAACATCTTAGTAATATCTTAGTTGCCTGTTAGATGTCTCAGTGACTCGGTAGGTTGGCCGCATGCCATTCATGACATATATGTGCAAATAAGGTAACTGAATTGGCTTGGTCTAGTAACTCCTATCAAAGGAGAGGCTATGGCTCTACATTGGGCAACACCATTATAAGATTTCAGCGTAGTTAGTAGAGGAATTTCGTGTAATGGACCCTGTTAATATATATTTTTTAATTGGTGCTGCCCTGGAACAGAACATGTTTAAATTTCTTCCCCTCATCAACTTTGACGTGTTCAGTAAGTTTCTTTTATTCTTTGTGCGAAGAAGGGTTTATTTGTTATATTTATGAAAACGACCATTTAAAAGTTTTCCAAGCTAAGAATTAATTTTTAATTTCTGTCATTGAATATCACAAATGTTGAAAAAAACTCCTAAATATATTATATTACGTAGATGCTGTTTAAATATACTGACGGGTTTGGTTTGATATTATGTGACATGGCTGCTGCTGTATAAAATAATTAAACACAACAAAGGTATTCAGTTAATGTAGGCCCTCCACGAGCCGGTTAAAGTGGACTTGGGCCCACTTTACACGAATATGTATATTTTATCAACAAGGGTGCTATATGTAAAAGCCATACACTTAATTAATTTTATTTAATACCCTTGTAATTGTCCACTGCTGTGGTCTCGAGGTAGCGTGTTGCCTTGTCACGCAGCGGGCCCGGGTTCGATTCTCGGTCGGGACAGAGTGAGTTTTTTTTCCGGTTTTTTTCCTCATCTGTAAGACAAATGTCAGGAAGCTTAGGGTTCAACGGTCCCCGAAAATCATCCGGCCGCCATCATCATCATCATCCTTCACCGGCGTGGAAAGCAACGGGAAGTTACCACACCTATAATTCCCTAGTAAAGCTGCAAACATAGCATGAAAATACTATGAATGCAGTGAAAGACCTGCCCTCAGGCAAAATTACTATGGATGGATGGGTCCTTGTTTAATTTTACCTAAATCTAAAGACCGTCGCTGACTGCAGATTAATGACGTGTGAATGTTATAATCAACGATAATTTTTCAAAACATTAAATAAATATCAACTTTTTAAATTATGATCAGCCATAAATACTTTCAGATTAATTTGTTCCTGCCTATATAAATTAATAGAGCAAATAAATTTAAAATAATCTAAAGGCTAGGATGGACTCTGGGGCCCACTTTATCCGAATATGGAGGTTAAAGTGGACCTTTCTTGTAATGTAATGAAGATATTTCCATATTCGAATAAAATAACAATGCTATTTCATAGTTATAACACGAATGATAATCACTGTAATTAAACAAAATCCAAATCCCTTAATTAAAAGAAGAAAAAAAAACAACAAATTCGAAATAGGGGTCCAATTACCCGAAGTTTCCCTAATATTGAAATAACAAGCGTTAATGTTTCAGGTAATTGGAGTGGCTCTAAATGGGATACAGCACCCTGGGGATCTGGCAGCGGCTCAAGCGAAACTGCAGACCATGTCAGATATGAAATTCAGGCGCATCTTTGATCTACTGTACGGGGTAAATCTTGACCTGGATCTTTTCTCGCAGCATGGAGTGGACCGCATATTCGAGTGCCGTATTCTCTCCGTGGATAAGCGTTTCCGAGGGCGAGGACTTGCCAGAGAGCTTCTGCGCAGAAGCGAACAGACAGCGAGAGATGCTGGATTCAAGTTGCTTAAAGAAGATGCAACAGGGCTGTTTTCCCAACGAGTGGCCGAAAGCCTGGGCTTGAAAACTGTCCATCAGGTGCGATACTCCGATTACACTGCCAAAGATACGGGGGAAGTTGTTTTTAACACGCCAACTCCACACGATACCCTTAAAATAATGGTTAAAATATTACAGTAACCAGGTAACATTAAATATATGTATATTTTTGTGGGAAATGAATGAATAATTTATCGAAACTGCTATTTATTTTATACCTATACTAGTGAATCAATATATTGGACGCCCCTGGGAACTCGCAAGTCGGTTGTCATGGCAACAGCCTCTCCCGCATTCAATCAAATAAGATTTCAACAGCTTCGTCCTGCTCCAGTTTGCGTAGCAGATCGTCTGACAAGATTAATGTTAAATTTGAAATCTACGCCGGTTTATATACGCAATAATGTTATTGCGAGTTTTCGAGGGATATCCAATAAGAAATTTATTATATTCTGCTGAACCCAAAATGGAAATAACTTACTAAATCATTAAACTGCAACGTATTTTTTCTTTCGCACGATTAATGTTATATATATAATTTTGTATCTTGCATACTACCGTCTTCCTCAACTATAATGTTTCTATTTAAATGTTTTGTTAGTTTCACTCTAGGCCTTTCGAAGCATGCTTTATCTTCTGGAGTTTTTGTAGTAGTTTTGTTGAATTAAATTAAATTAAATTAAATTAAAATTTTAAATAGAAACATTATAGTTGAGGAAGACGGTAGTATACAAGGTACAAAAATGTATATATTTAACATTGTTATAACCTCAACGTTATAAAAAACAATTATGAACTTAAAAAGTATAAAATCAGATTAACTTATGTATAAGATTGAGGTGGCATGTAAAGCAATGACAAGGGAGAAATTAATTTAAAAAATCTATCATCATCATACACCATTCATGAATATAGGCCAATGTTCAACTATTTTGGTCTTAACTAGACAGGGTCTAAAAGTAGTTTTTGTGGACATCCTAGTTGTCGTTCTTGTGGGCGATACCGAAGAACTGCATTAAGGATCCTAGTTGGTGACATTCGGGATACATGTTGTAGCCATCTGTCTCTGTAGGTAGATATTTCTTGTAACGGTTGCATGTAGAGTTCTTTTAAAATATTTTCATTCCTTTGATGGTCAAATGGAATACTAATCTTGTATATGCAGCAGTTCGGCGCATGAATCTAATTTATGCAGCTCTTAGGGTCGAATTTATAAACGCATTAAACCGTAAAAGGCGTTCTCTGCTGAGAAAGTTTTATCCCAATACATTTTGCTTACTCAGAAATCTATTCATGCGATAATAATTGTAAGCTACCTGACGAGGTAACTTAAGATCATAGCTCAAGATAGAAACTTATCGTGAGAATCCCGAAGGGAACCGATGGTAATCGATGTAGTTTGAAACCTTTGCAGCTTTATCCAAGAAGTCGGACCTTGAAGACTTCGATCATGTTTTCGGTATACGCGGAGAAGAGGAATTTGATAGAGTCTACCAAAGAATTCAACTGGAAGAACAGGAGAATCGGCGTAATATTGCGCGACGCAGACGTCGTTGTATACGGTATTATTTGCGGGACGCAAGCGTAAATGCGTTCCTCTATAGCAGACGAAAATAACGGAAGTGGTTTTATCGCTGAGAATTCTGGGTAATTCATTGCCAATATTACGAAAACGTCGACTTTCATGCATGACCGGTAAGTCGGCCGTTAATTCGATCTCAGCAATTGCTCACGGTGAGTCAGCACACCAGTGATTGGAAGTATTATCGCCTCACTATGATTCTTAACAAGCGGCTCGCTTTGTTTCCCCGCAACTGTTATATGTTATTAAAATACAAAGATCTCGAATGCCGCGACTACGACGATGTTGCCACATTGCTATTCTTCCCCCAAATTCAATTAAAACTCGGAACGATGTGGAACATTCGATCCAGTTATAAAATTGTATACCGTAATTAATTGTATAATTATCAATGATTTATTATGATATGTAGCTAGAATAATAATACCATATCTACATATTATATTAGTTTATATATAAGTGATTTCAACATGTGGCGGCCATGGGAAAACATTTCAGACCGAACAGTTAATAATAATAATAATAATAATAATAATAATAATAATAATAATAATAATAATAATAATAATAATAATAATAAATATAATAATATTTTCAGCATGATTTTGTATGGATATCAAAATTATGTAATAATGTTGGAATTAAATTATTTAATAAATAAATACGTATATAATTTTAATTTTAAAACTTAAACAATACCAAATAATGACATAAAACTTAAATAATAACATAAATAATCAGTAATAAACGCCCATAGCGCTATGAGTAACGTGACAACACCGCATGTCAAGCATTGCCGCGCGGCAACCGCTTTTATGTAATCTGTTAACCATCAGAGTGAAGCTATAATAATTTCAGTAGAGACTAATGTATTTGCATACGGCCCTAATCTGGTGCTGTCTTCCTTTTGTAGAACCCTGATTTAATTTCCTTACAGGAAAGTCGGGAGGACGAGTTTTATACAATTTGAGCCTTGAATGTTTTTGTAGTCCACCGCTGTGGTCTCGAGGTAACGTACTGCCTTGTCACGCAGCGGGCACGGGTTCGATTCCCGGTTGGGACAGGCTCCTGGGTGAGATTTTTTAGGGGTTTTTCCTCGCCTGTAAGATAAATGTCAGGAAACTTAGGGCCCAACGGTCTCCGAAAATCATCCGGCCATCATCATCATCATCATCATCATCATCCTTCACCCGCGTGGAAAGCAACGGCAAGCTGCCACACCTATAATTCCCTAGTAAAGCTGCAAAGCACAGCATGAAAATGCTATGACTGCAGTGAAAGACCTGCCCTCGGGCAGAATTACTATAGATGGTTGGATGTTTTTATACAAGATGTGGTTTTAAAATATTATTTGTTAAGTCTACAATTTGTAAAAATGTTGTTTTATATGAAGATCATTCTTGCATTGATAGGAGATGTTACATCCTAAGTAGGAGAAGTCTTTAACTTGCTCTAAAATATTATTCTCAACCACTGTTTTGCTACGTATTGGTTAAAATTCTATAACCGAAATAATTTATTTTTAACAAGGAAGCATTCTTAGGACTATTTAACTCATGCCCCAAATGGGAGTCAATGACCAATCACGTTTCAATGATTTCTGTCTTACAACCAATCACAGTCGTGTTTCACCAAATATTTATCAATGTTCTTCTTTCTTCTTCCTTCCAAGTATTAGGCCAAGGCCTGTTACGATCCTATAGAAAATTTTTCCTTATGGGAAATTCTCGTATAAGACTTGAAAGCATAATAATAGTCCCTTTGATTGGTTGCTGGCCAAACGAAGGCAAGACCAGTGATGGGGCTGCCATCTTATAGCCTCTGGTCAGGCCTTTCTGGAGAAGAAAAGAAAATAAAGGAAAGAAGGAATGGAAGAAAGGAATGACTCCCTAGCCCTCGGATGCCCTAATAGCGTTGGGGTCGAAAAAACAAGAGTTAACCAAGAGAGGTTAGATAGTAAAGTTAAAAGAGTGCAAAACACAAGTAAGTGGAAGAAATGTTTTGCACAGCTTGGGCACCTTGTGGTCGCCAACCACATATCCCCTACATGAGGACCCCTGAGGGTTTTATCAATGTTAAATTTACCATATTATAGAAAACTCGTCCTTTTTTAACATTCTGAATAGGTCATAGCTTTATTTTGCAGTGACTGACTGTCGAAGAAATACGGCTACCAGATTGTATATATAGTGCATGATTGTCAACACGTAGCGCATGCAGGAGTTAATATAAAAACATTTGTAGCAATTGATTATACCACCAAACAAAGAAACCACTGTTTGCATTTTCTTAAACGTATTTTTTCCCAGGTAATAATATTCCAGAAAAATATAATTATATTTACATCACAGGACATCAGAAATGAATTAATATACAATTTGATGTGTTTCATTTTTTCTCCACTAGAGTGCATTCTTACAATATTGCGTTCCATTGGCAATAAATAAGATGATCTGGTTGCAGTGACAAACAAAAGAAGCAACTGAAGCGTACCAATCATCTCTCATTTGTTTTCAAACATCGCCGTTTACATTAAATATATAAATATTTTAAAATAACTATATTTAAATAATGATTTGTGAGTAAACAGCTTAATTTTATTCGTTAAATAGTCCTAACAAATGCCACTCTTGATTTCCAAATTCTCTAGATAAATTCACTCCTCACTTCGTGAGTCGTGAATTTATCGATAATTTGGAAATCACTCGTGGCACTACTTATGAAAAACGTTGGACCAAAGAGAGATGAATACGTAGACAGGCGAATAGCGAAGAATTCATAACAGTGAGCTACGTGATTTTTATAGGTATAACAAGAACAGTTAAGTCTCGTAATCTGCGATGGACAGGACATATGGCACAAATGGGGGTGAAAGAGGGACATGGGAGCTTCTTGTAGGAAGACCAGAGGGAAAATTCCCAGTTCGTAGACCAAGAATGTGGTGGGAGAATAACATTAACCATGATTTGAGGGAAATAGATTATACAAGGGATGATTGGAAAAGTCAGCTCTGGATAGGGATGTATGAATAGGTTATGTCCGGGAGCCATGAATCTACGGGTTCGATAGTGCCACTGAGTCAGTTATTAACAAGGATGCAAGGCAGATGTGAAATTAGGTGAAAGGATGACGTATTTAATAAGTTAAAACAACTAAAATTCAAGAACTGGCCAACGATATCCCAAGAAATAAAAAAGAAGGGGAGATACAGAGAGAAAGAAAGAGAGAAAAAGGGAGTGAGAGAAAGAGATAGAGAAAAAAGAGGGAGAGAGAAAGAGAGAAAAAGAGGGAGGGAGAAAGAGAGAGAAAGATAGAAAGAGAAAAATATAAAAAGAGAGAGAAAAGAGCGAAAGAGAGAAAGAAAGAGAAAGAGAGGAAGAAAGAGAAAGAGAGAAAGAAAGAGAAGAGAGAAAGAAAGAGAGAAAAGACAGAAAAAGAGAGAAAGAGAGAGAAAGATAAAGAGAGAACTTGAGAGAGAAAGAGAGAGAGAGAGAAAAAGAGAGAGGGAGAGAGAGAAAGAGAATGAAAGAGGTAGAGAGAGAAAGAGGTAGAGAGAGAAAGAGGTAGAGAGAGAAAAAGATGGAGAGAGAAAGAGAAAGAAAGAGAGAGATAGGGAGAGAGAGAGATAGGGAGAGAGAGAGAGAGAGAGAGAGTTATGTCGAAGGACTTGATAAAAAAGAGAACAATTTTAATTAAAAAGTTGTAGAGTCTTATAAACAAGAATGACAAAATTCTAGCATTGAAATTCAGATTAATGCTATCCATCCATGGTAATTCTGCCGAAGGCAGGTCTTTCACTGTAATCATAGCATTTCCATGCTATGTTTTGCAGCTTTGCTAGGGAATTATTTCCACACAGGTGAAGGATGATGATGATGATAATGATAAGGATGATGATGATGTTGACCGGATGATTTTCGGGGACCGTTGGGCCTTAAGCTTCCTAACATTTGTCTTACAGGTGAGGAAAAACCCCGAAAATAACCTCATCCAGGAGCCTGCCCCGACCGGGAATCGAACCCGGGCCCGCTGCGTGACAAGGCAGCACGCTACCTCGAGACAACAGCGGTGCACCATTTAATGCTATAATGATTTTATTAATTTTAAATTGATATTAATTTATTTATGAATCTTATATTGCATGAATATATATATATATATATATATATATATATATATATATATATATATATATATACGCATTCCATTGTTTCTTTTCTTGTTCAAGAGTCATCCAACAAAATAATAACATAGAAAGTTGGATAACATTTTTATTATTAATATAATGTATACATTATAATCCTATTATTGTTTATGTTCTTTTGAAAATAACGTGTCCCATAAACTTGGTGGTTTTGTTTCCGGCTCACGAAGAATGATTTGAGGCTCAGGAGGACCATTTTCTTCCTGAATGCCCAATGTGGTGCAAATATATTCTGTTGAAATTTTCTCTTCTGTCTTAACAGGAATGTACTCAGAACTTCTCAGTGATTCATAAGAAGAACCCAACATCAATTCCTCATACTTTAACCCATATAACGTTAATTCTTCTTCGGTTTCAACAGAACTTTGATCAATCGTGTCTTCTATTTTATCAGTGAATGGTAAGACAATACCTTCTCTTAAATCAGGTCTCTGTAAAGAAGGTTCAGGGAGAGGAGTTCGTGGTGATATTTTCCCCATTGAGATAAATGTTTGTGTATAATCTTCGGTAACTTCTGGTAATTCAGGTATTTGTGAAATCAAATCTTCGGAAACTTCTGGTAGTTCAGGTATTAGTGAAATAAAATCGCTTTGATCTGGTATCTCTGGAACATATCGTTTGTCAAAACGAATATCTTGGCTAATAATTTCGACATCTTCCCTAGGAGGTAGCACAGTAACACCACTGGCAATTGTAACATCACTGACAATTTTAGGAAATGTGTCATATTTAACAATATGACCTACATATTCATCATCTGGATGCTCTTCAGTTGTTATTGCTCGCGCATCAACATCTCTTCTAGGTAAAACTGTAGGCATAGTCCCACCAATTACACTTCCAGGAATATACTTTGATTCGTCACCTTCGGTTTTAGCAGATTCTTGATCATCCAGAGAGGCCAACACTGTTGGCGAAGGTAATTCTGTTTTTATTGCTCGCGAATCAACACCTCTTAGAGGTAAAACTGTAGGCATAGTCCCACCAATTACACTTCCAGGAATATACTTTGTTTCGTCACCTTTAGTTTTAGCAGATTCTTGATCATCTAGAGAGGTCAATACTGCTGGCGAAGGCAGTTCTTCAAAAGGTACACTTTCAACTGACAATGTAGTTTCACGATCTTCGTGTACTTTTCCTTTTGCTGACGGCTGATGTAATCCAACCATGGGAATAATTCCTGCTTCTTCTGAAAAGCCGATTTCATCACGCCTCTCGTCTAATTTATTTGATGATACAGTTTCATCAACATCAACGCCTCTTTCAGTAAGGCTAACTTCTGGCGATTGAAATAAAGATTCAGTTTCAGGAACAGATTCAATGACA
The DNA here is from genome assembly GCA_030220185.1 of Diploptera punctata. Classification (NCBI taxonomy): domain Eukaryota; kingdom Metazoa; phylum Arthropoda; class Insecta; order Blattodea; family Blaberidae; genus Diploptera; species Diploptera punctata. The sequence continues at coordinate 1,195,150 of JASPKZ010008385.1, forward strand.
TCAAAAATTACACCCTTTCCACTTCGAATGGATTTCTCATCTTCAATAGTAATATCTTCATCATGTGATCCTTCAATAACCGGTTCAAGAAAGAAACTTTCTAAAGGAGGTTTTCCTTCATTTTGAGGAGGTGAAGCGCTTTCAATTCCTTCACATGTCATGAAAGAAAATTTCTGATGTGAAGGTAATATTACATTACCTTCTTCACACCACGTTGATATCGACAAATTTTCATCCCATGACACATGATATTCGCTTTCCGTATCTGCACTTTCCACATAAACGTGTTTCCTTTTTGGTATGTCCTTGGATATAATATCCTCCTGAGCTTTTTTCATTCCTTCTTCTTCTTCCTCCTCTTCTTCTTCTTCCTCTTCTTCTCCTTCTTCTTGTTTACCTACTTCTTCTTTTTTTAGTAGTAGGCGTATTTCCTCTTTAAATTCTTTTCTTCCTTCTTCTTTTTCCTCTTCCATTTCTTCTTCATCCGCTATTTCTTCTCCGTATTCTTTATATCCTCCTCCTTCTTCTTCTTCTTGCCCGATTTCCAATTTTTCTTGTCCTATTTCCTCTTCTATTTCTTCTCCTTCTTCATCTTCTTTCTCTTCTTGTTGGCCTAATTCATATTTTTCTCCTATTTGCTTTTCTATTTCTTCTCCTTCCTCTTCTTTTTCTTCTTCCTCTTCTTGTTGAACTATTTCCTCTTTTTCTTGTTCTATTTCTTCTTCGTCTCCTCCTACTTCTTCTTCTTCTTTTTGTCCTACTTCCAATCTTACATATCCCATTTTTTTCTCCTCGTCTTCTTCTTCTCGTCCTATTTCCCCTTCATCCTCCTCTTCATGTCCCATTTTTTCCTTCTCTTCTTCTTCTTCTTCTTTCTCTTCCTTTTCCTGATCTGTTCCTAATAAAAGCTGACTGTCTTCCATATCTTCTTCATATTCAGGGTATTTTGCACGAGGCCGTAGTTGTGCTCGCATTCCTGATGTATCGGTAACTAGAAAGTAAGATGGCGCTCGTTTTCTTGTCCAAAAAGATTCATTGTAAGAGGCTGAAAGAGACAGAAGGGAACTTGTTGTAATCTCAGAAAGCATCTGGAAAGTACTTGTCCTGTCTTCTTCTTGACGTGTTTGTGCTACTTGCTTCATCTTCTGCACTTTTTTCAATCTACAGATTTTAAAATTAAAATTAGTTTCAGTTTTACTACTCTTAAAGTTCCAATTCTTAAAGGAGAAATTTGGATTTTAAGGAAAGTATCCAATGTGCATAAATAGACTGTCAGATAATATCAATATATATATATATATATATATATATATATATATATATATATATATATATATATACACACGCACACTAGCTAATATCTGGCGTGTGTTGTTACGCCTAAATAAATAAAATATTAAAGGTTAATTTTTATATGATATACGCTGAGACGAACCAAACATGGCGTTTGCTAGTCAGTTTTTAATTTCGGATTTCAGGTAAACCTCCACTTCTAAATTGTCGGATTTCATTCATTTTTGGACAATATCTACCTCGGTATATTTTAATACGATATACTGAGTTTCGTTGTGAAACATCGAAAATTGTGACAACTAGAGTGATTTTTAAATTTCACTTCAGATGAACTCCTACACCTAATGATTTTAGATGGTCCAATTGTGAATCTAAACTATAGAGGGGCCCAATCAGACACACAAAACCAGACGTTTAGGAGTAGTTCAGTGACAAAAACACGTATATATACTACAGCCGTTACGTTCTGTGACTTTAGGCCTGGATGTCTCACAAGATGCCGATAACTCGGCATACACTTAAACAGAACCACATCATCCATCAAAATAGTCGCCTTTGGCCGTTATGCACGTGTGCCAACGTTGGTATAGCTGCTTGAAGCACCGCTGAAAGATGTTGGCAAGAAGGTCCCGTACGGCTTCTCTTGTGGCAGTCATGACCTCTTCGGAAGAATTAAATCTACGCCCTCGTAGGATTGCTTACATGTGATAAAAGAGAAAAATCACAGGGTGCGAGATCAGGTAAGTACGGAGGGTGTGGCAAAACTGTCACCTGTTGCCTTGCAAGTTCCTCTTGGACAGTCAATTCTTTGTACGCCATAGCTCAGGTCGCTTACGACGAATTGAATCGCGTAAACGGCCAAGGATCTCTTTGTAGCGGGTTTTGTTTACAGTTGCACCTTTTGGGATGAATTCCATGTGAACAATTCCATTTGTATAAAAAACAGTTCAAGCATTACCTTGCCTTTTGACCTTTCTTGTCGCGGTTTTTTATGCCATGGTGATAATGGCGTTTTCCACGTGGCTAATTGTCGTTTGAGTTGCGGATCGTAAAGGAAACGCCATGTTTCATCTCCAGTTGAGAAACGTCGGATCATCGTGAGCACTACCGATGAGATCACCACAAATTGTCATGCAATCATCACGTTGGTCATGCGACAGGATTCGTGGCACACTGTGCTGCGTAACACGTAACATGTTCAGGTCAAGAGACAGAATTTTGTAGCAAGTACCATGGCTGACCCCTACTGCTGCTTCGAGATCGTCTATCGATTGGGAGCGGTTAGCACGCACCAGCGTTACAACTTCTTCGATCTTGTGTTTAGTTCGAATTGTTTGTGGCCGACCAGTATGCACATCAACTTCCTAACTGTCTCTTCCTTGGGATGAAAAAAAAACGTCGGTGCGACTCAATGCGTCCTCACCGTAAACTTGCTGCATCATTTGAAACATTTCGGCAGCGGTTTTGCTTAATTTCTGACAGAACTTGATGTTTGCCCGTTGCTCAAACTGTGACATCTCTGGTTCCGACGAGCGCATTCAAATCACCGTCACAACAAAGACCGTAGTTCTGCTTGCAGAGAATGCACTTAACTGTCACTTGCTGGGACGAGAGACTAACTGACAAGGTACCATACGACGGCGCTACCTATGCGCTATAGTGCATCACAGCACCAATATGCGCTCAGTCTCAAAACTTCACACTTTGACTCCGGCGGTGGTACTAGTACCACGGCATTTAAATGACACTAAAGCCGGAGAAAATTAAATCCCTCGGCATGCCTGAGTCGGCAGATTTACAGGGGTGTTTTTCTGAACCAGGAAACACTCCTGTAAATCCGCCCTGCACAGGCATGCCGAGGGATTTAATTTTCTCCGGCTTCAGTGTAATTTAAATGCCGTGGTACTAGTACCACTGCAGGACTCAAAGTAATGACTGTACCACGTATATAAAGGGTAACTAAATTCCTATTACAGACTTTGAAAACGTGTAGAGGGGACCAAGTCGGTTACGTTTAGCATAGGAATTAATGACCAGAAAGTACCGTTTTCCCGCTACATGCACGCGAAATACCACAACCCACATTCGACTCTTCCACATTTTCGGCGCCAAAGACCCTGCATGTTTTCCTAAATTGACCCCGCTAGGCTACTATCTATGGGGTCACATGGCATTCCTGATTTACGAGACCCCTATTACATCTGAGGAAGTACTGGCGCAGGTTATGTCTGCGGCGGATGTTGCAGGACCAAGGATTGGTGATCGTGTGTACCAGGGCATGTTAAGGAGTTACCTTATATGTGTTGATGTAGGTGGTCGTCACATTGACCCCTTCTTGTAAGTGGTCCCAGACGACAAACAGCAGGCGTCAGAGAGAGCAACTTCTGTGTGGTACTTTGCGTGTAGCGGGAAAACGGCATGTTTGCGGAAATGAGTTTCTATGCTGAAAGTAACAGTCTTGGTCCCCATTATACCTCCTCAAAGTCTGTAGATATGATTTTCTACAGAGTGATTCATAATTCCTATTAAAAACTTCTGCGGATTGTAGAGGGTACTTAGTAGATAAACTTTTGATAAGGAACCCATGCCCGGAAACTACCATTTCGATGTAAAATAAGTTTGAAGATCGAAACACAATGGTTCTGGCCATTGGTTCTAACGTTTCGACATGATCTCACATCAAGAAAAACCAAAGAAACCTTTCTTAATCATAATTATATCTACAATATAATATTGTTTGTATGTATCTTTTTCTTCTTCAAACAGAGATTGGGCTCTTAAGCCCATTCGGTCTTCACATATTCTCCAACCAACATTTCCGTAGTCTTCCCAAATTTCTCCTTCCTTCAGGTTTATAATCATGAATTCTTTATAGGTGTTCAATCCATTGATCTCCATAATGATGAATCTTTTCCTCTAATGATATTACATTCAATTATTTTAGTATATCCTCATTTTTAAATTGATCTAACCTAGTACAACCCTTAACTGATCTCAAAAATTTTATTTCTGTGACCTGAAATTTGCTATTGTGATTTCGTGCCATGGTCCAAGTTTCTGATCCATATAATAGAACTGGCATTGCTGTCGGCGTTTAGAACTCCATTTGAGTTTCCTTTCTCATTTTTTTTCCTTATACACACACATATATGATGATTCAAAAGGTTGTGCACACATTTCAGGAGCTTATAGAGGGGCCGAAATACAACTTTTGATTAGCAACTTATATCCTGGAAAGTAATCCTGGGTCAATACAAGCCCTGGAATGTCTGGATGGGCAAGAAATTATGTTGTGCACAACTTAAGCAAATATAAATTTATTCACTAATTTGGTTTTCAACAGTAGGTGTTCAAAATGCCTATCAGCAGGCATGTTCTTCCACGTGAGCAAGAACTTCCTCTTCCATAGCTACTGTTCGAATCGTACGTGGCCGGCCTACATGATGCCATGAACCTGTCTCTCAGAGTCGGTGGTGAACGTTTTGAAACGTTCGAGGATGTGGTTCACGTCTGTTCGGATATTGCGCGCTATACATACCTTGAGCTTGTGCATTACTA